>OX387312.1:17534969-18735204 GCA_947562085.1 Eudonia lacustrata | reverse complement strand
TCTTGTATTTGAGAATTATGTAGCTGGCTGTGTTATCGTGCATAATGAAATATGAACGGATGCAGCGTCAGGTCTTATGTGGTCTCGGAATTTATATTTTATACAATCATACGAAAAGCAATTTTGGTATTTAGGTACTTGAACGAAATGAACATTCACTCTGTACGTGATAGCTTCTGGATAAACAAAAGAAAAGGTATCCTAAGTTTCATTGACACATTAGAAAATAATATAATCATACCTCAACAAACGGATCACGAGTCAAAAGTTAAGAAAGATAAAAGGGTCATATTGAAAAGAATGAATCGATTATTGGATAAAGAAAAAGAAGAGCTTAAGCGAGACGCGGGGTGGGAGGGAGGCGACACCTGACCGCAGCCATTTTGGCCCGTGAAATATGTTTATTTGTCATGGTTGCCCTTTGTTATTGAAATTGTGTTTGCCTTCACTCCTTCACTATATTGTTCGATTATGCTCTTGTAAAACTCGTTTGTGGACGCTCAATGTGAGAATGGCTTTAGAGATTTTAGAATATTGATTGTTGATACTGAGAAATGACAAATAAATTTCAATTAAGCGGCTATTGAACGCGGAGTCGCAGATGCAGGCACTAGCTGTTATTACTGTGATTAACTTTTCATAGTTCGTTATGGCACGGAACAATGTGACAGACGGAACTATTGGCATAATTATTGTCTAAAGTATTTTACTATCATCTTTAAAATGATTAGTATTGTAGCTACTTTATATCGCTGATTACTTATCGTATTACTTGAGATCAATGGGTTTTAAAGACTACCATTTTACAACAATAACAACGTGCATGCTAAAGCACGAAAAAGTGTACATAATATACTTTTATTTCGCTCCTATCCCGAAAAATTGAACCGTTTGCAACCCGAATGCACAAGCCGCCACCCTGACGAGCTCCAATATTCGTCAAAATTGTAAAAAAAAATATTCAACCCGTATAGGATTGACACTGCGGCAGGTTGCTATCCGCGACTTTTTACATACCCGGGAAATCTCGGCGGGACTATCAATCACAACAAATTCACAAGTCATCGGCTGTTAAAAGCGCATTGTGCGCATTGAGGATGCGTAAACCCTAACAAACATTGTCACCTCGAAGCGATTCCAATTCATAACAAAGGATTTTTCAGAAAACGAACAATCGTATTGAGGCCGCAGGGCTGCCAATAACATACAAATACATATCGAAGGTTAATCATAAACGGCAAATATTAAAAATTTAATGGCAATTTAATGAAATTTTATAACGAATGTTTATTCGTAAATAATTATAAAAGGCTTTCAAAAGTTTTTTTTAAATGCGTAGTTACACATTTAATTCGCATATTAAGTTATGTTTAAATTATGTATGCAATACTATTAAACTATATAAAGCAACGGCAGCCCTAAATGCAGTAAATTGTTTAAATATTGTAACAGGTCGTGCGGCCCACGGCGCTTTCCTGGGAACCACCCCGCGGCGCGCGCGGCGACGCTCCGTCTCACAGCGCGCGCGGCGCACAAAAACCCACCTTTTTGTCCACACTTTTATCTATCTTATATCAACGTCCTCGCGTGATAAAGCACCAATAATGATGTTTCATTCCGAATCGATTTAACAAACATCGCGCGCTCGTAAAAAGCTCGTATTTGGTGACAATTTCTTGGATCTTGGACGTAAAAGTCGAAAGATCGCTGTATAATATTTTTTTTATACATAGCCTCAGTTTTTTTAATAGCATAAAGTTATGCGGGTATCAATCTCTAGCGGCCGGCAGGTGCAAACATGCTAAGTGTGTTCTTATTGTTGTAAAGGATTGAGTTATCAGTGACACTATCTCCGGCGTTCGACAAATGTTTTAGCTTGTCAGAGATGTGACGTCAGCCAAATCGGGACAGCGCTGCGCCCGCGCCGGACGCACATAGCGATCGAACGGCCGATATCACGATCACTTGTACACTAACACTGCATTGGATTCTATGTAGGTGTTCCGAGTAGAAACAGAAAGTTTCAATTCACGGAAAACCGATGGGCGAAATAGCACGTAAAGGATGACAGAACCATTAGGTGTAGGCAGTAAATCTAGAATCGCATTAGAATCAATGGAAATCAATAATCGATGGCCCTGGGGAGTCGTTCAATGCTACCGTGGAGGTGGGGCTGCGTGCATAGATAGTTGATGGTTATTACTCACCTATTGTAATTACTTACATTCGATAGAATACCTAGCCGTCGTGCATGTCAAACAATAGACATCTCTGCTATTCGACGTGAAGCCTTGAGCTATAGTGCCAATTAGTAATGTTAAAATCTTGGCGACTTGATTCGTGTTTTCTGATTGATAGGAATGGTCACAAATACTTGTACTGACTAAAGCTAACCGTTTAAATACTGTTTAATTCATTTGATGATTGTGTTTCGATATTTTTGTAATGGAAAACACAATACGCCTATGCCTTAGCCAATCATTCAAAAATGTAAAGTCTAAATAAAACATTTGTTGTCTTGGTAAATAAATTACAAACAATAAGCGCTAAGAGATGTAAAGCAGCGCCTTAAAACATATTTGACTTTTTTACAGATCGTAAAGTTACATACCTAACAATAAGAGTATCAACAATCAATTTCGTTAATCAAGTCATTGCGGGCACGCAGCTACGAAAACTGGAAATAGCTAATTAAGCAACAAATGAAGATTTATGTACCGTGTTGTCGATATAAAGTAATGCTTCCTTTATGAACCTCAAAACGTCCTAATTATTTTACTACGCGGCGAGAAGCAAAACGAGAACGTCTCCGCGTGGAGACGCCCAAACGCTCTTGTGACAGAGAATTAATTGCGCGCGGCGACACATGCTGCAACTGGGGAGACGGTGCCATGAGCGGAGCGGGTAGCGGGCCGAGTAAAACCTTTTAATCCTTTTCTATGCATGGAGCCCTTTGCCCAGCAGTATGTAGGATATTTACTTACTTTACTTTTTTATGCATAGGTGGAGACTTGTTGTTACTGTAATAGCGGTATACCCTCTGTAATAGCATTTACTGTAATAGTTCTAATATAGATATTACAATAGATGCTGAATATCATTAATTGTTTTTATGTTTACTAGATAATTTTAATCAAAGATTTATAACGAGTATTAATGCAAACTACTAGGTATCATAGACAGACCTTAATACCCGACGTTTTTCGTTGTAA
Source organism: Eudonia lacustrata (assembly GCA_947562085.1). Classification (NCBI taxonomy): domain Eukaryota; kingdom Metazoa; phylum Arthropoda; class Insecta; order Lepidoptera; family Crambidae; genus Eudonia; species Eudonia lacustrata. The sequence goes on along the minus strand of OX387312.1, from coordinate 18,731,992 downwards.
GATCCCCAAATACAAATAAATAAAATAAATTATTAAGAGGGTTTACTTACGCCTCACGTGTCTTACACAAACTTTAACAGAATAAAATATAACAATTTTAATTGTTCAATGAAGAAATCGCGTCCTTAGCTGTGGTGGGGTGATAAGCTTGCACTACGGACGCGATTTCTTCATTTAAAAAGTTATGAATTTAGTAATTGGCATCTCAATATTTAAGAGCTGTAACTTAGAACATCAAATAAGATAACATTTTGATAACGTTATCCGAGTGTACTCGTTAGAACTACGCCAAGACCGTTTATTGATTCCCGATTATAGTGTTGCACCGCTCAAGAAGTCGAAGCCTTTTACGGCAAGAGTTATTTGTAAGCTTGTCCATCCGTCTGTCATAAATCCAACAGCACTGTGGTAGCCTTCACTCGTATATCACGCACTCGGCAAAGGCAGTAAGTTACAAGAAACAGAAAAGCGAATGCTAATCACGGCCGCGCCATTAGCCGTCAGCGGATGAATGTGGAGGGAGAGACTTACACACCCAAAAGGAGATGTAAGCATTACTTTGACGACCTCCTTGGTCGAGTGGCTTGCACACCGGTTTTCATGGTGTCGCCATCCCATGGGACCTCATGGGGTTCGATCCCCGGTCGGATCAATTTAGAAATACCTGTTTTTCTAAATTGTTTCGGGTCTGGGTGTTTCCTATGTATAATAAGTATGTATTTAAGAATATTAAGGGCTGATTTTTCAATCGTCAGTTAAAATTTATTCATTGAATAATTTTGACATAATGACAGATTCTCTTTAGAAAATATGTCACAATGACAATATTATTCTTTGGATAAAACTTATCTGAGAATTGAAAAATCGGGATTAAGTATGTTTATCCGTTGTCTAGTTAACCATTTTAACAAGTTTCTTAAGCTTCCTTTTTCTTGGGGCTAGATAATTGGTGTGAGTGTGGGAAACATTTATTTATTTATTTATCTGACAGCGCTTCTATGACAAAAATCCAAAGCCAGTGTGCGAGAATAATTTTATGCGCGAAATGTGTTTTGTTTTTCGCCTTAGCGCAGCAGTAGGATAGTAAGCGACTGTTTACTTACTTAGCCTTTGCCCAGCGGTGGGACACTAAGAGGCTATTTACTAACAATGTGGAGGGATGGATTTACACACCCGAGGGGAGATGCGAGCATTAGCTTCCTAACTGACAGCGGTTCGATGACAAAAATCAAAAGCCAGTTTGCTTATGAGATTTTTTTATGCGCTAAATGTGTTTTGTTTTTAGCCTTAACGCAGCAATGGGACATTAAGAGACTATTTACTAACAATATGGAGGGAGAGAATAACACACTCGGGGGGAGATGCGAGCATAACTTTGCCAACTGACAGCGGTTCAATGAAAATCAAAAGACAGTTTGTAAGAAGAGAAAGAAAACAAAAGAGTGTTTTGTTTTTCTTATTTTCTTCGCTGAACTATTAACAATTGAATTATATATATAGAGGTCATACCAGCTAATATTAAAAACTTAAATAGCGATAACCTCATTTTGTTAGCAGTGGGCAATAACACTATTTACTTACTTACTTTATGTTTAACCTTTTTACCGACAACAACTTCTATAGAAGTTTGAGATTTTCGTGCCGTCCACGCCAGCACTTCTATAGAAGTTCTTCTTTGTACCTATTTTATTAAAATCCATTTATACGTTGGCGTACAGCGGGACATCGCGTGCAGGATAGTTGGGCGGTGAAAAGGTTAACAAAACAAATGTAATTTTTTGTTCAATATATAAATCACTTCCGATAAAATGAATACACTGAATTAGTTGCATAGACATTTCACGTCTCACCATGATCAATAACATTCGTAACTATTATTCTCATGTGCTTCTATGATGAGTATAAAGTAAGTTGAAAACATTTTTGTTTTAAAATAAGTAATAACGACGTCTCTATAAGCATGAAAATTTCGTTACATTAAGCCAATTTTCACGGAGATATTAAACTTTGAAGTTTGTATGGGACACTAAAACACGTAAACCGCTTAACCTACATTCTCTCCGCCTTTGACTGCCCCATCGGTGATTCACTCATGATCATATGGATGTAGGTAGATGGCCACAATCGTAGCCACTGAGTATGGCTTATATTTAGCTCGGGTGAAAACTTTAGTCGTCACCGTCGCGTTTGCGTCAAGCGCACTGTCCGTCCGTCGTCGGCGACGCCCGCGTGTGGCCGCCTGATAGACAAAAAATTATGTGCCACCTCCCTTTGTTCAGACTGGACATACCTTTCAACGAGATACAATTAGTGAAGCTGAAATAGAACCCGTCGATAGTCGCCCGACAGCTCCGCGAGATTCCGAACGTTCGGCTCTCTGATCTATTTTAGATATCAAATGATAGAAAACAAAAGAGCCCTGTCGCCAAATGAACAGCGTGCAGGTACTTAAGACTTTTTGTGTTGCTTCAATAGTTCTATCGAGAGTACTTACGAGTTGATTCTGGTATGCTGTCACCGCTGTGAACACGCACTCCGGGAAAATGAAAGTCTTGAATTCCTCTTGTTCGAGATCAGTGATAGGCGCGTTGATGGCACCTTCCCTTCGGAGCACCAGATGGATACGTGGCTGGTATTTATGCATGGAATTGAGCACCAACTGCAAACAAAAAAATGATTTCATATTTGTGTTTTATTTCTAACTAAAGTAACATTTATGAACGACTGACTTCTTAAGGAGGTTCACGGGTTGGCTATGCAAAATATGGTAAGCGTAAAGGGTTATTATCATCATCAGTCATAAATGTGTTAACTGCTGTCGTAACAGCAAACAAGATAAACAGCTTGACGTGCTATCCGAAGCACCCTGCTCGAAAATAATTAAAAATTGTCTAAAAACCCGGCATTGCGAAAGTATGCAGCCCGAAAGTAAAATCCGCTTTCAACCAGAAAACAAATTAAGGCTAAAGTATTTAGATAATCATAATACCTGTCCATTCTTGTCCATCTCGTTATTGGTAAGCTTGACCTTCTCGAAGGAGACGACCTGCTTGCGCAACTGGTCGCCGCTGAAGGGCGAGTCGGGGTGCGGGTAGAGGCGCGCGGGCGCGGGCGGGTCCGCCTTGCCGGCCACCAGCCACGAGGAGCGGTGGTACGCGTACCGGTAGCGCTTGCCGTCCACCGGCACCACGTCCAGCAGCACCGCGTAGCGCGCCTCCGCGCGGCAGCCCGCGAACGACACGCGCACCGTCGGGAACATGCGCCTGCAACAAGGACACAACAGTCAGCCGTGCTTTAACATAGCAACTGCCCGCGGACGATACGCGCACCGTCGGGAACATGCGCCTGCAACAAGGACACAACAGTCAGCCGTGCTTTAACATAGCAACAGCCCGCGGACGACACGCGCACCGTCGGGAACATGCGCCTGCAACAAGGACATAACAGTCAGCCGTGCTTTACCATAGCGGCAGCCCGCGGACGACACGCGCATCGTCGGGAACATGCGCCTGCGACAAGGACACAACAGTCAGCCGTGCTTTTACATAGCGGCAGCCCTCGAACAACACGCGCACCGTCGGAAACATACGCCTGCTATAAAGAAACAACAGATAGCCATCCATTTAACAGAACGGTCCTACAAGTGGCACCACGCGATCAGTTCTCGCAGGAAATACACGTCTGCTATGAACAAAGCACCGGCACTAGGGAAGACTTTTTTTATTAAGGCTTCAGACATTGCCCCGTGCTTGACCGGATTCCAGACCGGAAAGAATGCCATTGACACGAATATAAGAAAAAGAAGGAGTCACAACTACACACCTAATAACATAAACATATTACATAGACTAGTGTGTAGTGTGCGTAGTGTAGTGTAGTGTGTCAGGTGGTAATAGTCCCCGGTATCAGTCCCAGACATTGGATATATATTGTACTAAGGTTAAGTCCGCCTGAGTAACTACCGCCATGTTACTAAGTAAGTATGTAGCACTAATAACAATGTTAGCAGTATTGTTGAGTTTCGTATTTACGGCCCGTTAGGTACAGGAAAGGCTAACTTACTTAATCTGCAGTGGTTGAGGATTCAGGGTAAAGTGTGATAATAAGTGATTTTTTATTTTTTTTATACCTAGCACAGCAAATGACTCCAAACCACCTGATGTTAAGTGGAAATGGTGTCCAGACACGAAGACAACTGGTGTAGCGTGAAAACAATGCAGCATCAGTCAACCTCACTCTGCCGGCCCACAAGGTGTTTCTTGATATGTTCTACTTTAATGTGTGAAGTAGATTATGTAAGTGACGGATTATCGTCACATCATAGGGAAGGCTCGTGCCCCAGCAGTGGGGACATAAAATGAGCTGGTGATGATGATGCAATAGATAAATAATAGGTCCTTACCTATGAAATTAAAGTTTTGTATGAAGATTTTTAATAAAATTTTATTTTTCATACTTACGTTTTTTTAATTTTCTTAGCATCTATTTATTTTAACACTATAGAAAATTGTAGAGTGTAGTGTGTTTGTTTCACTAGCTAAATATAGCAAACATTAAAAAGAAAAAAAAACAGTTCCTTCAAAGCACAATGAAACAAAAGGACAATTCCGCGAACAAAAAAGTTAGTCAATTTAAAAAAAAATTGGGCGATAAAGACACAAAATTAATAATCATTGTTATTACTGAAGCCTAAGTAATATAGTCTTAATTAAAGGTGTATAATAATATTAACAACCGGTATTGACTTTTAGAAGTAATACACCTATTAATAAGTGAGAAAAAAACTCCAATTGCATAGGTAAGGACCTATTATATCAACTACCCTAAAATCGATGTCTAAAGTTGCCGTGTGTCATCAAAAAACATCACCTGCATGAAAAGCAACCCGAAGACAAAACAGCTTTGTAGTTGTCTTGTGACTGTAGGTGTTGCAAAGGCTACATAAATGTTATTCCGTATCGTCAAGACGTATGTGTAAGCCATCTCGCATTTAATTCTTAATCTTGTGATCGTTGGATATTTAATAGAATTTATGATATCATTATGTTAAATGTAATTAGTATAAAATGAGTCTGACATTACCTGTTATGGAACAGGATAGCGTCAAGTTTTTCTTCTATAAGCCAAATGAGAGTTACTCTTTAAATTAAAGAGACCTTATTTGTAAAAACGGATCGGTCTGAATTAAAGAAAATATTTTCAAAATTAGAAGAGCTTTTCTTCAAATCGCAAGTTTTCTTCAATTTCAACTTATGAAGAAAACATTCGACTTGAAATTAAATAAACATTGTAGTGATGAAAACGCTTCGAAGGCAAGTGTTATATTATTTACAATGTTCATTAGTATAGTGTGGACTTCCTTGTTCCATTGTTATGTTACAGCGTATATTTTCACATTAGCGCAATTACTCGACAATTAGTTGGTTGGGTTACAATTATTGTTCTCAAAGACCGGCTCGAATCGTTGCCTGCTCATTAGGAGTCGAGTTTATCGGATATTATCACAAGTAATAAGTTAAAAATACTGGTATTAGGCAATAGAGCTTAAAATCGCATAACCGTTTTATGTAAAAGCCTAAGGACAAATATGTTTAGTATGTCTGACAGTCGATTTTGAATCTTAAATGACACTCCCCTTCCCCTTTTTAACGGAGACATTCTTTAATGTCCCACTCCAGAAAGATGAATGGGTAGACATTTTTGTAGAGGCGTTTGTTATTGTTTGCGGAGTGAAATTGCCTGTGGTTGGTCGACGTAATGGCTCTTATTACACTATTCCACTGCGGTATCCTGTTGTTATTCATTTTAACTAGGGGGAATCGCTACATAAGAATTCATCACAGAATACTTTAAGGCCAAAGAAAGTTGAAATGTAACAGATCATCGAAACTTAAGAATTGAGTTAAAAAAAGAGCATAAAAACTGATCGTAGATAACAAACTAGTCGCAATCAGAAATAAGGAGTGTCACAAAAACTGGTGTCGGTAGCAGGCGCGTGTAACACTATCTCCTAATCGACTTAAAATGGTAGTCATTGAGGCGGCAACAACGGAAACAACAAATCTCGAACTGTAAGCTGAGACAGAGCTTCGTGTTGCGGCCTCTCACTTTTTGCCGACAATACCCGGAGCTTAGCGGCGCGCAGCACAACTTGAGCGTTCGCTGCCAACGCTTACGCAACCGCGGCAGGAATGCGGCGTTCGGCTCGCGAACTATCAAATCTACATTCATAACAGATGACATACCACCCAAGTAGTCTACAATGACTGCGAACACGCGTCATACTCCACAATATAATTTTGATTACTTTGATTTATCTTGAAAGTTTTATGCCCCGTCGGTATATCGGAACGCTCCGAGCGTTTAACTAAGGTAATGTTAATAATATGCCGTCTAACGATTTTACAAGATCGAGGGAGGACTAAAATAAGAATACCATTAATAAGATTTATGCACGTTTAGCTGTGGTCGCGCGCGTCGATTTGTGAGCTGCTTCTTATAGCTCTCGCGATGGTGCATGCCTTGCGCTTGAGCACGGGCAATTGCGCGCATGCGTTAATGGCGACACTCGGCGCACCGCGCGATATATTACCGCAATGATATATGACCACCGACGTCGTCCATCATCCTACCACCCAAAAGTTAGTGGAAAACCAGACGCGACCAAAAGGACACCGAGACACGCGCAAGATGCGCTTTAATGAGCAGATACCGAAGACAGAAATAAGGGCGCCGCGTTAACAACGCGTCGTTATTGTTATGACATTGTTAAAATGTCCCTTTATGTTTGAGTGTACGTTGCTTATAAAATATCACTCTCATATAAATTATCAAAAGTTAGTCACATCCCCAACAATGCATGTGCTAGTTAAGATATCATTCAGTAAAATAAGATATCAATTCATAAAATATGGCATGTTCGAATGATAAACATGTTGTATTAAGAATTTAGCGAGCGCTTTATCTTAATGCTATAATGAAACGTGTTGTGAAGAGAGTGGTAAAATTAGTGATCGCGAGTGGCGGCGGTGCGCAGACGCATGTCGTCTTAATTAGAGAGGCAGGAGGCGAGGTGCGAACTCGTCAATCATTGTTTCCCGGCGCGCCTCGTCTGATGAACTTGTGTGACGCGCTATTTGAGATCTGCCGACCGTGCATCCACAATCTCTCCTTGTAGGTACGACGGAAAGAATTCTGTAACTGGTATTGGTTAATTAGAACGCGCATACATGCATTGCTTTGAAGTATGAACGAATTAAAAAGTGCTTGAGATTAATTCATTATATACGAGTATACGGGTATCTATGCTAATTTTGTTGCAAGCAAATAACAACTTTAATTCATTTTTTATCAATATTGGATTAAGTAATACGTTTCTTTTGTGATAAGTGATATCTATGATTAGGTTAGAATTAAGACATACTTAATGAATGAGGAGCACGTAAGTCACATAGCGGCGGCAATCATAATTTAGGTTGTGGTTAGGCAATAGGAAGCCGTGCAGCCATTAGCGCAATGTTATCACGTCGTGATTAGGAACCGTCGACCAATCCGCGCTCGCCCGTCTAATTATACAGGAAAGCGCTTTATTAATAGCAATTACACCCGCCATATTGCCAACGCGATTTAATTAACTCGATTCGTTGATTAGAGACAGATGGTGCGAGATTGCAGATTCCGACCCAGCCGCTCATTAGCGCACTTTCGACGATAGCGTTCGAGTGATTTCTATCAATTGCTTGATACGTTTTTATATATAGGACTTAATCAATCACTGATATGTATAAATATACAAAAAATTTTACTCACGAAAAGTTAATCTTTGTTCGGTAAATTGTTGCCACTAACGTGTTCATGCGATCATATACTTCTATACTCTTGTAGATTTCTTAGCATTCTATAAATGTATCATTAAATTAACATATTATATGCTGATTAATACACACGCTATTATCGACTAACAGCCGATCACATACAAGCATCAAAGTGCTTTCTGAATGTCATATCATGAAATTAATTGAAATAAATACGTAGGTACGTTACTGCATAAGGCGGCCCCGTTTTATGTGGGATCGTGTTTCTTACGGTTATTACAACGAATTAGCGATAATAGTGGAGCCTTAAGTGATTTTTGCCGCATAATTCCAGTGACAACAATCCGTACTGGTGGCCAATGAATATTTCATATCAGATAATGAACCCACTTACTACAGCTAATTTCATAGCTAATCGTTCTGTAAGTAGATGAATATGCAAGCAGTTCTAATATCATATTGCAAGATTTCATCAAAGCTGGTATTTCTTATCAATTACCAGACGATAAAAAATGTAACATTGTGTTTTTCTAACAGTTTTTTTTATTTTATTTTACAAAACCTTAAATTTTTGTTAAATTGTGAATCGTATTCAATCTACTTCATCATTTTAAATTGCTACCGGTATTAATATAACGACACGACTATAATTTAAATCATAATAAGAAAGCTATTGTATTGTAAACTTTATCTGCTTTTTTTAATATAGATAGCTCGGCAAATGACTCCATCCCACCTGATGTTAAGTAGAAATGAAGTCCAGACGCGAAGATAACTGGTGCAGCGTGAAAACAAACGTAAGTAGCATCAGTTAACCTCACTCTGCCGGCCGACAAGGTGCTTCTTCACGCCTCTTTTGAAGACCCCATATCATAAGAAGGAGGGAAAACGTGTGCTGGTAGACTATTCCATCTTTTGGAGGTGCAACAAAGAAACGAGTCACAAAATCTCGTTTTGCGCGATGGGATATTTGAGACAGTGAAGCGGTGACTCCGAAGAGCAGCACGACACGTGTAGGTACTCCTATGAAGGAAGGGAGAAGGTGGGATGAGGTCAAAGAGCTCTTCAGAGCACTAGTATAAGCGGTAAAACACGCTGAGTAACGCAACATCTTTTTTTATTTTTATTTATTTGGTATACAAACAGAATGTATTCTGTATGTACAGCGTGTTAAAAATATTACAAGATAAGTATCAAGGACAGATTGTAGTTCCTATGACGTGTGTACGTACACTAATCTGAATTTGATACATTATTAATAAAATATGAATGTAGAAATTATTGAAATATTCTCAACACAATTGCAGAGATTCGAGAGTATTTGCGACTTCTGCATTGCTGATAATGCGTTCAGCGCGACGCTGCAATCTGTCCAAGGCATCGAGAAGGTACTTTGCGGAACCGTCCCAGATGTGCGAGCAATACTCCACGCGAGCAATACTCGTCATACCGAGCATGTTGATACTGCTCTGCAGGCTTAGAGATGTACCCTGAATAGTTGAAAGGGGAAGGAATGGTGACTTTTTTGCCGTGAACGCACATAGGTACCTGTGTTTTCTTGGCATTGAACTCAGTCAGATTATTGGAGCCCCAATTAGTGATTTAGCTTCGAGTTTTCCATAATTTTTAATAGTGTGACATTGTCTTTCAGCTAGAAATTTTTGAGTTAAACTTCTTCAGACATATACAAATATAGGTATACCTATAGATCCGGAAACGACTGATAATAAAAATTATAGAAACAGAAGATTTGTTACTTTGCCCTTGTCACTTTCGGTGACATCGCGACGTCCTGACACGGTCACAGCTCGTCGCCTGCCGGCCGACGCGCGTTTGAAACGTTACACGACGGACCGCGATTCTCGCATGCACCGTTTAAATTAATTATAACGTAACTGTAGTAAGTCTATCTTTAATTAGCTACCAATAAATATGTCACAGGTTAGAGCGCTTTGGGATTTGTCACTGCAAACGATGACTCTACACATATCGCATGGTCAACCGTTTGGGTGTATTTAATTTAATTGTGCACTTCATTATTGATTTATGTTTGTTTTTATTATGACTTGCATGACAATACTTTACTTTTACTTTTAAGTTTCAAACTAATTGTACTACTGCAAACAAATGTTAATAATGGGAAAACCTTTTACGGTAGGTTTTCTTTAAGACAATTCTGATACTTTCTTGAGAACTATGGCAACGCAACATAGATTTTCATTGAAATATTACGGGCTGGCGGCAAGGATGCAGCTGGTCGGTAATTAAATATTGTTAAAGAATGAAATTAGTTGTTGACTTCTATGTTTTTTTTTCCTTTAGTTGATGGCTTCGTGCGATTAGCACATTTAGCCAGTGTCAAAGTAATTTTTCTTACAAGTAATACATAAATAAACAATATTTCCTTCTTGTATATGATAATGAATGATAATAGAAATGAGGAGTGAGAAATGATATACTCTCCAACCTCTCGAGTATCTCAGTAAAGATGTGGGGCTTAACTAAGTCCTCGGGCAGACTTCTTGAGAGTATTTGAAAAGTGAAGTTGCACTGTATTGTTTCATTTGCCAACACTCATGCGTACTTACGAACACTTAACGGTTAATATAATCAATTAAGTTAATAATCGAATAATAATGTGAAATAATGGTGGATATTATTTCACATTATTATTCGACATAACACAAATTTTAGAAAATAAAACAAAACCGCAGACATGACTCTGCACTTTCCCGCCAAGAAGTCTTTTCGACTCCTATTTTAATGATTAAAAGACAAAAATGTCGATCGCTGGTAGAGTCAACAGCAAAATTAGATGATGTTTACTAGATTTCAGAATTAAGTTTCGATAGTGTAAGTCGGTATTTTCTATATAACTACAGTCAAAGTCTGCAGGTACTAGTAGACACTTGAAGGTCTTTCGATATGCGTTTAAAGAGTTTTGATTTTCATACTGATTTCATATTTTGAAACTTGACCAATCATCAGTTACCTTTGCTGTTGACTGTACCTATCGAATACTGGTGCCACTACCCTATCTCATAAATTTATGATGAACTCTTTCAATTTGTTGTCGGACGACTAACGCACGTTTGCACTGCGTTCCATATTAAAACAGTCGTGCGGCTGTCGTGCGGCTGTCGTGCGGCTGGCGTTTAATATGAAACCGCACGGCAGGCAGCGGTCCGACACAAAACGTCTAAATTGAAAGAGCCCAAATGCTTGTACATATAAAACTTCCTAAATCCTTAACAATATTTTCAAGCTTTAAACTCCTTTTATACATTTATAAATGAAATTATAACTTGTACATCTTACGTATTAATAGCTTTCATATGCGATATATGCCGGAAAGAGCGTGTATGTGTAGTATAGGTGCCGCGCAGATGACGCGATGACAAATGACCGTGTGTCAGCCATGCGATTGTTATAATGCCAGACTACACGCAGTAGATCAGCGGTTGTACGGTGAAATTAATTATCGTCATTGCCTGTTATCGAGGAACATGGGAATTGTTAGTACTGCGTAGGTTCCTATATGTATGTGAAATAACATGGATACTGTCATTAAGTTCTTTTAATGCAACTATAGTTTGATACCATGTAACGGGTTATTGTATATTTGTCACGAAGTAAGTTCGTCAGATTTTTGTACACTCCATACATTGAAAGTAAATTCGTCACAGAAAAAGTATGTGTATTTTCGTCACAGGTCCAAGTTAAAATATAACAAATTTGATTCATAAAAATAGAAGTGTGGCAAATTTACACATACTTTTTTTCTGTGACGAATTTACTTTGTGGCAAAATCCTACTAATATTATAAACGCGAAAGTTTGTAAGTATAGATGGATGTTTGTTACTCTCTCACGTAAAAACTACTGAATGGATTTGGATGAAATTCGGCATACAGATAATTTATAACCTGGATTAACACATAGGATACTTTTTATTCCGATATTCCCACGGGAACGGGAACCTCGCGGGTGAAACCGCGAGCGGCCGCTAGTGTACAATAATTTAACCCGATGTAACTTTGTAAACTATCGTGGCCACTGACGTTAGAGTAATTCTGCCGTCATAAGAAAAAAGGGCACAACTAACATTTTTTTTTAAATTTGAGTTAGATACATATTTGGAATCAGGAGAAAAAGGCCTGTCTTTTCAAACCCGTTTTTTTCCTGACTTGAAAAATGTTAGATGTGCCTTTTTTAATTATGACGGCAGAATTATCATTAACGGGATTAGTGCAATGGTTTTGGTTGCTATTACGTTTTGTAATAAAATAGTAGTCTTCGACACAGTTTTCGTTTCAAATAATTACATAGATATTTACATAAATAAGCAATTTTCGCAAAGGCTGGTCATCGGATGGGTGACCAAAAATTTATCATCTCGAGCTCCTCTGTGCTTCGGAAGGCACGTAAAGCTGTTGGTCCCGGCTGCATTAGCAGTCGTTAAAAACCACCAACCCGCACTGGGCCCGCGTGGTGGTTTATGGCCCGTTCGCCCTATCCATCCATAGGGAAGGCTCGTGCCCCAGCAGTGGGGACGTATATGAGCTGGAGATGGATATAGGAAGCGGGTCTGTATTGAATTGTTGCTAAAGAAGTAGGTTACTGAACTCTTTTTAATGATTAATGGAAAAAATGAAGATCACTGGTTCATATCGGAAACCTTACGTAGGTTCATACCAACTAGGTAACATGAAAAATGAAATTATTGTAACTAAATTATAGACAATTCATCATCATAATACCAATGACTGCCAAAAGGATCTCACTGTCAGTTACACAAACAATTAACCGTTTAATTTTTTCACTACTGGCAAGTCACCGGGCCGTGACTGCCCCGGCCGCTATCCCCGATCTCCGCCAGATATTAATCAGCGCGATTGACAAAATCGTGCGAGTGTCGAAAATCTGACGCAGCACCGAACCCGGACCTCCCAGGACGAGCGATATTTCACTGCCGCACTGCGAACGCCCAGACACGCCCCTCAGCTCATTATGTGCTTCTAATGCGCATCAATCTCTTCACTTTCTACCATCCATAGAAATTGTTCAGATGCCTCTGTAGCGGTAGTTTTTATGGTTACGCCGTCATTGAATTAACATATCAAATTATTTTACTTAGCCGTTTGTAATTGAGTTACCAGCCATTTTCTCTGTGCGGAGATATGTTTATGACTTAATTTTGTAAATTTGTAGGGTAGGTATGATTATTAAGAAAAATTAGATTTTGTTGCTTTTCTGGGTTTCATTATAAACTCTAATAGTATTTCCCTTTAGTACAAGTGTATACCATTTTATATCTTTTGAAAAAGAAGCAACGTTCACCGCACTACCAATACAATAATACTGATGCCAGTCAAAGTATACTGATATTGGAAATTTTGCCGTATCTAATAACAGTACAGTTTAATTTCATATATCAGTAGCTTCGGGTATTGAGCCGAGCACTTTGCCACTCGGATTTTGCCACAGATTTATGTATAAGTTTGGTTAATTAAATTTAACTACAAGCATTTTTATTAAATGTTGATCAACATCACCGATATCAAATAGTCAAGTTGTTTATCGTACCTAGTTTTGTTGTTGCCATAAGTCTGTATCTACGTACGAGTGCCTACAATAATAGAAATTCTATACAACCAATAATGTCATGTTATTACATGCGATATCATTTCATTAGGTGATAGAAACTATAGAGCTTCGTGTTCCACATAATGTAACACGTAAACCTTATGTTTGGCCGTACAGAAAATTACAAGGTTCGGCCGATGGCGCGCGTAGCGACTAAAACATTGCTTTCATTACTGTACGGCAGATGTTGCATGTAAGCATTTATTAGTGGCAACATAATTAGTGAATTTAAACAAATAAAAGCGTACATTTTTAATTGCGCAGATACGTAATGACATAGCGGCGGCAATGCGTCGCACCGGAAACGGAGACTATAGGGTTGTTTCTCTATTTGACTAGGTAAGGTGCGACCAGAAATATAAGCTATTTTAATTATTTTTAAACATTAATTGTTAAATCAGTAAAGAATTGTCAAATATATGAATATATGGTATTTAGATTTAATGGTTTATAAATATGAATTATGTATTCATGTCAACAATACGTCGATTGTGCAACCACTAGCGTATTGTAATTGATAGGGTCGTTTGTAGGCGGAGCGTTTGTTCCAAACATTTATTTTGGGAGAGAAATTATTGTTTCCAAACGTCCACCGAACCACAGAATAACTAATAGGTAGTGAGTACTACCAAACATATGGTAAGGCGAGAATCTTGAGAAACACACTTAATCCGGAACCCTTGATCACTGAAAAACTAACTATGCCTCTTACTGAACGCGACAATGCTTTCCGTGTAGGTAAATCACTATTGATGACTAAAGAGATTATTGACCTACTCGTACTTAGTTTGATCTCTAGCTGTCTAGACGACAACTATGTAAGTTGGTTGTATTATTGAAATAATTAGAATAGGAATGTGCAATGTTACCGATAGCCTGACGGTAGTGTAATGATTCAGCTGTCAGGAGCACCGAAGGCGGGACGCCGAGCATTCGAGCCGTCGCCGTCGCCGTCGCGCGAAATTCCGACGGCCCGTTTTATTCGTATTGTGTGAGCGTTGAACGGCTCTAATGGTGTCACATTGCGGACGGAACCAGCTCGCGATCCTTCTGTCGCTGGTTTATTTTAGTACTTTTGTGAATTTTAACGCGGTGAATCGCGGTTGACAGTATTAACAAGTATTTATTTACCATGTAGTTACAATATATAATTTTACTAGAAAATAATCAAAGTAAAATTTTATCTTGTAACTACTTATAGCATTGTGAATGCAAAAATTAAAATAATAAAATTTGGGGGCACGGTAGTGCCCCTGCCAAGTCGATCAAAAAAGCGGCACGGCCGTACCATCCTTTTCTCGAAACAGTTCAGGCCATTTTCGTTGTGGATAAAACTAGAAACCCGAATTTTCAGTAACCAAGCAGGCATTGTATAAACACGGTATATTTCAAATTTCATTCAATTTGAACCAGTAGTTTAAGAATTATAACTAGTCAAAGTTACATAATTTTGTCACTCACTCACTCACACACTGACTTAACAATCATCGAAACTCTAAGGCACTTCTCTGCTAGAAGTTTAGTGTATAAATTAAGGAAAAACTAAATATTCTGCAATTTTGGTCCAGTTTTCTAGATACACCAACTGCATAAATAACTTTGTAATCCCATATAATATATAGGATTACAAAGTTACATTTGCAGTGAAAAGCTCTTAAGACAGTAAGTGGGCTTTAAGAAAATCCGTTGTTGGTATTCAAGAAGTAGAAGGTACCGGAAAGGTAAAAAAGTAGGACTCTACAAAAAGAAATGAGATGCCATCAAAAACATACTTGTAAATAAAACCAAGTCTCGCAACTCAGTTCTTCTACCGTAAAAAGTTGTGAGATCCATGTAGGTAATACCTAGTCGGTTAATTTATTCAGTCCCTATTTATCGGACCTGCTGTCTTAAGTTATTACGTAATTAGCTAACCTAACAACATCTTATAGTGACCATATTAATATTAAAAATCTTTTATGTTTTAAATAAATAGATTGACTTAGCAATCGCACTAAACAATCTAATTTTATATAATATTATGTATTACTTGTGAGACACATTGTGTTTTCATGCGATGGCCAAGTCAATCTATTTATTTCAAACAAAAAAAAATTTAAGATTGATATATTATGGTCACTATAAGATGTTGTTAGGTTAGCTAATTACTTAATAACTTAAGACAGAAGGTCCCTTAAGTAGGGACTGAATAAATTAACCGACTTGGTATTACATGGATCTCACAACTTTTTACGGTAGAAGAACTGAGTTGCGAGACTTGGTTTTTTTTACAAGTATGTGTTTGATGGCATATATTTTCCATGTGCCATGACTATTTTGACGGTACAATTGGCATAACTTTTATACAATTAAATGATGTAGGTATGTTTTATCTACACTAATGTTGTAACATTCTACTTATGTTTCCAATACTTGACTTATAATTACTACTGTTATAGCGCAGACAACAAAACACTCAATTTAAGCAATTTCACATGATGGTATAATATCCACATCGATATCGTAAAATCTCATTATAACATCAATAAAACGCGACCAATTAACCTGGCGAGCCTTATGTCAAAATCCTCATACAAGTTGTATAAAATTTTGATATTAGGCTGGCTTTTGAAAACAGTTGGGTTATACGTGAAAACTTCGTCGAAACTACTAAACTTACATACACAAAACTCTTTGGTAAGATCTTGTGCCAATTAAATAAAAAAAGAACAGCGCGCGCTCGCTCCTGATTGGCCCTGCGCGCGCAGCTGCGCTCTCATTGGTTAGATTTTAATGGCGGAAATTTGAACAATTATTATAAATAAACTATTGTCAGCTTTTACTCTTGTTGTTTGACTAATTGCATTAGTGAAGATAAAGTAGTGTATGCAACTGCATATAACACGGGTATTAAAACACTCGTTACTATTATGAAACTCGCTGCGCCCTCGTTTCATAAACTCACACTCGTGTTTTAATACCCTTCATTATATGACAGTCGCATAAACTACTATTATATTACTGAGCTGGGAAATGAGAATACGGTGCAGCTGATGGATAACGGCTACGGCGCGGCAGCCCATGGGCTGCTTGCAATCACTTGCAATATCAAGGGTATGACGTAGGTACGCTTTGCTGACCCTGGAGTTTCAGTTATAAGCTTCTATGCTGGTTGAAGGTCGATTTAGATAATATAAGGGTTGTATTCTGTAAAGAATCCTTCCACCAGACAAATGCATAAAGCGATGACAAAATTATATCGATGTAAAATATTACAAAAACTGTGTACCTAATACACTACAGAAAGGAGCATAGTGGAAACACCTGCCCGAATAATGCATTCACAAGCGCGGAAATTAGGCCAAACGGAGCGCGCCGCCGCCGCCGCCGCCGCCGCCGCCGCCGCCGCCGCCGCCGCCGCCACCGCCGCCGTAGAGTACTCGTCGGAATTATTCCTTGCAAATCCGGCGTTAATTCCTGCAAAGCCCTCAATATGGTATCACGTTTGTGCACGCGGCCGGTGCGCCGTACCCAGAGTCGCACCTGTGTTTTCGACTCGCGCCCGCAAACGCGACGAGTTTCGCAACTCGACACCGAATTCGGGAAGTTTGCCGACGATATTGCGAAAACTGTCGCCGCCGGCGTGCCTCCCTCGTCTACACTTTGCGTTAAGTACTTATAGCTAAACAAATTGAAGTTCAGGTGTTCACACAACTTTCTTTGAGACATTGGAGCTAATTGCCGTGCACTGTAACTTTTCAAATACGTTGTTCGTACAACAATTTACGTATTTTTGGTAACTGTTTATATACCTATTTATAATAAATGTAAATATATAAACAAATAACTCTTAATGTGGCAAGCTAACGATGTGATGTGACGCACTATGACCAAAAGTCTAGCGTAACCTGGTGGTTGGTCTAGCTACATAATTATTGTACAAATAATAACTTTTTCAAGTTTTTCATGCAAACGGTGAGCGGAGTGAACTGCGATTTCCACAGTCATGCAAGCAAAAAGCTTTTTAAACTGGTAATTCTACGAGTACATCGAATACATTTTGTAAATGAAATCACCTGTATACATAAAGGGTAGATAATAGAGTGCAACGCAAAGCTGAAGGTTGTATTCATTTCCATAAAAAGGAAGTCATGTCTACGAGCGAGTATGGCACTATGGTGTAATACTGGAAATTCTTCTTTTTCATAAATCTATTTAGAAAGAAAATCATAAAGTAAAAAGAAAATTGTGCGTTGATGTACTTTCTGTGGAATAAAAGTGTAGTTAGCGGTCATGAGCTCGCTTTTTAAATTATACAAGTTAACAATCTAACTTAAGCATAAGCACTAGCAGGGAATCTATCATTGATTTTAAAGAAAATAATTAATACCATCAATATTTTTCTTTCAAATGATTTCACAATTTTACATAGGGTCCAATATCTAGGGTTCTTGGATTCAATTTCCGGATTTACCAGGTCGTGCAAAATGTGTTTCGTGATATGCATCGAAATCTGCATTTGAAGAGATAACAGATAAGATATAAAATGCTAAGACAAGTGACAATTAATCCAATATCCATAACATGACTTGATTTCTATGATGTAGGCCCTCACCTAATGAGACAGTATAACTTTCTTTCTTTGAACAGTTTTGAACCCAACGTTGTTTCGAGTACATAGAATCGTTGTTCTAAGTGATTCAACCTCCACATATGCCTTTAGCGGAGGTATGTCACCGTCTGGCCGGGCCCTCCGTCTGCGGCTGCTAATGTCATCACAGGGGTTGGGCGGTGGGGGCGTTAAGGGGGTTGGGGGGTTAGGGGGTTAGGGGTCGCACGTACGGACTGTTAAAACGCTACATGTCAACGTGTAGCCCGGAGAGCTAATCTAGGTCTGCTGATAATGCCGTGACCTCTGTCTGCTCAACTATTAACTGAGTTAGTCTTGTTGAATATAAGAGTTAAGTAAAATATAAATTATATTTTCACAAATTATGTAAGTACTCCATTTAAAAGCATTTTTATTGTGATGACTGACTGATGTGATGTTTGTTGGTGTTAGGGAACACGCAAGTTTTGTAATGTATTTAAGATTATCTTACATGATTTAATAGATTACGTTCCCTTAATTGTTTTCTGTTCTGTGTGCCTTTTATATTTAAAATGACAAAATTTACAATGTATTTTTATTAGTATGAAAAACATATGTTTAGAGTTTTCAAAATTTCATCAATCTGTCACTAAGCCAGTGACGGCGGTATCATCAAAGCGTATTTCAACTTGGTGGTCGACGTTAAATTTTTCTTTTTCCAACTAACGGCGCCTAACACAGCGCTATTCCCAATGCAAGAGTTGTCAATCGTCGACTCTATGTGGGTGCAACATCAAAGGCGTTTTTCGTAATAGTAACTCACTCGGTGGTATAAGTTCGTTCGTTTTGTCATTTCTCAATCGCACATATCTAAAGCAGTTAGTTACATAAAAATATTTCAGCTAATCAACTACTTTAAAACTAAAAATCATGTAGTTCCATGTGAATATGTTGGGAGCGCGCCGGACGTTGCCGACGAAGGCCAAGAGGGCCCAAGTACACAACTAACATAAACATTTTCCGCGTACTTACTTCCATAAATTAGTTCCCGCGAAGGCGCGGTATAAATACCCGCCAAACGACGGCGCACTTGCTCATTACCTACTAATAGTTTTATTTATTGGCTTCCTGCACATTTCACAACAACAAGACCGCCGACGCCTGAGGAGCTTTAAGCCTAATTCAGAAGCTCCCCGCTCTGCATATTTCACCCTCCGAATTACGGTAGCAAGCGATCCATATTACATCACACGTAAACGGTGTCGCGGCCTAACAAAACAGTCATCAGAATAATAAGCACCTGCCTTCTGTCAGACAACACGTCTTGGCGAAAATTTCAAATTACACCTCACCGAAGTTTCCCAGATATTTATCCGAAAAAAAAGTTGTTCGATAATCACCTATCATTACTCGCGGGAGGCGTCGGCTAGCGCGTACACAAAGGGTGCTGGCACCGGAAGAAAAAGACGAAAATTAAAAGTTTCCTCCGAACAAAACAGCAGCTGTCATATTAAACCGTCAAAATAAAGATTACAAATGAAATATTCACGGTGAAAGCGGGGCTCAGTCGTGGTTATGTAAATAAGTGGCTACGAAAATGTACATAATTAGTTTACACGTTTTCTCGAGCGGCCCCCGCCCCCCACGGCATATTGCGTGGCGGGGGAGATCGGCGATACACTTGCTAAGGGTACATTTACATGAATCACACATTCATTACACCCTGTAGGTATTCAAATGGGTTGCATGTGTTCTCTTCACATAACCTAGATAGTAGATAGGGTTGCGTGCTTCAATCACTCATTTATTAATTTGTCGGCAAGACAATAGACATGTGTTTTGATAGTAAACCCTTTCCGTTTGTTTCGAACCATGTAATTACAAATTACAGTAAAATACAATTCAAAGTAATGATCAGTTATACCTCTAATTAAAAGAAAATTCTATACAAAGTGACATCTATTAGCATGTCAATACCGTACCATCGTTGTTTTTAATTCATAATTAATCAAGAATTCGTCGAAACTCGTTGTAAATACGTACCCCACCGGGAATAAATGATAGGCTCCATTATTGGAAGTACATAATTTTATGAAAGGGCTTCAAGGTTCCACTGAGGCTCGGGTGACAGCTAATCTTTTAACGTGGCACAAAGCAAAGTGAATTTGCGATATTATGATGACCGCGCGCGGTGTCGGCGGCTCGGCGCGTCGCGGCGCAGGGGTGGTGCGTCTGCTTAATTCTTTTGTCGTTTTCGGCTCCGTCAAATATCGCGTTTCCCGTTTGCATACATTTTCACTAACCCCCGCCCCCTGAGCCCGCGCCGCACCCCTTTTCTACCCGACGCCGTCTTTCAGGAATAAAATTAGTGTCGGCAGCGTGACACCAACTGAATTTAAGCTTAATAAGATATTTATAAAGAAGTTTCCGATTCAGCGGCAAAGTTCAAAATTTGACTCCGACTCCGCAAAGAGTTCGGTGGCGTTTTCAATTTAAACTTTGCGCAAGTTAAATAATGTGCGAGCTCCGGCCAACTCGATTCATTTAAGGTTTTAGTGAAATTAGCTTTTGAATTCAAATGATACTGAAACATCCGCGGCATCAGTTGCTGAGCTCGAAATATATTAATCCGGCGCCTTTGACAAAGTTGACTGTTTGATTGGAGATTTCGGGAGAACTTTAAGATTAAGTCGGAAATAAGAATTACTTAGTCAACCTCTTACTCAGCGGAGTCGGCAACACGATTTCGTTTCTCTTCACAAAAGCTTATAAATGTATTGAAGAAATGAGATTTCCGCAAGTTTGGCTGTGGCGCGTCAGGTGTACAGGTGACGTATGAAGGCGGTAATGCGAGAAGGCGACCGCGCGGCTACGGTCCGCGCGGCGTGTGTGCATTTCTCGCGTTTCGCCCACTTCGCGTCTAATGTCGGTTATAAATCAGAGGTAACGCGCCCGCACCCCCCGCCCGCCGATAAAATTCCAAATTGTTTTCTCGCCCCTGGTGGGCGCCGCCCTCGGTTCGCTCTTAAACGCCGTTTCAAGTTGCACTTGTGAATCGCACTTTTTACTGTTCTCGAAATTGGCGTTGCGAATTGTTTTTCGAGTTTCGCCCGCGTACGTATCTGCTTCGAATTTTTTACGAGGATTATATACATTTGTGCGCTTGTGCATTTTTCACGCGCGAACTATGGCAGAGGCGACACGCTGGCATTGGTAAATGCGAGCCAATTAGAAGATTAAGCGTTGACAATTACGGCGTCGGATCGCGATCGTATATCAACAATTATCGCGCGGGTGCGACAAATGGCGGCCGGCCGGGCACGTGTAAGCGCGGTGTGCGCCGTACCTGCGTACACGACACACTCGCTCGAAGGATGCTACACGAATATGCATGCACTAATGCACAAACATTTCGCATGAAGAATGCTTGATTAATGTAAGGCTAAGGAAAATAATACCGATCATGACGAAAACGATACAGAGAAGAAGACGACGAAAGAAATTAGGATAGTTTTGAAAAGTTATAAACATCTAACAAAAGGTTTGCTTATTTGGAGGACCTTCATCATAATCAGTGTTTAATTTATGTACTATTGGGCTAAGGCTCTATCACAAGAACAATAGATAGCACACGTGGATCCATTCTAACGACAAAACAGAGCAACGGCTTGTGATTTGTGCACAGTTACAGTTGTGGATGCGCACGAGCCTGAATTCAAAATTCCCCGACTTCCGACAAAGACTTGGAACCGATCAGAATTGAGGCAGGCAGCACTTGATGAGGAAACTTGTAAGAATAATAATTGGTAATCCAGTTGCTCCGAAAGGGTGTTATAACACCCCTAAAAGTATTATATAGATGTACCCTAATGTAATACTTTTAGAGTTTTATTTACAACTAGCTGTTGCCCGCGACTTCGTCCGCGTGAGCTAAAGGCTGTAGTCTGTACAGTTTAATTTTTATGTAGGTATCTA
The DNA here is from genome assembly GCA_947562085.1 of Eudonia lacustrata. Lineage (NCBI taxonomy): Eukaryota > Metazoa > Arthropoda > Insecta > Lepidoptera > Crambidae > Eudonia > Eudonia lacustrata. Next base: position 18,709,988 of record OX387312.1, on the reverse strand, counting down.
TTTAAGCTTATTAGGGTATAATAAAATTATATGCATTGGAAATTTAGAAAATTGACATTGTATTTACCGACATACGTACATCTACTCACTCTTAATATCCTTTCAGCTGGGAATGCTGAGATAGACAAAGACAATCGATCTCCATTTAGTGTGGTTCTGGCATACTTCCTGTGACTCCTTTACGTCCATCATTATTTTCATACATTATCTCTTATTCTTTCGACTATCATCTCTGCCATGTACATATATATATTCAGTTTGAAGCACAGAATCGTCCCGTTCATACAGATTCTCACTCAGTTTCCCGTTTCAATTATCCCGCCACATACATTCAGTATACAACACCGTTTCTCGGTGGGTTGCGCGTATTTGCTACGTCATACAAACCTGAAATGGGTTTACTGACGCTCAATTATATGTAATAAAATTGGTATTTTACAGCTCAGGTACTCGTCCGGAGTCGTCCTAGGCACTGGTGTATCTTAGCGAAGATGTGTCTACTGTTATACTGTCCAACCACAGATTTCAAATTTTTTTTTGCCTTGTCCATTGAAGCTGGATATCGAGTAGCAGGTAGCGGTCCAGGATTATTGGTTGTCGGCCAGAAGGCACAAAAAACTATTTACCAACTATGTTCTTATTCGTAGATACAAAATATCAATAAATTGAGAACTGTTATAAATTATATTATTGTCTATTAGGTAATAAATACAGTATAGTATTTTATGTTACATACTTGCGATAAATTTGAACTTCTTCGTGGCATCTTGTTAGGTAGGTAGCTTTTTAGAGGTAGATCACAGGACACAAAAAGAAGTTACCTCTAATAAAAAAAAAATCTGAAGTCCGTGCCTCTAATACAGCTGTACCCTGCCAATTTAAACATTTTTACAACTCTGATACCAGAGGTAGCCATCGTCTTATGCGATAAAAGAATGGAAAAACCATTTTTCTGTAATCTAGAAGTATGTACAAAATTCATTCTTTATAGGTTTTATGATATTAAAATTGTTATGATATGTACTTACTTACTTATATTGTATCATTGAACACAGATTTATCCTATAAACATGTTAAGAAACCAAAGTAAGAAACCGCTTACATGTAAAATAAGTACTGAAATAAGTGTTTAACTTACCTGCATCAAATGTTTCATAAAACTTTTACACAATGAATAAATCTTATTTGAAAATTAATAAGAACTGAATAAGTACTGAAATATTTAACGTACCTGCATAAAATGTTTTAAAAAGCTTTTACACAATGAATAATTAATATAATTTGAAAATTGAAAAATATTAACAAAACAGAAATAGTTACTTAATCTCAGAATAATAACTAAAGTAATTAGTTATTGTTCTGAGTACATAATGCATTGCAAAACATCAAAATTTTCTTCTGTTCGTTTCAAAATTTGAGCGCCAATTATTTTTTTTAATTTTCCTGTTTTCGCGTTTTTTCACCAATTAGATTTAAAAAAATAACATTAAGTATTTTGGGCAACGACCCAAAGGTTTATACAGCCGAGCTGTGTAATTCAAGATATCTTCTATGTGCAATATTTAAAAAAATAGAGACATGATTTTGGGCAATGATACAAAGTTTTATACAGCCAAATTTAATGAGTAGGTAGGTAACATTTCTATGCATAACTAAAAAAAGAGACATTGTTTTGGGCAACGACACAGAGGTTTATACCGCCAAATATAGGTAATGTTTTAACTTTTAACATTTCTGTGTATTAGAAAACTGCAATAAGCGCCGCGCGCAGGCGCGACTAAATAGCCATATTATTGTTGGTTATTTTGGAAAATGAAATAAAAGGTGTACCTATGTACAGCCAAGTTTAATGATGTGCGTGATTTCGAGCTTGTTTTTATTTTCCGTCGCTTTACTACTGCGGTGCTAGTGTTCGCTTAGGTGCCTCACAGATTTATAAAGGGTAGGTAACCTTAGAGAGTAACAAAACTTTTCTAAAATAATAACTCAACGAACCTATCTAACAGTTGGTCGCGTAAATACGTATATCAAAATTTGTTTAACATTTTTCGATTTGTATGTTATTCTCCGAAATTTTCTAAGCATTTTGGTGATAACCGCATCAAAATCGGTATTCTCATGGCAACTACTATCAATGACAGGCTCAAAAGGGCAAAGAACCCAGAGCCGTAAAACACGATAGCAATAGAGAGCCAGAGCCTAAAATGCCGGAGCCGTAAAACTCATTAAAAAAAATCCCCTATGTTACATAATAAACAACAGTTGCCAAGCAACCAAGGAATAAATCCCAGTTTAGACCAAATCAAAATTTAACAATTTTCGAGTATTTATGTAGCCTATGTTATTCTCCTGAATTTTCTTAGCATTTCGGTAAAACCGGATCAAAATCCGTTTAGTAGTTCTCGAGTTTATCGTGTTCAAACAAACAAATACACAAACAAACAAACAAACAATTTCTTTTTAAACTATTCTATCGTGTTCCATAAGTGATTTTAAAGTATTTTTTTTATATCTTGCAATCACAGATTTTTTTATCCCTACGTTCTTATTATACAGGCTGTCTCATTTAAATCGGTCAGTATGGGAAAGTCTGAAACTATAAAACATACGAAGATCTGTTCTTAGGAACCATGACATCGATTTTAATAAGAAGAAAAAACTGCATTCATACATTTAAAAAAAACCTGTACTCAGCTCGGGAATCGAACCCGGTTGTTTTGAAAAAAATAAACTTACACTATTTCTATTTAGATATCGATTGTGTAGGTCTTAAGCAGTAAATGGCTCTTTGAAACATGATGTCTAAAATGAATAAAATGCATTGTTTTCACTTACTTTTATTTATTTTAGAAGATGTTCGAAGTGACCACCGTTTTTTAAAATACTATATTCAACACGTTTAGGTAACGATCTTACAATTACAAAACCAGCAAAGAGGTACAAACAACCATAGAGACAATTTTACATGCCTGAACTTGTTGAATGTAACGGTGGTTACTTCGAACACCTACTAAAATAAATTAAAGTACATGAAAACAATGCATTTTATTCATTTTAGACATCATGTTTCAAAGAGCTATTTACTGCTTAAGACCTACACAATCGATATCTAAATAGAAATAGTATAAGTTTATTTTTTTCAAAACAACCGGGTTCGATTCCCGAGTTGAGTACAGGTTTTTTTTAAATGTATGAATGCAGTTTTTCTTCTTATTAAAATCGATGACATGGTTCCTAAGCACAGATCTTCGTATGTCTTATAGTTTCAGAATTTTCGCATACTGACCGATTTAAATGAGACACCCTGTATTTTTCGAGTATTTATGTAGCCTATATTATTCTCCGGATTTTTCTTAGCATTTTGGTAAAAACCGGATCAAAATCCGTTCAGTAGTTCTCGAGTTTATAGGGTTCAAACAAACAAACAAACAAACAAATTTTTTTTAAACTATTCTATCGTGTTCCGTAAGTGATTTTAAGGCAACCTGTGTAATTTTTTTTTTTTATATCTTGCAATTACAGATTTTTTTATCCCTACGTTCTTATTATATGTATAGACAACACACAAACACTTGGTCGGACTAAATGGGTAAAGACAGTATCTTTGAAACTTATATAAGAGAAAATTACTATACAATTTCTAACATCCTCCAATCCACTAGACAACATGTTAACAAAAAACGTTTCTAACTTTTCCATTAAAAAGGTTAAACGAACTAACAGACTGAATCGCACCAAAGCTTTTAATAAAACATACGGAACAAATAAATTAATTTGACTTGTATATTCCCGAATAAACATCTTTATTCGAATCATTTAACCCAATCATTGTTAATATAATTTGTAGATCAAAGCTTTCCGCGGGATGACACAATTTAGGAGACAGCTTAATGGCGCTCAGCTCAACGAAATGATAATATTTTTGAAACGAATCCAACTCATCGCACCGATTTGTGGGCATGTTTGACCGAACTGTGGCTTAGTGGAAACATAGATTTATATGCTGTCATTTTTGTGGGTTAGGTTAGGACTTGTCTTTAGATCCGCCAGGCTAGCTATCTAAGTCTGTCACCATAACTTGGATAAGAGTTTAAAATAACTTAATTTTTATGAGACGACCAACACCTCAGTGTTCCTGTGACCACAGACCCTGCAAAGGGTTCGAAAAGTCAGGGTAAACATTAAATAAGTAATGTGTAAAATAAACGTGAGTAGATCCGTAAAAGTTGTTTCATTTTAATTTTAATTTTTATCGCAACAAATGACTCTACTCCATCTGATGTTAAGTGGAAATGCCGGCCAGACGCCTAAACAACTGGTGCAAATTTCGACGAGCGGGAATTGAACCCGCATCTTTTGACATACCGGATAGTAAACTTCCAATTATTATGCTATCATGGCTCTGTCAAACTCATGCAAATTTATTAATAATACAATGTTACTTTGTCAACCCAAAGAGCCTTATTCAATTTCAACAACGACTTTAACAACAAAGTTGAAAAAAATGTGAAAAATGACAAAGTGTAGTGAAATTTAAAAAAAAATACAAAGTGAAAAAATTCCACGAGCGGGATTCGAACCCGCACCGAACACCACACACCCGCCCCATGACATGCCGGGTCAGGTGCACTGCAAACTATACTATCGTGGCTCAATCCAACTCGCCGAAATTAATCAACACTATCTACTTTTACTATAATCCAAAGGAGCCCTATTCAATGTCGACAACTAAGACATTGAAAACATTGTTTTTTTTTATATTAACGGGTAAGCACAGTGCCTTGATCTCACCTAATGTAAAATAATGACAAGGTTAATGATGGAAGCGCACTTCACCCGGGATCCTCAACTAGTGAGGTACTGGCTATCTTATCTCTAGCTGCCGGAACACAACAATTCTAAAAACATTGATGTTATTATGGCGACATGTTTAGATAAGATGATGGTAGCTAGCCAGGCGGACTAACAAGCCCTACCACCAACCAAACCGAGTACACAAACATGTATCCCCCGCTGGGAATCGAACCCGGGACCTCTGGGTCTAAACCGGTGGTCTTAGCCATTAGACCACAGAGGCGGATAAAAATGATGATGATGAATGACGTTCCGTCATAGTTATGATTCTAAACAGTTCATTGGTAGTTGAGGATCCCTGATTCAGTGCGCTACCATCTTCGGTGTTATCTTCAATCACCGTCAGATGAAATACAGGCTAAAACATCCGTTGTTCCCAAAAAAAAAGTTAATATTTCAAATCTCGATATAATTTATTACGAATCGTCAGAATTCGCGAAGTTTGCGAGAATCACAACTCCATGTTTACAGCAATACTTTATGGTGGGTGATTTATTATAGATATAGAATGGTGGTGAGAAGTAAATCAAAGTGGCACACAGCGGTGCCAACTCTCCCGACCGCGATCAAAGTGTTGGCAACGAGGACCGAGGAACATCTTCAACAGCCCGCTCCAGATATTACGCGTAAGCGAGTCTATTACGAATACATGTTAATTTAAAACTATTTGCACGCCCGCGATCGTTAAACGTATACAGATAAAAGGTTCCGTTTGATATTTTAGAATGATGCAGAAGCGCCGTCCATCAATTTTAGATCGTAGCAAGCGTTCAAAGATGCTGGTTAAGACATAATTTAGTGGCTACCGATCCATCATAGTGAGACTATAAATGTCCCACTACTGGGCTCATCTCCCGTATGAACAATAGCACATAGGAACATTAGGTAAAATACCACCACTAGCCCAGAGCAAGTTGATGGGTTTTAACAAATGATATCTAACGATAACAACGGGCGTAAACTTATTTTTTTCTTTCTTTTATAACAACGTCTTTGTGCCGTTTGGTGAATTATTGTTGAAAATGATTCCAAATACCTAACAGCTAATGCTTTCACACCTCGTTTAAAGGACCCATGTTGTAGGAAAGAGGAAATACATGTGCAGGTAGCAAATTCCATTTTTTGGTGGTGTGATGGTGACTATTTAATGAGAATGAGATTGATTTTGCTGAAGACAAATATAAAAACCATTAAAAAACCGGGATCAACGTGCCTTCCGAGAGGTCACCCATCCGGTAACGCGGCATTGCAAAACTTGCTTAACAAATGATATCACAACCTCGATCATCGATTCAAATTATGGTATCATCATACCTTACGATTATTTAACGAAGCAACTTTTATAGAACTGCAAATTGCATCAGATGTAGTGTTCGCTAATAAAAGCCGGTTCCGACACCGCGTAACCGACAAACATCAAAATATTTGCGGGGCGGATGAAAAATGGGCCCCCGTTGAATAAACTAAAAGAGCTGTACACAAAGGGACAGGTTTAAAACGGAGCTTACCGCACTGCTCGCGATTAGCATGGCAACTAGCGGCGGACAGACAGACGTGAAATATTTACATTATTCTATTACGCTTGTTATGTTAATCTCTTGGGGTTACTGCAACGAATCCACTTGGATTTATAGTGCACCACATTTTTCTCGTGTCTTTATAATAATAAGCAGTTTAATTGAATAGCTAATGCTTATTTGATATGAACAGATAAGAATTTAAATAGTTGAACTGTACGTTCACTTAAAATTTTAGACAAAGAATACATTATGCTAAAATCTTCTTAGGTTTATCATAATTGTAGCGCCAACAGCCTCTCAATGTCGAATTTTAATTAGAACTAAAAGACGTTTACGGACACCGCTAACATTTGTTACGGTGCTTAGCTTAAATAGAAAAAAATACGTTTCGTTAACCTTGTTGTAACCTTTATTCAGAAAAAGCACAGTGGAACGCTCCCATGCGTCCGACTCGACACACGACGTTCGTTTCCGCAATACTATTTGACAATTTGGCAGATCTCTGCGGGGCAATTCAATTACAGTGAAAGATCCCTCATAAGCGAATCGTTTTTCCGAGTCATTAATTTTTTCGAACGACACGGGGCTCTGCGTGATATAGCGGGGTGGGTCCAGGCGCGCGGCTATCTCGCGAGATAATACTGATTTATACGATCGGGCGACGCTCGCGATTCGTCGCGCTTCGTCGCGGCGACACGCGAGCGCGACGCGATAGCGCGTCAGCGGCGTAAGTTTGTTTAGCCGCGACGCCCGACGCCTCTCCCGCCCGCTGCATTCGCGACGGTTAGTTGGCGAGATTTATGCTAATCGACGGGGCCGACTCGGATAAGCCCGCGTGACGGTGTGTGGCAAATTGTCTCCCATTGCGACTTCCCAAAGTCCTTTGTTGCTTCTCCTATCGCATCCCAGTTTCTATGAGTTCGCGTGACCGTGGCTAATGCGTCGGCAATAAGAGAAATATAACTTCCAATTTTCAAAATGGAAGTTGTTAAAAGTTGTGCTGACACGGCCATTTTATGGCTAACGAATTAAGAATCAACACAATATTAAACATTCACGCGGACGGTTCTGGGCCGCTAAGTTCGGAAATAAATACGACTGGCATATATTTCCAGATGTCGTATTTTATGGTGCGTGGTGGAAAAAACTGAATGCCCGAGGCGTCGTTAACTCGAGAACATTATAAGGAATAAATAAGTGAGGTATTAATACGGCTTTATAGTCCGTGAAAGAACCTTCATTGTTTAGCGCACTGTACCCGGCCTTTGTTAAAATTTATTTTGAGGTGACGTATTTAGCATTAAACATTTCAGTGTGTACCTACTGCAGGGCGCTCTAATTAGGCTCTCATATAAATCGATGGATGACTGTGTTTCATATTTCGCCCATTCGTTGTTTGTTTCGAATAATACTAATTTTGTGAGGAGAGCTGAAGTTGGCCTGACTGTAGATATTTGTGTGAGCAAAAGTCGTTATCAAAAGATTAGGTCGGGGAATTTGTCACGATCGGTGGGCTGTCGCGCGTTGATTTACACAGAGCACGATAACGCGGCCGCCGTGCGACGCTACGTCGCGCGTCGCCGACAACGCCACTCGATAACACCTTTTAATGTACCAAAGGTGCCTGGTGTACTCTCAATAGTAAGTAGGTGCACAAAAATATAGAACAATATCATAAGAAAAAAATAAAGTAACACATCTTATGACTAATTATGTCCAACTTAAACGAACGCGTCAAATTCGAGTGGAAGTCAATGCAATTCTTTCCGATAGAAATATGGATGCCAATGAGAACCTGGCATATTAAAGAGATTTATGGTGGCCTAAAGCTGTTTAACTAGGGAAACAGCCAGGACACGAATTATGAGAACAATAAAAACGCAGGGTATAGAGGCGCTACGCGTCATTAACGCCGCCCTACAGCGAGGCACAATTGGCTGTATTGACGGACAAGAAAGGGATAACATTCGCATTAAAATTCTCATGAGCACTGAACACGTTTATAGGGTTGCAGTATTAAATACTTCGGCGATATTAATTATTTTATACGACCTCCTTGGTCGAGTGGTTTGTACACCGATTTTCATGGTGTCGCCATCTCTGAGGTCCCGGGTTCGATCCTCGGTCGGGTCAATTTAGAAATTATTGTTTTCCTAAATTGTCTCGGGTCTGGCTGTTTTCTATGTATAATAAGTATGTATTTAAGTGTGTTTATCCATTGTCTCGTAACCATTTAACGAGATTCATAATGAAGCTTCTCTTGGGCTAGATAACTGGTGTAAATGTAGACAAAATAGTTTATTTGTTTGTTCATTATACCACGATAGGTAGCCGCTTAGCCTTCATCTCATCTGAGTGATGATAAGGAGAGGAGGATGCAGACCTCACCCAGAATCCTCAACTACTGACCAGCTGGCTTTCCCCTTATCATCGGGCCACATCAATGCTTCTAACATTGTTGTTACGGTGAAAGACTTAGATAAGATAATAGTAGGTAACTAGGCGTATCTAAAGCAAGCTCTACCACCAACTAAACTGAGTATCTTCATTATGTACCCCCACTGGGAGTCGGATCCAAGACCTCTGGATCTAAAACCGGTGCCAATGGTCTAACCACTAAAGAGGCAGTTGATATTGGTATATTCATATCGTTATTTTTCTTTTGCGTTTTGTCAGTAAAAATTGGCATACAAACATTCCTGTCTGTTAAGTCGAAGACGTGTTCAAAATTAAGTATAAAAGTAATTAGCCTATACCTACTGTCTCACAGCTGGGCAAAGTAATCCATCATTGACATCAAGTCATCGTTACGATCCACCTTAGCTGAAACACTATGTTTGCCAAATTTTTCGGCTGCAAATCATGCAGAGAACCTCAAACGGCGAAAGTATGAGAATCTGACTGGGGATCTCATATTTGAGCCGTTTGGGGTAGAGACTTTAGATCCATGGGGCCCGGGTGCTCACAAACTCTTTAAAGATATTTCTATTAAACTAGTAGAAGCCACCCGGGACCCCAGAGCTAGCAGCTACTTGGGCCAGCGTATAAACATAGCTATCCAACGTGGCAATGCTGCTAGCTTACTGGGCACTCTGCCTGATGGGGATGATTTGGGGCAAATTTTTTATTTATAGTTAATAGTAGATATAGTTTATAGTTTTTTGTAAGTTTAATTTTAAGTAGTTTTATTATTATCTTGTTTTTGTCTTTGTTTGTAAATAATTAATTGTTGTACACAATACTCAAATGTAATTTTTTCACTCACAACTGAATATGAAGCGGCCAGCTATAATGAACGGGTTTTTAAATTTGAAAGACTGATGAACTTGTACAATCACCAGCATAGTAACGTAAACTGTTTTTAAATATTGTAACTCTTAATGCAAGGAGATAAGAGTCACAAATGGAATTGTGTTTGCTTGCTTGTGTTAATACTGCACACGATAGGTACGTGTGTTGTCTACCGAGTTAAGACAATTTGATGACAAATCGACTTGTGGGATGTTTCTAGCTCTACCTAGGTAATTGTAAAAGAATTGTTTTTGCGCAACTAATACACAACAACCTGTGACAATTTTGTGAACTGCCATTAGGAAACGATCTGTGTTGTCGTGAATATAATTATAGTTGAGACATACTTGCTGCACTCAGATACGTAACAATTGCCTATATACTAAAATTTTTTATTTCCATTCATACGAGGTGAGTTTTTATTTTAAATTAAAAACCATAGTGTAAAGTAAACATTAATGTCCAAAAGAGATAGAGAGATTGACTATATCTCCTACCATTTCAACAAGATTATAAGACACTGCCATTTGACAAATGAAAAAGATTTGAATCTGCTTTTTGGATAGACAACTTTTGTGTTGAGAACTGACTGACTGAAATCCACTGTAGAAATAAAAATATGTAAGATAAAACTTCCTACGTACTGCAACACAAAAAAAAGATTACACTTTAAAGCGATTTCTTCTAAACAACATACGATAAAAAACGTAAATCAGTAACTCAAAAAAATTTGCATACAAAGAAGTAGAAGAAGAAGAAGCATTTATTGGCACATACTAAGTACAACAATAATTGATGCATTGTGAAAGCTACACAAAACTGGCACATTCTAATACGTATATAAAAAATTTTTTTTAATAAATACAAAGAGTATGCATTTGATCGACAGCCCTGCCTAAGGCCACCATCCACGCGGCAGCGGCGGCGGGCGATTGCCCATTGTTAGCGGCGCGCCGCCGCGACCGACACGGCTCGCGCCGTCGCCGCCGCCGCCGCCGCGTCACTACGCCACCTACCTTATCGACTCCCGACGTTACCTTGATCTCGTTAACCGATCGCGATTCGATTACCCACCACCTGCTTTTAATTTCTCGGCAACTTCGGACAAAGCCTATTAATCAATTCGATACATCGATTACACAATCGCGTCCGTTTTTCTTTCGAGAGTTTGTTTTAATTCTTGAATGAGAATGCTAATATAATTGTTCTAATACGCATAGTTCACCTTCCGATCTGTGAGAATCAAATTTCAGTTTGAGCTCTTTAATGTTGTCCCAGAGATCATAAGCCTCCTAATGACACAATAATTGTTACATTTCTTGCTGTATCACCATTTCGCGATTTGCGGGGCTGAAAGAATATCCGCGTGGGGGAAAGCACACGCCGACAGAGAGCATAGAGAGAAGATTGAATCACGAAGATTCAAAATTGAAGATTGATCCACTGAAAGATCCAAGATTGCATAGAGACGCAAGCTCCTAGCATAAGAAGAAATAATACAACTCACCTCCCAGTCTTGGTGATGATCATTTCCGTGCCGAGCTCATTGAACTTGTCCCAGAGCTCCTTGGTCTCCAGATGGCATTGTATGTGTCGCATCTCCTCGCTGGACCATCGCTCTGCTAGCTGCGGGTTCCGGGGTGGGGGGGAGACGGCCCGGGATCCTCCGGCGGCGCCGTTGGCCGAGCCAGCCTCAGACGTTGATGACACGTCCACTGGAGAGTCTCTCTCATACTCTGCTAGGGGTGGCGAGGGGGACCCTGACGCGGAGGCCGCAGCTTCCACGAACTTTTCTGGAAGAAAAAAGGGACTAAATTCAAAACACATCTCACATAGAAATCTCCTTACACAAAGGTTGTCTATGAAAGATTTCGTCGTCATCAGTATTATCAGCGTATAATCGTTACACAGATGGGGTCAGATCTTCAGTAGCACATGGAGGGATTGGTAAACATGACGATATAGTTTGGACTATCCTTGGTCAGTGGGAGTGATCGCTTTAACAATAAAGTCGCCTTTGCCTACTTAACTTAGGGACCATTCCAGAGGATGGGCAGCAGCATCTCTCTAAGATACCTAACCCTCAACCTACTGCGATCGCCAACCCGCCTGCCAAGCGTGGCGATTACGGCAAATACCCCTCATATCCCTGGGGGAGGCATTTGTCCAGCAGTGGACGTCTTTTGGCTGAGATGATGATGATGATGATGCCTACTTAAGTTCAAGACGACTTTGTTGTGTATAACATTTACGCCTTTAGGTAGCATTTTGTCTGAGTATATAAAAAGAAAAGGACAATGACGTACCTGTTGTTCCAGACTTACTTGTTCATGATGACCATTAAAAAAAAATTACAAATAAATACTTTTTCGTTTATCGGAGACGTTAGCAGTATAGTCCCATAATACGAAATACGAAACTTTTAGAACCCTCTCAAACGTAAAGCCTTTTGTACTTTTAGACGTACTGTTCGACAACAATAGACAAAAAATAATGTACTCCTTATTATGTACTAACTTAAGTACAAGATTTTGTGACAGTTTTTTTATAATTAAACGTAGACGACCGGACACATAAAATTATTTGAAACAAGAAAAATAAATTCCCTTTAAGATACCCTTATATTAAAAGAGATCTAGGTATAGTTAGCAAAATCGCTTATTGACTTAATAAAAAGTGTTTCGTTTGGTATTTTATCTCATAGTTTGTAAAAATATAGATCTGTTACGACGTTTCCATTTTTTTTATAGACAAGTAGGCCTTTCTAGTAAAATTTAAAAGTAAATATATTCACAGAAATATCCAGAAATTGTATCTCTCTATTGTTTCCAAAATGTGACATAACATAATATAAGACATCGTTCAACCTGGTACCACTTACTAAATTGGAAAAATTCGCTATGCAATCATGTTACATTCATATTTTGTTGTCTGTTATAAGTTGTTATGAGATATAAAGTAAGCAGTAACTTCAACAAATAAAGAAGAAGAAAAAAAAAGGAGAAATAAAGGAGAAGAAGAAAGATAAATAAAGATTATGTAAAGAAAAATTTCTAAATTAACGTTAATGCATGTGCTGCAATTATTTATTTTATTATTTTTATTTGATTTTTATTTGGCCTCACTGTCCCGGTGGGTAAAGGGCTCCCTCCATTTCTTCCATTTAATGCGATCGTGAGCTAATTGAGTCCAATTCAAATAAATAATTTAGTTGTGTAAATAAATTATAAATTTTATAATGAAAAGAAATGAAAAATCTTTTTTAAAATATTATTGGTATTATTTGTACTTATTTATTTAATGTTAGCGCACTTCCTCTATCTCTTTCTTGGATTCTATAACCAAAGGTTGTCTAGAAGAGATCGCTTGTAACGATAAGACCGCCTTTGCCCATATACTAGCTTTAAGTTTTTGTTAGCAATAAAGAATTTATCTATCTATATATTTATCTATCTAAATTTAGACATAATGGCACGTATGATAAGATTTCTTTCAGCAGCTTGAATAATGTAACAAAATTAAAAAGGTACACTTAAGTTCACATAAAGGAACACAATATTTATACAGGTATAAATGTGCATATAAAACAGATATACTTTTAAAATCTATATACTTAATAAAACTCTTATTTATAATCTACATAAAAACTTAACGATCATTAAAACTATAAAGATCATTAAAATACATTAAATTTTAACTATAGTGGTAGCAACTCCTTGAATCCTCCTTTTATGTCTTTTGAACAATGAGTTACATTGACGGTCACGAATAATCCGCGGGTAGATTCATATACAACCTGGCCAATTTCTAAGCGTCGTCGTCGTCGTAAGCAAGAAAGATGTCGAGAAGAATTAGTAAAATATTAAAAGAATAAATAACTTATAACAGTCTCTATGAAGACAGAATGGGAACTCGGCAAGATTGATTGAAGGTGCTAGGTTTCCGCGAAACTGTATGGAGGGATATGTCATATCTATTTCTGCTGCCAAACAGTAATGTCTTGCATTACTGGGTTCCAGATAAGGGGGCATTCAGATCCAGTAAAATTAAATTTAAAAAAACACTATGAAACTAAAACATGAACACGAATATAAATACAAGTTACAATTTGGCGGTCCTATCGCTTTAAAGCGATTTCTTCCAGACAACCAGTCGGATGGAGAGAGGTAAACTGTAAGATCTTGGGCATAGAGGTATAATATCTTAGGCCTCAGGGTTGGCAACGCGCGAGTTATACCAATGATGATGTGAGCGTCAATACGCTACAGTCGCATACATTCAGGTGAACAGTTTAAAGTCAATCGAATATAAAAAAAACACTTTCATATCTTTTGAGAAATTCGATGAAATTAACGCAGAATACATGAAGCGAATACTCAAGTTATTTCTTAATGGCATCAAGAAAACGTGTGTATAGAAGAAGACATATTTTTTTCAAAAATGCTATGTTGCTATGCTATATATGTGTTTTGCTGTACTCCGTAAAACCGTACAGTGCTTTGTTTATTTTATAATTCAAGTACAGTAGGTACTTAAATTATAAAATAAGTTTCTACTACTACTTCTGAAACAGTCGTCTCTCCTTGTTCGATTAATTATTTAAAAAAAAATCGTAATACCGGTGTAGTATTAAAATCTTACTTGTCAAACAAAATTGACACTTGGAACAGGACTCAAGCCATAGAACATCTCAAAATTATGCAAACTTCCAATTACTACGCATAATGTATAATTCAAAAGTAAAAATGTTTGAGTAATTTATTAAAGGATACAGAGTATAATATAATACTATTGATAACTTAACGTGACAGGCTGCCATGGATATCTTCAAAACGTCTTCTGTAGACACCATGCAAGCTATTATTAATAGAAGCATGCAAGTTACAAAAAATAATTAATTATGAGACTACCAACACCTCCTTCTCCCTGTGACCACGGGCCCTGTAAGTACCTTTACAGGGTCTGTGCCCTTTTTAACCCTTCTTGTTGAAAACGCCAAGATAACTAAAATTTTAAATAAGTATCTAACTCTTAAATATGAGTTTATCATTCAACAATATTAATGATAGTCATTGCCACAGTATTAAAAATATATTTACGAATGACTGTGGAGGAGGGAGTAAAATTTGTTTTTAATACATTTTGCGGAATAATAAGTATAAGGTATTTAATAAGGCTTAATTAATTCGTAATTTCCTGGGAACCATAGTAATAAAAATAACTGCAATTATATAAAATGCACTTTCATGATAATTTTGAAAATAATATATATTTTTTAATTCAATTCACAAGGCGCTGTTCGAATTTTCCTTTTGGGAACCAATTCGCATTTTGTTTATGGTAAAATATGTAACATTTGCAGTTGGTAGCAGCCACGTAGCAGCTATAATGTTTATACATGTTGAATCTTCAACCAGTTTGAAAAATAGGAAATTTGTTCGCTTCGGAGCTTAATCTAACAAGATATCTTTAATCATGATTAATTAAACATTGCTGTGAATCTTTTGCACACATTATGCATAGTGCTTTTATAAATACTTACTGCATACAATAAAATTTCAAAGAAAAAAAAATGTGATTGATTTTTTTTACTTATTAGTGTAAGTGTAAGTTCGTGAAAAATTTAATAAAAATATATCATCCAAATTAAATCAGTTCCAAAAAATGACTTTACTCACTCACAAATTTATCGTACAAAAATATTATACCTATATTGTAGTGACCTACATAAATAATATACATAGAACTTTACGCTCTGGTTTTGACAATTCTTTACGGTCTCTGTCACCCCAGTCACTATTTGTTACCAAATCTATGATATAACTTAAAAACGCTATTTCTGCCAAATCTCATTGCGTATTAGAATTTTCTGAAAAGATACGCCATGTCATGAGAAATATAAATATGACCTATTTATCTGCGTGGTACCCATTATAAAAAAGCGAATTATTTAAGCTTTCTTCACGCTTTCACACGCTTCTTCAGGGTTGAGTTTTTCTCATCCTTTACCATTTTGGTATGGTATAATATAGTAGCAAAGTAAATAAAAGTAATGAAGTTTGTACAGTACGTGACCAAAATAAATGTTATATAAATTTTTTTTACGTGTTTTGAGCGCTGAAAGTGAGTTTTCTTTACTTTTTGATGGATCTAAAGTTAACTACATTCTGTATACGACGAATCAGGACAGAGTCGGAGTAGCACTACCAATTGACAAACTTTTGTAACTAAATTAAAATGAATGTGTTAAGTCTTCTTACATAGTAAAAACGTAGAGTATTGACTTTAAATAGAAGCTTGTGTATTTGTAATGATAGGATACTTTATTGTTTTAGATTACAAAAATATATTTTTTTTAAACTTTTACTTTCATTATAATGGACACATAAAACATTGACGGCCTTTTTCGGATGTTTGTAGTTTAAAAAATAATTTATTTTAAGAAAGCAAATTTCACAATGAATGGTATTAAACAAATTATAACGGTTTTGTAAACTTTTTCTTTAATTTTTTTCTGCCATTTAGCCTAGCCTACCCGCTTATAGTGAAAAAAGGGTTAAGGGCGTTACATCATCATTATTTTCATCATAATCATCAGCCGAATATCCCACTGCTGGGCTTAGCTTTCTTAACTTTTAGGACATCATCGTATACGGAGATCCGGCTATAACACACCATGCTGGCTAAAACGGGTAGCTGGGATTTAACGACTGCCATCTTACGACAACCACCGTGACCAACGGCTTAACGTGCCTTCCGTAGCCATGATTGAATAATATTTGGTTTGGAGTATAGTAGTTTAATAATATCATTGCAAAACTTATCCTGTAATATAAAATAATTATAAATAAAAATTATTAAGTTAAATTAAAGAAATAAACCTTACATTACCTTACATACCATATATTATAAATAATTATTTATTTTTAACACATTTTAAAGTATTTGGGAAACCTTTTTTAAATATTTTTAAGGTCTTCTTTTTCTTAATCTTCGTCACAAATAGGTAATAATAATTTGTAATCATATTCTTTATTATTTTTAAGGTAATTATCATGTATAAGTATAGATTTACGAAAAACAGAGAACTCTGCAAGAAGAAGATACATTTTCTCTAGGGTCCTGTAGAACTTAAAGATAATGCTAATCTACTCTGAATTTAAGTAGTTTGTAAGTATAAAAAATATAGAGTCAGACAACACACTTACTGCTAATGCATATCTTCTTTAAGGTCTTCGAAAACTTAAAAAGTAATGTAAGATTCCACCCTGAATTAAAGATCTGATATTAGACATTTTTGAGTCATTACATTTTGCTGTTTTCCCTTAAATTTGTTTTTTTTTTTATGTAAACAGCTAGTTTTGAACAGACAATCCTCAAGTTTGTATGAAATGTAGAGCCAGACTTACACTTACACTTAGCGGCATATGCATATCTTCTTTAGGGTTATAAAGAAGTTTTAAAGTAATGTAAGATTCTACCTTTAGATAAGTTTGTGTGAAATGTAGTCAGACAACTTCCCTAGCGGCTAAAGCGTATCTTTAGAGTTATAAAGAAGTTTAAATTGAATGTAAGATTTTGTACCATAGCTTGTATAAAATGTGGAGTCAGACAACTCACCTAGCGGCATAAGTGTATCTTCCCTAGGGTCCCGATGCCTGCGTCGCTCTCTCCTCTCCTGGCGGTCTCTAGCCATGATGGCGGCGATGGAGAAGTCGGTGGCGCAGGGGCGCGCCGAGCAGTCCTCCTCCATGGCGGGCCGGTCGCGGCCCGCGGCCTGCACCAGCATCAAGTCCGCCTCTGAGCCCAGCCTGCCGCACGCGTCACCGTCCGAACATCCCATAGGCGCGCTCGGGCATAACCCGGCCACGAAAACTCAGCTGATCGCTCTCGTCTATACGTTGACGTCTTCAACCGTTCACTCCTACTTCCCCTTCTTTGTAAAGACTATTAGTAAAAGAGTTTTAAGTTGTTAAAAAAAGTTTTCAATACTTTTGCAGTATTAAAAAAAAACACAAAATAATAACAAATTGAGCACAGATCTTTAAAATTGTCGTAAATGAAACACACGATTTAGCGCGACAATGTTTAGCATCAGTTTCGTGTCGGCGCGAAGATCGCAAGTTTCGGAGTGTATGTGAAACTTTTTACGCGCACCCGTGACGCCGTAACGCGGCAAGAGCGGACCGCTGCGAGTTGGCGCGCTGTCGACTCGACTGAGGCGCGGCGAGCGCGAGGCGGGCGCCGCAGGGAGGGGCCTGCATCGCCGCCCCGTGCCACCACACTCCGACCACGCACACACAACCGCTTTTTTATTACTTCTTTCTTATTGCGGCCGTCCCGCTCGCGCCGGCCGAGCTCCTCGCGCCCGTCCCTTTCGGCGGGCGAGTTTTTCTCCGCGCGATAACTATTGAAATTCGCTAAATGGCTCACCGCGGCGCGGAAAAGGCTCTCTCGTTAAACGGTGAGTTGATCGTATCGAAGTATTTATTCGCATTACTCGGTGCGCCAAAGCTTCGTATCACTATTTATGCACTGAGAGCTTGCTGCCGATGGGATGGGCCAGTCGATTATATATTATGAATAAATAAATAAGCCTCTACTTTACTACACGATGCAAATCGTATCGATCGAAGGGGCTATTACGAGATGAGAACATTAATAGACTATGATTAACTCCGGCGCTACATTTTTAAACGTTTTTGTTCTATCATAAAACCAGGTTCTTTAGGACATTTATTTTTTATTTATATGCTACTTGCATAAAAGATTAACTATTTCTCATTAATACAAAATAAAGTCACTGGACTAATAGATAGTTAGCTTAATTGTAAATAGCTAAATA
This sequence comes from Eudonia lacustrata, assembly GCA_947562085.1. NCBI lineage: Eukaryota > Metazoa > Arthropoda > Insecta > Lepidoptera > Crambidae > Eudonia > Eudonia lacustrata. The sequence continues at coordinate 18,691,478 of OX387312.1, read as the reverse complement.
GCTAAATTAATGAAAGCTTACACAATATCATTTTAAACAAAGAATTATACCTTATTCCTAATGTGTCGTGAACTGAACGCTATATAAGTACCAAAAAAACTATTTCAATAAAGATAAGTTAATGAAAAAAGGGTAATCACTTCTTAACAGTCTTATAAGCAATCGTCGACTAACCACTGGCTCAATCAGCAATCTCGCGAGTTTATGGCGCTAGATCAAATTTGCGGAAAATTGAACGCACAGACTTTTGTATTTATAATAATTTATTAAGTGCGAGAGCTGAAACTAAGCATGTCGCGAGGCAGTAAAGCTTATCGACGGAGAGCCGGTAATGGCCCCACAAACGCCGTCGACACGCCGCCCGTGACCAATCGAATTAACTATTTTGTTGATTTCAGCGAGAGCCAATTGAAATAACCTATAAAAATCTCTTAGAACGATTATGTTTACTTTACTTTAATTGCATTCAAAATGCATGTATATGCACTTATAGAAAATTTTATTAATAAAACATATTTAGAAACAAAACATTAGATTATGCAAACGTTAATAAGAAAGAAACAGAAAAAATCCCCTTTTGCTTTGCTTTGTTTTACTATTTGCTGAGAGTGATGGAAACATAATGGCAGGAGGAATCCTATAACCTAATATACCCTTGATATCAATAGCATGACTTCTAGGGAGCTTTTGGAAGAAAACTAATTACAGTGTTTGTACTAGTTGTTCCAACTTGAATGTTTAGTGTTTATATTATATTATATACCTTTTTTTTGCAAGATATGTTTTTACCCATACTTTATCTTAGCTATCTTAAGCTAAGTCTACTCTATACCATCACATACTAAACACGAATTAATGATTTTCATAAGACTTTTTGAAACATAAGTCAAACTAAATTTAAAAGAAACATTTTTTTAATACATGAAAAGCTCACAATACTTTGGTATTAGGTGTTTCATTGACAGTTCAGTATGCCTAGTTGTTAGGCCGAACTGCACAGCTAAACGTCGCTTTTTTACTGATGTCAGTAAATTACCACGTCATTGCTTTAACTAAACTTAGATTTGAAGCTTACATTCTTTGTAGCTTAACGGGGAAGCGCTTGACCTTCGTCTCACTTAATGGTGAGTATGACGAGGCCGAAGATGTAAGCAAAAAATATTACTTGGCATCCTCACTATTGTCATTGCGCTATCACTGTTATTATGATTATCGTAAAGCCGACAAAATTAATGACAAAAAGGTTTACCCAGAAAGTTAGACCACTTAAAACAACCAATCTACGTTAATACATACCCCATCTAGAGTGTGAATTCGGGATCACTGAGACTAAAACCAGTAGTCAAATCGCTAAACCACAGAGGCGGTTACATCCACAGAACAGTTAATTATCTATTCCGTGGTTACATCAGACTGGGCCGGGCTACTGCCCTAGAAATCATTCGCTTAGGTCCCTACACATGACTTCTAGTTGTCATGTTTACTACATAGTTTTACGTTACTTTGTTATTATTCAAATTAAGCAAGGTTAAGTGTTTACGTTATGTCATCTTTATTGAATATAGAAGATAGAACAGAGACATAACGAGGTATATACAAATGACAAACAATTGTTAACGAAATTTTAAGTAGGTATTACACAGCATTTTTCGCAATGTATTTCTTTATTTTATTTATGACATGTTTCAGGAAGTTGTTTGTAGCACAGCAATAGGTAAGTGTGTACTGAATTTAAATATTTTTCTGCGACAACACTTTACACGTTTACTGGTTTTTTTGTGTTGTCATACATTTTTGACGCTAGAACTGCAAGCCGTCAAGAGTTATTTTATAACTTGTTATTACTAATAATTCTTTTTAAGTGGAAACATTAAATAGGACGTATGTTTAGGTGCCATATCTAATCTTGCAACAAAAGCAAAGTTTTTTCTTGGTTAGATCAAATCGTTAATTATTGTCTAAGGATCTTTCAGATTCCTATTAGGTACTTATTTTTACAACCTGGGTTTACCTAATTATTTTGTAGTAGAACGAATTGGCTTAATCCATCTTTAACTATCACAAAGTCTAAGTTCCAAGTTTTTTTAGAACAAAAGTAAAAAACATTTTTTATTTGATTTCAATTGGTTGCAAAAATATTTTTTGTTTTTTTTTCATTTCAGCCTAGTATAACCACAAAGAAATAAAAAAAAAACAAAATCTATCATCAATTCTTTATTACTGTGTACTATAATGTGATGCTAAATACAGGTGGAAGTAATCGTAGAGTTCAAAATTGTGCTAAAAAAATATCCAACATCTTTCCTAACAATTTTATTAATTTACATTACAGTACGTGCGTATCAACATTCTAAAATCTGCATAATTTTGTTAAAAGTTAGCTAGTTATTTTAGTTTGCCTATTTACATAACTTCCCAGAACTATAAAAAAACTAATTAAATTTAAAAATACTATCTAAATAAATCACATGCAATTTAGTAAAGTCTTAAGGTTCTTTCGTTTTATCAAATCAGACTGCATAACCTTAATTAGTACTTTAATATGAAACAAATTAACAAGCACATAAGTGTAAATCAATGACAGAAAAACAACTATTTAGGTATGTCTTATTTTATTAGCAAGATCGTTCATTACCCCACAAAAAATAACAAACTAAAATAAATGTTTGACATAGTGATAAACAACCGTGGGACACTAAATGAGAGATGCTAATTAATTTAACGATTTAAAAACCGATGCCACAATTATTATACGGCCCCGAGTCCATTTCTCTTTCTCCCATTTAACGACGGAGCTGTTGTGATTAAAATATTAAAGTAAGCAAGTAGTGTGAACGCACTCAATGCGAACGGAGGGGATACCGCCCCAAGTAGGCGGGACGATTCGCTGTCAAACGTAAATAGACTCTACAACATGAGATTACAAAGTCGTTTTTTGTGTTAACTTTATGGATGCATTTGATGCAAGTGTGGGAGTGAAGTAGTTCTTCGCTAAGTAGCTTGCGAGTACTCGACTGCTTCAAGTTTTTTCGTCAGAACGCTTAATGATTATTATCAGAGCTTTTGCAAACGATGCCCAGTTTAAGCTTTGATCGAATTACTGAATGTGTAGGTATGTTTACTTTTTAATCTAATAAGCAGGTTGCCAGCGCAGATAGGTAGGCTTATAGCGACCTTTTTACTGTTTAATTGACTTTAATCCGAGCTCTTAATGAGGTTTGTGGTCAATTATGTTTACTAACTAAATCTTAGATAGCAACACGGCAAACGAAAAAGTATCTGTTACATTTCTTTATTATCATTTAATTGAAACTAACTAGCAGTATTGTTTGTTTCTTCATACAAACTTTTTGTTTATTTATGGGAAACATAAACATACTTAGGTACTTACAATATACTTAACTTACTTAAAAATAATTTGGGCTTTCTAATATATACACGAACTATAAATTATATGAACTTTAAGCGTATTTTTGCGAGACATAATTACATAAATAATATTGAATGTATGTATTACCCACTTAAATATAAGTATTACTTATATGTATTACTTATATTTAAGTTTTCTTATATAAGTGAATGTATAGTACTTGTGGGAAAAATAAAGTTCTTAAACCCGAAAGCTATATTTTTTTTTAGTTCGCACATTTTATGGTATAAGTAAGTGACTCACGCACGGTATTTCCAACCTTATTCTGGATTTGATTAGCCACTTCTTAGCAAAACCTTTCTAGATTTCTTACCCGATATACTTAGTTCCTATTGATAAGGCACAAAGAGGCTGAGTCTCCCTGAGGTGAGACTGACTCGTTTTATGAGGAACTAACTAAGTATAATCACGACTTATTAAGTGACTAACTCTAAGATCTCAGGAAAAGTATTAGTTTTATTGTTAGAACCTAAGCTCGCTATGCCGAATATTTTTTTTTAATTTGAATTTGAAATTTAAAGCCTACAAACATGAAACTCCAATCTCTATACTACTATCTATACTCTACAAATAGATTTTCAATAAAACAATATAAATAATAATTAGGGCTACAAGTATAGTAATATAGAATACAAGTTGTCGCCCGCGACTTCGTTCGCGACGACTACACTATCCCACTACCGGGATAAAAAGTATACTATATCCTAGTCCGGGTCATGGTCTGTCTATGTGCAAAGTTTCATCCAAATCCATTCAGCCATTTTCATGTGATGCGCGGTCAAATAAACAGACAAACAGACAAAAATTCTAAAAACTGTTAGAACGTGTTCTGTTATCGATTTGTATTTCCAGCCAACTTTTTTAACCGACTTCAAAAAAGGAGGTTTCTCGATTCGACTCGTATATAAGTATAATTTTTTTTATGTGTGTTTTCGAATATCTTCCATGTACAGACTTTCGACCCTCTTTAGCTTTATTACCTACTAGCGGCCCGTCCCGGCTTCGCACGGGTGGATTTTTTTTTTAATATAGCTTAAGGCGACGCATTGGAAATTTACGTGGCGGAGATCTTGATTTTTCCCAACAATTACAAAACATATGAAAGTGATATTTGATGACACAATTTTTCAATTAATTGACTTCATTTTGTTAGTTGCAGAAACACGATTTGTCAACTTTTATAACAGAGAAAAAAATATCAAAGTAACCTCTTTTAAAACATAGATTTGCATTTTGCAGGCAAACCAGACCGATTTAAGCATCTAAATATTCTTAGTAGATTAGTCTTAACACAAACTACAATATGCTAGTTCATTTTTTAAAAATAATTTGTAGTTTTAATTTTAAGGAAAAAAAAACAGTTTTTCTCATGGTACGGGGCGCAAACGCTCCGTATTAGATTAATTGTTTAGCGATGCGTCGCCTTAAGTTAATAAGCGCTAATGTAGCATTCTAATGGTGAAAGAACTTTATAAATAGGCCCAGTAGTTTTTGAGTTTATTCGTTGCAAACATACATACATACATAGAAATGTTTCCTCTTTATAATCTATACTAATATTATAAAGCTGAAGAGTTTGTTTGTTTGTTTGTTTGTTTGTTTGAACGCGCTAATCTCAGGAACTACTGGTTCGAATTGAATAATTCTTTCTGTGTTGGATAGTCCATTTATCAAGGAAGGCTTTAGGCTATATAACATCACGCTGCAACCAATAGGAGCGAAGCATCAGTGAAAAATGTTGCAAAAACGGGAACAAGGGCCTAAAAAATTCAAAATGCTGCCGAAAGTCACTATTCCACGCGGACGAAGTCGCGAGCACAGCTAGTATTAATATAAATGTTTAAATAGATAGTATAGACATAAAGTACGAAGTATGTAGGCACTTAAGCGTTTCTACTGCCTTTTTAATAATTTATTATTAAAAAGAAATTAAAAATCAATAAGAATATTTTAATAATCAATCAAAATAAGAATATTTTTCTGATGTTTTGTGTTTATTTTGCACAAGCACAATACCGTGATTAACTTATATTGCTAATAATAACAAAGGGTTTTATAAAATATGTTTAACCTCGTAAAGCCCAGTGTTAAAATTACCTATGTAAATTTACGACCCATTGTCATCACATAATCACATAATCGACTTAGTAGGTTCCGCCCAGATCAAATATTTTGAATAAAAATGTGATAAGAGTTATAACAACACTTGATATTTTTTTTACATATTATATATATTGTATGCAATCGATTGCCGTGCAAAAAACTAGATATATTTTTGTTCTCATGTGATGACATTGGGCCGTACTTGTAATCTTTGAGAGTATTTATTTGTGATCAGACGATCGCATTGGGATTTAATGAATTTCTTTTATGAAATTTTATTTAACAGAAACAAAATTTTTACATATTGAAAAATAGTTTATTTCTTACTTGTAGGTAAACAAACAAATCAGCCTTATTAATTGAAGATCAACAGAGGTTAACTCAGTCTCATTATGACACTTAATTGAGAAGTATACAATTTTAAAACACTTACAACTATATTTTTGGAACATATTTTTGGCACCTTTTAAGATGTACATAAAATCTACATAGTAACTCGTTCAGAGAACATCAAAATATAAACATTTCAGTATTCAAATAAATATTAATATCAACACAAAACAAAACTAAAGAAATAAATCTTTTAAAAACTTGAACAAAACAAAACTAAAACAACTCTTCTTTAGACATCAACACAAAACAAAAATAAAGAAATAAATCTTCTCTTAAAAATTCTGAACAACACAAAACTAAAACAACTCTTCTCTAGAATTTTTTTAGTACCTAGCCAATTTTACGTCTCATGGAAAAGCTTATAGCAGTTCCTGTCTTTTGTTAGACACAAACTAATGTTGCAAGTACTACATTTAGTACGACTTTTATTATAATGGCAAAATCGGCATCTCGATTGATTATTTACGAAGACAGGCATATGTTTCGCTCCAGCAGCTCGGTGTTTCTTTGATGGTAGCTGTGTGGTAGGCCTGCCTCTTGCACGTTTACGAAGAGGTTCCGCATTTTCAAGGGCCGAGTCGGTAGAATCACCATTTTCAGACTCGGGGAAAGTGTACAAATCGATTAGATACTCTCCCAGCTCCATTTTAAAACTTCGTAATTGTCGGATTTTCTTTGGTGGGTCTCCTCTAAATATCTGTCTCTTTTTATATTGCAACCAAGAATTTGAAATTGCCAAATCAATCATATGAGAAAATACACGCTGAGTCCATTTCTTAGTGCGATATCTATTAGGGCACACGGAAAGCATACGGTCGGCCAGATCTACTCCACCCATGTATTGGTTGTAATTTTTTACAACCAAAGGTCTATTGACGGAGATATATTGTTTTGTACGCTTGCACCATCTTTGGCATACATCTATAGGTTCCTGGCTTTCTACCGTAGACATCATAGTAACGGGTTTATTGTCATTCCATTTTGTTATCGCGACACAATCATCAGCGCTTACAATAGTATGGACGCTCCCCCTGCCACGTTTTGTTAATACTTTGTCCTCGAGTAGTACACTTCTTGCAGGAGCTGGGACTCTATTTTTTTGGATGGTACCAGTAGACCTGATTCCTCTGACAAGGAGTTCTTTAACCAATTTCAGCGATGTGAAATAGCGGTCAAAATATAGTATATGGCCCGGTACTAAGGAATCAGCCAACGTCAGTACGACTTTTTCACCCAATCCGAAAGTAGAATCCTTTAATGCGGGATAGGTGGTATCACCTTGGTAAATGTCAAAATCTATTACGAGACCATTTGGATTAGCCAATACGAACGCTTTCAATCCAACAGGGTTTGGTTTTCCAGGACAGTATTGTTTAATTCCACATGACCCTGTAAAAGGAATAATCATCTCATCAATGGATAACCGCTGTTCCTTCTCTTGACGTCTGCATCCTTCCCGAATCCGATCTATTAATGGCCGCATTTTCCACAACCTATCATTTTTACGTGTATCGTCTGTAACCTCATTGTCAAAGACTACTTTAATGGAATTTCTTAAAAGTGTGAACCTGTTTCGTGCCATATTGTCAGCTATTATGGATACACGCCATTTATTTTCCCAATACATTCGAAGCCATGGATAGTTTAGTGATCCCATTACAAATGTTATACCTATATATATGTATAACTCCTTCTTGTCCAATTTCAGTGATCGGCCATGTAATGCAACTGACGTTCGGTTAGTACATTCCACAATTTTTTCAATTATTTCATCATCCAAGTATTGTTGAAAAAATGAAATTTTGTCGAAATCTTCGTCCCTGTTTGGGATGTAAGAAGGCTGTGTAATTTCAGAATGCTCTACAAAAAAACTTTTTGCTAACCATTCGTTAATCGATGTAGAACCACTCGCAGTTGGTCGTGAAGTGGACAAATTTTGTCTGCCTCTGCCCCTGCCTCGACCTCTAGATACTCTCCCGCGAGGCCGGCCACGAATATCTTGGTTACAATTGTTCATTTCTGGTTCGTCGTCATCACCATCGGTATCCTCAGAGTTTTCCGATTCCGAAGAACTTGTTGCATGAGGTTCTTCTCCGTTCGTCTCCGGATTGTATGCGGGATCATCTTCATCGCTGAGGTCTACGTCAGAGTCCTCTAAGCACCTAAGAATATTTTGCGCGTCTGAAAATAAATGATATAATTTTCAGACTAAAGTTAATACTGTTGCACTTCAATACTACAAAAACCATGTAAATGTAGTAAAAGCTTTATTTTAAAACAACTAACGGTGATAATTTTAGAAAATAATAATAAAAACTAAATTCGTATTGCCATAAATACTACAGTAATGAAATATGTAATTACGATCCAATGTGATCACATGATATCAAATAAAAACAAGTAACAATTGTAAGTGGCGTCCACTGTCATCACCTGATCACATAATAATTACCTCGACATTTTACACATCTCAAAACCATATTCGTTGTTAAATACTATTAAATAACAATTCTTTATAATTTTAAGCATCTAAATTAGCATAAAGCACATTGTTTAGTGAACGCGATCAAAAAAATAATTATGGATTAAACTTACTCAAATTAGCACGGCTCGCCATCTTGACCACTGCACGTGTAATAATTCAATAACCGTGATTGGCTTTCGCACTCGCCTACCAAAATGTGGCGCGTTTATGTCAGCCAATGGCGTCCAAGCAAAAATATCGGATGACATGGCGCGGTTTTGGTATTTTATGCGGGAAATTTGAATATGTCACCAGATGAGGTCGCTGGGCGGTAAGTAGATGTACTTAAATATTTAGTTGGGCTGTAATGCAAAACCTTATTATGGCATCACATGATGCCATTGGGCCTTACGAGGTTAAGCTCGACAAGTGTCTATAGGTTTTGAAAGTTATTTCAAGGTTCATGGTAATACCTTAATGGTATCTAGTGATAGTGGTAGATTAAATTAATTAATTATTTTTATATTAAGTATGTACGTACTTAATATAAAAATAATTAATTAATTCAATCTATTACTATGTCTATATTTTAATTTATGTATACAGACATGTGTCTGTATACATAAATTAATATTTACAGGTGACCTGTAACACCTGTGTTCCCGAAAAACCTTTTAGAGAAGTTATTTTCTGAACTCTCGCAATTTTAATATTACCTAGTCAGCCAATAAGTAGATATATTAACTAGTAGGTATTACTTTAATTGGTAATAAAAAGTTACGGAGTTGTTATAAAAACGGTGATATACCTAAGTGAAAGATATATTTATTTATTATTTAGATTTACCAACGTTTGTCTACATTTGCACAGATAACACTAGTGCAAATACATAACTAAATGTACCAAGCACTTACATGTAAATACTAAAAGCACCAAATTATTAGAAAACTATTTCTAAGTTACTATAAGATATTTAACTATACTTATATTAACCAGGCAGTTCCATACAAAAATACCTACTATTATTTAACTATGACACAATTTTCATGACGGTGCGGTGCAACGAAGCTTGTTGTTGAGTCAGAGTGAATATCAGTGTTTTCACTCATTTCATTTAGTCACACAGTCTGGACACAGGGGAGTAGGAGCTGGACACTCTTTCCCACAAAGGTCCATAATATAAGGTAAGGTATATAATATTACTAATTGCTATCTTTACAGTAAAATGTTATCTTTAATACTGGATTTTTAGATGGAAGTACCTAATATTCTGACTAATTATAAGTTGTATTGTATTTTGTTTGCTCAACACTTTTGCCATATCTACTAAATGTGGATCTGTCATTAGTTAACTGATTATCTAATTGTAACTACTGTTTTGTAAATAAATACACCGAGGGGGGATTTGGTTTAGTATATTATGACAACCGAAGAAAAAGTGACAAACAGAATTAGGAAACATTTGGTAATTTAAAATATTTAAATATAAAATAACATAACATAAATATAACATAATACCTAATATAAAAATAACGCCTCGGTGGCCGAGTGGCAGAGTGCTCGGTCCGATACCCGAAGGTCCCGGGTTAGGTCGGGCTAAATGTATTTTGGATTTTTCGATGCATATCCCGGGTTTGTGATCACCAACCCGCATTTGGCAAGCGTGGTGATTAAGCCATTATCCATCAATTGTAGCGATGACTTGATTTCAATGATGGAGGCTTCTGCCCAGCAGTGGGACAGTTATAGGCTGTTTATTTTACTTTACTTTACTTTAACTAAAACAAAATACACAAACACAGCCAGGGTGTGTCATAATATCAAAACGGGTTCGAACAAAAATTAAATAAGTATATAGTAGATATTTTGACTTTTAACGAATACCAAGTAATACATTAACTATTTCAGCCAATATGTCTGCGCATTAGTCAACGCACGCAGCTGCGGCTAGGTACGACTGTTTCGCTTGAACAATAAAATTTTACCACCCGCCAGTTATTGAAACGGCTAAATCAACTTCGCTGCACCAGCAGCGTGCGGCTAACTGTAGGTACTACATCCGAATCCTTTATTGCGCTGAAATATTTACTACTTTCCAAGGAGACACACACACAAACATAAAAAATAAATGTTTCCTACACTCACACCAATTATCTAGCCCCAAGAAAAGTTTCCGTAAGAAACTCGAGAAATGGTTAACTAAACAACGGATAAACATACTTAATATACTTAAATACATACTTATTATACATACGATACACCCAGACCCGGGCCAATCTAAAAAAAAACAGGTTTTTCTAAATTGATCCGGGATCGAACCCGGGACCTCAGAGATGGCGACACCATGAAAACCGGTGAGCAAGCCACTCGACCAAGGAGGTCGTCGTACATACATAACTGTAACGTAAGGACCTCCCGGGAAGCACCTCCCCTCCTCATGTAAGAAAAAGGGGTAGACACCGCCATTGGTGATCTCGACGCCACATTTAACATAAGCAGTAGGGCTCCGAGGTAGAATAGCAGCAGTGATAGGCTGCGAGCCGATAGCCTAATGTGCGAGCATCTTGGAACCCTTGTCCCTTAGTCGGCTCCTTAGACATGCACGGTAAGTTAGGCAGCGGATACGTCATTTTCAGTCTCAGACCAGCATGGGACCAAGGAGACATGGGAGAAATATTTAACTCTCTGCGGTATGGTGTAGGACAATCAGGTAGGTAAAACTTAGGAAGCCACAATTTTGCCAATTTCAAAAATCCACAATAGTGGTCTGTTTTTGATACTAGTACTATCTTTTACGGGTTTTGTTTATTTTACTTTATTTTAAAGGATGATAAGGCTGAAGAAAGAAACGCAATTCACCCGGTATCCTCAACTACGAAGCTAGCTATCTTATCTCTAGCTGCCGGAACACAACAATGCTTCAAACATTGATGTTATGGCAACATATTTCAATCTTATGTAAGTGAATTTTCTATTCTTGTAAGAATAAAGTTTTATTTAAACCTATTTCGAAAATAATATGAGTTAGTCCGGCGGACAAACAAGCCCTACCACCAACCAAACCCCGCCCGATCCTCTAAATGCCACTACACATTTACAGAATACACTAAACATGTACACTAGTTTAGGCCCAAGACACCGTATTCGTAGAACAAGGGTATGTAGAACCGGTTCACACGCGCTCTATACCAGGTACAGACATGTACCTGGGCGCTTCTCTCCTCCTCCACGGCCCGGTCTACCCGAGCCGAGGTCCGTGCCTTAGAGGCGCCCTCGGGTGGTTCCGCTCTCCGATCTGATCCGAACCCTTCGGATAATCTAGTAGGGCACGGGGACGCGCACTTTTAAGTGTGCGATGCGGTTCCCTCTAGAAAACCTCTGCGGTGATTCGTTTCAACACGGCTTGAGGTACCCTTTACGTACCTCGCCGCCCCCAATAAAGCCCGGTGAAGCTGAAAATGCCGTTTAAGGCAATCAGCAATCTCTCGAGAAAAAAAAAACCAACCAAACAGAGTGCACAAACATGTACCCCAAGCTGGGAATCAAACCAGGGACCTTTGGATCTAAGACCGGTGGTCTTAATCACTAAACCACAGAGTCATATGGGGAAAGTAATTTTTTTTGTGGTCGTTTTGAAATAACAGATTCATAGCCCTAATGTTGCTTGATTACCATCATAATTAATTGTGTCGACATAACAATAATTAACTTATAAGACCACCCGCCTTTTTAAAAAGATTATTATTGATGTTTTGTTAAATTGCCCGTGTGTTAGGAATAGGTTCACGTCAGGGTCTAACACAGAGGTTCCTAACTTCAACCTCACTTCAAATGATGAAATAAAGACACTGAAATTTATGTATAGTATTAATGAAGAGGTAACAATATAATATAATAATATATATATAAGAGAAGAGTTTTTTTGTTTGATAGGGGCAATCTCTGGTTGTCCTATTCCAAAAGTTTTTTAAATCTTTTCTTTTCTTTTATCTAAATAAAATATAGTCTTAGTATATATTTTATTTTGATAAAAAGGTTCTATAATGTTTCTATTGTTTTATTTGAGAATCAAAGTATTGAATTTTCTATGGAAAAATACGTAATCCACGTCGATAAAGTCGCAGGAAGAGTGCTAATAACAGATTAGAACCTTTATTTACCTAATAATAATAGTAAAAAGTTTTTACTGTCTTGTATTACTACTACTACGTACTCTGCTATGTTGTTGTTTTACAAATAACATTACTTACAACACTTAAGTAAACAGCGAGCCGTTGAGACGCTCAGTGCATCCTTAATAAAACGGCTGTACCACGCGTCTGTTATTGGAACAACTAAATCAAGTGTGCCGCATCGCAGTATCAGCTCCAAGTAATTGTGTATACTGAATTCTGAACACAATATCCTATCCGTGTCTGTGGATAATGTATTATTTTGAAATATTAGTTCTGTCATTTATTATACCTACCTAAGTGGTTAACGAAAAATATCAAGTGCAGAAAGTTTTAAATCAATTTTGAGACGTGACAATAGCTATGTAAAATAAAAATGGGGTGTCAAAGTTAAAGGTAAAAAAATATATTCAATTAAACCTAAGAATAAGTGCTTTTGGTTCGTCCAAAAATTTCGTACCTACACTCATTCAGGACGTCTATTTTCTAGCTGCGAAGAAGAATGGGCGAAAGACGCTGAAGTAGAGACATTTACAAAAACAAGTATGTCGTTACCAATTAATTCAATATTCGTGTAAAGTGCATTTCTTTACCGTCATAGCCAGTTACATCAGAGTTAATATTACAAAATCGGCAAGAAGCTCGTTAATAACTACTCCATATAAAATGTTTAATTTCAGTGTAAGTTGTTCATAACACGTTGGTTTTGAGGCGCTTTCGTCTCAAAAAAAAACACTATAATTGGATCTATCCAAATACCAACAGTGTTTTTGCTTTAAAACTCAAAATACAGTTTTTAGGCTAGATACGATAGCGGCAAACGATCTTGGTTAAATTGTAATTATAATCAAAAAAGCCTACGTACTTCAGAAATCAGTTTGAATTGCCCAGTGAGAAGGCGTGCTGACTGAGAATTTTATTCACTATTCGATGTTACTGAAAATAAGAATTTGTTTGACAAAATTGCAACTCACATCGTATGTAGGCAAAGGACTAACTGTCTGTAGGAACCATAATGTTGAATCTACTTGATTTTGATTGTCATTAATTGTCCAAAAAAACTTGTATTCAGAAAATGCAGTGGTCTTATTTTGGTCATTCGAGCCAACCGAGATACCAGCCGAGATACCAACCAACCTAAATGTATGTTCTGATTCAAAAAATTCAAAATTCAAAATTATTTATTCAGTTTACGCTACAAGTAGCTCTTGTGAATGTCACTTTGCCATATTTATTCTGTGACTGAGCCTTAAGGGTGCGCCGTCCATAAGTGACAAGTGTCATATGTTTTATTTGAAATGTCGTCGTCCATATTTATTTGATGCCGCGCGGCCATACTAATTTTGTATGGGGAATTTAAGGTGCTTAATAAAAAATAATTATTTAATTAACCACTTGATTAATCGAAAATGTAGTCTAGCAATTTGTAGTTTAGCCATTGATGATTGTTTAGACAAAACCAGAGGTACAAAAATTTAGATATACTATAAGAAATTTACTAAACGCCGCCACTCGTTTTCATGATTTTTGCCTAACTTTAAATGATATTGTAGAAAAAACTATAGCGTGCTATGAATTTATGGTTCTGACAAATTGTAAACACGTTCCCTATGAACTAAATATATATTTTGTTCATTTAATACGATAGTATTTTCAATTATATCTACTTAACCGTAACTGCATTTTTGGCATTTTTTTGTCGGCGCACCCTTAAGAGAACCGTATTTCTGTAAGTGTAAGCGCTATGAGCCCAGCATTGAGATGCTTATACGCTAGGATGACGAAATGAAAATATATAGCTATTTACAATTTTCATATGAAAAATACAGTCACAATCACCTGTAGATATTACTATCAAGTTTAAACGTTGGTTACAAGGACACATTTTTACTTTTACACAACAAATCCATAGAGTAAAAATAAATCTTAAGGAAGGAATAACTTTTGTCATTTTACTTTTCCAAAAAGTGTTCTATTCGAACTCCGAAAAGAAAATCGTACAGAGTACCCGTTCAGCGAAAAAGTTTAACAAACCAACCGCTTGTACAGTCAGGTGAAGGAAAACGGGACAGTGACGCGGGCCGGTGCTCCGCGGCGAAGTTCGATCCATCTTCTTCGCGGAGGTCTTTTTGCGATGTGGCACCGGGCTGGCGGCTTGCAAAACTGGGTATCTGTCAAAAAACATTGTGATATATTGAAAGGTAGGTAAGTAATTAGGTTGTTTGTTTTGGTAAGCTTTGTTAAAAACTTTTACTGGTGCAAACTAGTTTTACGAAAATATATGAATTGTTTTATAATTTTAAGTTTTGTTTGTATATATATTATACAGGGTGATTGGTACATAACCCGCCATAGCAAATTACCATATGGCGGACGTGATTTGCTAACTATTCAATCTTACTTTTGTCTTGTGTTGAAGATGGTCTATTTTTATCACAGAACACTTTATCTATTCCGTGATTTATAAACTATTTTAATATTTTCTTAAATTTTGACCTTTAAAGCTGTCGTAACTTTTTTTCAACGTCCTGATGAATTTTCTTTGTTTTTTGTAGCACATACACATTACTGATCAAAATTAACAATCAAAGATTAAAAAAGACATTACGCTAGAAAATAGAGAAATCCTATTTCCTAAACAATAAAACTAAGCTACAATACTTAGCAAATGACCTCCTCCATATGTGGTTTGCTGTGGCAGGTCATGTACCAGTCACCCTGTATGTGTTTAAGGATTGTTTTTTTTTGGGCTAAACAGGCAGGCATCATGATCATTTGAATATTTACTTATAATAGTTAAATATTTAATTGAACTAGTGGCCGCCCAGTGGTCGAAATTCGACTATAATTTTATTATGGCTGCACGGATGGTATCTTAAGCAATGAAAAATTAAAAAAGATAGAATGTGAGTTTGGATTGGCATTGACAGATTACGGCCGCTCCTCTTGCATTTTGAAATTTTGAAAAGTGTATAATATGCGTGTGAGTCAAATACATGGTAGTGTGTGTAATGTTTGTTTTATTGATTTAATGTATTTTTATGCATAATAAAAAAAAAATTAACATTCGGATAATCTTCTCTATATAAACTATAAGTGTGCAAAATTTCATACTCCTCCGTCCGCGCAATTTTTGTAAAAAAGGGGTACAAAGTATTTGCTTCACGTATTATTATATAGGTACTCTAAATTGTGATGAAACCGAAGAGTTTCTCACAGCTTTTGACAATACTCACAAATTTTCTTTACAATTTATTGTCCTGTAAAAGGAATAAAAAGTCAACAAAAAACATCCCTGGCTACGTCGAGACATATTTTCTGTTTTGTAGTTTGTAGAGATCTGTATCTTTACTTTTTAAGTAAAAATATCGAACAACGTTTCCGCAGTTTGTTGTTGTTTGTTCAATAGTATATTAAAAGCCCGGAAGATGATCGAAAAAAAAAACATAATTATCACTTGAAACCAAATCTATAACGAAATAATCGTAGGTCATTTTTACCAAGATAGCAATTCTGTATTAAAAATCATATATTCACAATTGCTGAAAGGTGTTATATCTACTAAGACCGTTGACAAAGTTAGGCTAATCACCAGTTAACTCTAATTTTTAATTAAATATTATAAATAGATTTTTTTATCACATCTTGGCCCACGCTAAACTCTTCACAGCTACCCGTATGTACACCAGGCCAGTCCCACGTGAGTGACGCGCGACGTGGCAACCCTCGCAACACGCCAACGACGCGACGCTGCGCGACGCCGCGCCGCCGCTGCGACCCGTCGCACCTGAATAAATCAGCTATCCCAGCCTAATTAATGAGCTACAAACGCTACTACTTTTACCCTGATTAAGAGCCCGCGTTGCTTGTTTAAGAATACTATTCTTTATTGCTTTGTTTTTTTTTGTGAGGGTAATTTCAGTAAAAAAGGTTGACCACCTCTAGCTAGATTTTTTAATTCTTTTGATAAGTCAGCGGAGGTCTCGGTGTAGTCCCACCTCTTAATTAGAACTTAATTGGGATAATATAATTTATCATTCAACATAATCGAAAAGTAAACATTTAATTTTTTATTCTACAGTATCTTTGCCTAAGTTTCACGTTGGTTAAAGCGCAAACCTCAACAAGCCATTAATTTAGATTAAAAAAACAACTTTATAGATATTTTTTTTTACATTAACTTTATATATTTTTCTAGATAATAAAAATTAAATGATGTTATTGTTCTCGTAGCAGATAATTCCTGGACGACACCTGATAACAATAATTTGACGAAAATGTAAAAAATTGCGATCATGAGGAGCACGCAAATCGACAGAAAAATAGGAAACCAGGAATACAGTGATATTAGTTCATGCAATTTATTTTTATAATAAAACACTTATATCTTTCATTTGTAATATCTGTTTTTAAAAACCAACACAAGGTACCTACCTTATTTACGCTGGGAAGTTTTAGTATAGACACCTTATGTAAAACCCAGTGCAAAAATGTAGTAGGTAATAAGAAATGCTACATTTTCGTCTAAAGTACCAAATTTTAAAAAATATTGTAAAATCCAGTAACTACGAACATGTAGTACCTAATATATTGCTACATCTTCGTCTAAAACTTGGACTTATTTGTAAAACTTTTGTAACACCCAGTGACTACGAACATGTATTATTAAATACTATATTTTCGTCCAAAAGTAAGTACCTATTTGTAAAACTTTTGTAAAACTCGAAAGCCAGAACATGTAGTACTATTAAATGGGTTATTTTTGTTTAAAATTAGTGTCTTTTGTAAACTTCCCAACGTAGGGCGACAATACTCTTGCTCCAAACAGGCTGCGGTCCTCCGGGACTCGCTAAATCGTATTGGTTTCTCTCCCGTTTTATTTTTCCCTTTTCTTTGGCTACGATACTGAAGCGTTCCTATTTGGCAGCCTGATTTGAAACGTAAACTTAGATTCGGGGGAGATACCTATACACCTATTTTAATAGAAATATTAGGATGTTCATAATTTGTCGCAGTACAGATGTTAAACTATATGTGAGATAGTTTAAAATCATTTTTGAACAACAATTTCATTTTGTAACACAGCTCATAAATTAAAACAGATATGATTTTTTCTACTGATGTTTATCTAGAGTTATTATTTTAGTCTGTATTTTGTGGTAATATAGTAACTAAGTGAGCGATTATTTTTGAAAAGAAAAAGAAAAATTGTAAGAATAACAATGTTTATAAAAAAAAAGTTAGTTAGTTAGTTATTGAAATATTGAAGGCTGTCCACAGGTTTTTCTTTTTAAATGTATTCAGATGTATTTCATTTACTTAGTATCCAAAAAGTCTGTACAGTCCAAAAGGCACCATGTGGCCTAATAATAATTGAAATTCTTTCGTTTTTTTATTTATGGGCTTACAACATTTTAAAACATTTTTATTTAACTCAATATCAATTCTACTGCTATCCTCAATAAGTACAAACTGTAGTTAGTGTAGATAGTCTAGAAAATGAATAAAAGTTCGTAACACATCGTCCACAGCGTCATAATGTGCAAACGCCAAGCTCTCCGCGTTTGGCTGACAATGTTTTAGAAGAGAAACGCCCGGTAGAGCCCTACTATCAGCGAAGGGTAAGAGGAAAAGTCTAGTAAACACACACAGTCTATAGGTATACAACACTAAAGAAATTAGGAAAAACTAAAAAGAAAGGATACAGTTGTTTCACTTTTACAGACTTGGCTACATTAAGAGTAAGCTTAATACAAAATGCAGAAACGACTAATCAGAATAATTTTGAAGTGAGTAGGTAATAACGTTTCACGATACTCGACTAAAATGTTTTTTTTACATAAAATGTTTTTGTTTTGTTAACATAATTTTTAACGCAAATTTTGTTGCGAACAAATTACAAAACATACATAAATGTTGAAAAAGGTTTTTTTTACATGTTTTGTTATAGAGAAATTTTGCAAGATATTAACTGCAAGAAATTCGCTTTGTAAGTCTTTTAATAGTCTAGAAACTTCAGTTTCGAACTTTTTTTAATAATTGTATATGTGGTACTGGCCGTCTTCGTGGTATTGGATTTTCGAAAGACGTTTTTAAAATAAATGAGCATCACAACGCCACTCAAGTGAGTCGCCTACAGTGCGCCCCCAAAACCGAGCCAGCGAGGCAGAGCGAGGCGCGAGCTTGCTTTATCTGCGCTGGCTCTGCGCGAAACAATATATTTATTGGACAGTAGCAGCGCGGCCGATCCGGCGGATGATCTATTCACTGTACTCTTACGGTACCGTCACAGAGAATACAAGGATGCAGAGGCACAACAGCAATAACGAGTATCAATATCAAATAAAATTAAAAATCTCCTTACTTTAACTTTTTGTCGATGTCGTTGAAAGAGAAAGGAAAGTCATTTATTAGCACTAAGCTTAGAAAACATATTTAAAACTGAACGCTGAAAATGCCGTCTGAGGCAATCAGCTAACTCTTTCCAAAAAATCTTACTTAAAACTGAAACTAAGACTGAAATTTACAGTTTTTTGTAGAGCCGACCAATGCCACAAGTAATTATTATATTTTACTAGCAGCCGCTCGCGGTTTCACCCGCGTGGTTCCCGTTCCCGTGGGAATATCGGGATAAAAATCTGTATGCCGAATTTAATCCAAATCTATCCATCCATTGCAGCGTGAAGAAGTAACAAATATACCAACATACATACACACAAATTTTCGCATTTATAATATTAGCAGGATAATTTAAACAGAGTTATGTGATGTGACATTATCAATTTAGAAGATTAATGTTACTTTACCCATCAATAATTATTGTAGAAATAGAAATAGAAAATCTTTATTGTGTAACTGTGTACAATATAGTTCTTTAACGAAGACTTGATTTCAAAGAGTAATAAGTCTTTTGCCCAGCAATGGGACAGTATAATACAGATTACAACCTAACCTATGTTATGACAATAAAAATGTAGAGTCTGTAAGTATACACAGTTACAAAGATACACAACTGTGTTAAATATTTGACATTATTTGAGGTACAAAATATAGGAACGAAACATTTCCCATGCAGCAGTGAGTGGTGGTGAATATTGCAGGTGAGTTAGTCTGCGGCGGCGGCGGCGGGCGGCGGCGGGCGGCGGCGGCGCGCGCGACCGTCCCTCATTCCAGGAGGTCACAGTTTGCACTGTCCGCCCGTGCCACTGTCGCGCTCCTGTTTTACGACGACCGCCGGTTTCGTTCCAAGATTAAGCGAAACTAAACTGCTGGCATACACTACTCACTGGCCTCACACTTATTTATTGCTCCAGCGATACAGCCCGCCCGCTCTTATTTTTCAGAAACGGAAAAAACAACTGAAACCTTGTTACGTACGAATAAACCGCTGGGACGTCTCAATCACAGCTCTATTTGCTCGCAGCCGGTCTCCGGAGAGGCGAACAAGATGGATCGCGGTGTCAACACGAATTTGCATCCCTTGTTTGTCTCCGCGGAGCCGCGGCGGAAAAAACACCGCAATCTCATTGGGTTCGGTGCAGCGAGTGGCTGGCATCAGTTATTCGCCGGGCGGCCGGCTAACACGATTATCTGTCGTTTCGGGCGAGACGCTCTTTTTTCCATTCCCTTGTTTTCCAACTCCACGTATGCTCCGTGTTTTTTCTGAATAGCAAATGGGATATGTCAGACGAAAAATTGACAAAAATACGGCCAGCGCCGATGGAAAATAGTGGGTTTCGCTTGCGATAACATCTGTCGGAGCTCGGAGCGCGGGCCCACAGAAATTTCACTTGTAAGATAATTTTCTTGTTTACCTACCATTTTTTTTGCTTGGCTTACATTACATTTATCAAATTTTGATATTTACGACACTTTTGTCAGAAACCTTATCTTTCCGATTATTTATATTTGTTTTCAAACATTTTATTAAGTCTCGAAGGATTGTCCATTCGGTTTTCTTGGTTGAAGAGAACATACAAAAAACGGAAGGTAATATGAATAGCGTTTTGACGTGAGTACGTCACGCTTCGTCCCCAGCGCCGAGCGTGGGTGGCGTCGGCTATGCCGGTGCCACGACTTATTTGTGTATGCTTATTCACGAATTATTTACATTGTCGAGCAACTTTTAGCTTAACAGTACTTTTTAAACAACTTTAAGGATGTTGGAGAAATGTTATTAGTGTTATTAATCGAAAAAAAGTAATACCTAGATCAAGCAGGTTACACCACTTATAAATTTTTGTGGTTTTTTTTAACCCAATGTATGAGTCATCTGTATAAATGTTACATTTTGTAATATAATATAGTAAATATTGATACAAATTTAAGACACACATTACATTTCTCTTCCCAATCTCCTTTCCTGTCTCATTAGCACTTGCAGTAGCGACGGACATAAAAAACTTCCTCATAAAAAAACTAACCCCCGAGTTGACAGATGGGATACAAAATATTTCGGCAATGCACCATTTCTATGAAACAAGATGCCCTAAAATTGATTTATGAACCACTTTGGGTACATACAAATTGTTTCGAAACCGTAGTGTTGCCCTAATTGATTTCTCACTGATTATCTAATGGTGAGAAATCATCAAAACCAGTTGAACTGCTCGCAGCACAACAAAAGGAAAACATGATTCCTAAGCGTTACCAACTCGGTGCTTAGTCATAAATTGCACAGACATCAGAGCTGTGATTGCGCCATGAATTACCTACGGGGAGCCACACGCAACGGGCCATAAAGATCTTTCTAATGTCTTCATACGACGCTCCAAACGCCTCAACACGAAACTAGCAGCGCCACCAAAGTAATAATTTCCTCACGGTGAGGTGAGTCCGCGTCGAGTAGCTCACACGCTCTATCTAACCCACTGATTACGACTTGATTACACTCTACAAAAACTTTCATAACCCGGAACTTTCATTGCCATTACAGTCTAAAAAAACAATTATTGACTCCTCATGATAGCAATTAACACCCATCTGTTATTACATCCAAATCTTTACTTTTGGTGAACTTACCATCATGTATAATGATGAGTTACGTCTCGTTCTCGAACTTGTAAGGTAATACTTGAGTTTGCTTTTTGTAAAGGAAATTGGGGTTTTGTTGGATAGTAATAAGATTTATTTTATTTTTTATCGTGGAGTTGCTCTAGAAAATGTATGTGGTAGACGTGTGAAACTGACGCCTCTTGCACGGCGCGCGTGCAGACCACCCGCGCCGGCGCCCGCCGGCCGGAGAGGGCGTGCGCGCAACACACATGGAAGGGACACAATTGTGATGAGATCCAGTTTTTGCAGAGCTATTGCGATTGTTCGACCTCCAAAACGGTTGGATGCGAAAAAAAATGTGACGAACGACCAAACGTTGTAATGTAGGTACCTACTCGTAAAAGTTTTTTGTGCTGGACATGTGTACGAGGCGAGCGGTTCAGATATCGATCTGTTGGATGATTTAAATGCGTCAACAGGTTTGACTTTGACCCCGAGCGGAGATGCCATTCTCGGTCTCGGTGCACGTTTGTGTGGTCCGGCGTGGTGGCGCTGTCGGCGCATGCGGCCGGCACGCGCGCTATGCGGCTGCGCGAGAGCACCTCATGCTTCTAACTGCTTAATAAATGACCAGCGCGCTGTATTAGGCGGATCGCATACATCATTTATGTAAATTGTGACGAAGACATATCTAGCTCGACTTCGCTCCGTGCGACGGGCATTCCGTCTCAGTTATTATTATACATATTTGTAGTGAAATAAATCCACAAATGAATAGTCGCCGCTCATTAAGTGACTGGTCCAGTTGTCACGATAAATGGAATAAATAGGACCACATGTACGTAAGTGAACGTAACATTCCATGTTACAATTTTGAGAGTTACTTAACTTAGTTAGATTGGCAAAGCGTTGTAAATGTATTTAAATTTGATGGTAGTGAAATATGTACTTTTAAAGGACCATATTAATGAGTATCTTGCCGAACTAGAGATCATGTTAAATGTATTTCTTTTTGTTTTGATTTATTTATTAGGTAGGTAAAACTATATGAGTAATAGCATTAAATTTAGTATGAGAATTCAATGATATGTAGCAGGGCTTACACGTTAGACTAATGATTCGTCAATAAATTTCTTTTAAGGGTTATTCTTTTCAAATAAAGTGAATTCTTAAGACCCTTAAACTGTGATTCTATCAGCTCTTTGTACGTAAAGAGCTCTACTCCATTGTAAGTGAAGGGATCAATGTTTGTGTGGGGTTTCTGTTGTGGTGTTTTGACAACTGTTTGTGACTCAATATAAACAAGATTGATTTGCGTTTTCACTAGTTGACAATAAACGCCTTTTAAATTACACAACATTACTAGTATGGGTATTGTGAATATTCTTCTTGGTATGGTTTATTCACAGGGTGGTTTAAATAACTAGGACTTCAGAACAAATAGCTTGCATTTTAAAATAAAGTGTACTAAGTACCTAGTAATCGTAGGGTAGGTATACTTGCTAGGGTTTACAAAGACTTGGGCATAGTCTATCTAGTCTAATGACAATTTAACGAAGGGTTGGTCATCTAACATGTCACGCTTTGAATATTTTGTTTTTCTGTAATTTCGAAAAACCACACAATATAAATAAGTCAGTGTTCACTTTTTAATTTTATTTTATACAGGATTAGTGTAGCGGTCTTCGTTGTCGCTCGAGCTAGTGGACTGTTTACGGATGTTATAGAGTTTGCGAGTTACATTGAAATACTGCTTGGAGTAAGACACTGAACTTTAAACACTTTTAGTAAATCAGGAATGTAAAGAAGAAAATACATTCTAATACAATTTTAGGGTGTCAAAACAATACGTCAACATCAACAGAAGACCATAACCAAACAAATTACAATCACATTTATTACATCATAGAAAAAGGTTTTAACAACTATTATATGTGGCCTTTTGCCGACAATTAGGATTGTCAACCAAAACAGTACCTGAACAATTATAGTTGTATGAGACTGATTTAATGATTATCTACTACTCAACACTGTTTATGCCCTAGCAGGGTGTCATATGTAAACCATCCTAAAAATTTCATCTATTATAAATTGTAATGTGCTGATTACTGATATGCAATAAATGGTTTGAGTTTAAATTTGAACTCACTAAATCAGTGAATCGGTAATTTGCAGATATAGGAGTTTAGTTTGACTAAAAAAAGAAACAAAAAATAAGTAAACAAAAAACAGCTCTAAAAAGCAAGAAATAATATTGAAATTATATTATTATCAGTTTAAAAAAATGTCTATTGAAGTCGGCTGGGGGACAATTTTGTTTCATTTTAACTTTTATAGTTGTTCCATTATCTCCACTTTTTATTGTAAAAGCCCCACCTGACTTCAATAGACATTTTTTAAAACTGATATGCGTATCTAGGTTATTAATAATATGATTTCAATATTATTTCTTGCTTTTTAGAGCTGTTTTTGTATACTTATTTTTTAGTTTCCTTTTTGAAGGCAGTTTTTTTTTGTTAAAAATTATTTATTTTACGATTATTTTAGTGATGGGTAGACCTAACAGGGATGCTTCTCGGATGAGGAAACGACGGCCTAGTAGGAAGTGGTATCTATTCCTATGTAAAACTTCAATCTTAATTAGGTATTATTTTTGTACGAACTGAACATTTTGGCATTCAGGTTTCAATAACCCTATGAAGAAAGCCCAACAAAAGGTAACTGCTGTAAATCGTTGAGGAATTCCCTCGACTGTTTATGGTCTCCAATCTCCATCATCAGATCTGTAATGGCACTTATAACCCATATGGATGCAAAGTTCTCATCAATAAAAATGAATTAAGTCCAAACACAAGGTAGCTACTTTAAAACGTTGAGGAGTTCCCTTGACTGTCCCTCGTCTTCATCATCAGACCCCTAATGACAGTCACAACCCATCTAGGCGTAAAGTTCTCATCAATACAAATTAATTAAGCCCAAACAGGTGTTTAGGCTTGATTAATCTTCTCGACGTTGAGTTCCCTTGACTGTCTTTCAGCTCCATCATCAGATTGACTCCAGACCTTCATTAAATAGTAGTGCTTTAAAATACTTATGAAAATAATTAACAAACGCAACTAGTCGCCACTACGATTTTCGAAGGTTCCCCTCGATTTTTCTGGGATGCCAGCATCAGATCCTGGTTTCCTTATCATGGTACTACTCTTGTGATATCTCCTTTCCAACAAAAAAGAATCATCAAAATCGGTTTATAAACGACGAAATTATCCGCGAACACACATACATTAAATAAATATATATATATATATATATATATACGGTCGAATTGAGTAATTCCTCCTTGTTTGAAGTCGGTTGTAAAAGAGGAGCATTAGATATTTTTCTTTTACTAATTATATTTAAAGTTACCATGCTTTTTACCGACAAAAGTTGATTGGTTGTTCAGTTGTCAACTTGATGTTCTGCACAATTAGCCAAATTTTCGAGCTTCAATGAATAATGACAGTTCTTAAGTTTTAAAGTTGGCTAGGTATTTTTCAGGATTCGGAACACCCTCTATTTATGAATTGCAGCAACCGCAACAGCAACATCTGCCGGCGTCATCCTCTGCTCGTTACTCGCTCGTCTATCACTGACTCGCTCGCAACGCTCGCTCGCGTTGCTATTGAGATGGTACCTAAGCAACCCACTGCCTCAATTGTGCTTGTGAATTATGACCCTTCTAAGCTGAACACTGCAACACTTGTGTGGTCAAAAGGTGGCTCGTGTATTTGCGTTTTTCTCCCCATCGAATTTATTAATCCAATAACTTCAAGACTGTGTCTATTACAATTAAAAAATCTAACTTATGTATGATTATGTGGTGTATGTTTTCATACATTTTTGTAACATTATATTTCTAACAGTTTTGATATTTTTATATTACTTCCTTATAGAAAATACATAACACGAAAAGTTAGTTTTCGTGTTAAGTTCATGTATAATATTAACATGATGTCGTCTGCTGTGAATACATACACAAAAGAAATTTTATTGTTTAGGGCACTGATCAGTGCTCGCCGCAGATTATAGTTATCGTGAGAGGTAAAAGAGGCTACAATTAGAGTTCAAACGATACCGAAGCGATGAATCGATGAACTACTGATTATCTATTTTATTGCGATGTATCGTAATCAATATACGATGCATCATACGATTATTGTTTTCTAAATCAGCTTCTAGAGCCGTCGAAGGTGTCTTCGCGCCTAGTATACTCTGCTTCTGTTTAACATCAAGTAGAGCGGAGCGGATTTGTATATAAAAATTATGCGAAAACAATCCTTCTACTGATAATGCGTACGCAATAAAATTTGCGTCAAAAATAACTTAAAGGTAGTAATGTGTAGATTAAACGCGAGTAGATCCGTAAAAGTTGTTTCATTTCAAAACAATGAACATTAAATATAAACCACATTCAAGAAACTGGAGGTTCACCAAAATTTAAAAAAAAAAACCACCGCCATTAACTCCTAGGGAGGTCTATGTTTGGACACTCGCCGTCATTAACGCACGGTGCCCGGTGCCCCTGCGGTTTCGCGAAACGACACACACTTTTTACAACATTTTTTCTGCACCTCCTATCTTGGTTTGTCAACTGACACATTAGCCAAGGTGTTCCTTCTGTGGTGGTCTAGTTTTTGTGGGCGCACACCCTGTTAATTGGTGACAATAGTGATCACACACCGTTTGGGTGAGGAGAGAGATTTCCTGCAACAGATGTGTTTATTAAATTTGTTAAGGCGACGTTGGACCTTATGATACTTTTTTGTTTGTTTGACAGCTCAAAAGGTTCCTATGTGGAAAATAGTAAACGATAAAATAAATTATTGGAAAAGATTTTTAAAAGCGCTAAGCCTAGCTTCCACTTGCTTTCTAGAAATTGGGGTTAAGAACTGGCTCATACATCCGTGAGAACACTGTTAGATGCGCTTTGCACTAATAGTACCTAGTATTGTATCGACTACATTGAAACAGTTTAAGAACATTTAGTATGAAAAATCTTAACATTTTTTATTAAAAAATACATAGCTCTTAATGGTAAAAAGTCGATAATACCGATATTTCATTTTCACAATTTTACCCATTGAATCCGTTTTTCAGTCACGTCTTCAATTTTGTAAACTAATTAAAATATGATCTTGTACCGAACTACGAAATTGCGATCTTTCGATATTTAAGCAAATAGTAATGTCTTTACTATGAAACCCTCGTCAAACTTACACTTGTTTAGTTCTTTCTTCCAGCAGAAAATCTTTTCTCCATTACTGAACATCAAGAACAAAGTGTAGCGCGTGGCAGATAACCGGGCCATATGCATTTTTGTACGGCTATTTTCGGTGCATCAACAGACAACTTATGTCTCGGCGGTATCAAAGCTATGATACAGAAGTGTTCTAAGACCTCTGAAGAGTTCTTGGCTACCGTCTCCTCGGAGGATATCTGGCGCCACACATTTGATACTGGCCACTTCACAAACCCGAAATTTGTGAGGAACAAGTGCTTCTTAAAAGCTATTTAAAGCGATATAGCGTTGAGAAAGAAATACAAAAATAAAATAGGTAAGTAGGTACTATAAAAAGTTTACTTGCTTTAAAATTATTTTAGCTCCTGACTTTTTATAGATCTACTGGCGTCTATTTTACATAATAGTGTTTTATCCTGCCACTTTGATTGACACTTTGACACACACACGAATCGTTTGCAGGATCAGCGTTCTCGTAGGTAACCCTGGACCCTGCAAAGGATCCAAAACGCCAGGATAAATAAAGCATTCTCAGCGCCAAGGATAACGCGAGTAGGAACTGTACCATTAAATGATGATTATGTAATCTATCTATATATAATAACTAGCGACCCGCCCCGGCTTCGCACGGGTGCAATGCTGATACACGCAACCGCTTTGTCCCTGCATTTTAAATGTGTAATATCTTCGAAAATATACATTTAAATTACATACTGTAAAGGGTCATATTGATCTATATTAAATGCACAATGTATTTACTTAATTGGATAAGAATTAATGCTGTATTTCTTAAAAACGCTTCGTAAATAAGCCATTATTTCTCGTAAAAAGTAAAGGATAAAAAATGATTATTGTGGGTTATCCCTAAGAGATAAACATATACCATCACGGACTTTTTTGGAGACCTTTTTAAGGTGTACAATACTGTAGTACATTATTTTGATCTATCTCGTAGGGTTCAGCCAGCGTTTGCAAAGTAAGCGCAAAAAATGTGAAACCTCTAAAATTATCAGTGTTTCTCTACTGTATTATGCATGCAATGCAGCATGTATTTATACCATCGATTTATTTATACACATAAACCTTTCTCTTGAATAACTCTATCTAATAAAAAAAACCGCATCAAAACCCGTTGCGTGGTTTTAAAGATCTAAGCATACATGCATACTGTGCCGTCAGCACAATATTCATAGCACGTAATGTTCGTGATATTTAATAGAGATAATTAATAACGTGATTTAATGTAGAGACATTTTATGTAAATTAAGCAAAACTTATTAGTTCCTGTTTCGTGACTTTCTACAGTCAACCTATCTCCCCCGCCAATTTCTTTGTTTATAAATTAATATATATACTTGTATTTTTAGTTATTAAAACTAGTCAGAAATTATACTCCGATACATTAACCAGTTGTGTTATTATTTAACCACGGCCGACAAAAGTCACGCCTGGAAGAATCGCCCAACGACAGCCACGCCCGGAAGAATCGCCCGACATAGTCACGCCCGGAAGAAGAACAACTACATCACACTGGTACGAATTAAATAACATTTCTGGCTCATTTTCCACAATGGCTCCCACACTACCAACGTGCATCAGGAGCAGTCTTCTCACAGAAACACCGGAGATAGCAGCAATTTCCATTGGTGACCGCATTCCCGATTTTTGGACAGACTCACCACGGCTATGGTTCACCCAGTTTGAAACGATCGTCGCACCTCAGAAACAAGGCGACGATTACAAGTACAACTTGGTCATCGCGAAATTGGGGAAAAACGAGATACAGCAAGTTAGCGATTTACTCATTAATCCACCGGCAGAACAAAAGTACGATGGCATTAAACAACGCCTAATAAATTGTTACGAAGAAACAGAGCAGAGGCAATTCCAGAAGCTTCTTGCCGAAATGGATCTCGGCGACCAACGGCCGTCTCAGTAGTTACGCCGAATGAAGCAGATAAGCAGTGGAAAAATGAATGACGACACAATTCGACTGTTTTGGTTACGTCAATTACCTTCGTCAGTAACCACGGTGTTAGCCGTCACAGAAAACCTTTCACTGGATAAGATGAGCGAGATGGCTGACAAAATTTTAGAGAACTCCAGGCTTAACTCAAGTTCAAGGTCGTCACAAGTAGACATCGTTACGCAATTAACATCGCAAATAGCTCAAATGCAGTTGGAAATTGCAAGTTTGCGTAGCGAGCACAGCCGACGTAGCTCATTTCAGCGTAGACGCTACGACCGACCGCGATCTAGGTCACGAGGCCAGTCATTGTCAAGGTCCGCATCGAATGAAGTATGTTTTTATCATCGGCATTTTAAAAACCGCGCGCATAAGTGCATACAACCGTGCGCCTGGGAAGCTGGCAAGCAGTCGGAAAACTAACTACAGTATGGACACCGGCGGAAATCTGTACTGTTAATCCTTCAAACCGCCTTACCGTCAGAGATACTGATAATGACATAAGGTTTTTGGTTGATACAGGAGCAAATATTTCGGTTATCAAGAGACCACATAATATTACAGAGCAAGTTGACAGTTATAATTTATACGCAGCTCATGGCACCCCTATCAAGACATACGGTGAAAAGACGCTTTCACTCAACATAGGGTTACGACGCCCCTACCGCTGGACTTTTATTATCGCAGACGTAAATATGTCAATATTGGGCGCAGATTTTTTGGAACATCACAAACTTTGGTAGATATTCATGGCATGAAATTGATTGATAAACTAACACAATTATCAACTCCAGCCACTGTTTCTCGAGCGGAAGGATATAGCAGCGTCACTACTATTAACTCCAGCCTTCCGGATAGCGTTAGGCGGATCATTGAGAAGTACGCAGACGTGACCCGCCCGACAGCATTTAAGTGCAAACCAAAGCATGGAGTGCAACTTACTTTGTAAAAGACAAACATGAGATAGTATTGTTTGCAGATGATACCTCACTTTTATTCAAAGTGAAACGACGACAGCCGATTGATGACGATGTGAACAATGCTGTCACAAAGATAGTTCATTGGTTTAGTGTTAACAATTTGCTATTAAATGAACAAAAAACCAAATGTATAAGATTTGTATTACCCAACGTTAAGGAGGTAAAAACCAGTGTAAAAATTAAAGATAAGAATGTGGACCTTGTGGACACCACAGTGTTTCTAGGCATTACGTTGGATGCAAAGCTACAGTGGGGCCCACATATAGATAAATTGTCGAGTAGACTGAGCTCTGCGGCTTATGCAGTAATGAAAATTCGTCAGATCACTGACATTGAAACAGCTAGACTTGTTTACTTTAGTTATTTCCATAGCGTAATGTCGTACGGCATTTTACTGTGGGGCAATGCTGCCGATATTCAAACTATCTTTGTGCTGCAGAAGCGGGCTATTCGAGCAATTTATAATCTAAAAGCTGGTAATTCTCTTAGGGAGAGATTTAAAGATATTAATATAATGACAGTTGCATCACAATATATTTACGAGAACCTAATGTATGTATATAAAAATATTGAAACTTTTTCTAAAAACAGTGATATTCACAATGTAAACACTAGAAATAAAAACAAACTAGCAGTACCTAATACTAGGCTCCACAAAGTAAATAATTCATTTAGAGGCCTGTGTGTACGTTTTTACAATAAAGTTCCAAGTAATATCCAAAAACTAGATATTAATAAATTTAAAATCGCTATTAAAGAAAAGCTTTATAAAAAAGCTTATTATAAAGTGTCTGATTACATTGAAGACAAAACAGCATGGGTTTAAAATGCTCCAATCTATTTCTAATCCAATATATTGTTAAGGTTTTTTAAACTTGTATAACTTGGTAACGTAACGGCATATAATTTTGTAAATGTCGTTACATAATGAATTAAAGCTGTGGAGTTTCTTGCGCCCATTCTTCTCCACAGCTAAAAATAGACGTCCTGAATGGGTAGTAGGTAAAAAAATTATGGACGATTCAAAAGCACTTTTCTAAAGTTTATTTGAATAAAGAATATTTGACTTTGACTTTGACTTTGAAAAACATCATATTGTAACGGAAGGCCCTCCAGTATATGCTCGTGCGCGACCTCTACCCCCGGACAAATACCGGGTGGCCAAGAAAGAATTTCAAACAATGATGGAGATGGGAATATGTAGACCATCCAATAGCCCCTGGGCCAGTCCTCTGCATATAGTAAAGAAAAAGAATGGCGACTGGCGACCGTGCGGTGATTATCGCATGCTTAATAAAGCCACAGTTCTAGACAGATATCCATTGCCAAGGTTAACAGATTTCACGTACGTCGCACAAGGAAAGTGTTTATTTAGCAAAATTGATATCAAAAAAGCTTTCCATTGCATTGAGAATGCAGACGTAGAAAAAACAGCGATAATTACTCCATTTGGACTATTTGAGTTTCCCAGAATGCCGTTTGGTCTATGTAATGCTGCACAGACATTTCAAAGGTTTATGAATTCAATATTTGGCGACTTAGACTTCGTGTTTGCTTACGTAGATGATTTACTGATCTGTTCTACAGAATCAACGCATGAAGAACACTTGGAGATTATATTTAAGCGACTTCAAGAGAACAGCATTACAATAAACTTGGAAAAGTGCGAATTTTGGAAGAAAGAATTGGATTTTTTGGGCTACCACATTTCAAGCAATGGTATCAGCCCCACAAGTGAGAAAGTGCAGGCGATCAAAGATTTTCCTAAACCTAAAACCATTAAGGAGCTTAGAAGATTTTTGGGCATGGTCAATTTTTATCGAGGAAGCCTACGTTTAGCTGCCCAACATCAAGTTCCTCTCAACAACTATTTAAAGCAAACAAAGAAAAATGACAATTCTATTATTCAATGGACGAAGGAAGCGGAATCGGCATTTTCGAGTTGCAAACAAAACATTCTGGATGCCGCAATTTTGACGCACCCTTCTCCAACAGCTGAACTTGCCTTATTGACTGATGCGAGTTTAAAATGTATGGGCGCCGTGCTCCATCAAAAATGTAAACAAGGTTGGAAGCCGCTAGGATTTTACTCAAAAGCATTTACTACAGCTCAGATGAAGTATTCAACCTACGACCGGGAGCTGCTAGGAATTTTTGCAGCAGTCCGATATTTTCAACGACTACTAGAAGGTCGGCAATTTATTATTTACACGGATCATAAACCGTTAGTTCATTCATTTTCAAAAAAGCCGTCACTAAATGACACACCACGTAGAGTGAGATACTTGGAATACATTTCGCAATTCTCTACCGATATACGTCACATTAGCGGTCACGACAACGTAGTTGCAGATGCACTCTCAAGGACAGTTGATGAAATAACTATACCGTCCAACATAGATTACAAAGAGTTGTCTATTAAACAAAAGTTAGATCCCGAACTCCAAGAACTTATTAAAAATCCGAGATTAAAAATGATTTTGGCCACATCAAATAAACACGGAATACCGGTGTATTGCGACGTTTCTACGGGAAAAACAAGACCGTTCTTACCTCAGGAATTCAGAAAAACCGCATTTGAGGGCATACATTGTTTAAACCATCCCGGAAAAAATACATCGAGAAAAATGATTAATACAAAGTTCATTTGGCCTAACATGAATACGGATATAAACAAATGGTGTGAGTCATGTTTACAATGTCAACGCTCAAAGGTGCTTAGACATACAAATTCGCCACTCGGAAAGTTTATGCCTGCTCAACGTTTTGCTCACGTTCATTTAGACATTGTAGGACCGTTACCTGTATCTCAGAATAAAAGATATTTAATCACGATGATTGACCGATGCACTTCATGGCCCGAAGTTTTTCCAGTTGAAGACATTACAGCCGAATCAGTAGCACGTCACGTTTACGGAGGATGGATATCGCGATTTGGATGTCCTGAGATGATCACAACCGATCAGGGGAGACAGTTTGAGTCAAACCTTTTCAAAGAATTAGCCAAGCTAATGGGTATTCATAAGATACGGACTACTCCATATAATCCCAAGGCGAATGGCATGGTGGAACGTTTACATCGAACGCTAAAGACAGCATTGATCGCAAGAGGCAATACAACCAACTGGATGGAAGAGTTACCAACCGTTTTATTGGGACTTCGTGCTTGTTTTCGTCAAGATACTGGTTTCAGTGCCGCCGAATTGGTATATGGCGCCACGATTAAACTACCAGGAGAATTTTTTGGTTGCGAGCAACGGGAAACGTTTAACGATTTCGTTACCAATCTGAGAGAAAATATTACAAAAGCAATATCTATTCCCAAAAGAGAGAGCTCGAATAATAATACTTTCGTTCATCCTCACTTGTCAAAATGTTCACATGTGTACGTGAGATGTGATCGTTTGCGTCCTAGTCTCAGTCCTCCATACGATGGTCCGTATCAAGTCATTGACAGAAGTGATAAAAATTTCGTAATATTGCAAGGCGACAAACGCGTAAGAATCTCTATAGACAGAATCAAACCAGCGTTCGTACTGAAAGCCGATCAAGAACCACTGACAAAGCAGATAGTAAGCACACGACCAGATAAGAACGTTGTCATACGAGCTGGTCGTATCTCTCGACAGCCTGTAAGATTCGCTTTATAATCATGTTCCCGAGAGTGTTATAAGTCGCACCTATCATATTATGTCACACATTTGCGTTCAGAATAAAGAAGTATTATCGGCGTTAGCGAACAGAACAAGCATTATTCATTTACGCGCAGTCTGCAAGGTTGCAATTACTATTACTATACTACTAAGTTATTGTTCGTAATTTTAATTAGGGTTCTTTGCATTGTTTTTATTAATGTTATTTTGTAATTATTATTATTATTATTTTTTTTTTTTCTAAAGGGGGAAGTAATGTGCCGTCAGCACAATATTCATAGCACGTAATGTTCGTGATATTTAATAGAGATAATTAATAACGTGATTTAATGTAGAGACATTTTATGTAAATTAAGCAAAACTTATTAGTTTCTGTTTCGTGACTTTCTACAGTCAACCTATCTCCCCCGCCAATTTCTTTGTTTATAAATTAATATATATACTTGTATTTTTAGTTATTAAAACTAGTCAGAAATTATACTCCGATACATTAACCAGTTGTGTTATTATTTAACCACGGAGCCCTGCAACACATACATAGGGACAGCGGGAAGCGACTTTGTTTTATACTATGTAGTGAAGCTGAAATTTTTGTTTTTTTGTTTGAACGCGCTAATTTCTAGAACTACCCGTCGAGTTTGAAATATTATTTTTGCATTTGATAACCCCACTTTTGTGGATGGCTATAGGCTATTTATGACCCTAAAAGCAGAGCAAACAAAGTCTGAATAAGCGCTAAGCGAATACGAGTACTAGCGCATTCGAGCGACTCGGTGGGTCGGAAAACAGCTAGTGCCTTAGAAATAAACAAATAAGGTCCGAATAGTTATTCCGTGTTTTGTCTCTTTTGCTCTTATTTGAAATGACGTTTACATGACAGGAACAAAACACGGAATAATTATTCGGACCTTATTCTTTCTTTATTTGTAAGGCCTAGTGTTAGCTTAAACTGAATAAAACAATATACTTGTATTAATATTAGTAATTACAATAAATATTGACTGTTACTAAAGTTAAATCATCGCTTAAATTGATGGATAATAAATTA
Source organism: Eudonia lacustrata (assembly GCA_947562085.1). Taxonomy (NCBI): domain Eukaryota; kingdom Metazoa; phylum Arthropoda; class Insecta; order Lepidoptera; family Crambidae; genus Eudonia; species Eudonia lacustrata. Next base: position 18,656,994 of record OX387312.1, on the reverse strand, counting down.
ATATGCATAAGTTAAATTGTTTAAATATTACTACAGCTGTGACATGATAAGTTTTACTACTAAATTAAATATGAGACACATCACACACACCTAAAGTTACTTTTGTATTCACAGGTGCTCGGGGGCGGTCGTGAAAGGCAATTAAGTTTCGCAAAGCCGACGTTGCTCCCTGCTTGCGATCAAATTTAAAAAAAAATTGATCTCTATGTTTTTTTTTGTACTTCCTCCAACAGAATCGGAGCTAGTGTTTGCTGTTCTCATACATACTAGTTCTCGCTTTTATTCCTCTCGCACTTTAATTCTGATCTCTATGTTCTCATTAACCTGTATGGATGTGGCTATATACTTAATGGTGGGTGATAACCTAATCTTTCTATGTGAGAATGTCTTATAATTGGGCGTGGGATATGTAAAAGATGATGATGAGTAAATATGATTTGGTCTTGATGCTCTAAGGTTTTGGTACCGACTTAAATATTTTTGATTGAAAAAACAACATAATTTTTTGTTGGTACCACTGGTACAGAAGTTAGCTGGTTTTCTATTTATTTTCAGATGGCTATACGAGTAGTCCTATGATAACATAGATTTACCTTAGGTCATTAATTCGGTTTAATTTTATTTGTAATCTTAACAAAGATAACATCTAAGTATTTATTAGCAACATTATTACATGAAGGAAGCAACTGTGCCGAAACTTAATACTTACACTCAAAGACATAACGTAAATAATAAAGAGAAAGTAAATAATAAAAAAATATTTACCATGATAATTAAAATAGATAAAGTATCATATAGGTACAACGATGTCATTGTAACTTGGTCTGGAATGTAAGAAAGGTGTAGGTTCGAAAGCCGATCGTTGAAAAAAAATGGTTTAAAGAAAAATACTTGTAACCATCGAGTTTAACAGGAACGGAAGCAAGCCCCTCATCTCATACAAGACGCAATCTGCCTTCTTCGTTATAAAGAACATAATTTGGCTACCACCCTTCCCTTCCACACCAAACTAATATCTTCGCCACTTTGCCGCATTATATGCGGGTAGTTGATTATGCGAAACAACGCCGATGAGCCCGTCTCGATCGTGTTTGATCGCGATTTAAGCACCTGTAGCCCACCGCTTTGTGGAGCCGCTCACATGAGGACGGTGAGCAAAAAAGTCACATAAGATAAATATGTGAAAAAAAAAAGTTTTGTGTTTTGTTTTGCGAGCATAAGACATATCCTTAATATTTTTGAATATTTGTAATATTTTTTTATGTTAATGACAACATTAAAAAGAACTGAGTGTCTTTTTTTAAAAACGTTTAGACTTAAGAGGTGTTCTTAACGCTCAGCCACAAACATTGGCGGTTTGCGGCGCGACACGGCAACGAGATTATTAAAACTCCCGTTTATTCCTGGAAAAATAAATATTTTTCTCTCTTTATTTAAAATAAATAAGTTACAGATTAAAAAAGAAACCAAAAACGGTTACTATAAGTAACTTTTACAATGGATGAGTCGCATTGCAAGTCCTACCGAAATGGTTTTCGTTCATCATAACCTTTCCGCCATTTTTGCAATGTTTTTAGAGAAAACTAACAACGTTATTGTAACCATTACTTATATCCTCACTAAATCACTACTATAATATTATTTTATTTTATTTATTTAAAGAAATCTGTTATATTTTTGCAGACGGTACAATCTGAGCCAGCTCGGTCGGTGTAGAGAAGTTTTTTGCAAATTTGGCTGACGTCCGATCTGCCTCGCCTATTACTGCGGCCTTAAGCTACAACGATATCATTTTATTGCCCGGCACTGGTCGCACTGAACAGAACCAAATGTTTCAACAATGAGTATTTAATTAAAGCGGTTTTAATGAAAATAAGAGAACAGATTTGAAAATGTAGAGTGGCGATTGAGATGCTTGACGTCGTCAGATGCTATCGAGTTCTGATAAACTGACTGGTGGACCCACAAAGGTATGCCTAGTATACTCGTACTAAGTTTGCTTTGGACCTAGTTAAATGCACTTTTGTACTAGTATCTTTCTTATATTATGTTTTACTCATATGAATTGTCTTTGCATTCAAAAATTATACTGAAACAGCAACCATATCTTAAATTCATACAAAACTATAATGTTTTATTTACTTAAAACTAGTTTACTTCATTTAAAAACGAGTAATGTTATTTTTTTATCTAAGGTACCTTCCATATGAATTAAGTAAGTAATTAATTTTCATTTTCATTTATAAAAATATAATTTTAACTTTAGGTAAATAATTATTGAATTGTATTAAAGGTTAGTGGAAAACATGGTTATATCACTTTATATATTTGTTGAAATCATAAAAATCTCATGAAACATAAAGCTCGTACAGATATTTCTCTTTTGTATATCGCCTTTAATATATCGGCACGCACTATCCCAGCTTGTTATGAACTATTAATTAAATTATAGCGCTTCTTAATAACTGCTTCTTCATGATGACGTTCCAGACGTAATAAAATTGCTACAAAGAATAATTAGTTAAATAAATAAAATCTGGACAAACATACAGCTCGTACAGATATTTCCCTTTTGCATACCACAGTTTTATGCGGCATCAAAACTAATTGCCGCCGAGCCGCGCTGGTGTTGATGAAACACAGTTTTTGTGCTGGTTCGCGGTAGCCGCGTTATGGCGCATAAACGCTGCGCTTCCAAATAACGCTAAATATATCGGCACGCACTATCCTAGCTTGTTATGAACTTTTAATTAAATTATAGCGCTTCTTAGTAAGTAGCGATTCTTCTTGATGACGGTATAGACGCAATTGAATTGTCCCAAAGAATAGGAAAGCGTAGAGTGACAGTGAAATGATTTTACAATGCATAACGTGGAAGAGCATCCTACTTCCTAAACCTTTCATATAAAAAAATGCGGTAATGATAGTGCACTTCACTTGGAATAAGGAATAATAAGCTTCTTGATATTGAGAAACTCGAAAAACTCGAAAATTCACTAGGTTTTGCTCAAAGCGTTCGCTCAACGTCCCTCAGACGAGCCGTTTACTTTACCAGAACTCATCTCATCGAACATAACTGCTGTTATGCGAAAGACTTCGGTGAAGATCGTGGTAGTAAGCTAAGCTATGAACAAGCCCAACCCCTCGCTGGGTATTCCCAGCGATCTATTGATTCATGTATGGTCTAACGACTATTTCCCAAATATAATTAAAGCAAAATGGAGATAGAGTTATGACTAAGTTTTGCTTTTAGGACTCTTTAGGTGACTACGACAAAAATATGCTCTAAACAAGGTTAAGGACTAGAAGTCAAGTGAGACCCACGATCGATTGTACATTCTACATGTAGGAAATCCTTGACAAAACTAAAATATTCGATCGAGTGTCGGCATCTTAGATCGCACCATTCACTCTTTGATTGAATCTGGCAGGCTAGCTGTAAAACGGCCAGCTCGTAAACCGGCAGTGCGTCGCTACCGGCGCCCGCGCACCCATCAAAGCGGACGCCGACAAAGCCGCGCCGCCCGCCCCACCCGTCCTGTCAACGCGGTCACGGTCCATACTTAATGTTTGCCTCCAGCTAAAATTACGGCCGATGAGTGTTATCGACAATTGAATATTAATACGCCGAATTAACATAAAACTCCAATGAAACGGGATAGAGCGAAATCGTGCGAATTAAGTACGCATAAAATGCAGCGCGGTACGATGTAGCTGTAATCCACTGGAACGAGCCCAAAAACTGAGCGTCTCAAGACGGAGCCTTAATTGGTCGCATTAGAGGTGATCCCTTTATTAATAGGTTGATTACGCGCGGCCTGCGGTGCAGCGGCCGGCCGAGACAGCTCTGCATCTTCAGCTACTAGTAGTACAGCGCAATGCTTACACTGCTATACTGTAGCTCCGATAATCTGAGATACAAAAATGTTTTTCTTTCTTAGTTTTCTTTTTTTTTCTTACTAGTAAGCACAATGCTTACATCTCACCTGATGTTACGTGATTTATTTATTATTTATTTATTTATTACACAGTGTAATTAAGAATTAACAATGTCAAATAAATTAATAGCAAAAACATGCAACTATTTAAAATACAAATTGATGATATAAAGCCAATGGTGTAAGCGCACTTCAACCGCATCCTCAACAACTGAGGCACTGGCTAACTTATCTCTAGCTGCCAGAATACAATAATATACAATATAATGCTGCCAGAATACAATATAATGCTGCAAACATTGAAATTCGACACAGTCTGGAATCTTGTTATAAAGACTACTTTGATAGAAGCCTTTCCAATATTTCGGAAGCTGTTATCTGGATCCTTGTGGTTTCTGTTTGTTCTCCCCGCAAGATCTCTCGCCGTAAACTTACGAACCGATATAGCGTTGTGACTTTTTTATAAGAGCTCCTACCATTTACCTACCACACTTCTGTGGCTGGGTGGTAACGCACTCGATTCGATATCTGGAGGTCCTGAACCCAGGACGGGGAGAGTGTGTGTCGTATTTTTCGATGCATAGTACACAGCTCGGTTTTGTGAGCACCGACCCGCATTTTATAAGCGTGGTATGCTAATAAGTACCCATCAGTTGGAGTTATGCCTTTATTTCAATAATGGAGGCCTTTGCATCAGTGTTACATTACATAGCTTACTTACTTTCTCAAAGAATTGTGAAATTTAATACATACACCTAATAATTTATAAGTAGAAAATATATCTATAAAAATGTTTGCGCACCATATGGGAGACTGACGCATCGCATTTAAACGTTCAAAAGCAGTTTCATCGAATAAGCATTCGGTGTTTGAAGTTCATAACCACGTAGCGAGCCGAAATTATCGACATCGTCCGGAAATATTCGCGTGTATCGGCCGCGCCATAAATCCGCGATTGTCGACTGCTATCGGCCGCTACTCCCCGCCCGACGGTTTGTATCATTTGCGAATCAGCTTAGGAAGTATTTCGAGGAGCGCTGCCAATATGTGAGCACAGAGATTTTGCCGGCAGCCAAATATCGTTATGATAATAACGCTGACGTAACGCTGTGTTGGAACTTCGGAATAATAAAACATTTAGCTAAAAGCAATGTATCACCAATGCATTTGATGCTAAAGAAGTTGTGTTATTTTCTTTTGACGGAATATATGTGCTGTCAGTGTTATCGCTTTTGTCAATTACAGCGTAACTGAAATGGCCAGAAAGTATCTTGGTGCATTCACTTGTTTATCGGTAGCGCTGTAGAGGTGTCATTGAGTATTGTCTGAAAACGATACCGAAAGTTAAATAAAAGCTCTAAAAATAAAACCATCACGATGTTCAAATTAAATCAGCTCTTTATGATACTGATATCTTTCCTGAAGTTATAACGATCGATCACCATCGCGTTATCAGCCATACTACATACGGCGCAGCGCTGGCCGCCGAGGGCCGGCAGGCGCAGGCGCGTGCGGTTTGACTCAGCGCGTAAGTGCGGCCTGCAATTAAGATTGCCCGATGAAGACACACGCTGAAGTGTTTTCTAATTACGTGCACCATCAATCACGAGCATCCAAAGCCGCCAGAACACCGCCAATCAAGTAATTGCATCGCGTGCATCGGCTTTTCGGCCCTCGATTATAATAGGCATTTTATTGCCCCTAATGGAGTCTCTAGGGCCGCTGTTTAAAGCTCAACGTTTGCTTTTAATTTCGATTAATATATGCAACTCAGGAAGTCAGCCCTTATGTCGGTACACCATCGTTTTTGTAATCAATTAGTCATTGATTGTTCTACCAATAACGGCCACTTTATCGAGTGCCATCATGTAGATTGATTTTCGAGACACGCAACGTCTAGCCCCGAGGTCTGGAATGCTCTGACTATTAGTCAGCTCCTAATCCGGCATACCTCGGTGTCAGCTAGTTTCTTTGACACGGCATAACGAAACAGATTTCGTTTTGTACCGTCAGAGTGACCCGAGGGAAGTGATGCTAATCGGACAGGTGGCCTGACGTTCACCCAACGGACACACACTCGCGTCTTTCTAACGTAGACAATAGAATCCAAAATCGAGTAGAGATAATCGGGTTGGGCCGGAGCTCTCCGGCATTTTCGGAGACTTCGCGCCAAACAGAAAGGTCGTATTGTGATCGATTGGTATTTTTATACTTCTTCACTTTTGCCGCTTCAGAATACAATGTGCATGAAAGTGATAAAATCAACGAATGATTGATTCGATTTACCTACTTAAATTTATTTTTTATGCAAAGAATTATTGAAAGTAGGCAGTGGTACGTTATTGTAATCTGTCAGTTTTGATCGACCTACTTATTACCTATAAAAAAGTGAACAATACATCCATAAATCATCGTTCATTAGTAAAGCGATTGACCTTTTACGAAATCGGTTTGTTTCGCGAAATACAAACAGCCTCGCGTTTAGTGATACGCCATTGCTATGTCACTTTACTTTAGACTATATTTACACTCATCATAGTGTCTAAAACACAAACAAAGAACTTATAGCAATTGAAAATTATGGTAAAATATTATTTTACTAAACGAATGTCATTTAAGACAAAGAAAGCTGACCCCACCACCTAAAGACCAAAGCTAGAAAGAGAGAGAGATTGCCTTGTGTTATATTGTAGATACTAAACATTTTTTTAAGCTTTTAATTTAATTTCAAATCAATTTAATCATTAATGCTCATATTATTATTTAAAAATTAAAATATCAATGACTAGTGGCCCGCCCCGGCTTCGCACGGGTATACTTTTTTTTAAATATAGCTTATGTTACTCAGCTAATGTAGCATTCTAATGGTGCAAGAATTTTTTAAATCGGTCCAGTAGTTTTTGAGTTTATTCGTTGCAAACATTTTTTTTTTACTATTTTTCCATTGATCATTACAGGCTTAAACCTAATGCAATCATGTTAACCTCTTTATATGATCACAACAATTACATACATAGATATTTAGTGCATAATATAATATGAACATTATTTTTACTTAATAATTTTATATGAACACGTTAACAATGCGGCCCTTGCAGATTCACTAAAAGCACAAGCGAATAGATCGATATCATTTGCCAACACGTTAATAATACGAACATACATTCATACAAAGCTTTCCTCTTTTTAATATTAGTATAGATAAAAGCATAATTTCAATTCGAAACGTAAGTATATACACAAATGCTGGTGCTAACTAAAAGACCCTGTGTTAAGAATACCAGAGACCTCCCATGTTACAACTACGACAAGTAGTAACTGCATTGAAATACATTTAGATATGTTAAACGTAGCTCGTATATTCACTACGATACTTTATTAGAAACGCTATAAGTATTTTGTGTTGGCGGCATCTGATTGCCGAGTAGCTTACGAAATCAATTGACGAAGAGAATAGACTGAGAATCGGCGCGCTCGCGTCTTACCAAACGAGAATCAGTTGTTGGGAGATCACCTATCACCGTTCAGCGTGTTCGTAAATCATGATCACCGATGATCAGACGTGATGCGATGTCAGATTAGGACGCTCCTGCCTTTCTGTTTGTAATTTGTAGTCGCCGCCGAATACTTGGATGACTTGCGGGGGCAGATAGCGCTAGTTAGTTAGACGGTAATTCATCGGATTGTTTTTGTAGCGCTGATCCTTTGACCGTGCTGGATGGTCTATTGATGAGTGCTGTGACGCTAATCGAATTGACTGTAACTCGACTGTTACAAATGGATCAATAGTTAGGCACCTTTGTTTTGGGCATTGGTAATCGGTCCACCGATTTATTGTGAGCTAGCAGAATGGCTTTCGTATTTAATTCTTATTTCATATACCTATTATGTGCTTTTTCGTTTTTTGTAAAAAAAAATATGTACTTTAAGTTTTCAGTCTTTAAGTTATAGTTCGATTGATTTTATGTTTATGAAAACTAGTAGATGTCGCTAACTTTATCCTTTAGAATATTTCTTACCAACCTTTTATAAGAATTTTGTGTTGTGGCTGATATAACTTTCAAATATATACTTTTTTTCGCGATTCATTCAAACCTTGAATACGGCCGGACCAAAAACGTCGTTTTTTTAACAAACAATTTTGTATTTTATCTCTCACCTGATACAGCTACCTATTGGGAGCTCACTCTAGCCTTGAAGAGGTCAAGTTATAAGGTTCAAAAAACTTAAAAAATATGCCTACTAAGATACGTTTACTAAGCAGTTTATTTAAACCCCATTTTAATATCATAAATATAAGCGACTTTATAACAAACAGTCGGAATGAGTTGGGGATCGGCAGGGATAGTCGGCAAGCCGCAATTACTGGCGGCTTTGCGTCCAGCAACAGTGGCTTTAATCGCGCCCATTGCTGCCCTAATCTGCCCGCGCATACGTGGCTATGTTACTTTATACGGCTTTTGTTTTCTTCGCGAACCGAAAATGTTTAATTAAAGTAATACTATTTTTTAAGTCCCTTGATGGTATTATACCAATCTAGTATAGGGCAACAACAGCTACATAAAACATCAAGTCAGAAAATCTTCATCTTATTTTTCAATCTTCATCAATTATTAATTATTGTTGTTCAGTTTGACCGCTTGTCGTCTTGTCCCTATCTACTGACCCTGATAGGTAGGTATGGCAGCTGGAACTTCGGGTCCGGCTGTCTTTTCAAGGGTACCACGGGAGTTCCGGATCCTAGGCCCCCTGCCGGTTATGCCTTCGCGGGCGTCTCCGGCAGGCCCCGGACATGGGTTGGACTCGTGGTGGCATGTGGTTAGCTATAGAAGTGGGAATGTTCGTCTGCCTAGTTGGTCTGGCCAGGCTTCCATTTCGTGTATAGCGAGCGGGTTTTAGTAGCGGTCCACCGTGAACAACGGCTTGACATGTTCTGAAGCACGTGGAACTTAAAATATTCTAATTTGGTCACCGATCCGGTAGCCTGCCATTGTGAAAGTTCCAAGATTACAACTCGAAGATGCTAGTCGCAATGCCTTTGCGGTTTCCAAGCTCCTCTCAAAACTAGATAACAGAGTTAAATCTGTCAGTTCTGTACTTATACTTTTTTCATAGATCAATGTTAATGCACGCCAAGTTCCAACGTCAGTAAAAAAATAAATAACCTTATACTTAATAAGTTAAGTGGAATGATTTTTATTTTGTTGTCTCTCATTTTAAGTTACTTTTATTACTGTTTAAATTAAACATACCGTGGCGGCCTCTAATTAAAGCAGTACCAGTGTAATTGTATTGTTCTGTGAGTGTAATATTTTCATAGGGTTTTTTTTAAATGTAAGAATGTGTTCGGTGTACGCTTTGTTAGATGTCCATAAATAAATAAATAAGATAACGATTTATTTCTCCAATGCCCATATTTCAAACGGTCCCTATAAGTGACTTAGGCGATTTCAGGGAACAGTTTTCGGCGTAAAACTGTTTCCTAACATAGTATAAGGGTTATCTTCTATTCAGGTTTTGTTAGTGAAGTTAGTTAAAAGACTTAAAATAATAACCTCGAAAAGATGAACGCTAGCTTATCAGACTCAGAACACTGTACAATTGTTTTGTTGTATTAATAATAAACGCTTACTAAAGATTTTAAGTAAATTACGGTATATTTTTAAGAAAGGTTCTCTACTTTTCATGGTAAAAGCTTCTTTTATTATTACCGTTCTAAATTCAATACAACTAATAGCATTGATTCTGATTGTTTGGCGCTTGTTTTATAAATAAGACAGTAAGGTATCATCCACTCAAAATATCCAGGTATTCCCTTTTTTATCTCGGAAAGATCACGATATGTTTGCGTCAGCCTCGTAATACCACTTACACAATGATACTCGGCTCCTTAAGCGGATGAGAAGCCGGTAATCCGTCACAAAACGCGGTGCGCCTCTTTGACACCAGCTCGCTTTGAATAATAGGATGACGTACGCGTTGTGTGGAAAAACGATCGATGTATAGCTCAACGGCTGGGGACCACCGCAGGAATGGGACTCATTGCTTTTCGATTGGACTCAAAGATATTGTGGTAGTTATTATTTTTTTTTAATTTTGAGTTGTTGGTGTCGCCAACTCGTCGTTTTATATTAGGTCAAACAACGAAGTAACAGCTCTAGGTATATATTACATTTTGTTGTTTTCGCGTTTCTTTATACGTAATTAAAATGTAAACTTCTTAGTACAGGTATGGTAAACACAACATTACACAATGTTCACACCGAGTTGCACCAGCCAGCCAGTCAAGGGCTGAATGAGACACTTTCAAAAAGCTTTTGCGTTCGACCCTTTAAACATAATTATGTTAGTTGTCTCCTGGAATAAAAACACCATTCTTGCATATATTTGAACTCGATTTCGACGACCTCCGTAGCCGAGTGGCTTGCACGCCGGACATGGGGCGGCGCTAACTCTTGAGGTCCCGGGTTCGATTCACGGTCGGGTCAATGTCGAAAACGAACTTTTCGATATTGTGTCGAGTCTGGGTGGTTGTGGTACCGTCGTTGTTTCTGATTTCCATGAAACGAGTGCTTTAACAAGGTAAGTTAAAGCACTCGGATCAGAACAATGTATTTGATGTTGTCTAAATATATAAATATATACCTATATATATATATATATATTTAAACTCTTTTGGAAAGTAGATCTTCTATCCGCCTGCAGATATAGCCTTTACACTATAAATATGTCAACCAGTCAAATAACTTGACTAGGAAGGCTCAAATACGCTATCGGTAAATAAAACATTACCTACTTTTACTTTGACAACTATAAAATATACATGTAATTTAAGGCAACAAATAAATTAACTCAAAATTTGGTAAATAATGTTGAAAGTTACTATCAAACGAATTAAAAACGTTTGTCATAATCAAAAACAGCATGTCCAAAAAACAGTTGTCCCCATGTTATCGAGATTTAAATCGATTCCCTGACACGCCGCGACGTCTGCTCGCTCCGAATCCGAGGGCATCGAGGGTCGGTACTCGGTAGGTAGGGAAGCCCGGTGCCACCGATCGCTCACTCTGACAGGTCGAGCTGTGTGGCCGACCTGGCATTTACAACACCACCAATCACCAAACACTATGTAGGTGAGTTTTTGTATCCAGGTTTTATCGGTTGTGCGACAGCCAATAAGTCAGTAAGGACTTTTTTTTTGTAGTACCATCAGGCAGCGGCAGCGTTAATTAAGCCCAAGTGTTCGACAAAGTAACGAAAATGACGACCTCCGTAGCCGAGTGGCTTGCACGCCGGACTTTGGGCGGCGCTAACTCTGAGGTCCCGGGTTCGATTCCCGGTTGGGTCAATGTCGATATTTTTTCTTTTTCTCTTCTTCTCTTCTCTCTTCTTTTTTTCTTTTCGATATTGTGTCGGGTCTGGGTGGTTGTGGTACCATCGTTGATTCTGATTTCCATAATACGAGTGGTTTAGCTACTTACTTGGGATCAAAACAATGTATGTGGTGCTTAAAAAACTTACACTGCACTGCTTTACCGCTGTTGCGTGTAAGTGTAGTGCTGGTATGACCTACCTCATACATACCTCACCTCGTACATAGATATTTACAATGACCACCATGATACATAGTGTAACCTATGGTTACACTTTAATATTGCATATACAATGTTATTTTTTGTTTATACGAAACCTGAAAACTGTTTGTTCAGAATCAGTAATAGAATCGATTTCAATATTTTTTATACCATGTTACATTTTGACCAAATAATATTTACAAAATCTCAAATAAATTATTCCCTACTAATAACTTCGTGAGTTTTCAAGATATTATTTTAATTTTTTTTGTACGGATTCTTTAATGAAAATATTTGACCCGTGTTTTGGTTTTCGTATAAACTAAAAATAAGGTTGTATATAAATGATATACCTACTATTTCTATGGTTTCATTATATTTTTATTGAGAAAACCACAATTTTAAAAAATAATTTTTATAAGACTCCAAAAAAATGACCGCCTTTAAAGATACAACATAGTAAATGCAACATCCACTTATTATTTAACACTAAACAGTTTTTATTGCGCTGTTGTATTGTTACCGGCATAAAAGGAACAACGACATGGATCTCCACTTTCTGTCAGTTGTCGGTTCCGTATAATTCTTTATTGAAAGCAACTGTCACTCAAATGTCAAAATACCACCGGGTTGTATGAATTTCGCGGTTAATTTCCCTTAACACTGGGAATGTTTGATATGGTTGCTAGAAATACAACGGACCGGTGCGGTGTTTGATGGATAGATGTAGAAATTATTGAATGATTCTCTTTTTTGTACATTAATGAATAATAGTTTATGTATTTTTTTTGCAACAAATAGGCCGATTCGCCGATTACACGTGGTCTTGCACTTTTGATTCCAGCTATAAACCTTCACAGTGCTGGGAACTCGGTTAATGATTAATTATAATGTTGAACACGATTGTAACGTGCCTTTCCACCAATATTTTATTCAAAAAAGCTCCTTCCATGTAGACCTTCGCTTAGGACGATCGGGCCTTAACGCATCGCATTGGCCGTTTGCGGGTGGGTAACAAATAAAGAACTCCTTTTACATACATTATAATGACCGTCATATAGTTTAATTTGAACTCAGAATGAGTCATAGAAAAATGATCTCCTCTTGAATGACCAAATATTTGTTCCAAAACAAAAGTATATATTTTTTTAGTTAATAAAATGTAGTTGATAGAACACTTTGATACTATTATAATAACTATCAAACATTCTTGCGTCATTGATAGTTTTATATGTATATATCAATAACTAGCAGACATATGGGCACACCGAAACTAAAAGCCCGAAGATATAAAGTGCGAACTTAAAGGCGGCGCGGGCGCACACCGCGGCCGGCTCGCCGTAAACGCCGATCGGCGCGCCAGCCCTGTAATTTTCCCCCTAATTTTCCCACTTTAAGCCTGTGATCCAAATTAGAATTTGCATAAAATTGTTAATGACAGTTAACGTGGCGTCCGACGTGTCAAGATTACGGTGCCTTCTGCCTATTTCGGCTTATTATGGTCTGTTAACGCTCCGATCCTTACAAATTGAGCGAACGCGCAATCAAGTTAGATTAGAAACGGTTTTAGTGTTATCGGTTGATTATAAAAAAATTTAGAAGCACCAGTGTAAAAATAGCATGATTTTGAAATAACTGCACGCGGAGACAGTGCTAAGAAGTAAATTGTCACAAATTGCTTCCAACTCAGTTCTCCAATGGCATCGGAAACCCAAAGCTTGGGTGGCAATAATTACTACACTTTATTATAGACCAAATAATGATCTTAAGTGGGTGAGATAGCCAAGCTGGTGGCGTGTCCTCTACTCTGTAATCTCGCGCCGGTCTCCAATCACGCATTTCTCACCCAAGCGCGTTGAAAAAATAATACCTCCTGAGATTTGTCTATAATTTGCCGGATGCCGACCGAAGACACGCGTGTGCTTTTGACCACGTTCACGTTGGCGCTACACATATGCTATATTATTAACGCGATAAAGCTTAATATTGTTTGTGAAGTCACAATTTGTATATTGCTGCCTACAGCAAGTTAATTCAAATATTACAGCCTTAAACTATTTTGGCAGTTTTTACGCAATTTTCGCTCTTACGTAGGTATACATAACTGTTTACTACCGGAAGCTTACTGTGTACCATACAACAACTGAACCATTTCCTTTTGATAATAATATTTGGTTAGAAGTTTTCTAAATTATAGCTACTCTATAATTTGTGCTAGTACAATTTTTGATTCATCGTTATGGCGATAACTTTCAATATGTGCTAACAAAATTACCTACTTCTTCACAACTATCCGGTTCAATATTTCAGTTTCTATTTGGTTTAATTGATGCGATGCAGGCGATCTGCATCCTCCAAATACTTGGTCGATTGATGATTAATGAAATACTTGTTCTCGCTGCATCTTGTTTCCTTCTTAATATTTAACGACTAGTCTCACGTGAGAGTCGAACATACGACCTTTCGCAATCCGAGTGACATCTCTACCAAATAACCGTTGGTTTCCCTGTCAGTATATTTTCCTTCTTCAAGTGCTTGATTAACACGCTATTGGTCATTGTTATTTTCATCAACTTCAATAGCTCAAAACTTACCAAACTTTTACGTACAATACAATTAGTTTTTTGATGCTACAACATTCATTACCAACAGTTGTAATATAATCGATGGGACAAAGGACACTTAATCTAATTCAGGCCAGCTATTAACGACGAAATGATTGCTTGTCCAACGCCGACGTCATTGATAGTCTCACTACAAATTAATATATGTTTAGGAGTTAACGCGGCTGCGGCGTCGCTGATCACAGGGCGCCGTAATAGGCCCGTCGCGTCGCACCCTATACTCAACTTAATGCTCTCGCAATTTCACTCAAAATAATGAACACAATAAAAAAAAATACGTTTTCGGTTGACTAAGGTTGCTTCCACGTAGAACGGGAATTGGATTTATCCGTGGGTCAAGATCTTGGGTCAGATTTAGGAGACTATGGTCGTGGAAGACCAATATGGTATAACGTAACAAGAAACAAAATGAAATGGCTCAGAATAGACACATGACGCTTTGTTACTTTTCATCATTATCATCATCAGCCTACACGAGTCCACACTGCTGGACATAGACCTCTCTAAGTGCATGTCACTGAGCACGATCGGCGGCTACTGTCATCCAGCCCTTGCCAGCCACCTTGCGAAGATCATTGCAACTTTTACTTCCTCTCAAAGCAAAACGCAGGATGCTTGTTATAAACATTTTCAATCAAGATACATTAACTTCTAATTATGTACTTAGTTACTTATTTACTTATGTACTAAGTTATCATACACACTTTACATTTTCATCCCTTTTACCATAAATAGAATTGAAAAGTAACAAAAACCCTGTACTTCTTTTAAAGTGTAGGGAGCCATCCTGTCAATTTCACAGAATATTAAATCTACATTTATAATATTTACTATGTAGATATGCCACAAAAGTATAAAATACATATCCAGAATACAAATCAAAACCAAATATTAAACATGACTTACCTATTTATTATGATAAAAAGTTACATATTGTTTTGACAGCTTGCAACCCTGTGCCTTCAAATGAAACGCGACGTGAGCTGCGGAGGCTCCTTGCTGTTCCCGTACAACCTTCGATCTGACGAAATTGTTCTGCGAACGCCTAAATTGCCTCCCGTGTTGAACTTTATTGAAACACACGTTCACCGAATTGAATTTGTTACGTGGCTTCACAGTAATTCAAATACAATAGTCAAGTTGAGTTCTTAGAAAATAAATTACTTACTTTTATAGTCTATGATTTTTGATTTGTATCAAAAATTTAATTTTGTTCTTGTAGCAAACTCAGTTTTCCTTTTTTAAGAATTTTGTAATTTGTTGTAAATGACTTTAACGGTTTCCCCGAATGTTTCGACCTTTGAGTTCGATTGCATACAGGATTTTAAGATTGCATGAAATGATAATTAAGAAGCCATTTATAGATATTGAAATAAAACAATAATGGTATTTCTACTTCTTAAACTAATTACAAAACAGGTTTAACGTCAAAGTTTTTTTTGTTTTTGAGTATCCAATATTTCAACAATGAGCTGTAGATATTAATAATGGCGCATGCCAATATGCTAAAATACCGATTCAAAGACAGCAAATATCATGGCAATAATCCTATCTATACTAATATTAAAAAGAGGAAAGCGTTGTATTTTTGTTTATAACGAATAAACTCAAAAACTACTGGACCGATTTAACAAATTTTTCACTATTAGAATGCTACATTAGCGCGGAGTAACATAGGTTATATTATTACTAGTAATAAAAATAGCTTAATGTTAAGTAAATAGAAATACGATTTGTTCGTTTTGTTGTCATAGAAACTGTCAAAGCAGTACGAAGTCCGCCGGGTCATCTAGTCTATACTAATATTAAAAGAGGATAGCTTTGTATTTTTGTATTTTTGTTTGTAGCGAATAAACTCAAACCACTGGACCAATTTAAAAAAATCTTTCACGATTAGAATGCTACATTAGCGCTGAGTAACATAGGCTATGTTTAAAAAAATGTCCACCCGTGCAAAGCCGGGACGGGCCGCTAGTAACTAACATAAAATTTTTTTCGTACATTCACAATGAAAGTTTAAAAGTAATTATGATCCTAGTAAACATCATTATATCAGTAAAATCACTAATTACCTCATCAAAGAAGTACTAAGTTAATATCCTTTAACAATACACACACATTCTCTGTAAGTTCCATGTAGGTATCGCATAAAAATTTCAAGTCTCGTGTTATGCATATAAAAAGGCAAACACAGCAGTGAGTGTCCCAGTAGGTAGAACAGTTAGGCGGAGATAGGAGTCCCCGAGGGAGCCAATCTGATAGCCCTGGAATACGACGACAGTTCGCAGGCTGCCGGCTCTGGAGCAGCTATTACGTACTACAATGCAGATAAGGATACCTTATTGTTGTTAGCTGAGCGTTACAGATAACAATGTTTGGATACAGTAAGTTTAAAATGAAATAGTGTGGGTGGGTAAGCTGTTCTATCTATGGTGGAAGGAATGACCAATTTCAGGCAGTTTAGAATATTTTTGAAAAATGGGTGGCCTTTAAATAACTCTCACAAAATATGGTCTAATCTCGTAGCTCTCATTTAAAACACTGATAATAGCAATGGGAATATTAAGGCTGATAAAATGTGATATAAGATATCACAATCATTTAAGATGATGATGACTTAGCATTTTTTAATAAATAATTTCAATAATACATATCTATATACGTTAGACTGTAAATAAATGTCTCTCAAAGATTTGTTATTACACGTATCAGTATCTAATCAACTTTTACTTCTAATACTATGGTAAGTGTGATGATGACAGATATTCTCTCTAAATCAATTGTATCTGAGACATGGTACACACGGCGGCAGATCAACCTACCCAAAACTGTCAAATTTCTACAATCAATTTTGAACTTTATTGTTTGGTTATAAGGATCAATATTCATTGGAGAAATTTGACAGGTTTGGGTAGGTTGATCTGCCGCCGTGTGTACTTGACTAAACCGGCCTATAACGGTAGCATAACCATTTTTTTTTTATTGATTAACTGCACTTAAGCAGAATTATTATTATTATTCCCTTTATTTATTTTTTTACATATTATTTTACATTTTTAAATATTTTCTAAAAACAAAACAAACATTTAAAAATATAAAAAATAGGGGTCCGCCGGCATCGGGACCAGGGTCCAAACTACCGGTGATTAGGGCTCCAGAGACAGGAACCTCCTCACAATGCGTGCCTTATTATTATTATTACTTAAATTCCTTGTAAAAAATATTTTAAGCAGGAGGAGTAAGAACAAAATACTTACTGTTGAAATTTCCACCAACGCGTGGAAAAGCCTTAACCCATTATTGATCGTTTATATGCTAAAGATGGCATGTATCATTTTAGTCACAATCACAAATCAATCATCCTCCAACATAAAACTTCCAATGTACCAAATGTGTACGCAAGCGAACATAAAGGCGACACACCTATACATTCAGAGATTTTTCCGAACGACGCTGCAGAATCCAAGCCGAGGTTCGTGGGGTGGGCGGCCCGGGCTGCCCATCTGATAGCGGCTAATACGACGACAATTCGCGACCTCCCGCCACTCTGCGATAAAACTGAAAGAGTCCATGCTCATTCCGTTTTACTGCAGCGAAGATTCGAGTAACTAATTGAAATGCTGATTGTATCGAACACGCATCTTAAAATTATAGATAAAATATCATATTTAATTTTTACGACATATCTTAAGAGCAAAGTTGTCACATGAAAAGTAGCAGTCAATGCTGTAATTGCGACCATGTTGAATCAATTAACACCAAGCAGCCGATTATAGCAAGCCCATTTACAAACTTCCCGAAATTACGCGAAACGACAACATCAAACAATAATTTTGCAAAAAGCAATTATCATTATCAAGATAGGAGAGGGTCGGAGGCGATCGCATTAACATCATAAAAGGGGGCAAGTCGCCTAGCCCCCGGGACACCCGTCGGCGACGAGACAGTTACATATTACGCAATAAAGAGCTGTTCTCGCGAAAGGAAGTGTGAAAATGAACAACATCAAGGGGTTATCTTGAATTACTCACTAAAAACTTATTGCTGGAGTATTCGAGGGCGCCGCGGGGGTGCGCCGGGTGAGGAGGGGGCGGATTTGCCGCGAACAGATAAGGACGCGCTATTGGGATCGCGCCGTTCTCATCCAATTACACGGTCGAGCGAGCACGGCGAGCAGCGAGCGGAGATAAAAAGCGGAGCGAGCGCTGTCTCCGCCGGGATTGTCGCTAGGCTAACGTTTTCACCTACGACCCCGTCCTTTGTAAACACAATTTGTGCCATCTCACGAAGCAATGTTTTACTCGAACGATAACAAAAAAAATGCAAAGAATTGAATGGAAATGCCGAATTGGTTTCCGAACGGATGTGTTCACAAATTGCTTGGTATTGAAATTCTCTTTTACGTAGAAGTTTAGTCATGGTCAACTTAAAAAATTGGGCACGTAAGTATACTATTAGATTAAAGGACATAAAACACGATCGATCCAGAAAACAATATGTAATCATCGTTAAAACAAAAAGCTGTAAGACACCTACCATGATAGATTAGAAGAAGTTCTAACTAATTGTTAATACATTCCAGACTTACACGTGCATTACAGAGGAGACAGTATACCTATATTGTTTTTGTAAAGTACAACAATACTGTTTACACGGGAAAGCTAAGAGCCTGAGAAGCAATCTAAGTCGACGCGGCAAGGGAGGTGTCTGCTAATGCCGCGACTTGATTCAATTAGACTCAACTCTGGCAGGATCGGCGCGAGAATGGGCCAACGTCGCGGCTTTATATACACGTCTCCTTTGTCTTCTTAGGTCCAGACTTGTAGAACGCTATAGGGTTATAGTACAGCTAAATTGAATTTGAAATTTAAGGCTATTTGACAACAATATGTAAAGCAACTTTGTGTAGTAATTGCGGAGAGCCGAAGACCGGACTCAGTGGCGCGCCTTGGGTTTAAGAAGACTATGTGCAGCTGTGGGCTGATATAGGATAGGACGATAATGATGATAATTTAACAGATGATGAGATTGAAATAAAACATTATAACATTAATAAAATTATTTATTATTATGGTTTACTTTTTATTTTTTTATTTTAAGTGCTAATTACTGCACTAAAGCTGAATTAAATAATTATAAAATATACTTAGTAAAAAATAAAAAAATAAATTATGGTTTATGTTTATTTTTTATTTTACAAAAGATCCCGATGGGTCGAAGTGTTACTGGGAAAGGGAAACTTCGGCAGGCCCCAATAAGATAAGATAAGATAGGTGAGTATAATTTTACGAAAATTTTGTAAAATTTTTATTGTTTTATTATTATTATTTTTTCTGACATTTCGAACCTCTTACTGACCAATTTATTATTAGAATCTCGCAATAATGGTCGAAACCATATCTTTATGTGAGCATATGAAACTGTTTTTCTCCATTATTTTCCTTGTAAACCAAACAAATACACTTGCACTAATTCCTTTGGTTACAGACCAAAGTAATTGCAAAAGATTCATCATTTGTATCATCATCATCATCGTCATCAGCTCATTTTTTATGTCCCCACTGCTGGGGCACGAGCCTTCCCTATGGATGGATAGGGAGAACGGGCTATAAACCACCTTTTATTACTCACCACTCATTTCCGCTTCGAAACGGTATTTACTTATACTTATCAACATAGGTAGTTGATTTAGGTAGATTACTTTGATAAGCTAAATTATCGTTATTGTTTAATTTATTTAATTTTATAGACGAACGCAATAATTGTTGTGTTTATGAAGTAAGAAGTAAGTTTAGTGAACTTGAAGTAGGCACAACTTTTCTCGATATTTCAGTTTAGTTTAAATAATCTAATTTTACCTATTGAAGTCTGCAACATTACGGATTTAAGTTACTTACAAAATTTTAGTAAAAATAAAGAAAATAGTTTGTTATGTCTCCGAAAGAGGAGATATTACATAAGGAAACGCTTGACTTCACTCTTAGGTGACGTACGAGTTTCTAATAAAACAATTGGATCCCCGAGCCATAATTCCCGTCTTAGGCTTAACAGTAAGTAGCGTAACCTAATAAATAACAGTGACATTTGTTTTCGGTTCTAAGCCCCACCCTCTGTCACAACAGAACCCAATCCGGCAGCCGGCCGCCGCCGCCGTATGTAAATAGTTTACCGAAAGTCGCCGCTCGTCCATCACGCGTTGTCACATAAATTATGCCGCGGCGAATCCGCGGTCGAATCATTGTTTGACTTTTATCTTATTACGTACATCTCCCGATTTTGTTCGCGTCATATATCTTCTGACTTATCGGCTTTTATCTATCGTTTTGTGGCGAGTCGCGGTATCGATCACGGCCCGTGCCCTACAAGTCTCCGAATGTTTTGAGTGGATTAGGTGAACTGTCGGTCGGCGGTCGCGCTGACTGATGACTAATGCCCGCCGCGGCTTATTTGGAGCGCACCGAGTTATTGTCGCTTATCACACGGCGGCCATCGGGCGTCGGCCATCGGCCACTCGCGGCGCCTCCCACCACATCGCCACCGGCATCTCCTTCTGACTAATGATCGTTCCTCAAAAATGTCTAAGAATTATACTTCACTGATCGCAGCAATAAATTAAGTCACGGAGGCGACTCTCCAAGAATTTTTGATTTAATATGTTAATAACTATAACGAGAATCGATCACGAGTTGCACTTATTTATAATCCGGCATATCTGTAGGGGTGATACGATCGGGCTGTTATTAATTCGGCGATTAAAATGCGCTTGTTGTCGGTGTGACGCCGTGACGTCACTAAATCCTTCATGACAAACGCGCGCAGAACAGTAGTCGGGGCAGCACGAGCCGCTATCTGAGATCTGTCACACGACACCCGACACCTCGGTGGCATTCCCCGGTCCGCGTTAAATTAATGAAAACATCCATCCATAAAGAGCCGAACGCCCGCGCGTTGTGAATGAAATTCCAACCTGCACGGGTTCGAATCCTTTTTTATGATGATCATAAATTAGTCGACCGATTTCCAGCGAGTGTCACAGCAAGGATAAAGGAATCATTTTTATAATATGCTCGGCGCTTAACAAGGGTACAAATAATGCCCACGCACATTCACGCGGCTATAAGTCGGGTTTGAAGCTGACCACTGGCTGCTAAACTGTTAATATAAATAATGAACTGCGTTATGGCGGGCGGTGGGCAGCCGCTGAGTAACCGCGCCATTGTCCGCGCTCGCGCCCGGCTCCCTGCGCCTGCGCTGCCACTCGAGCGCAAATTATCCGTATTTTGGCGTAAAAATATAAATTGCCTTAAATGCTTTATAAGAGCGCGAGTTGGGTGCTGCATGCAAACAGTAGTCGCTGCTTTTGTGCCGCAAATTATTAGTGTTGTAAAAATAAATATGCCCTCTACAATGTCTTTTATCATATACATTTTAAATAAACCTGGTTATATTTCGAATAGTAAACAAAGTTGATAAATAAATATTAAACTCAGGCTAGGTAAATTACGATTATTAATTAAAACTAATTAGTTACTTAGTATACCTATTGATAAAATTAATGAAACAACTGAGAACTTAAATAACTTCTAAAAAGGATAGAGTTACTATAATATTTCGGTGCGAATTGAATGCGCCGTATATCTCTCGCTGAGTGGCCACATTTATCATCCGCGAGTAAAATGATATAAACAGAGAGTCTAGTTTTCGCTACCATCAGCCCCCACGCCTGCACCGCCGGCCGCCGCCGCGCACCGGGCCAGGCGTCTTTACAAAGTATGCTCTGAAATATAGCCTAGATCGCAGCCAAATATCTACAACGATATACAAATAAACACATTTGAACTTTTTAGTTTCTTTATAAATAAAACGTTTTAACGCAAACTGGTTATTAACAAGTATTCTAAGAAAACCTTTTTCTATGTATCCTATGTTCTGGCCAAGTTGCACCGTCTATGGTCATGGGCTGTTTTTCAACTGTTGTGGAAATATGACATTAAAAATAATTCAGTATGTTTCAACAACTTAAAAGTCACGAATACCTACAACTTAGAAATTTGAAAATTGGCATTTGCACAACTAATTTATAATTTACATATATTATGTTGTCTTATGGCATGGAGCTGACAAGTTCAAAAAATGGAGCTGAAATATTCGACCAAAGCCCCCAAATTAAATAAAGAAAACAAAAAAGCTTTTCGTGCAGAACCAAATTTTCAGAAGTAAAATGCACTAAGTACCTTCACAAACAAACAGTGAAAAGCAGAATATTATGCTTTTGTTTAGTTGGTAGTTAGTTGAAACAGCTCGGCGTGACACGCGGCCGCGATGCGCCGTTTAATTTATGCCCGGACATCTGGCTGACTTACTACTTCTGCTGGACCCTGGCCTGATGTTTTGTTGTTATGTAGTAAAGCGGAGAAAAAGAAACAATTGTTTTTTATACATTATAATTTATATTTGGGCATTAATACCTACACTTCAACATAGATCAATTTGATTGTAAATTTTGAATCTCATACTTTGTAGTTCAGATTATTAGATTTTATTTAATTCGTAAGAAATTATTGTGTACCTTGTAAAATGAAGTTGATATCTTTGATGATAACTTTTCTAAGTTTAAAAGCCGTAACAGATATTTTATCAGCTGAATAACTTCAACCCCGCCATAGTTTTAATAGTTTACTTTTGCATTAATATATTATTTTAATTTACATTTTTTAATTACTGTTTTGTACCTATCTGTCTTTAGCATGTTGTGTACACTAAATGTGGAATACTGTATAACCTAAACAATGTTATTACTTTCTATATTAGGCAATGACCTGATTGTATTTTGCCCGTGTACCTACCTTAATTAAATAAATAAAAGGTAGACAGACAGTAGACATTGTATGAATTATTAACATAATTATATTCATGAATTTTGTGATACTAACCTACATTTCATATTAAAGTATACTATTACTGTTACTATTACAAAAACAAATGGTGACCAAATCACTGCGGGGAAAAGATTAGAAAATGTTCCTTGAATACCGCTCGTCGAAGCCGCAATTTATGGTAATCCTAGCTCGGTAATGAAATCGTTAGACTATTGTAGATCTATATCTGACAACGTAGATCTGTATCTGACAACGTAGATCTGTATCTGACAACGTAGATCTGTATCTGACAACGTAGATCTGTTTCTGACCCGTGCTAAGCTTAACCAACACTATCTACAACACTTTCTCTAAATATTTTTTCGTTTCAGTTAGAGACGGTGAGAGCTTTGCTTAGTTTTGGTGGCCTAACGCGCAGGTTTTCAATTTTTTTAGCTGCCTCCACATGGAGTAACCTGTGCAATATCTTGTATGGTGACATCACCATACAAGATATTGCAGGTTAAGAGCTATAAGGGTCACATGTAAAGTTTATTTTTCTCTTTTATGTTGTCTCCACAAATCTTTCTTTGTTTCTCTTTATTTATTTAACATTTCAGTCTACTAGTGCATTTAAATTGCAGCTTTTAGGTAAAATTCCAGGGATATCCTAAAAGGTTTAATGCGTATATTTATTGTCGTCTGTTATCTTTATTATCTATCTTGTAAAGACTAGCGGTGATAATTCACGAAAAATCTATAATACAATCATTGAAATAGAATGCGCTGAATCAATTGCGTTTGTTTTATTTACCCAACCTAATTAACGTAAAACTACCTTTGTTCGGGGACATAACGAATGTAAAGTGGTCTTACAGTTTATTTATAACCCACCCCGCTATCGACTTCAGTTCCTACCCATAGTTTCTATAAATTTTATGACATTTTTACGATGTTTGCTGAGGTGCCTCCTGGAGAATAAGAAGAAAATGACACTGTAACGAACACCTGATGGTGGCTAAGGCTGCGCTATAAAGTGTCCGTATAAATGATTAAGTGTTAAGTTACGAGTTTCGCGGCGCGCGCGCAGCGTGCTGCCTCGCCCATTCACAACCACACGGATAATATTACCTTACCGCCGAAAATATCAAATCGACAGGAAGATGTTATCGCTTAGGAATGTTATAAAATTGAATATTTTCATATATTACAAGGCTTAGAGTGACCAAGCGACTACTGGCCAGTAAGATTTGATAGGTCGTGTTACATTTTAGGCATATTTAATTTAGAATCATATCTGTTTCAGAGCTTGCAGCTTGCATTATTATCATTATTATATTGGCATTTGATAAGCGTATGACGTCTATAGGCATATCAAAATCCAGGCATGTAACATAAATTTTAGCACCAATATTGGAGACGAAGCTAAACAGGCTACAAAAATGCTTGACATTATTACAATAGTTCGGCAGTATCTGCATTACTTCAGAACATCTTGGCTTAGTCATGTAAGGAGTATTGCTGTCATCTATGAGATGGCACTGCCAAGTACTTACCTGAATCAAAAGGCCAAGTCTAAATTTGGCTCAGAGACCCAAAGAGAGTCTTGGCCTCCGATAATAAGAGCCTCTATTTGGGTCTGTCTTGCGCCAACTCCTGCTAGTCGTCCGCGTTGAACCCGCTCAAGTCCTTACCGACATCATGCTCCAGCGGTACCTGGGGGTTAAAAATGAAAATTAAACGTCACGAAACCAATATCTAAGTAACGTAATATATTGTTGTATTATATTGAAGTATCATAAGCAAAGCCAACCAATAACAATACAACAACAATATATTACGTTACTTAGCTATTGGTTTCGTAACGTTTAATTTTAATTTTTAATCCCCCAGGTACCGCTGGACTTAAGTAAAGCCAACCAACAACGGAGGGTTGCCAGTTATTCAATATGCATTTACAGTACATTTTACGAGACACTGAATACTAACGTTTAGGTCGGAACTTGAAAAATATATGTGTATTAAGTAATAATTTAATCATCATCATCATCATCATCATCATCATCAGGTCATTTTATGTCCCCACTGCTGAGGCACGAGCCTTACCTATGGATGGATAGGGAGAACGGACCATTAACCACCACGCAGGCCCAGTGCGAATTGGTGGTTGTTAACGACTGCTAATGCGGCCGGGATCAACAGCTTTACGTGCCTTCCGAAGCACGGAGAAGCTCGAGATGATACATTTTTGGTCACCCATCCGAAGACTGGCCTTAGCGAAAATTGCTTAACCTCAGCATTCGCAGACCGGGCGCGTTAACCGCTGCGCCATCGAGCTCCTAAAGAACATTCTCGAGAATATTTTAATATAACTACATCTAGTTTTTACCAAGTGTCTTTAACTTTGAGTTTGACAATACCGAATGCCTCGTCTTCCTTCAAAGTTGGGGGGTTAAAGTTACTCGCGTCCGTAGGTTTACCCTTGAGACCCTACACGTGACCCCTGGGTGGTGCTAAATGAGTAACACTGTCTGAGTGGTAGAGCCACGTTGCGTTGCAGCACGAAATGGGCCGGCTCGCCCGGCGTAACACCACCCTTTCACAGAATATCAGCGTGAAACAACGGCGTTACTGTTGTGTTTCGTCCGGTGAGTGAAAGTACCGGAGGCCCATCTCTCACCCCTCCCCCCTCCCAATTCCTACTCCCTCCTCAAGATCCAACTCCTTTCCAAGGTTGGCAACGCATCTGCGATAACTTTGGTTTTGCGGGTGTCTATGGGCGGCGGTGATTACTTTCCATCAGGTGACCCGCCTGCTCGTTTGCCACCTTTTAACATTTAAAAAAAAAAAAAGAAAGTTATTTAGTCGATTTTAGTTAGTCTTCCCAAATTGTGATCATCGTACAATAACAGTGTCAGAGACCAAAATCGGTTTACCACATTAATGTGTCCACGTGTTTGTAAACCAAAAACCGTGGTCATCGTACAATAATGGTGACACGGACCAAATAGGCTGCGCCGTGCCCCGCGGCGAGTCTTCCGGGGCTGGCCAGCACCACAACTAGCATACCGTTTTACGACGACCTTTATTGACAATAGAGACGTTATTTAATATCGCTGTTAACAACGTCCCCGTGATATTAGGAAGGTTCTCCTCCTACAAATACTCAGATGTTACTCAAGTTTATTACGCGTCGTAAACATTGATTGGTACAGCACTGGTATTTAGGCGATTGAATTTTTATTCAATTGACTGTGCTGTGTGCATTGTTGAATTGACGAAAAAATGCTGAGTTTACTTCCATGTCAAACTTTTTCATAGAGCTTTAGGTAATAGGTACTCGTGTTTGTTATGTTTAATAAAAACTATTTGGTGGTCAGTCGAAAATTTTGAATTTTTTTTACTGATAACTCGAGCTCGTAATTTTATAAGATTTTATTTAGCTTGCAATGTATGTAGGTATGTAATTTTTTTGGATGGAATCTTGCAACTCAATTTTGAAGCAGATATCTTCAACCGATTGAGCTGAACATGTTCAGTTCGGAGCACAATGCATGGTTAATTACAAGCTTTATTTAGCTTGCAATGTAGGTATGTATGTAATTTGTTCAAGTGGAATCTTGCAACTCAATTTTAAAGCAGATATCTTCAACCGATTGAGCTGAAATTTTGTATACAGGTTCAGTTCGGAGCACAATGCATGGTCAATTGTGTGACGTCATTCTAAATCCAAGATGGCGGTACACTCAAGATGGCGGACTAATTATTTTTAATGCATTCCTACAATATGTGTTGCAAATAAACAGGCATTTATTTTTGTTGGAAATAAAACTTTGATTTGTATTATGGACGAATCGATTATCGAGATTCAATTTGTTTGGTGGCATAATGGCCCCATCACTAATTGTTCTTTTTTTCTTTGTTGGTACACTTGTCTCGGGAAGGCAACAATGGCTGGTTGATAGGTTATCGTGTGTTGATAATTAAATAGATTTTATGTAGTAATAAGGGCATTTGGAGCCGTATTACTTTAATTAAGTGTATTGTGCAACCTGTGTTTTGTGAGTGTGTACGTCGTAAGCGAATCGCATCGGGAGTACAATTCGCCAAAATGTCGGCGTCACCGCTGCTGGAGTAAACAGGTACTTCCTCGGGGGAAAAGTGCACTTGGGGTAGTTTGGGTGTGATTAGGGAACCCTAGAAGACCCGGACTCGGATTCGGGCCCCATCGGACCATATGGATCCCGTTCTGGACGGCGGGAGCGGCATGGAACTGTGAGTGGATTTTTAGATTTTAATGTGTAACCTAATTTTAAACAGTAGCATAGTGTGTGTTGTGGGTTTCCGCAACAGTTTGGTAGCAGAGCGTGGTTACTACCGGACCTCTAGGTTAATCGGTGTAATTTTGTGTATTTTGTTAGTTCGTAATAGGTTAAGCTCATTTCGTGTAAAATCGCACTTCCGGGACAGGTGCGGTTGAATTGTAAGGTTGGTAGTACCGTTGTATTTGGGCTGGGACATTTCTCGGAACGTTAATTGTTATTTAATTTCTTTCAATTGAAAGCATCGAGTCGATTCGGGATAATCGATTCCGTGTTTTCGATGACTCGTTTTAATTTTGTGTTTAGGTTTATTTAGTGTAAATTATTTATAATGACAGCGTCACGGCAGGAGTTGGCTCAGCAGCTCCGGTGGTTCACCGGGCTGCTTGCATTAATAGATCGGCCTAACCGGGAGGACGCCTTGGAGACGCGTTCGAAAGAAATGCAGGCTCGTTTCTTGTTGGCCGAGCGGTCGGTAACCGCTCTGTTGTCAACCGACCCGGTCGGGGAGAAGGAGCTGGCCCTCCACGCCCAATATGTCAAGGATCTGGAGCACATCCAAGACATCTACGACGAGGTCCTTCAGCGGGTGAAGGACATCGAGCGACTGCGGGAGGGGAAGCCTGTTGCGCGCCCCGCTTCGCTCCACACCCCTGGACCCAGCGCCATGGGAAGATTGGGTGCCCTGGAGGTCCCGCATTTCACCGGATGTATGCGGGACTGGGCTGGATTCCGGAACATGTTTTTGGCCTTGGTGGATACTCGGAAGGATTTCACCAAGGCCGAAAAGCTGGCATATCTCCGTTCCTTCCTAGACGGAGAACCCAGACAGCTCGTACAGCATCTGGAGCTGCAGGATGCGAGCTACGACACCGCCATGCAGCTGCTGGAGAAGCGGTACGAGAAGCCGCGTCTTCAGGCGGACGCGCACGTGACCCATCTGCTGGGATTGCCGAGGGTCAACCATAGGGCTTAGCTGATCACCCCGCTCACCGTGTCCTTAAACGGGTTAAGGACGCTCGGACTGCCCGTCGACCAGTGGTCCTTCCTTCTTCTGCACATCGTTCTGGCCAAGTTGTCGCAGGAGATGAGGGACAAGTTCGAGCGGAATCGACTGGTCCACAAAGATCTCGGCAGCGTTCTGCCCTCGATAGGGGAACTTCTGGAGTTCCTGGAAGAGGAGGCTGGCCTGCTGGAAAACCAGCTAGCCTCCCAGGAGGCTCCGACAAGTGCGCCGGCCCGCACTTCCGGAGTCTACGGCGCCCAGCCGCCACGCAACCCAGGGAAGGGTCGCGGCAGGCTGGTGGCTGCGGCCGCCATCAACCCCGGTTCTGGATGCCGGGTTTGCAGACAGCAGCACTTGGAACAGCTATGTCCAGCAATTCTCGGGCTGCCCACAAAAGAGCGCCGAAACCTCGTTCGGACACGAGGATTGTGTTATGCCTGCCTGGGAGGACATAGGTATAATAAGTGTCCCCAGGCGAGGCCTTGCGATGTGTGCGGCGGACCGCACCATCGCTTACTGTGCACCCGTAGTGCTGAGGGCTCAGCACCGGTTCGGGAGAGGAAATCTCCCACGGGTGGCGGTTTGGGGCCGGGGTCAACTCCGCCTCCGGAAAGACGGAGTCCGCCACGGCCGCCACACTACAACCCCTCGTACACCCCGGCTCAGGTGAGTTGGGGACCGCCGGAACGGAGCCAGGTTCTGGCTACAACCCGGCACCCGGCGCGACCAACACCAGGAGTTGGTGCCTCTAAGGGCCACTGGGTACAGGGAGCCCCACCTCCGGACCCAACACCCGGATACTCGTACGCGTATCCTCCGCCGCCGTTACCGGAACAACAACGACGTGAGAACCGTCAACAGTTCTCACCGGTACTGCACGAGTACCCGAGGTTGGAATACCACCCACCCTATCACCGGTATGGTAGGGCAGCTGGATACGCACCACCCCGGATGGTGGCCTGCACGCGTCCGACTTACTGGCCGAGTCATCACGGTTCGACAGGGTCGGCTGCTGGCTCTGACGCGTGACTAGCCTGTGGTCGGGCTACGTCGGAACCGAGGACGGTTCTTTTGCCCATCGCGCAGGTACGCGTTTGGGGACCTAGGGGGGACTTCGTCCGGATACGAGCCCTCCTAGACACTGGGGCACAGGGCTGCTTAATTACTACGAGGGTAGCGAGGCGCCTACGTCTGGAGTGCGCGCCTCCCTCAGTTCCGATTCGGGGAGTCGGAGATACAGAAGTGGGGGGTCTGTCCGGTCAGACCCACATTTCCTTCTCTCCTGTGCATTCCGCTTCGATACGGATTGCGGCGGCCGCGATCGTACTCGACAATCTGCTGGGTTGGCATCCACCGACAGACATTCCGCGGGACGCAATGTCTGACACATCAGGTCTCATGCTGGCAGACCCTCATTTCAAGGAGCCGGCTCCGGTGGACCTCATATTGGGAGCGGATGTACTAGGCTGGATCCTTTTAGGGCCTCAGCGGATTCTGGGCCGCTCTTCGTTGGTAGCTATACCTACCATCTTTGGACACGTTTTAATGGGACCGGTTTTCGACCAGGAGACGCGGGATGTCTCACCTGTCGTCGCTACTACCTCCATCGCTAGGACGATGCAAAAATTCTGGGAACTGGAAGAGCCTCCCATGGTCTCCCGTCTGGATCCGGAGCATGTGGAGTGCGAAACCTTTTATAAGGATCACACACGCCGGATGGCGTCGGGTAGGATCGAAACTCGACTGCCCTTTATCGACTGTCCCCCTCTCTTGGGAAAATCGAGGGCGTTGGCAGAGAAACGACTCTTGTCCATGGAGCGTCGTATGTCTCGCGATCCGGTGCTTCGGGAAAAGTATATCGAGTTCATGCGAGAATACGAGGCCTTGGGGCATATGTCGCGGGCGACTGTCGACTGGACAACGACAGATCATTTTTTCTTGCCTCACCACGCGGTGTTGAAGGCCTCATCTGGAAAACTACGGACTGTTTTTGACGGATGGACTGTTACGCGTTGGAGGTCGCCTCAAAAATGCCGACCTGCCCTTCGGTAGCCGTCATCCTCTGCTACTCCCCAAAGGAGGACCTTTGGTAGAACTGGTGGTCTCGGATAGACACCTGAAAAACGCTCACACGGGGTGTAATGCGTTACTGGCGATATTACAGAGGGAGTTCTGGATTTTGTCCTCTCGGAGAGTGGTTCGCAGCATGTTATTTAAGTGTGTGGCTTGTTATCGGGTGAAGGCCTCCACTATGCAGCCACAGATGGGGGATCTCCCTTCTGACCGGGTTTGTCAGACTACTAGGCCGTTCGACGGGGTCGGTACGGATTTTGCTGGACCGTTTCTGGTGAAAACCACAGCCTATCGTAACACTAAGGTCACGAAAGCATACCTGTGCGTTTTTGTCTGCCTGGCCACTAAGGCCGTCCACCTGGAAGTGGTTTCGGCTCTGTCTACGGAAGCCTTTGTCGCCACGCTGGATCGTTTTGTTTCGCGACGGGGTTTACCTTCTCTCATTCGGTCCGACAACGGTACCAACTACAGAGGCACTGCCAACTACTTAAAAGATGTAAACGATTTTCTGGATAAAAATTGTAATAGCATAAGTCAAGCTCTCGCACAGCGGGGAATCACATGGCGATTTAGTGTGCCAGCCTGTCCCCACTGGGGCGGGATATTTGAAGCCGCGGTAAAATCGGCAAAAACTCACTTGCGCCGGGTAGTCGGGGAAACTACCCTCACGTATGAGGAACTTACAACTGTGTTTTGTAAGGTTGAGGCGGTTCTCAACTCGCGTCCGCTTTGTCCACTCTCCTCTGACAGGGGTCAGGACATGGAAGTCCTGACCCCTGGTCATTTTTTGGTCGGTCAGCCACTCACTGCCCTGCCTGAGTATCCCTGGAAGGATGAACGCAGACACCGGATGTCTCGTTTTCAAATGATACAACAAATGAGTCAGGACTTGTGGCGTCGTTGGTCACTGGAGTATCTGCATTTATTGCAGCAGCGTGTAAAGTGGACAGACCGGACGTCGCCCCCTTCGGAGGGGGATCTGGTTTTATTAAAAGAGGCTAATTTGCCATCGTTATTTTGGAGACGAGGTCGCATTTTAAAGTTAATCTGGGGCGCGGACGGGACTCCGCGTGTGGCGCAAGTGTTGGTTGATGGATCGGTGCTAAATCGCGCAGTCGCGACCTTAGCTCGATTACCGGTTGACTAGTTTAAGATTTCAGGCTAGAAAGCGGTACGTCCGCTTTGGGTGGCGGGATGTTGCAAATAAACAGGCATTTATTTTTGTTGGAAATAAAACTTTGATTTGTATTATGGACGAATCGATTATCGAGATTCAATTTGTTTGGTGGCATAATGGCCCCATCACTAATTGTTCTTTTTTTCTTTGTTGGTACACTTGTCTCGGGAAGGCAACAATGGCTGGTTGATAGGTTATCGTGTGTTGATAATTAAATAGATTTTATGTAGTAATAAGGGCATTTGGAGCCGTATTACTTTAATTAAGTGTATTGTGCAACCTGTGTTTTGTGAGTGTGTACGTCGTAAGCGAATCGCATCGGGAGTACAATTCGCCAAAATGTCGGCGTCACCGCTGCTGGAGTAAACAGGTACTTCCTCGGGGGAAAAGTGCACTTGGGGTAGTTTGGGTGTGATTAGGGAACCCTAGAAGACCCGGACTCGGATTCGGGCCCCATCGGACCATATGGATCCCGTTCTGGACGGCGGGAGCGGCATGGAACTGTGAGTGGATTTTTAGATTTTAATGTGTAACCTAATTTTAAACAGTAGCATAGTGTGTGTTGTGGGTTTCCGCAACAATATGGGTATCAAATGAAAGGGCTGGTTTATTTACAAATTACCGAACAAGAATTAGCATTCACCAAGTATTTAGGTAGTTTGTATTAAATATTACACGTCAAACTGACATGGGGCAGATCTGAAGCTAAGTTTGCTCCCGTGTCAGTCTAACGTGCCATTTTGCGACACCCTGTATAAATGAATGTATAGGCTGAACTAATCAGTTAGGTCATTATTATAAAATTATCATTACACATTTCCAACATTACCGACATTTGTTAAAAAAATATATTTAAAGAATAGATTTAAAACTGATTTTGGTATTTAACTCATCATCATAAATATCCATTATTTGTTTTTTTTTTAAGAACAGCTTATATTTTACTGAATTTGGTATTTGCTTGTTAAACTAGCTCTGTAAGCGCGGTAATAATTAAATTAAACTAAGTGTCATATAAACAATCACTGTACAACTATGAACAACCATAGAAAGCTCCCGATTAATGTCAACATTTTCTTTATAAGATTATTCGAATCGAACATTATCATGACAACAACATTATTAAATCGTACAACCCACGAGCCGTATATACGGTTAGAGATTAAGTTGTACAAGCCTATTTATTTCTATATCATATCGGTTCTAATCTATAAAATGTGCTATTTAAATAAATACACTATTAAAAAGGTATAAAGAGTCAATGGGAGCGCCTAAGTTGGCCATTTGGTGTGAGCTCTCTGTTTTTCTTAGATTAATTGACCATTTATAAAGCTTTGAATGTTACTGTTACTAATAAAAAACTTGTTTTATTCAAGTCTGTCAGCCACAGTGGTAAACGCTTGTATTTTAAATAGGCCTTCGCTCCGGTGTAGTAAGCGTAGTGTTTACTTAATACCTCTTATATGGACAAAGTCTGAGGGTCAGCATCCATCTATGTATGTATCGAACATTTTGATGATCACAAGCGGTTTGTGTTCTAGCTAATGACAGCAACGCAACTAGTTATTTACTTTAAATTAATACGTGAAGCAACAACTTCGTACCCCTTTTTTACGCGTACGGAGGAGTATGAAATTTCGCACACTTATAGTTTATATAGAGAAGGTTATCTCAATGTTAATATTTTTTTTTAATTAAGCATACAAGTACATTAAATCAATAAAACAAACATTACACACACGCATATGTTTGACACACAAGTATCTATACTCTTTTTAAAAATTTCAAAAACGGAAGAGGAGCGGCCGAAATCTGTCAATGCCAAATCAAACTCACATTCTATCTTTTTAATTTTTCATTGCTTAGGATACAATCCGTGCAGCCTTAATAAAATTACGGTCGAATTTCGACCACTGGGCGACCACTAGTTTACTTCAACACACAGAGAAGTAACTTCTCTGAGATGCTTTGTAAAAGAGAAGATGATTTAATTTACGTGTTTGTCGACTTCTTTTAATGGGTGCCTCGTACTAGTTTCATTCGTATTTGATCACGTTAACGAGAAACGAGAATATAATTTTAAATCATGTTATCTTTCAAAAGACTTACTAACGCACTAAAGCTTTATAAAGAATAATATAATTAATTGGCAACTAGACCACCGACTTTTTTTATGCATTATAATAAGTAACATCTAAAGCTTCCGTAAAAAATACGGCAGGTAATTTTTATGATAACTTAACAGTAAACGTCCGTCGTGTACACGCGATTTGAAGTTTTCACAGGGCTCCACTACCAAGTCGAAGTGGGACGTGAGATATCGTCACACAAAACGCGAGTGTCGCAACCGATATCAATTAACGGTCGGTGAGGCGCGCGGAGCCGCAAAAGTGTCATGTGGCCTATGTCCAGCAGTGGACTGATTTTGATGATGGTATGGTCAAGTCCACTAGCAAGGACAACACAACCAGGGAACCATTTCTCTTAGGTAGTAACGCCAGACCAGAACATATTAAGTTGAGATGCGTTCCTCATAAGAGTACAGTTTTAGGTGAAAAACAAGAGTCTGGGATCTATCGTTACATCTATAAGCAGCATATTTTGTATGACAACTCAACAGTAAACGTAAAGTAAACGTCCGATTGTGTAACGATTTGACGTTTTCACAGAGCTCCAAGCCGAAGTGGGGCGTGAGATATCGTCACAAAAAGCGCGAGTGTCGCAACCGATATCAATTAACGGTCGTCGGGGCGCGCGGAGCTGCAAAAGTGTAAAGTGCAGCGAGCCGCGCGATACGTGAATCACGGCTCGGACCGGGGGAATCGACAGCGCTGAAATACGCCGCTCTGCAAATATCTGGCGCGTAGCTGGACTGGGGTCCCAGCCCTTATCGTGTTGCAAGTTTGACAGTTGCTTTGGGATTTAAAGTAATAGCCCATACACTTTTTAAAGTAACTGCTGGGTGAAGCCTTTTTTACCCAGGGAATTATCCTTATGGAGAAACCGTGCTGCCCTTTTGGCACCAGAGGGGCAGTGCGGTTATGTGGTGGCTCTCTCGTACTCTTTTCCTTCTGCCAAAGCTAGCTTGCACACCCACTAAACCCTGGGCAAATCTCAACAAATTATGCAAAGCATTGAGGCAAAGCATAATAACTATGTATAAAACTGCATTATAGATAACTTACTAATTATTTGTAGAAAAGACATAAGCAAACAAAAAATTACATTTCGCATTTAGACCCACCCTTGCACAGTTCAGCGAATGATAATCAAGCCAATTAAAATGAACTGTTAAACCTGCTACATCATTAAATGTGACAATAAAATTGTTTTCATTACAACCTGCAATTTTCACGTTCAATTATATCAGAACAAAAATTCAACTGACGATCGGCGGGCGCTCGGCACCGGGCGGAGGGCGGGCGGGCGGCGCCGGCGTCACAGCAATGGGAACTACACAACAACACAACACAGCACAAGTAAACTACACAACACATGTCACGTGAAAATTATCGGCGCACGGATTTTTCGAGAGCATTAATGCAAATTTATCGGGCCGCGGCGCGCTAATTGCGAGCCGCGCAGCCCGCTGATTGTTTTCTCCTGAATTTATAGCAACACCTATTGCCGATTTAAAGCTTTAATTGTAAACGATCCACGTGTTTTATTGGATAGTCCGCCCGTATTTATTCGATTGGAAACGTGCGGTGTCGATTATTGATTTTCGGATGATTGCGCTCGCTCGGACTTTTTGTTGTTTTACGATTACAATGTCGGCTCGTGTTGTTGTTTATTTTGTGATTATAGTGAACACTCGAATTCAAACTACTGTCCGGTAGTAAAGTTTAACTCAAGAGTATTATTAGTCAATGGATTAGGTGATATCGATAGAGAAATATTTATCACAAGATGGCTATTTATTCAAACGCCAATTCGTTCGTTACCATTCGTAAGCGACAAGTAACAAATAAAAAAAGTTGTAAAGAGACATTTCCTCCAAAAGAACTATTAATCGCCGGGGGCGTCGGAAATTGTGGCACGTCGGGTGAGAACTGAAAAAGTGCCGTAAAACGTGGAAATCACCTCTCGGCGGGGCAGGGCGTGTTAATAAATTAAGTGACGTCACATCCGGGCGGTTAACAAAGTTACGTTTTTCGCTTAAGTTTTCTGCGCCGCCGGCGCCGGAAGTTCGGCCATTATTATTTTACGCGGACCACAAGCGGCGCGATAATACGCCGCGCTTCAGGCACTGGCCGGCTTAATGGCAAACGTGTCTTCTTACTTCCACTTAATAGGTGTAATAACTTAAACAAAAATGCAAGCCTTGAAATTTGAAGTTACCTGCCTTACACGCCGAATGGGATGTACTTACGCAAAACAAATTTCGGCAATGATAGCTGGCCTCCTTAAATGTATTGCATAATTGTGAAGGTTTATATAGTGACTATCAACTTGTTCTGAAATTGTGTGTAATTTAAAAATGTATATATAAGGCTACTTTAACAAGATTCTTTAATAACCGACTCTGAGGCTTAGTGGTTAGTCCACAGGTCTGTGCTGTGCAAGCATCCCTTTCATAATCACGAGATACCTACGGGTGTATTAACCTTTTTACCGCCATCAACTTCTATAGAAGTTCGAGATTTTCGTGCCGTCCACGCCAGCACTTCTATAGAAGTTCTTCTTTGTACCTACTTTATTAAAATACATTTATACGTTGGCGTACAGCGGGAAATCGCGTGCAGGATAGTTGGGCGGTCAAAAGGTTAACCCACGAAGACGCGGGTAGTTAGAAAAAGTACAATGTGTACGTGTACAAAAACTTTTGACATCTCTGATTTCTTAAGTGTGACTAATATAAAAGTATTTAGATAGGTATATAGTCTAACGAAGGTTATAAATATGAATTTTAATACTTAATAACTAATTGGCTATACCCGTACTGGTTATATAAACTTTACTATGACCACCGGAGACTACGATTGTTTACCTTTCTCGTTAAAGCATACCTAGTATTATAAGGATTTATGGTACCCATGAACCAAGTATATGATCCTTTGTGACACCAACCAGGGAGATTACAGCCAGCTGTGGTATCGTATATAATACTCGTAATGCCTACGTTATAAAACTTGTCATAAGAATGAAAACGCGTGGATATATTCTCGAGATTCAGGATTAATACTACTGATCATGCACAGATGACTATTATATACGGCTGAAGGAACCTTAATTTTCTCGACATCCTTAAAAGTTCCGCAACTGTAAATGTGTCGGTTTTAAAATTAAGTTAAACTGATTTAAAATGAGAATATTTTTTTTAATTTAATTATACATGGGAAACCTTTGAGAATCGAACGCGGTTTTTTTAAATATTCTTATTTATTTATTTAGTGTAAAGCAGCACTTGTACTTAAAGGTTGCAATGAAACAATATTGCTATACAATGCCATGTCCATTACAAAAAGAAAATTCAACAATTCAATCATTTGCAAAAGAATTAAATGATAAACACTTTCTCAAATTCAGTGAAGTTCAAACTCTATGCAATAATGAGTATCGAATTATGACTCAATATGTTCGTAGTTAATTAAATTATAATGAACTACGAAAACATTGGGTTGCGTGCTTCTGAAACCATGCTCATGCTACATCGAAACTAAATAAGTGGCAAATCCTCCTTGGGGCCTGTTCTCTATTCGCCACACGTCACTCGGACGGGGTGTGTTTTGCGTAATCCGGAATAAGGCTTAGTTAGGTGTAAGCCGGGTCGGCCGAGCGGGTCGTCTCGCACTTCGTCCCGTAAATCAATCCCGGTCTCACGACGCGGCAAAAATAAGAGGTCGCAAGCTAGTGATGGGTGTTGCTCTTCGAATGTCCTCGCAGATTCGATGTATAACTTTTACAGTTAGGATCAGAACTGGTTCAGTTGTTTATTTATACTTAATTTTAATTTATTATTATTTGATGTTTATGTGTTTTGACGTCAATAAACGCCTGTAAAGGCTTATATTGAATAGACGATTTTACTTTGACTGTAATAGAATAAGGTGCAAAATAAACTTGGTGATGATGATCTTGGTCTGACGCCTGCTAGTATAGAAATGTTTTAAGTTTGGGTAGAGTGAAAGCTTATTAGGACAGAATCCCAATATTGATGTTTCTTGTTTAGATCCTT
Organism: Eudonia lacustrata; assembly: GCA_947562085.1. Classification (NCBI taxonomy): domain Eukaryota; kingdom Metazoa; phylum Arthropoda; class Insecta; order Lepidoptera; family Crambidae; genus Eudonia; species Eudonia lacustrata. The sequence goes on along the minus strand of OX387312.1, from coordinate 18,619,244 downwards.
GAGGAACTCGATGGCGCATTGATTAACGCGCCTGCGATTGCTAAGGTTAAGCAGCAATGCCTGTTGGGTGACTAAAATGTTTTCATCTAGAACGGCAACGTGCTTCGGAAAGCACGTAAAGCCGTTGGTCCCGGTTGCATTAGCAGTCGTTAACGACCACCAATCCACACTGGGTCCGCGTGATGGTTTATGGCCCGTTCTCCCTATCCATCCATATGCAAGCCTTGTACCCCAGCAGTGGAGACATAGAAATGAGCTGGTAAAGATGATGATAGTGTTTCGATTCACTGTCATCGGGTATGGTGGATTTTGATCTCATGAGTTCATGGTTTTGCTCTAACGCGTGTCGCTGGTAAATTATAAAGAAAGATAAATAATTGTAAAAAAAAATAGAAAAGTTCATTGGTTTTGTGACATAGGTCATACAAACGTCAAAGTACGTGCACTTATAAACGAAAAGTTTTAAAAGTCCATGAGTAAATAAGATCCAAAGATCGACACATGAGAAACCGTACAAATTCAACATTCCTATAGTAAAATATTAAAATAAAATAATAATAATAATAATAATAATAATATTAATATAAAATATACCCTGTGTGGTGCCGGGGATAAAGAATTGCACCACCCCATCTCTTCCCGTGGGTGTCGTAAAAGCCGACTAAGGGACCATTCCAGAGGATGGGCAGCAGCATCTCTCTGAGGTGACCCTCAACCTACTGCGATCGCCAACCCGTCTGCCAAGCGTGGCGATTACGGCAAATACCCCCCATGATGATTTGGGGGAGGCCTTTGTCCAGCAGTGGACGTCTTTTGGCTGAGATGATGATGATGATAGTAAAATATTATCTACATAGCGTTCCCATCCCTAGCGGATCTCCGTCACCGCAACACTTCGGCTCTGCCCTTGTTCTGATCTTCTCTATTAGGAGTAGGTAGGTATGTGTTTACCCATTATTTATATAAACAACAAGACAAATACTGGATCGTAAATATACGAAATAGGTTAGTCCAAAATCATATTAGTCATTTGGATGTTACAGGTTAAGGCTAATTTCAATACAGAAAAAGTGTTAATAAATGTTCTACAAACGGAATATGAACCCGCCTCTTCTAACATTGCGAGATAAAAGCCTGGCGTTATCATTAGTTAATGAAATATTGTTGTCGTCGTTTGAACTGAAAGTTTAGTATAAACATATCATATCATATCGACATTGGCTCGCTAGCTAATTAAACAGCGACGTGTACAACTAAAGGCTGTAGGTCCGAACCCAATGCCAATATGTCTATGTGTTAACAGATATCTACAAATACTACTGGTTGCCCAGTAGTCGAAATTAGACCGTAAGAATTTCGACTACTGGGCGACCAGTAGTATTAATTTTTATAAAAAGCTGTTTACTAAACAATATTTTATTAAGGCTGCACGGATTGTATCTAAGCAATGAAAAAATAAAAAAGATAGAATGTGAGGTTGGATTGGCATTGAGAGATTTCGGCTGCTCCTCTTCTATAAACATTGTTTCATATATTTTTTAAAATGTATGAAACAATGTTTATTTAATTTAATGTGTTTTTTATGCATAATTAAAAAAAAATATTAACATTCTGCATTCTTTCTCTATATTAGAAACTATAAGTGTGCGAAATTTCATATTCCTCCGTCCGCGCAATTTTCATAAAAAGGGGTACAAAGTTTTTGCTGCACGTATTATTATATAGACTGTATTCTAGTCCTTATAGTAATTTAACAATGCCTTCAGGATGTTGTTGGCCCCCCCGTGGTTCTGTAGCGCTTCCGGCATGTTCGCAGAAGCGCGCGTGGACGAGTTCGCCGCCTGCATGAGAAAGAAGGCAGCCTCACTGAAGCGCCAGAAACATACTTTTGAAGATTGTTATTGACGTAACTAGATATAGAACTAACCTACGCATAAGCTTTTTACTAATACTATTTTGAATCTGCGTAATCTGAAATAAATGTTTTATTATTATTCTCTTTATTAAAGATATAGGTATCTTAAGAAAAAAAAAATAACAATATTTTATATAAAAATACCAACATAGGTTGCCACCGGCAGCGGGGGTAGACCCAAGCTATCAGCGGTTAGGGCTGCAGAGTGAGGAACCTCCTGACAATACGTGCCGTGTCAAGGAGTACTGCCTTTTGCATCTGACCCTTGACCCAACCTTATTATTATTATACTCTATATTTATTTGCTTTCTTAAAACTAGATTTTTACAAAATTTTAATATAAAAACAATAAAACATTATAAAAACCTAATACTAGAGTACCGCCAGCAGCGAGGCAGGGCCCAAGCTACCGGTGGTCAGGGCTGCAGAGTGAGGAACCTCCTGACAATACGTGCCGTGTCAAGGAGTACTGCCTTTTGCATCTGACCCTTGTTCCAACCTTTCAGCGAGAGCCTCTCTAGGTGTTGATCGAGGCTCTTGGCTAAAAGACCGTTTGCCGAAACGACTATCGGTACAATAATGGTTGAATCCACATCCCACATGGCGGATTATAATTATTATTTTTATTATTAAAGTGTCTATTGAAACACTAATGTTATTATTATTTTCTGATTACGCTTACTTTGTGCGAAATAGTCTTTGTCTTTAGTACTTACTAAAAAATAAATAAAAACCTACAATTAAAACAAAATTTGTTTGCCAAATTCCCACTCGTAACGTATTTCTTAGATTACGAAATAGTTTCACTTAGATCTACAATTCTACATAGACGTTGCTTTTCATAACATCGTTCAAGGCACTTCCGTACTGACAAAGGCTAAATTACACAAAGCGTAAACAGCTACGGCGGGTAGCATAAACACGTTTCCAAAGTTATTGGTGGCCAAATGCCACTTTCTCGTGACAGAAGCGCGGCGGTGTACCGAAATAATGGAACACAAACAGTTGTCAGTCCATTGTATGTTAAATTATTCACGAAATCTATTCGTCGCTCCAGATCTTCGGCGAGATTACGCGATATGGGGAATTACATGAGTTACACTATATTTCATGGCGCGGCTATGATGACAGTCGTGACAGGCGTATCGACTTTTTGTTGGCGGTGGTTAATGATGGCGCGTCACGTGGAATACACAAACACGCGAGTATTTTCTGTGCTTATCAACCAGTCAACGCTTGTTACGCACCAGATATGTACACCAAAATTGTTTTTAATATGATAAGTTATAAAGAACGTTGAATTACGTGACTGACAATAGAATTAAGAATTACTTCAGGGCGAAGAGTATTCTCTTGAAGAGAACGTTACTTACACGTTTATATTAGCCTTTTCCTGCCAGAAGATAGAAGTTCTCTTCTTTAATAAAAAGTTTGTTTAAATAATACAATCTCTTTATCATAATAATCTAGTCATATCTTTCATTTGAAATTGAGTGATGACCCGATCCAATACAAACCCTTCGGAGAATCTAGTAGGGCACGGCGACGCGCACTTTTAAGTAGATAGATAGATAGATAAATAACATATTGATTTGGACACTATAGACACAAACAATATACAATCGTAAATAAAAAAACAACAATTACACTAAAAACAAACATAATTTCATAACACAACTATTAAAAAATACCAAAATGTGTGTGTGCCGCAGCATCTCAAAAGGGTCGTTGCTCAGCGTGGTATTCACTCGCATAGCAAGTGAAGCGCTGATTTTCAGCAACAACCAGGGGCCCGACCGCCTAACCAATCGCTTTGACTTCGTGTCTGGTTTATGACGTCATGTTGTCGTTTCGTGCCGCCTATAAAAGCAATATCGAAAGCTATAGCCTTTAGCTTTTGATATTGCTTTCATAGGCGGTGCGAGGTGGCAAGATGACGTCATAAACTACACGCGTAGTCAAAGCGATCGGTTAGGCGGTCGGGGGGCAGGAGTGACCACAAGAACGGTGCCCGTAACAATTATCAGTAAAGTGCCCATGAGCGTAGCCTTGACCGTGTAGTAAAAAAATATAAAAAAATTATAAATAAAGATTTTTTAATGTATAAGCTGTGCAGTGTATATTATGTTTATAATTGACATTAAATTAGATAAGGATATAATAATATATAAGTAAAATAAAATAAAATATATATATAATAAGTGTGCTATCTAGTTCGCTTTTGTTACCACGCCACCTAAAAAAATCACTTAGGAATACCTAACTTCTGTTCGGCGAGCAGATGAGACTTTTAAGTTGTTTTTTTAAAAGAGAACTTAGAATGCAACCGCCTGATTGGGGGAGGGATGTTGTTGCGACACTTAGTTGCATGATATCGAAAACTTCCAGTGAAGGCAACAGTCCGATATTGTTGAACCCTAAGTGGCGGACGTGTAGACCTAGGTGCATGATCAAAATATTTTACAGATCTGTTAAAATTCAATTTTGAAAATAAATATTCTGGACTTAAGTGTGCGATGCCATTCCCTCTAGAAAACCTCTGAAGGTGATTCGTTTTAACAAGGCTTGAGGTACCCTTTACGTACCTCGCCGCCCCCAAAAAAGGTGATGCTGAAAATGCCGTTTGAGGCAATCAGCAATCTCTCAAAAAAAATGAGTGATGATTCTAACTTCTTATGTTTTTTTTTTAAATTTATTAGATCTTATAAAAGCTTATTATAACATTATGTGTAAGTACACTTAAAGCATAACATGCCTACCGAAATACAGCTGCACACGCACAAGCAACACATATACCTCCGCTATATTGCTACGAAATCTGCTACGAACTTCGTTAGATTAACTTAACATTTTTCTAACATAAATTTGTCTATCGCGCCTCAATATCATACCAAAAAAGCGGCATACCGTAGGTAGCAATTTAGAAATTAGCCTGGGGAGGAGATAATTAAAAAATAATCTTATGCGTTCATTGATATGTAATGCGAGCGAACATCCGCCGCGCGGCCATTATGCCACGGACGATTCAATTCGACACATCTTCAGGGTTTCACCTCGCCTTATAATTACCCGACACTATCATTAGGGCCACGTAACATAATAATAATCGTATATAATAACCTCACAATTAGACGGTGGCTGTCATTAGACAGTAATAGAGTTTCATACAACAATTTGTGAGTAAAATCGTCAAGCGTGTCACATTACCGACCTCCATTACGGCGTTTACACAACACGAATTGAAATGAGCAGCCACAGATTATCATGATAGACAAATAGACCGCTTTGTCTCGATAATAACGCCTTATACCTACAGGGTGCTCCGTTGTTTACCGTTGCCTTGACAAATAGTCGCTTTGTTTATAGATTAGCCTGGTATTGTTTTGGTGACCTGAAGTAACGCTGATGGTTGCGATAGCTTTTAATGTAGATTATGACATTGGATCGTTCTTTCTTGCTGTACAATTTTATTTTAAAATACAAAGATGTTGGAATTATAATTGGTCGAGATATAATTTGCCGTGGCCTAGGCATTTCGAAAGTTTTTGAAATTGAAATCTGAAATTGCATGACCTTGCACTTGCAAGTTGCAACTCGAAAGCTGCTGGGTATAAACTAGTACCTAATATAATTATAAAGGTGTTGAAACATTGTTCAAATATAAATAAATATATTATTGCAAATATGTATTTACATTTGTTTGTATTTTACCCGACTGCGTCAGAAGGAGGGTTATGTTTTTTTTCGAGTGTATGTATGTATGTATGTATGTATGTATGTATGTATGTATGTATGTATGTATGTATGTATGTATGTATGTATGTATGTATGTATGTATGTATGTATGTATGTATGTATGTATGGCACACCCTACAGCCCAAACGATATGGTGGATTTTAACATATGAGGTGTCGTTAGATTTGCTTTGACTGAGGGAGTGACATAAGCTATAAAAAAAATTTAAATAAAGTGAAAACATTGGCCGGGTTAGCTATTAGTAGTCTTGACCCCAAAAAACTGTAAGATCGACCACACGATCAAAATTCTTTAAACGAACTACAACGTCTACGGAATTTAAAGGATATGGCCAATTTTTCTATGGACGTAGATGTAGTTAATAATTTTCATTTACAGCAATGTTTTATGGTGTTTTGTTTTCGGGAATATTAGCAGATTTAATCCCATGTTTAAAAAACTCAAAGAACTTGTCAGTTAATAGTACTAGACGTCAAGAGTTTCGTTTTGCGATGCACCGCTAAACAATAAATCTCATACGGAGCGTTTGTGCCCCGTACCAAAAGAAACACTGTTTTTTTTTCCTTCAAAATAAAACTACAAATTATTTTAAAAAAATGAACTACAATATTGAAGTGTGTGTTAAGACTTATCTACTAAGAAAATTTAGATGCTTAAATCGGTCAGGTTAGCCAGTAAAATGTAAATCTATGTTTTAAAAGGAGGTTACTTTGATTTTTTTTCTCTGTTATAAAAGTTGACAAATCGTGTTTCTACAACTAGCAAAATGAAGTCAATTATATGAAAAATCATGTCTTAACACACACTTCAATATGCTAGTTCATTTTTTTTAAATAATTTGTAGTTTTAATTTGAAGGAAAACAACAGTTTTTCTTATGGTACGGGGCGCAAACGCTCCGTATTAGATTAATTTTTTAGCGTCGCCTTAATCAGATTATTGAAAACTAGTGGACCCGGCGGACTTCGTACCGCTTTGACAGTTTCCATCAAGTGATTAAATTCTCTTTGGTTTCCATGACAACAAAACAAACAAATCATTTTTTATTGGAAAATGAAATTGTCGTCTTTAGTATATTTATAGAGTGATTCCCGTGGGAATATTGAGATAAAAACTATCATATGTGTTAATCCAGGTTATAAACTATCCGTATGCCGAATTTCATCCAAATCCATTCATCCGTTGCAGCGTGAAGAATACAAATATTAGAAAATATACACACAATTCGCATTTATAATATTAGTGTGATTGGTGTATGCGCTATGATTTTGCTTTAGGAGTAAGGCGTTTTAATATAATTATTGTTTTGAAATGCTTGGTTGTTTACTTTACAAAACTAAAATGTTTGAATTAAACCAAATTATTAACTATCAATATTCAATGTATTTATAAATACTCATTTATTATTGATTTTAATATTTAAGTATTGGTATCGGACAAGGAAATATTTCACGTTACATTCAACATTGCTGAAATTGAATTCTGGGATCGTAGAGCTTGTATTTTTCTTTTCAGTTTTTTCTCTTTGCAGTTATTTTTTCTGTTAGTCTAGTTTTTACGAGTATTTAATTGTTTTGTATATAGTTGTTTTAGCAATCGGGTTTTTCATTTTAATTTTAATAATTTTGATTGATTATGAATTTTGACCATACTTTCGGTTTTATATGTTAAGTGATAAAAAATAATATTAAATTACAGTTAGATATATAGCGTTGTTTTTGGTTTTTGGATGAATGGATTGAACGATAACTCATACAGCGCATTGGGTCTAAACCGCCAAATACTCATGAAAAAATATCCCCCCTGCATATTATATATTATATATATTTAATTCGTTTTTTTTACATCTCTATAATATATTGATAAAAACGGACATGTGTCGCATAACCGCCGAATATCCGGCCGATTTCGGCGACCACCACGATAATATCCACACGTCGAGTATTAGGATCGGCCGATAAGATGCTATCGCGCCTGTTAAATAACACGTTTCCCGCAATCATCGTGCCCATTTTAATATAATAATTACGATATTCGGCTGCTACGGCCGGTAATGACAGCTACACAAACACTCAGCGATTAGCCTATGCTATGTTTAACATGTTGTAATTCTATATGATTTTCATATGTTGTACGATTCGATTTCGTATTTTGATGTACACATCTTTTTTTCTTTCATGATCATATTTTGATTTCTAATAGTAACAGTTATGGAGATAAGGCCACGCTTAATATCGTATAAGTCAAACTACTCCGATGTTAGAATAGAATGACCTGTATTTACCGTAGCTATGTATAGCGACGTATTCGTATATATGTATTCGTATATAATATTATAAAGCTGAAGAGTTTGTTTGTTTGTTTGAACGCGCTAATCTCAGGAACTACTGGTTTGAATTGAAAAAATATTTTTGTGTTGAATAGTCCATTTATTGAAGAAGGCTATAGGCTATATATGACTAATATAACGCGGGTGAAACTGCGGGGCACAGCTAGTCCTTGATATTTTTGTTATCCAAAACTTTGCATTCACCATGTGCCTATAGGTATGTATGAAATGGCTTGCAGCGTAAATTACAAAGAACTACAAAAGTTCAATACGTCTTCTGGGTTCCCGGTAGCTCAGCGATCAGAGCATTGGCCTGGGAATCCAGGGTTCGTGGGTTTGCTTCCCACTCGAGCTTCCTGAGACTGCTTGATTTTTTTCTAGTTTTTACTAGATTTTTTTATTTTATTTTATGAATCCTTGAGTTCAGTACAAAAGCTTGTTTTATTCCCAAACTCCTTCCTAACCCCACTCTCACAAAGAACTGTCTTTCCTCTAACTCACAGAAAAACAATACTGTTACTATTTTTATTATGATGAACGACTACGAAAACTTAGAAACGCCAAACCACTAATATAAGCACCTTTACAAAAGGTTCTCATGATTTTTAGAACCACATTTGCATAACAAGATAAATAAAAATATAGAAATATATATATTTTTTAAAAGTCATGTAAAATAAAAATTCATCGAGTTTAGCTACAACTGCTAGACTATAGTATACAGAACAACTTTTAGATTTTCAATAATTATAACCATGACTGTTACTTAACTATCTTTTTAAACGTAACAGAACAAACGAACACACGAACAAAAAACACACATACCTACACATAATCATCCAATCACATTTATGTTGTGAGATTGCATTTTTAACACTACAGAGACAATACAGAGGGAAGGATGTATCTCCTCGAATACAGAATTACCTAACCTAGGAGGCAGAATCATGTTTTACCTTCAAACTTTGTTTTTGTATCTTTAAATTACTGTTGTTTATGTTTCTGTGCTGTTATTGATCAATAAAAATATTATTCAGAATCAGAATCATTTATTGGCCATATACTAACAAAACGTTACATTTAGCAAGTCACATGCACATATTAAAATATAAAGGTAAATTGAATTAAATAATATAAAAACAATTGCAAAAAATTAAATGTCAATAAAAAATAAATTGAATTGATTTTTTTTTAAAACATGTAGTTATTGTATGTATGTACATACAACAACTATATATATTTTATTATTATTAAGCACAATATTGAGATTTACGCCCGCTGGGAATCAAATCCGTGACATCTGGATACTAGACCACGGAGCCGGTTGAATTTAGTTAAACAAAAACGATCTGACTTTGTAACGAAACATATTTTTTATTTCGTAAATCTACACGAAGGAAGCCCCGTTTTTTAAATCGCCTTACAAGTTTAATCGTTCAGAACTGATTTTTAATTTCCCGTAAATGTGCTCGTTAGGGAGCCTTTTAATAGGGCAAATTAATTTAAAACCTCATTTCCTACACGCATCTATCTCACACCCAGTTATAACGGATTCACTTTAACGAAGACTTATATAAAGTCCTCCAACTTTTAAAATTTACTTATATAGCGTTCGTCATTGGCATTAATAATTTTAATCAGTTTAAAAAAAAACAAAAACTATGTTGCCTTTTACTATTCAGATTTTACATTTAAAAAGTAGTTAAAGAAGAAGTAAAAATAGAATTAACGAAATGATGGAGCTTTCTAATAGATTGCATGAAACTGTATTCAAACGCGTGATCTAAAAACATTTTGTAACATACCTACTTCGATACTTACTATTTGTGTATTTTTAAACTAATTCCTTTTTGGTTCCTTTATGACCAAAGCAAGAAAATGGAAGTCATAGTCAAATCGTTTATTCAATAAAAGCCTTCACAGGCCCTTATTGACGTCAAAACTATAAAGTCCAAATAATAATAAAAAACTAAAAACATGTTTAGAAAACTACTGAATCTTCCATCAGTTCGGATTTTAAAAAACATCTTATGCTCTTGAAATGATACAACTTTTACGGATCTACTCGCGTTTATTTTACACATTACTTCTTTAATGTTTATCCTGACGTTCGAACCCTTTGCAGGGTCCGTGGTCACAGGGCCAGGTTTCATTTCAATGTGTAGGGTTCGCGTAAACTTTAGAAAACAATATCTTATGCTCCATTGCACCCGTAAACACCTACGATTAATGAATACATTTTTTTTTAATTTGGTATTAATGTTGTCATATTACAAAGGTGCATGCCAGTAATCTGCGGCTACTAATGACGGACCAGCTTATTGTTTTAGATCACTGCCGCCCTCTAATTTGGTGGATCGCCTGTTATTAAGCCAACCCACAGAAAAAGCATGCTCACCCCTTCACGATACTGCATCGGTGGTTGAAACACGGGGCTTACAAATAACGGTCACCAAGGAAATTATTAATGGATCTGGTTCGGTTTAAATGTGTATGGTCTAGTGGGACTATCATCGGTGTAAGACAAAGTAAAATAATATATAAATATTAATAATTATAACCATGACTGTTACTTAACTATCTTTTTAAACGTAACAGAACAAACGAACACACGAACAAAAAACACACATACCTACACATAATCATCCAAAGGTTCGATCCCAGGGAATACGCATATGTTCGCCTTGTCCTAAGTTGTTGCTGTGACAACAATGTTAAGAGTGTTGTAGTTTTTCGTTAGTTATAGGTAAAAGTTCCTTGAGAATTGTTGAGATGATTGTGGTCGAGAGCTTTCCCATCTTCTACTGCAATAACAGAAAAAAATGGTGCAATAGCCTTACAGGGTCATAATAATATTATAAGATCTGTATTATACCAACAAGATGCAATAAATACTTAAGTCTATTACAATGGCTAAAAGACAAAGCACTTTTTCCGTTGTAGAATTTTAAAAATGTAGGCACTTATTTATGCGGCCATAGAAACAATAGCCATTTTGTCTCTCGCTCCCAACTCGATCGCGTAAACGTTTAACTTAAAAAAAAGTTGTAACGGCCGTCCAATTAGTTTAAGAATCCACACAGAAGCGTTACGCCGACCCTAAATTTTTCCCAATTAAATGCAAAACTCGGGCCAGCCAGCAGTGGCTATATAAAATTTAAAGTCCATACAATTCGCGCAACACAAATTTTTATTACCTCGACCCGGTAAGTAAACGAAAAGAACAAATTAGCCGGCCTCGGCAAGACGTCGTCTGCTATCTCCCGCCCGGGACACAAGGGTGTAAAAAGTAAAACAATAAGGATTCCGCGCGGCAGCGAGGGGATATTTATTGTTAATGAAAATGGCGGGATTTGAACTAACGTCTTGTAACTAAATGCCCTCGCACGGTTAAAGCGGGCACTAATTTGGTTTTTATAGCGCGTCCTTAATTTGATTTGGCGGCGTCGCGGCCGCCACTATTGCCTGTAGGAGCAATTAATTTGGCAGGATTATATTTTTTCCCGGCACCCTACGAGTGGCGACTCCCCCCACGCAATGCGATCGAAGTGAGAGGAAAAAATAAAATAAAACTTAAGCCCCGTTTAATTTGAAGGGTGGTTCTGGGCTATTAAAGTAACACGCTTATGTATTGCAAATTATATTGAAATTTGTCTTCCATTACTGGGCGTCTTCCTCACACAAATGTTGCCCGCATTACGAGCGGGAGATTTTTCTTCCGCCGCGCAGCCCTCTCCCTGTCTCCCGGTTTTTTACGTCGGAAGTTTGCGGTTGCGTCTTTTTTCTCGCTAATTAAAACTCTTCCGCGCTGTTTCCTACGCGAAACGAGATCCGATCAATTAATTTTTGGGCGGCGTAAGCCATTTCTGAATGTACAGGGGCTTAATAAAAAACAATTTGTCCGAGAAAAAAGGTGATCAAAAAGTAATTGATCAAATAAAGGTTTAGAGATAATTACGTGGAAGTTTTACGTTCAACTTTCGTAATGGGACTCGGGGTAATCATTCGCGTTGGCAATCATGTCGTACCGTATTGTCCTAATAAAATAGTATTGTCTTGTAGTGAATTGTGGGCAATCAGCGGCGGCGGCGCAGAAGTGCGGAGATGGAGTCACGCGCGCCATTGTCTCGGGGACAGCCGCTTTCATCTAATACACTACCTTAATACTTATCCTACCTGCAATTACTATTTACTACCGAAATCGCTACTTGCTTGTCGTAGCCGGAGCCTATTACATTTGATACGGTGTTATTACCGTTTATCCATTACTATTGGAAAATAATCATAGACGCAACGCAACTACTGGAATGAAGAACGGGATGTTCTCTTTTAAATTTTTATATCTTACACTTCAACAAAAAGGGTTCTTTCGTAAACTAGGAAACCTAACCTATCCATGTCCGTCTGTATGTGTGTTCGATCGTCTGTATTTTTGTCTGTGTTGTGTTTATCTGTAGTCTGTTCATCTGGCCGACTTTCTTTCTTTCCATCTGTCTGTCCTCCTGTTCGTCTGTCTATCTAACTGTTTGTATGACACAAACATTTTACGCGCTAACTATCAGTAATATAAATAATCTGCAAATTCATCAAAGAAAATAATAAGGTTACATATAAACCAGATAATTATGTTGAGTTGGTATGCAAGGCTTGATGGGTTTTGGTGTAAATTATAGGAAAATAAAAGTAGGTAATCTTTAAATACCAACATTTTTCGTAATAAAATACTGAAATATCTCGGGTTTTATTAGGAATATGTTCCCATACATAGGTATATAATACTTCTTACTTTACTTTATATAATACTTAATCTTTGAAGAAAATAGTCACTTCCCAACCTAAAGAAGAAGAAAAACTTAATCTATGAAACCTTTTACTGCGCTAGGCCAACACGCTTTGTTTTTTAATTATTTTTCGTTTTATTATCATTAGGCATATTTATCTTTTTAGGTAGGTACTTACTTTTTCCACGTGTGAGTGTTAAATATATAACTATTACCTATAGAAATGGATATAAAAATATTAAGTTAATAACATGGCGCCAATAAAAACGAGAGTTAAGTTGTTTATTATCATAATTAACATTTTTGTTTGAACAGAGGCTATTAAATGTATGAAGAGGCGGCTGAAAAGGTAGTCTTAGTTATCGATAGCAATTTATTTACATAGAGCCATATTCATAACACATAGATGAATTGTTTAATATGAAACGTACTTTAAGTATGCCGTCATGAGAATTATATATGATTCTTATGCTGCCACTGCTTATGTCAGAGTCTTTATTAAATACCTAAGCTTCTCAGGGCTAGTTTCACATCCGTAGAAGACAATTAGACTAAATTTCTAAATAGATAGCCTGCTCCTTATCGTGGTGTGGTGAAACATTTAAGTTATTAAACGCGACTTAAAAAATGTAAAAAAAAATATTATCAGAAAATGTCTGATAATATTTTTTTTACATTTTTTAAAGTAAAATAAGTAAGTGGTAAAGGAATGCCTTTACCACCGCAGGGCAAAGACCCTGATTTAAAATGAAAGAGTAATTTGCAATCTATAGTTATTCTGGAAACAAGAAAAAGTGTATATCGTCCCCATTGTCATCTCTGCCACCGGCGTAGTACCAAATAACTATTTAGAAAAAAAAAATTAATACTTACTTAGATAAACGAAGGTGACACACTGTACCAATTCCACGAGTTTCGGCAGTCTGTGGCTGACACCTGCATATTGTTCTCCGAAAGTATGGGTGCAACAGACAAGCATTTAGATAAATCCTGTTGTTGATATCAATCTTCCAGTTTTTCGTAATTGATAGGAATGTAATTGATACAAAAACTGTCAGGGAACAATGATGATTGAAGCAAGTTAATAACTAAACCTAGATTAAGCACCTGCACACGTAAACAAATCGAAGTCATCCAGTAAAAAAAGAGCACTAACATCGGTCGTGTATTACAGCGCGCCCTCCAATCAGCGGTAATGCAGTGTCTTGGCCCGGTGGCGTGTCATCACGGCAGCACGCGTCGAATTAAATGGAAATCAATATGAATCGACGACGTGACCTGGCCACATCTCTCTCCGGCCCGTCCGCCGGTGCAATAAGCTTCGTACGACGGACAATGTAGACGCAATCTATTCTCTCTGTAGATGGAATAATACAGTAATTGTAGATGGATTTTATATTGCATATCGGGCTGCAGAAAAATTTCTTAATGACAACATTGTACTGAACTTGAGAGCTTTAGAGATATAAAAAAGAGAAAACTTATTGATCTAATGTTTGAAGGCTTTTTGTTTTTTTTTAGTTTTGAACATTTTTACCTAAATTGCTATGTTTACGGGTATTTCAACAAAAATATTTTTAATTTATTTGATGTTTTTTAACGTTTAAAGAACTGGTTTTTTGGAATGGGCAAGTTTACGTTAATAATAATTTCTATAGCGGCTTCTTAAATCCTATACATAATAAAGGTAAAATGCTGTTACAACAGCTACAAAAACAAGCTGTATATGTAATAATTCACTATGACGATTTATAAAGTTGTAAATTCTATAAAATATTTAAAGATAACAACTTCATAACAAAGAAAAAAATATTATTATACTCTATATTTATTTTCTTTCTTAAAACTAGATTTTTACAATATTTTACTATAAAACAATAAAACATCATAAAAATCTAATCCTAGAGTACCGCCAGCAGCGAGGCAGGGCCCAAGCTACCGGTGGTCAGGGCTGCAAAGTGAGGAACCTCCTGACAATACGTGCCGTGTCAAGGAGTACTGCCTTTTGCATCATATTATTATTATTATTAGCCCTACTTTCCTACTGACAAAGGCCACTCATTCCTCCTTCCACCTACTTCTATCCTGAGCTAGTTTTTAAATAATAATAAGTTTAAATAAATAAATTCCTTTATGATCCCAAAGTGTTTACAAAGCAACAATCCCATTTCATACTCTGTGGCGTCTACGTGTAACCACGTCAGCGGACGCGGCGGCAGCAAAGCAGCACTTCCTCCGATTGTCGAAGCCCGATGATTGATCAATCAGAGCAATTGGAGCTTAATTGCGGCAATCCACCGTCTGTTTGCATTGTGGGGTCGCTGAATTACTCATGCTTTGTCTTTCGAAGGGGAAGAGTAATACGAACTCTACATAATGTAGGTATTACATAGAGGACCAGGGATTTATTGGCTTTCCAATTTGTGTGCAATGTAAACATTGACCATGTAGTGTGACTCAATTTTTAAGGCTGGGTTTTTTTACTGAAAGGCTTAAAGAATTAATATGTAATTTTTGTGTCATTTTAAATGGAAAATTACATCGAACAGTAAAGCAAATCACGATCTTCGGTTACTACTACCCGTAAAGGTATATCTATTAGGAGTGTGAATTATCATAAATATGTCCAGATGCTTTAACCAATGGAGCATAGGACATTATGCTTCATTGGTTAAAGCATATGTGCTCTATAGTAAGAATGTTGGTGTTGATGATGCCAAGTTTAAGTTATGTTATTACATTGTCGGAACAATTATTAACATTTTCATATGGTATCGCTACGATAGGTATGCTTGTAGTAAATAAAGATTAGAGATCAACGTTACCGAAGAATCCCAGTTTTTAAATTGGTACAGTTTTAGAATTCTGATTAATAAATAAGACAGATTGTCATCAACGTCAACATAAGTGAAGTCTTCCAATTTGTAAAAACGACCAACTTAATGGAAATTAAGCAATTATTGCATCCAGTTAGATTACTTTAAACGACTCTTTCAAGAAAATTGCCTTTCAATCAACATAATGATTTCATTAATTTAAAAGAAACCGAGCAGGCATTCACTAAAGTATTTCCAGCAACTACACAGTATTTACTCAACGTTTCCAATAGCAACGGAGCCCAAGCAATATCTGCAAAAGGACAAAATATCGCTGCAAATAAACGTTTAAGTTTATGGACTCGAAAGATACTACCGATTCGTGATCTCCTTTTTCTTTAGTTTCGCGTTTCGCGTGGCGGCCATCTTGGCGACATGTGGCAAGAGATTTAGGTGGCAAACGTGCTCCTCCGCATTAGATTATGTCGAAATGAATTGAGCGCTACTATTGGATATGTTATTGACGTAGATTTGCGATCGAAGGAACGAACTGATATTTCGTATTGTTATTAAAGCCGGGGCGCCCGCCGGACGTGCGGCGCATCGCAACAAGGCGACCGATACGCCGCCCTTACGGACCTATCGTTTAGGCCTCTTTATATTTTTCTTATGTAAATACGGTTTCATATCCGATGAGCTTTATTTATGTGGGAATCGTTTTAGCGAGATAAGTCTTTCTCTGCTTCACTGTTCACCTCTCGCGATGCATGTAAATTTTGCTTGTTTTGGAATACTGATTTATTTTATCCGCCGGCTAACTTATCTTACCTGATGTCTTGCGAGCTTTTGAAGATAAGAATATGCTTATATCCTTCGGTGACTTTGATATATATTGCCTCTGGTAAAACCGGTTTGAGCTTATAAATTCTGACTATTAAGTAGATGATAAAACAAGTAAATGTTAAGTAAAATTAAAACTACATTTTTGTTTTTATCTTCGTCAGTCTATAATCATCCCACTGCAGGACTGTCACCAGATGGCTAAAAAAAGTCATATGTCCACAGCTCGGCGTTTTGAAGGTTTGTAAACCGTTTGTGCTAGTTGTTATTTTTAAGAGGGTTTTTTTAAGATATAACTGATGTCTGACCATCCTAATCTGTTCTACTCCAAATCTAATATGTTATACGTTACAAGACTTAGAAAACCAACACCTCAAAATGTTATTTCGTTTAATTAAACTTAGAAATTTATAATTTATTAGTGGATAAGCACTTTACTCACTTTTTTAAGTAAGGCAGATAAAGATTAACTACTGTGTAATGTATAGACTTTAAATCCTTTTAGCGGCAGACACTTAGGTGTCTGCGCAGAAGAGTGTCGGCTGCTTTCTTAAAAGCACCTTCGACGTGAGTGTGTGTGCTCACCAAAAGTTCTCAAAGGACAAAGTTCTGGTGAAATGTAGTCAAAAAGTTGAAGTGTCGCAGAGATCAAAGCGTGGACGTGCCAGACCGAGAGTTGTTAAAACGTCTTCGAGGGTTTCGGAGCGGTAAACAGTAGCGGCCGCTGCGGCGCAAGCCACGGGCGGAAAGCGACTGCGGCGCTAGAGGTATCTATACATATAATAAGAACGTAGGGATAAAAAAAACTGTAATTGCAAGATATAAAAAAAAAATTACACAGGTTGCCTTAAAATCACTTACGGAACACGAGAGAATAGTTTTAAAAAAAATTGTTTGTTTGTTTGTTTGTTTGTTTGAACCCGATAAACTCGAGAACTACTAGACGGATTTTGATCCAGTTTTTACCAAAATGCTAAGAAAAATCTGGAGAATAATATAGGCTACATAAATACTCGAAAATACAGGGTGTCTCATTTAAATCGGTCAGTATGGGAAAGTCTGAAACTATAAGACATACGAAGATCTGTCCTCAGGAACCATGTCATCGATTTAATAAGAAGAAAAACTGCATTCATACATTTTAAAAAAACCTGTACTCAGCTCGGTAATCGGACCCGGTTGTTTTGAAAAAAATAAACTTATACTATTTCTATTTAGATATCGATTATATAGGTCTTAAGCAGTAAATGGCTCTTTGAAACATGATGTCTAAAATGAATAAAACGCATTGTTTTCACGTACTTTAATTTATTTTAGTAGGTGTTTGAAGTGACCACCGTTACATTCAACAAGTTCAGGCATGTAAAATTGTCTCTATTGTTGTTTGTACCTCTTTGCTGGTTTTGTAATTGTAAGATCGTTACCTAAACGTGTTGAATATTGTTTTGAAAAAAACGGTGGTCACTTCGAACACCTTCTAAAATAAATAAAAGTATGTGAAAACAATGCATTTTATTCATTTTAGACATCATGTTTCAAAGAGTCATTTACTGCTTAGCTCACGCGGACGAAGTCGCGGGCAACAGCTAGTACATATATATATTATATATAAATGTATATATATATATATATATACATCCCACAAACAAGGTTGCGTCCTCTTATTTGACTAAATTATCATATAATTATCATATAAACGGCGGACGCACGTTTATTAAAGTTACTAAAGATACCGAATAAAGACTTAAATTTTTTTTATTTTCATTAAATTTGTACTAAACTTTCACATGTGGAACAAAATTGCGTCCACCAAAATTTTTTATTTATTCCCATTTTTTCATACAGGAATCAATTTTGCATCTGAAAAAAATTGCATAAATTGCGTCCGTTATAGTCTAATATGTATACACATTAGACAACATCACATACATTGTTCTGATCCCAAGTAAGTAGCTTAAGCACTCGTAATATGGAAAGCATAATCAACGACGACGGTAACACAATCACCCAGACCCGACACACTTTGATTATTTACTCAATCAAAGCCGACACAATATCGGAAAGTTCGTTTTTCGACATTGACACGACCAGGACCTAAGAATTAGCGCCACCTAAAGTCCGACGTGCAAGCCACTCGGCTACGGAGGTGTTCAGAAAGTAATAAGTAATTAACATAAAATACTTCTAAATCATTTGTACCTATTATGTTATACTGCCAGCAAAATTTACATAATCATAACAAGTAAATATATAAGTAAACATTTAATAAATGCTACGTTCTAAATGAGTTTTACAAAATAATTATAAGACCTTACCTTGAAGCACCACTTCATCCACGAGATTTCTCTATGAGTGTGATTTGACTAACTAATTATTAAAAGTTATTCGCTGAGCGGTAACATGTGCGAAGGTATGCCATCTGTAAATTTGTTAATTTCGTTTTTGGGCGTTGTGGCGCTTAAAAAGCCTTAAAGGTTCGAGACTTATTCATGCTAGGCTCGTTGCGCTCATAACTTGCGTCACGGACGCGACGCGAGGGCGGCGCACGCGCAAGGCGGCATCCTTTGATGTCGCGAGGGTAGTTATGGAAATTAATAAAGCGAACAACAAGTAATTGCTTCCGATAAGCGGCGGGCGGCTGCGTCTTTTTTCTCCGCCGTTTAACGAGCAATGCAAACACGTCCTAAACGGTTCCAAGTAATTAATATTTGACGATTGGACATTGGGACGAAGGAAGTTTAATTTAGTTCGATGTGATGGATGATGTTATTATAATAAACTACTAGTACTATTACTATCGCGACTTCATCCGCTTGAGTGAACATTCGTATTAGAGCGCCACATACCCGGTCCAATTGTTGTTTTGTGTACGTAAACCACCCTCGAAAGACGCTATATCTATTAGAAAAAATCCCATCAAAACCCGTCCAGTATAGTTCCTGAGATTAGCCCGTCCTAACAGACAAACAGACGCGTTCCGGGGACTTCTCTTATACCATGATATATTTAGCTATCAAGGCATAGTGAAACAAAAGCAGATATGAAATGTTTTTATTTTGTTTATATAATTTTAACGCAAATTTTGTTGCGAACAAATAACAAAAACACAATGTTGAAAAAAATTCTTTTCAACATTTTTTCAAAGTAAATAGTGTTGAATAATTTCGGCGGGCTGGTTAGAACCACGATAGCTCAATTGGGAGAGCACCTGATCCGGTATGTCAGAAGGGTGCAGGTTCAAATCCTTCTCGTGGAAATTTGTGTTTTTGTAAAAGCAGATATGTCACCCGCCCAGGTGTAAAAAGTTATTCGGACGAGTTTTTTTGAGACAAACACTTGAAGTTATTTTCGCCTGCGCCTTCACCTGCGTAAATTTTGGTCCGTCATTAAAGGCTTTGACGATTGCAACCGAGAACATTGTAGGTGTTTAATCGGGACAAAAGCATAGCGTCCTTCATAACCCGTTCCTAACACAAGAAGAACAAAGTAGCTGGCTATTTAGAAAAAAAAATGCTTAGTTATCTAGAAGACTCTTTCGTAACCATTAAACCGATCAGATTTCTCTGAATACACAATTTTTAAAATTTTAATTTCATAAGTACTTTTTTTTTTCTTTGTGATTTAATGTAAGTACCTACATACAGTAGGAGCACCTGTTTGTCTGCTGATAAGAGACGCGGCGAGAGCAAAGCACTGACTTACTTAACGACCGGTTACTTAATTTGCGATTATTTAAAATAATAGCTGAGCGCCAGTGCACTTGGCGGCGGTGGCGGCGGCGCCGACACTTGAATATTGTTTTAGAGAATACTTTTAGATAATACACTTTTAAATAGACTGTTAAAACACACTTACTCTCACACAGTGGCGTGCAGTGACGTAGGCATGTTATTTTATCGAGATATTTGCTAAATACATTTATGTACTTACATGAAGCGAGCACAAATTTAATGAACACATAATTATTTTTTCGTGGACTAAGATAGGCCGATGATGATGATGATAATAAAATAAACTAAACTTTCCTACACTCACACCAATTATCTAGCCCAAGAGAAGCTTCGTTATGAAACTCGTTAAATGGTTACTAGACAACGGATGAACATACTTGAAATACTTAAATACATACTTATTATATATAGAAAACACCCAGACCCGAGACAATTTAGAAAAACGATAATTTCTAAATTGACCCGACCGGGGATCGAACCCGGGACCTCAGAGATGGCGACACCATGAAAACCGATGTACAAACCACTCGACCAAGGAGGTCGTTTAATGATGATGATGATGATTATACTTTTCTACCAATACTACCCTGTAAAAGGAATCTTATAGGTCAACAACTGCGTCATCAATAACGGACATTTTATATTATTCCCTTAAAAACGAGAAGCTTACATACAATTTTATATTGTACACCCTGTAACAATGCTGAAGTTTACTGATTTTATTTGCATTAAGTAGTAAATATTTGATATACAACAATGGAATATATAATCTTATTGATAGCAATTCTCAGGTACCTGCAATGTCTCTCCTCAACTTTTATCATTGAGTAGCACTGCCACAAAATGTCTAAAATCGGTCATCAATCGAGAAAAAAAGTATTGGTATCGTATGGCAACCAACACACAATGACACCATATGCAAACAAACCAACAACAATGTATTAAATCACGACAACAATATAAAGCAACTCGACCCTTCGCAATCATTTACGGATAACGTTAAAAGAAACCTATCAATAAAATTGAACTTAGCGTGTCCCGATATAAAACACTTTGTTATTAAGTTGACAAGCAACCGTAAAAATGCTCCTCTAAAATGTAAAATAAACAGATCAATCATGTTAAACCGATCCCACCGCGCTCTCGGTCCCGAGAAGAAGCCTACGTAAGCGTCTATTATAAAGCGCAGATGTTACCACAAGACCGATTTCTAACCCCGTCCTCTTTACACCTTACCTCCGCGGTGGTGTATAAAAGAGATAAAAAATAAAAGACACACTCTTTTTTATTTATTTTCGAAATAAGAATTGTTCTACATTCGGGAGAGCGATTGACATGCGGTCCCCTGCGGGCGCCCCCCGACGCGTATCAAACGGTGCACAAGATGGCCCTCGCATTATCATTTTAAAATTTATTACGCTAATTATGAAAGGGTCGTATTTAAAAATGAAACAAAAGGTATTATGACTGCCATTTTGTGTGACAAAAGCTTTGCGGACGTGTATCGTGCTACTTTTTCGGGGAAAAATAAATCTAGCAAGGCACATCAATCAAGTGGTTGGATGGACGGGAAATGCCCGTTCCGCATTATTATGTAGATCCGTGATTAAAGCTTTTTAAAAAAATAACGAATTCACAATATGTAGGTGTAGCATTAACATAACCCTTTAATTTGATGTGTTTTTTTGGATTTTTGGATTGGGCGTGTCAACTTGAGCGTTTTATCTCGCTTTACATTTCCTGTATCTACAAAGTCGGAATTACATTAACATGTTATGCCTAAGTAGTTACTATTAAAAACGTATCATTAACAAAAAATCGTAAGGATTAAAATGAAAAGTGAAGGTTGCTTTACATACAAGCTATGTATTGAGAATAGATCCTTTTTAACTGTTATTATTATAAGGTATATATTTAATAAAAGGTGGACCGACGATCTGGTGAAGGTCGCGGGAAGCCGCAGTATGCGAGCAGCACAAAACCGGTCGTTGTGGAGATCTTTGGGGGAGAGGCCTTTGTCCAGCAGGGGACGTCTTTTGGCTGAGATGATGATGATGATGATGAAATATTTAATTATTTCCTATCACTTTAGGGTTTAAATGTAAGTCTTATGAAAGTCACTACACCATCGGTTTGTTAATCTACAACGAAAAGCTTTGTATTGAGAAGAATCGGCAAGAAACTTGGCATATTTTGTGATTCAAAGGTAAGTCGTTAAGACAAACCCTACTTCCAATCAAAACTTGCCCAAACATGTAGTCCCCTCTGGAAATCGAATCCAGGACCTGTGTCTGAAACCAGCGGTCTAACCAGTAGACCAAATAGGCGGTTAAATTGCATATCATTGATGTTATGGCGACATATTTATATAAGTGCAATATCTCCTGTATCTGGCAAATACAAACAAGCCTCTCCCAAGTTTCGATGTAAGTCATGCTCAATATTCAAGGCGTAATAAACCAATATTGTCATTCCGGATGGCGGCCGCTTCTAATTAGCCCAACAGCCGAGGAACGTGACGCGACTGACCAAGCCACCTAGCCCTGCCCTGCCCGGCACATATCTAATTGGAGATTTCACGAGATAACACTATGGCTCCCTAATTATGGATTATGGAGCAATCCACTCAATCCGTAAGTAAATGGTTTGTCTCTCCTATTGCACAGACTATGTAGAGTATTTTTTTTTGGAAGCAGTTGAGGTATTCGTGATTAGCAATTGTTGTTTGTTAATGGATATTTAGTTGTATTGTTTTGAATTATCAATAAATAAAATCCCATCGTTGTATTAGTGTTTAAAGAGTGATGCAATAAATACGGAGATTAGCAACTGGGAAAACTAACATTAAACCCTTGGCATCGCGTAAGACATCATTATCGTCGACTTAAGCCGCGTCTCGAAACTTACGCAATTTAGCCGGAGTTAATTAACAGTCTGCTCAGTGAGTGCACGACAGCCACAACGACAAATACCCATTACTATAGTATGTCGTTACTCAAATGTGTGGATAGTACTGCTATCGAACACCGTCAACTGACACGAATGCCTCGGAGAATCTAGTAGGAGACCGGGGACACGCATGATGCAAGTTCTCTCCTCACTCTACCACTACACACTCAGATACACACACATGCACACTATGGCCAAGACACCGTACTCCTAGAACAAAAGAGAAACGCGTGCTGCACCAAGTACAGGCTTGTGCCTGAGCGCTTTTCTTCTCGCCCATGATATGGTCAACCGGAGCCGAAGCCGTAGTCTTTAAAGGCGCCTTCGGGATGCTCGGGCCCTTGCTCAAGAAACCGAACCGAACACCTCGGAGAATCTAGAGGGGAGAAGGAATTCGCTAGGAACCCTTTGTTTCCCGCTGCGCACAAAATCTGGTTACGCCCGCGCCGTGAAGACCAAAAACGGCCAGCAGCAAAACTCTTTTCTAAAAAACAATCGAAAACAAGATTGGGAGTCAACCGGCGTGCTGACGTCATCTTGAGCAAACTCACAGTTCAATGTTCAATTAGAATGTGGCGCAGAATTTAGTACGGGACAAAGGATAAGTGAAATGGGTATTTGATGTCGTTTCGACGCGTTACGCAGAGGGGGTTAGGTCGTAATCCGCGGGCGCGATCGCTATTGAAACATCGCCGCCGAGCCTAAAACAGGCGGGCTTAGCGCCACTCGCACCGAACATAATACCCCTCTCCAACTTGTGATTCGGATCTTAGGCGCTGAAATAACGCAAATTCACGACTCAAGCGCGCGCTCCCAGGGAAGATAACACTGCAAATTGGAGACGATAAAAATTTATTCATGGTTTCTAACGTAATACGATACGAGCCAGTTATATTTTATAGGTAAACGCTTTATACAAAAGCGGCTAACGTTTATGTAACTACTACAATCACGGACCATAAATAAGTTTAGACACATACCTCTCGTTTGAACTGGGAAATGAATATTAATTTCTATCATTACTATTTCAACGAGAATGGCGGTGACGCGACAATTTTTTTTTCTTTTTTGCAGCGGTTGCTATAGTTATGCTACGACGACGTGGGACGCGATTAATGTGACTAATAAATTGTTCTCGAATTTTAATAAAAAGGTTTGGTAAAGTAAGTGTAAAAGTCGGAACACATACGATTATATGAGTTTTGTGACGTCTCCCGATTTTAGAGGCGATATCTTCAACGATGTTCTTGTTAACATCTCTACATTTATTGCTAAGTAGAGATAATGAGTAATGCAATGTTTGAAACCGTCATAGACTATTGTAAGTATAAATGATTAGTCTTAAACACCATAGCTGACTTGTTGAATTTGAGTATTTGTAGCACAGTACCGCCGCCGCCCCAATTGTAGGTAATGTTATGGATGAAAAGGGAGAACGGGCCACACACTACCACGAGGGCCCAGTGCGGATTGTTGGTTGTTAACGATTGCTAATGCAGCCGAGACCAACGGTTTTACGTGCCTTCCGAAGCACGGAGGAGCTCCGCTTTATAATGATTTCTTTCATAAATATTGTACAGAATTTAATAAAACTTTTATTCCAAAAAGGATCTCGGTTAGTGGTACTGTTACTTTTAGTGAATGGGCTACAATTGGTATTCACAAAAGTAGAAAGCGACTTTATGAGCTATATGATGAACGCAACTATAACACCAGTGAAGATTTTAAATTGTATGTCAAAAATTATTCTAAGTTATTTACAATAGTATGTCGATTAGCAAAGGCAAAGTTCCTGAGTTCAAAGATTAAGCTAAGTGATAACAAAATAAAAATGACATGGAATATTATAAATAGTGAAACTGGAAATGTCAAAAGTCGTAACAATGAGTACAAATTGAGCTACGAAAATCAAACCTTAACTTCCGATGCTGATGTTGCTGCGGCATTTGAGAAGTTTTTTACTGATATTCCAGTTTCAACTACAAAGGCTTTGGACTCCTCCCCCACTGTAGCTGAAGCGGTTCTAAAGGAAAATGTCAAACCTAGTGAAAACTATTTTAGTTTTCAAAAAATTGATTTTAGAGTTATAATTAAAACTTTTAATACTCTTAATAAAAAGAAGACTGCTGATCTGTGGGGTAATTCCGTCTACGTCACTAAATCCGTTATTGAGACAATAGCTTGCATATTTAATGAATGCATTGACTGTGGTGTTTATCCTGACCTAATGAAGCACAGTAAAGTAATCCCATTATTCAAATCAGGTAGCACATGTGACCCCTCTAACTTTAGACCAATTTCTGTGTTACCCACATTTAGTAAAATATTTGAAAAGATAATTCTAGACCAAATTCAAGTTCATTTTTATAGAAATAAACTTTTACATTCTAGACAATATGGTTTCACTAGGGGTCGCTCGACTACTGACGCAAGTGTTGAGCTTTTACTTCAAATATTTAATGCCTGGGAGGATTCACACGATGCCGTAGGGTTTTTTTGTGATTTATCCAAGGCCTTTGATTGTGTTTTACATGAAACCCTGGTCAGGAAGCTCTACCACTATGGAATTAGAGATGCATCACTGAATCTTCTTATCTCATATTTGAGTGATAGGGTTCAGAGGGTTGATGTTAACGGTAAAAGATCTCCGGGATCGGTGGTTACAATGGGAGTTCCACAGGGTTCAATTCTTGGTCCTTTCTTATTTTTAATTTATATTAACGACTTGCCTTACTTTGTAAAAGACAAACATGAGATAGTATTGTTTGCAGATGATACCTCACTTTTATTCAAAGTGAAACGACGACAGCCGATTGATGACGATGTGAACAATGCTGTCTCAAAGATAGTTCATTGGTTTAGTGTTAACAATTTGCTATTAAATGAACAAAAACCAAATGTATAAGATTTGTATTACCCAACGTTAAGGAGGTAAAAACCAGTGTAAAAATTAAAGATAAGAATGTGGACCTTGTGGACACCACAGTGTTTCTAGGCATTACGTTGGATGCAAAGCTACAGTGGGGCCCACATATAGATAAATTGTCGAGTAGACTGAGTTCTGCGGCTTATGCAGTAATGAAAATTCGTCAGATCACTGACATTGAAACAGCTAGACTTGTTTACTTTAGTTATTTCCATAGCGTAATGTCGTACGGCATTTTACTGTGGGGCAATGCTGCCGATATTCAAACTATCTTTGTGCTGCAGAAGCGGGCTATTCGAGCAATTTATAATTTAAAAGCTGGTAATTCTCTTAGGGAGAGATTTAAAGATATTAATATAATGACAGTTGCATCACAATATATTTACGAGAACCTAATGTATGTATATAAAAATATTGAAACTTTTTCTAAAAACAGTGATATTCACAATGTAAACACTAGAAATAAAAACAAACTAGCAGTACCTAATACTAGGCTCCACAAAGTAAATAATTCATTTAGAGGCCTGTGTGTACGTTTTTACAATAAAGTTCCAAGTAATATCCAAAAACTAGATATTAATAAATTTAAAATCGCTATTAAAGAAAAGCTATATAAAAAAGCTTATTATAAAGTGTCTGATTACATTGAAGACAAAACAGCATGGGTTTAAAATGCTCCAATCTATTTCTAATCCGAAAAATTGATAAGATTTTTTTTTTTAAACTTGTTTAATTTGGTAATGTAACGGCATATAATTTTGTAAATGTCGTTACATATTGAATTAAAGCTGTGGAGTTTCTTGCGCCCATTCTTCTCCACAGCTAAAATATAGACGTCCTGAATAGGTAGTAGGTAAAAAAAATATGGACGATTCAAAAGCACTTTTCTAAAGTTTATTTGAATAAAGAATATTTGACTTTGACTTTGACTTTGACTCGAGATGATACATTTTTGGTCACACAACCAACGATCGGCCTTTGTTAATAGTTATTTGTTATAAAAGTGCAAAGTTGCTTTTTAACCGCGTGCTCAATTTTGATGACCGAGCAAGCGAACGATTCTAAAATTTATAAAAAAATTAGAATCCTGAGCGTTAGCGAGGGAATCAAAAGAGCACGAGGTGAAAAATCTTTGCACTCAAGTGCAACACGTAACTTTTTATCCCATCTCAGTGAGGAAATGACTAAAAGCAAAAAAAAACATTTACAATCACAAGATACTTTTATTTCAGTTTAGGTATTAACTACTACATTACGATAGGTAAGTATTTCTGTCATACTTAATAGTTATACCGATTCATCGGATTCCCTTGATATTTTTGGTTGCTGAGCAGATGAGGCTCTTTTTAAAAATGCCACTAATTTGGGATAGGTGTTGTTAAGTACGTCTTTTTTCATCTTTATTGTTGCTTTTAGCATTAAATACGTACTCCATAGAGTGCTTGATTTGTTGGTCTCGGATAATTCAATAAAATATGTCAGCAAAACGTTTTCGGAGTAAGTTTTGGCTTCTTTAGCTGTCGCCACGTGTTAAACATATCGTACTGTTTCAAATACTTCTCGTTGAGGGAGAAAGCTCATTTTCGCATTATTAACAGTTTCAGTCAATTCTTATGGCGTCAAATAAACTTCCTCGTCGCTAGAATTACTTATTTTAGGTTTTTCACTTGTTTTCAAGTTTCATGTTTAAATCCTAAGGTTTTAACAATATGACGTGAAAAGAAAATGGCGCGATCAAAGCAAATTTAAAAAAAGTACACCAAGAAGGTTTCGAGTCTGATTTTTAACAAATTTTAAAAGGTTGTATGATAAATTCGGCACCATAGAGGTAGAAGTAAATAGGTATAATGATGTTTTGAATTCACAAACTTAGTGCACACGATGTTCTAAATTCAATTTACTTTATCCTCTAGCCGATAAAAACGGCTTTTGCACTCAGATATCGAAGAGCAAAAATACTCTTTCCGAGATGAAAAGGTACATTATCTTATCAATCGCAGACCAGGCGTCCATAAACAAGCCGACTGGTTGAATTTGTGTTTTCGTAGCACAGCGCCGCCCCAATTGTAATGCTAACTAACAATGCGCAGTCAAATCGCCGGCCTGACGCGATTCAGGAAACGTCCAAGAGAGGGTGGTCAATTCAAAAAATTCAAAATTCAAAATTCAAAATCATTTATTCAGTTTAGGCTACAAATAGCTCTTATGAACGTCATTTTAAGCCATCGGTTCGTAAGTCTATCTACTCTGGGCGGGAGATCTTGTACTGAGAAGAACCGGCAAGAAACTCAGCAAGTGTCCAGCTCTTTTCTCCCTTACAGCGTCATAAATATTGGAAAAAGCCCTATCATAAAGGACACTTTCCATCACAAATAAAAACACAAAATGTAAAGGACAACCACAACATGTAAAAAAACACAAAAAATAAAAAATAACTAAATAAAATATTTAAGTCAGCAAAAACATAATTTACCAGTTTAATTTTTTACAATATCATACAGTACTAGTAAAAATAAAAAAAAACTATAGTTAATAATAATAAAAATAAAACTAATTGTAATGTTCAATGCAACGCTATTTTGTTATCTGCAGGACACTATTTATAAGTAGTATTATGTATATGTTTTTTATTATAGCCAGGCTGTTTTATCTTCTAAATATTCTTTGACTGTATAATAACCTTTTTTTAATAAAGAAGACTTTACATGTTTTTTAAACTTATCTAAAGGTAAATCTAGTACAGTATTTGGTATTTTATTTCACTCATCAGGTCACTCATCATCAGCTCATTTTATATCCCCACTAGGGGCACGAGTCGTCCCTATAGATGGAAAGGGAGAACGGGCCCTTAACCACCACGCGGGCGCAGTGTGGATTGGTGGTTGTTAACGACTGCTAATACAGCTGGGACTAACGGCTTTACGTGCCTTCTGAAGCATGGAGGAGCTGATACAGAGATGATACATTTTCGGTCATCGAGCTCTTTAAACAAGCTTGCTTAATCATAAATAGGTACCTATTCCATTGTCCCACACAGTTCAAACGCGACATCTTTAAGCCTTAAGCCGACTGGTTGAATTTGCGTTTTCGTAGCGCAGCGCCGCCTCAAGTGTAATGCTAACTAACGATGCGGAGTCGCCGACGCCGGACTGACGCGACGCAGAAGACGTCCGAGAGCGCGTGGTCACTCGCGTAATCCTTATTTATGGCAAGACGCGCTGCGACGCCTTGCCGACCAACTATTTGTCAGCCGACACTGGTATCAATCTAGGGAATTGACTTAGAGCCTCTTGGCGGTGTGTGTTTTATGATGTCGTCACTTATGAATTGACAATGAGGATAAATCCAACTTGGAGTTGACTTTAAACGCAATTTAGGTAAGTACATTAGATACCTATGTATGTGCTCCGTCATGTCAGCTGACGTGCCGTTTTTGCGACATAGAGCGATATAGAGGTATATACTAAATAGAGTATCAGATAATATATTATATAGTCAACCAGACGTCAAATTATTCTCGAGATCCCACATATAATCTTTCTTAAAACATATTTCAAAATGAGGATGTAGTAGGTACACTCATTTGCCAATTCGTCACTTGATCTCGTTACAGAGCCTAAACGAGCGACTTCCCTATATACCGGTAACAGTGACAGAGTTATCTGCGGCGCCGTTAACAATACACCGCGTAAAGTGACCAACAAAAGTGAAACCGAATCGCCCCGGGGCTGTGTGCGCGTTAGACAAACACCCCCCGAGTGTAGGGCTGGGGCTGGAAAAACTTTACGAAAATCTACAATTATTCGATTCGATTTCGCTAGAAATCGGCTAGTTTTTGTCA
Organism: Eudonia lacustrata; assembly: GCA_947562085.1. Lineage (NCBI taxonomy): Eukaryota > Metazoa > Arthropoda > Insecta > Lepidoptera > Crambidae > Eudonia > Eudonia lacustrata. Next base: position 18,589,361 of record OX387312.1, on the reverse strand, counting down.
TATCGCTTCAGTAATATGTACCTACGTCTGTGATTGCAAAGGTTTAAAGTTATATTTTAAAGTTGATCTTAGATTTAAGTATCTGCTATTAATGTAGTAGGTAAATCCCTCAAAAATGGAAACGGTGGAAACGAAGAAGGGGTTAGTGACAAAGACTATCATAATTTTTTTTAAATTTCATATTGAAATCGGAGGTGCTGTTTATCAATATGACATCTATATTGGAAGGTCTAAGAAGTCGGGGACTTAATTTTTTTTATGAACTCTTTCCCCAAAATAATATAGCTTTAAACTTCTTGGCGGGAAAGTGAAGAGTCATGACTGCGGTTTTGTTTTATTTTCTAAAATTTATGATAATAATATGTCGAACATTAATGTGAAATAATGGTGGATTATTAACCGTTAAGTGTTCGTGAGTGTGCATGAGTGGTGGCAAATGAAACAAAACAGTGCAACGACACTTTTCAAATTCTCGCAAAAAGTCCGCCCGAGGATTTAGTAAAGCCCCACATCTTTAATGAGATACTCGAGGGGTTGGAGGGGTCTATCATTTCTCACTTCTAATTTCTATTGTCATTCATCATCATCATGTATGATGTATGACAACAATATTTCCTTCCTGTAGGAAGGAAATATTGTTGTATTACTTGTAAGAAAAATTAGTTTGACACTGGCTAAATGTGCTAATCGCACGAAGCCGTCAACTAAAAAAAAAAAATATAGCTCTATAATTATTTTGAGGCTTTATCGACTTTGAAAACTTAAACAAACTCAATATGGGTATTTATTCATGGTATTTAATGCTTTTTTGTGGCTGTCGATTATGAATATGACATTTATTTCGAGAACCAAAATGGCGAACGTGATTTTTTTTAATACTTAAATCATTAGGGGTATTGTTTTGAAATTTGTGGGTCCTATATAAAATATATGACATTTGTTTCGAAAACCAAGAAGGCGGACGTGATTTAAAAACCGGACAAGTGCGAGTCGGACTCGCCCACCGAGGGTTTCGTACAAATTTATGGGTACATAATATAACTTATATACTCGTAGTACAGGAATCTAGTCTCGAACTTTTCCCAAAATTCAGTTTCCAAAACCTACAATTACTATTATTTATTATTTTCTATTACTTTTATTTTTGACTAATAAATCATCATTATATTTGTATTTCTTTATTATTATTATAAAGAGGGAATATTAGTTTTTTGTTTGTAATGATTTACTCTAAAAATATATCTATATTATAATATCTCTCTATATCTGTAAATATTTAAAATCGATTGAGTATCTACTCAACCGATTTTAAATATTTACGCTGCTAGGTTTTGTACCTATGTACTAATTTGTAATTTATTGTTAGGTGCTTAACATACAAAGTAATTGAATCTAGGGCTGTATTAACGTTTTTTGTCTGCTTTCTACGTGAACTGAATGTGACCTAAGTTTGTTTAATTTCCTATTAAAATATAATATGTATAATACTACTAGGTACAAGACACTTTATTAGGTAGGTAGTTATTTAGGATTGTGTATAATTACAAAATTAAGAAAAAGGTAGGTAAATTAAATTAAGTAGGTACGCATAATAGTGCAAACTGTTAGGTACTTACTACATACACCAAAAATATTAGGTACCTACGTATACATATAAAAAAGGAAAAAGGTATTTCTTTTTTCATTCTTCGTCATAAATCGAAAACTATACATCATAAAAATAATTAAAAATCTGTTTAAGCTTGTGCAAATGAAGCCTTTCCATACAATACCACACATGACACGGTTAACTAACTTCAAAATTTGGATCCTTGTTCCTTGCATAAAGACCCTGTTTTTTTGTGATTTCATTAAATATGTATAGTTTTCAGATTTTTCCCTGTACTTGTAGTATAAGACGATATTACTTGCCAAACTTCATAGTTCTAGGTCAACGTACCCTAGGTAAGTACCCTATGAATTTTGATTCCCTTGAGATTGTCGAAATATACGTTTTATGCGACATAAACAGCCGTATCTTTTTTTTTCGTTAACTTAGAGTTTAATTTTTTTACAGCTTCAAGGGACCGCAGATCTGAGCATAACAGACCTGAGACAGACAGACGGATAGACGGACAGACGGACAACAAAGTGATCCTATAAGGGTTCCGTTTTCTCCTTTTGGGGTACGGAACCCTAAAAAAGTAAATAAGGCATCGTTTTTAAGGTTTTCGTAGGTGACAATTATTAATATGACATCTATTTCAAAATCCAAGATGGCGGACGTGATCTTTTTCTTAAAGTTAATATGAGTATCGTTTTTAAGGTATTCGTGGGTGTCAATTATGAATATGACATCTATTGTTTTCTAAAGTTTACGCGAACACTACACATTGAAATGAAACAACTTTTACGGATCTACTCGCGTTTATTTTACACATTAAGTACTTATTTAATGTTTATCCTGACGTTTCGAACCCTTTGCAGGTTCCGTGGTCACAGGGAGACTGAGGTGTTGGTCGTCTCATAATTAGTTGGTAGCTTGTATATCCTCATTTAAATTTAATCAGGATGCGTTCCATTTTACGCAGAAAGAGCTTACAGTATCTTTTGGTCTGGCAGTATGATGTTGGGCCTGGGATTTAATATTTTGTATGATGGGATCCCAGGCTGATAGTAGATTCCAACCATCTTCTCTATAAAATTAGGGTGTTTTTTTTTAATTTCAATAGCCTCGCGAGGGATCCTAGGGATGAATCGTTGTTCTCTAGCGAGTATTTGTGGTTTATCAAATCTGATGTAATGATGGGAATGTTCGCATACTGTAGACTTATTTTCGCGCCTATGCTTGACGTCGGCTATATGTTCTATAACGTTTATGTTCTTTCTTGTTATTCTCACCACCATCCTAGACAGTTTGGCTCCTGTAGGGAAATCTTTGTTTCAGAGAGCACGCGGCATCTGTGACACCCAACACCTGGCAAACCCGTCACCTAAAATGGCTTAGGGTTCACCTAAAACTGGTAAATGGTGGTCAATGGTGAAAATGGGCGTTAGAGCCCCGGTCGCATGAATTCACTACATATATCTACAAGTCAATCGAGCAACAAAAAACACCACCTTTAGTTCAAAAGAAAGTCGATGTGCAAGACTGAGATACAATAATTTTGACTGCCATGTTCTTTTGGCGTGAAGAGTGTGTGGCCAATGTGGAGTACATTGGCCTTTGGTAAAACAGTCGCCTAAAGAAGAAATTGTCTTAAAGGAATTTATGCTTTTATTTATATAAGTAAGTAATCTATGCATTAATTAATACGTAAATAGAAAGCTTTGCCAACCTTTTAAAACACATTGCGCGCAGAGGACTGTAAGACTTGGCATACTTAAAGTTCATAAGGAGACGGAGTGCAGAAAAATAAAAACTTCAAAGGATATTAAAAAATGCGGATGATTTGAATCTGTCAATGTCAACCACATTTTTTTAAATTGTCATTGCCATTGGTAACTATTCTACGTTTAGCCCTTCAGCCGAAATAGTAAACATCTTTTAATAAAAATTACGGTCGAATTTCGACCACTGGGTGACCACTGGTATTAATAAATGGCACACAACACAGCAATGCAGAACATTTCTCCTTCGCGGTAGAAATATCGGCTATGTAATATGTGGTGGCTATCCCTATCTGTGTAAAATAAAATTAAGTTCTTGACAGATAATAATAAGCTTTTTTAAGTTTATATTTGTCTTATAAATAAAAAAGAGGAATACCTAATGGATAAGCTAATGCGCTGTGCCCATCATCCGTCCGCCGTCATTAAGCCTACTATCTATCTATTGTATAAACATAAATAATGTATTTAGTACTAAAACTGGCGACTTAATAACCATCGCGATTGCAATTACTAATTTAATCGATGTTGCGAACTCCACGGACCACATCCCTCGGTCAACAACCAAACATGCAACTTTACGCGGGTCATCTTTCATTATTACGGCTCTATTTTGGCAAGTCACAACCGGGGAGGCGTGCCGGCCGGCGGTCACCGTGCCCCCCGACTGCGCGTTTTTTTCACCACACTGACCAGTGCCCCCATCTCTTAGATAATATCATAAATTATAACCCAATTGCACGACTGTTAAAACTTGACAGATGAAAAGGTTCGAGCCGAGTTGAGTTGACCGGCCGATAAAGTTAACGTTACAATAAGGGTACTTCATGGAGACATTTTGAGATGATTAACGTGAATGCTTGTTTATGACCCCTGGTCAGTTGTGGCTATTGTGGAATGCTACATTAATGGTGGGCTAGTTTAAATGGCCTTTGTTTGAGTATTCATTGTTAATTCCGTAATAGTAGAACATTTGGTAAAGATACACAATTTACAATTAAATACTATCATACGTCACGGCTTGCAATAATATTAATTTCAGATGACATTTTTTGTTACTTTATTCTACAACGGGCAAGTACTTGTTTGTTTGCCTTTGCAGCTTTTTCAGTAAATTGTTTACACTAAGGAATTTCTTAGGATACCAACCTACTGAAAAAGAAACAGGCGTAGGCCTGTTTATAGAAAATGCCATAGGGCTATGTTTATGGCGACAGATTAAGATAATCATGACGGATGTGGCTAGTCATGCGGACTAAGTAATAAACTGAACATTACACCTTAAATTGTTTTGCTTAATCGTATTTATTTCTATTGAGTATAGCTAACAAATAATCATCATCAATTTCAAGCATAATAAATAATTAAAGATCAAAAACCTTGAAGGATGTCTTGTCAAATAAACGGCATCTTTCATGACTAATGGTGGAGACAGTATGCGACATTGTCGTGTGGATCGTACAAGCTATAATGCGCATACGCATACCACTCGGCGCCAGTCTAGAGCACATCCCGATTCCCGAACAATGCACCATTACAGAGGTATTTAATGCTCACGGTGATACTTTTTTTATGAAAATTGTTAGTTAAGGAACGTCCATACCAAAGTTATTGTGCAATATATTCGGGTACCGTAAAAATAATATTTAAATTGCTTCAAGCTTGAAGGCTGCGGCGATTGATGAGATGTCATTTCGGTATCGCAAAATGTCAAAGGAAACCATTTGCTTGGTTATTTGATTTGACGTTTGGTTTAATTATGACTTAGTTATTTGATTTTTTGCCGCCACTGTAGTCTAGTTAAACCTCCTCCTCGGCCAGAGGTTACTGATTCCGATTTCCACAGGAAAGTACTAATACTAATAATGTACACAATCTGATGGGTGGTAGTGTCAAGGCTTGTGATAAGTCCTTCTGGCTAGCTACCAACATTATCATCCAGGTTTATCGCTATAAAAACCATGTTAGTGTTATTGTTTCAAGTATTTTTGGTTCCAGATAAATGTTTGGGCCAGGGCTGGTTCATCATCATCATCAGCCTAAACTAGTCCACTGCTGGACATAGGCCTCTCCAAGTGCACGCCACCGATCACGATCCGCGGCTACTCTCATCCAGCTCTTGCCAGCCACCTTGCGAAGATCGTCGCTCCTAATCTGAGGGCGTCCTAAACTACGTTTGCCGATACGCGTTCTCCACTCGAGAACTCTAACCCAACGCTTGTCGGTACTGCGACTAATATGACCGGCCCACTGTATAAGTCTGTGAAAGTCTGTTCTAAGTTCTTTCTGCCGCCTAGGAGAACTCGCAAAGTGCTTGGGAACAGTTTCTCACCTTCCCTTACAGAATTCTGCACGTACAAAAGGATTTGTTAACCAAAAGACTTTAACTGCACAAATAAAAGAAAACTATAATGTTTCGGCTCAAAATTTAGATTCCATTTTACAGACCCAGACATATACCTCTTCAAGAGGTATATCTCATCTAGTAGAATCTAAGTTAGGGGAAGGTGACATTAGCGGAGCAGCCAGGATTCTTTTTAGTAGTTATGTAGTGGCACAGTGTTCTCCAGAAACGCTCGCAGCTCTGGAGAGCAAACACCCTGCCCCAGCGGATGGCCTTTCTTTCCCGATCCCTTATTTCAGATAATCACTCCCTCACCATTACAGGTCGAGAGTTGGCCACAGCCGTTTGCTCCTTCCGGAGCGGCTCTGCTGGCGGCTTTGACGGCCTGAATTCTCAGCACCTTAAGGACCTTACCTGTTTAGGCGCCGGGGCTGCTGGTGAGTTGCTCTTGAAGGAGCTTACGGCTCTGAATAACCTTATGCTCTAAGGCAAGGTGAACGAGGCCGTCATTGACGTTCTGTATAGGGCCAATCTATGCGCCCTGCGTAATGGCGGTGTTCTTCCCATTGCCGTGGGAACTACTAACCGTCGTATGGCAGCCAAGATTTGCTGTAAATTTTATGGTGAGGTTGTTTTGGAAAAATTTCAGCCCCTGCAGCTAGGTTTCGGCTCCAAAGGGGGCTGTGAGGCTGCCGTACACGCTTTTTCGACCTACCTAAATTCTGGTAGAGCAGAGTTCATCCTGAAGGTTGACATAAAGAATGCTTTCAATTCTGTTAATAGGGACACCTTGCTGATAGAAATTAAAAAGAAATACCCCAAATCTATAGTTTCCTTTGGCAATGAACTAGCCGCCGCCCAGAGTAGACTTACGAACCGATGGCATAGTGACATTCACAAGAGCTACTTGTAGCCTAAACTGAAAAAAATATTTTGAAATTTTTTTGAATTTTGAATGCTACAGATTCCCCTCTAAATTACTGTATCGGGACAACCTTCTGGAATCTGCTGTTGGCTGTCAACAAGGTGACCCCCTCGAGCCTGTGATTTTCAGTTTAGCCATTCACCCAATTATTCGTCAGCTAAATTCCAAATTTAACGTTTGGTATCTTGATGATGGAACCTTGGGAGGCGACGTAGAAACTGTTTTAAGTGACCTAAAATCCCTTAAAAATGAACTTCATTCCATTGGTCTTGATCTCAACCTTTCGAAATGTGAACTATACTTAACAGGGAGTACTGACAGACATCTGACACTTCCCCAATTTAACGCAATAGCTCCGGAAATCAAAATTGTTAAAAAAAGTTCGCTTCGTCTCCTTGGGTCTCCAATCTTTGAAAATTCCTTTCCCGTTTTTATCGAAGAAAAAATACAAAATTTTAATGACGTTTTGGAAAGATTGTTCCAAATTAACATGCATTCGGCTATAACCTTAATTCGTTACTGTTGTTTCGGCCCTAAATTAATATATTTCCTTCGCTCTTCCCATTTATGAATGCACAGTCATCTTTTAGATAAAATGGACCAAATTATGCGGCACACATTAACTACGATTTTAAATGTGGCCATGGACGATCGGTCTTGGGCACAAGCTACTCTTCCCATTCGCTTGGGAGGCCTCGGCGTCCGCAAAACTTCCAGTATTAGTTTACCGGCTTTCTTATCCTCGGTCCATGGCACGAAAAATTAATCAGGAAAATCCTAGCCTCCACACATTAATTTTGATGTGCCGTACTTCACCGAGGCTATGGATGCCTGGAGACTCGCTTGCCCGAATTCAGATACACCCGACAATACATCTTCCCAGAGACTGTGGGATGAGCCGCTTTGCAGAGTAGTACTGAATAATTTACTTGTCACGTCTGCTACTACTGCGGAGCGTGCGCGCCTGCTGGCTGTGGGCAAGTGGGAGTCGGGTCTTTGGCTTCATGCACTACCGTCATCGAACTTAGGTACTTTGTTCGACGACACTACTTTCCGCCTCGCTGCTTCCCTACGTCTAGGAGCTCCATGTTGTTCTCCTCATCGCTGTCACTGTGGCGAAGTTGTCAACGGCCTCGGTCTTACAGCCGTAGTGCGGGCCGCTTAGCCCGGCACGCGAACATTAATGACATTATCCGACTTGCTCTTGTCACCGTCGGCGTTCCAGCTATATTAGAACCCAATGGCTTGGCACGCGACGATGGCAAGAGACCGGACGGCATGTCTTTATTTCCATGGAAGGTGGGTAGGCCTTTAGTGTGGGATGCAACTTGTGTCGATACTCTTGCGCCATCCCATCTTCCTAGCACAGCGTGCTGTGCTGGTGCTGCTGCTGAAACTGCAGAAAATCTCAAGCGGCGAAAGTATAATAACTTTATCGGCAATTATATTTTCGAGCCGTTTGGGGTTGAAACCCTCGGGCCGTGGGGTCCGAGTGCTCAAGTTTTATTTAATGACATCTCCAAACGGCTGGTTGATTCTTCCCATGACCCAAAGGCTGGCTTTTACCTTGGCCAGAAGCTAAGCATTGCCATACAACGAGGCAATGCCGCCAGTCTCTTGGGTACATTTCCAGTCGACAGTGACGCGGAGGAATTCTTTGACGCCATATTTTAGTTTAGTAATAGTTTTAGTTACTTAAGTTTCTCATAAAATTGTTTTATTTCTTATTTTATTAATAAATGTACTTGTACTATAGTTCTTACTTAGAACTAGCTATCTTATCTTATCTTTAAAATAACTCTGAGGGCCTGAAAAGTTAAAATGTCTATCGCTCCTCCGTATTTCGAAAGACTGTAAAGCCGTTGTTCGCAGTTGCTGTCGTAAGATGGCAGTCGTTTAAACCCACCAGCCTTGTGCCAGTGTGGTGGCTTATGGCCTGATCTCTCCCTGTGCTATTGGTCTGCCTTAGTCTGCAATGTGACGTTTATAGGCTGATGATAATATAAACTCTATTCTATCTTCGCTGCCGGCCCCCCCACAGCTCGTCGATCGCTCCCTGCGCCCACTCACTAACAGGGCTGCTCAGATCGTATAATAATATACAAAAATAAGTTTTAACGTAAAAACCCTCATGCCTTCCTATGACCTAAGACCCTACGGGTGTAGGCTTATTTTTCTTTATGCCGTAGACCTAGCACGAACTTCTCTCGAAGTCGTAACTTAAAGTTTGAAACGCTCTTTATGATCCAAAGATCTTTGAAATTACCTACATCTGTCAATTAATAGTTAGTTCCATTTACGGATTTTGTGACGCTGCCGTCACAGAGTAGATAAAATGTATATTTACTCATGTGCTGCCGCTGTCTTAATTTCTATAGAATAATCCTATTTTACGCTACGACAGAGAATAAATACGATAGTTGTTTGTGATTGTACACGGACCTGTAATAAAATCAAATGAAAAAGTGAGTAGATTTATAAAAGTTGTTTTATTTTAGTGTAAACTTATGAAAAAAAATGTGTTATTTAGTGTAATTGCATGTGTTAGGTACAGACTATTTTCCCAATTGTTCGTTAGTTGGTTTAACAAGATTATTGATGTTGTGTAATTTCAGGAAACCAGCGGCATAAAGTAAATTTACGCTACTGGCAACCCTGCGCACTAAACTCCACTGATTTTGTACAAGGTATTGAGCGGTCTTGATGTTTGGTAAATAGAATTAACATTACAATAGTTTGGACGGGAATGATGGAACATTCGACAGATACAATGGATCTGTATTTAAAATGCGTTTAGGGGACCATTTTGAGGTTTTGTCACAACGCTTAGGTGTGGCACAATGTGAAGAGATTTCGCACAAAATGATGGATAGATTGTAAGTTATTTGACTCATCTTATTATGACACAAACTAATAATGTGACATTCATAGTTTAAGCACTCGTATACCACACACCTATACTGCCTAAGTATCCAAAGTGTCACGTTTTGGGTAAAAGTGTAACATTGAGTAAGTAACAAACTTATTTAAAAATTATTACGTTCCATAAACATGCACTTTTAATTGCAACAATTTACTTATTTTTTAATACATTCCACGATAAGCATTCTTATCAACTTACATAACCTAAATGTGGTCACAAAATATGGACAAAGAGAAAAAAGGTATCTATCAATGTATCAAGTACACGCTCAGAGTACACGACACAATGACGTATCAGCATGAGCCCAGTGACCAGCCAGTGACCAGTGGGCTTGTTCCATGCGGGGCAGATGTCTCGCTAAAGAGTCCGGGTGGGTCACACTGATTTATTAATAATTAAACGAGCTTACCCTTAGTTGTTATTATTATCAGTAATTGTTGATTTTAGTGCAATTTAGTTATTTTAGATGGAAACGCAAAATGAATAGTAATATATTTTTGAAATTCAGTGTTTCATTCCATTGGGACGAACGAGCCGTGGGATAAAACACTGAACGACTTGTATCAACTAGTGAGTTGAGAATTTTGTTTTGTAGGTAACTCTAATATTTTGTAACAACCGTACTACTTTGCGTACGCAGCGTAATATACGATGGATGTTGATATTATGGTGGCTGGAGACTTGGAGAGTGTATGGCCACACCAGCTATTACTTATAGTAACCAATTCATAAAAAATACATATATTTTTTATATAACATTAGGAGGAATCTTTGGCTGGTGTGCTGCCGGTTTAATCAATTCAAAATCATTTATTCAGTTTAGGCTACAAGTAGCTCTTGTGAATGTCACTATGCCAATGTTTGAGTAGTACAGATTCAATAGCCTTGATATTGTATAGCCATATTTTCTTTTTATTTGTAATTTTGTAACAAAAAACTGCCATGTTATGTGTGCTATGTAAGCCATTTCATTGACATTTTTATGGCATGTTCATTACATTGTGTCTATCTCTATTCTATTTCAAAATTGAACAATTCTTCTACAGAGCCCTATGCCTAATCTTCAATTAAAATATTTCTGTTTATAAAAAGAAATTTGTATTTTTTATGCTTAGATAATTAAATAAACAGTTTTATATGTTAAACTTTTAATTTGTTAATGTTAAAATGCCATAAAATCTTTAAAACCCACAGTGACACAAGTGACATTTAACAAACAAACGCTTTTACGAGCTATGACAAATCTGAATGACTATCATAACCTTTGTCCACCGCGTTCACGGTGCATTCGGACCACTAAAATAACTCATGTCCAATTTATGTTAATACAATAAATACTGACATAAATAATTCCGGGTGAAGGCAAAGAAGACAATTTAAATTTATACACTTAGCTGTCCTATCTAAAGAGAGGTCCCAAATTGAAAGATTTGTGTGTGGTGCAACGCCCCGCTTTCTGTAAGAGATTTATTTTATTTATTTTTTAAATTTAGACTTATAAATTGCACTATGAACGTCAAGTAATTAAATAAAAAACAAAAATATATTAAAAAATAATATAAGTACACACAATAATACATAAAATATATAATTTCATAAACAATACATACTTATTCCCTGTGTGGTGCCGAGGATAAAGAATTGCACCACCCCATCTCAACCCGTGGGTGTCGTAAAAGGCGACTAAGGGACCATTCCAGAGGAAGGGCAGCAGCATCTCTGTGAGGTTACCCTCAACCTACTGCAATCGCCAACCCGCCTGCCAAGCGTGGCGATTACGGCAAATACCCCCCATGATTGATTCTTGGGGGAGGCCTTAGTCCAAAAGTGGACGTCTTTTGGCTGAGATGATGATGAATCATCATCCACCATGAACACATCATCAGATGATGATGACATAGTTATATGTAATGCGATTCTACTGCTGGTTCGGAGGGTTGATTGATTTTTATAGCATGTCTAGGTCTAATTTCAACTATGGAATGAGATGGGATGTTAAGCTATATTTTCAACTGTTACGTAGGTGACAAAAATAAAATGTCACTAGTAAGTACCGCCGTGTTTCAGAAGGCACGTTTAGCTGATGGTCTCAGTTACTGTTGAAAGATAGGAGTCATTTAAATCCACCAACCCACATTGGACTGGCGTGAGTGTGATCGGTTATAGCCCAACCTCTCCCCATGCGCTGTAGTTGATGTAGTTAGGCCTAGTAGTATTGAGTCTCAGTTCCAGCACAGTGGGTTATGATGACGGTGTGAAGAGTTGGTAAATATCATTTGTTGTTATCATGCATAACTTACAATGCAAGCTGGTCTTCCATCATTAATATTATCTTCGGTAATTTTAATTAATTAGTTAGGTAAATAAAGTTAACTAAAAACTTTAAAAAAACATTGTTTTTTTGCATTTACATTCACAAAGCAAGGATAAAATAAACCTGAAAGGAGTAGCGACATAAGAATGACTATAAATTGGAGTCCCCACCTTAGTTGCCTTAGTCCCACCGTCTCATTAAAAAATACGCACCGACTCGCACTTTTTAAACAAAATAAAGAAAGGCTGTTAAAAACGCCAACACATGACACTTGCAGTTGAAACGACCTATTTACATAGTTCAAGGCGGACGGGCGGTTGCGCCAAAGTAAACCAAATACTTAATTGTATAACAAAGTGGCGTTGAGTGCCCTATTTATATAGAAAATTAAAAATCAATCGCCCGGAATAAGGAAGCTTTGGTTATAGGACTCGAGTTCCACCTAAAGTAACTCATGTCTCTTTTCAGGCGTTATTTTTATTTTCGACAAAACATTATTAATAGTATACCCGCCGTCTCTCACTTGATCTTTCTAATAGAACAAAACAAAGGCAATTTGTTTTTTTTTTAACAAAATGTAGAAAGACTTTCAAAAATACATGACACTTGCAGTTGAAACGACCCATTTACATACCTCAAGGCGGTCGGGCGGTTACGCCGAAGTGTTCACGTGTGCGTCAACCACAACAGTAATGACAAAACCAAATAATTGTATCACAAAGTGGCGTTGTTAAAAGGAAGCGTCAAAGCGACAGATGCCGCCATCTGTGGCTTGAAGCATGGCCGGGCATTCGTGACATTGTGGTTGCATTGTGCCAGTTTAAAATCAAATTTTGGTATAACAATATCACCAAAATTGCCGGCAGCAACGATCGAGGTGGCGACTGTGGTGTCAAGTGCCTGACTTAAGACAGTTATATATTTTTTTCATATAATTTATCTTCTTTTAACTCATGCTGAAATGACGACACGAAAACATGGGATGTTCACATAACAATAATTTGTCCAACATAATTTCAATGTTTAAATGAAAAGTCGAATGCAGCTGCCAGAAATGTCTGTCATTTTGTTTCATGAGATCACTACATTGTTTTTAACAACTTTAATTAATCATTAAAGTTGTTGCCGACGACAATAAAAGGTACTTTACTTAATCATTAGTTCTTATAATTTCACCCAAGTACTTTTTTTTATTATTTATTACGGGTAAGCACAGTGCTTTTATCTCACCTGATGTTAAGTGATAATAAAGGCCAATGATGGAAGCGCACTTCACCCGGGATCCTCAACGAGGCACTGGCTATCTTATCTCTAGCGGCCGGAACACAACAATGCTACAAACATTGATGTTATGTCTACATAAGATGGTGGTAGCTACCCAGGCGGACAAACAAGTCCTACCACCAACCAAACCGAGTACACAAAAATTAGCAGTCGTTAACAACCACCAAACAAAGTATACCACATTACAACGTCACACCTGCGGTTACACACAGCCAGTCATAAACGCGTTCGGTGGAGATGCGAGATAAACGTATGCTCCTACAGGAGGTAGCAAGTACATTTTAGGGGCAATAATAAAAACAATGAGAGGCGCAAGGCAAAGAGCCGCGGCGCGTGAAATTGCCATCTGCCCCGCGACTCTGTTAACTGCTCGCGTACATTGTTGCCGGTCTATAGCATTTTTTTCTTCACGCTATGCGTGTCTCCGGGGAGGTGTTATAAGGTTGGATAGATCGCCTTGCTGGAACATTCGTTTTTTATTTGATCTTTATTACATTAGATACACTAGCAGTGTTAACGGCGGATGTAACGCGAAATAGCCTTTTCTACCGGTATCATATCACAGGGCTATGCAGAAATATTGGCAGGCGGTTTGGCAACCACACCATTTTATTTAAATTACAAACAATATAAAGTTTAGATAAAATTTAAAAAAACAAGTGTTGAAAAAATTTCCTCGAGCGGGATTCGAACCCGCACCCCATGACATGAGTGCAATATATTAATGAATATAGCACTAAGTCTACGTTCAAGTTAAAGTTTAAATAAATATATAAGTAAATAAGTAATTAGCCTATATGCCTATTGTTGCTGATGATGGTTGCCTTCATGATTGAAATTAAGTCATCACTACAATTGATGGGCTTTGGTTTAATCACCATCACCACTCTTGCCAAATGCGGGTTGATGATAACAAGGCCGGGTTATAAACATACTTTCGGGTTCTAAACATACATAATTTTCAATACCCAAGTCGGGTCGAACACTTCAATTGACCATTTAAGATCTAAGTAGGTACAGATTATATAATATTACTTACTTCGTCTTTAAGAGCGTTTACGCCGGCGTCATAGTTAAAAGTGGCCGTAACGTCTTATTTAACTAAACCATAACATGTGAGGTGTTCATTAGGTGACGTAAAAATGCTAAATTACTTCATTCAAATAGTTTGTTGAGCATAATTTGATTTTCTATCTCTAATTACTAGATATGTTTTTTTTTTCATTTGTGGCGCTAGTGTGCGGCGTAAACGCTCTTAACTCAGACCAGCCCTATGTTTGGAAACATGAACTCTAGGTGCCTTACAAATAAACAAAAAATAAGCTCCGAATAGTTATGCCGTGTTTTGTTCCTGCCATGTAAACTTCATTTCGGATTATAGTAAAAGAGACAAAACACAGAATAACTATTCGGATCTTATTCTTTGTTTATTCAAATTCAAATTCAAAAATCCTTATAGTTTGCCTTTATATTATATAATTGATACAACCTATTTCTACTCCTATAGCTGCCAGCTGTAACCCAATCACTGAATTTAGTTTTAAAAGAAAGTAGATAAACCTACTTTGATTAATTTTTGAGTAAAGTTGTTTTTCTATGTATAATAAGTATGTATTTAAGTATTTTAAGTATGTTTATCCGTTGTCTAGTAACCATTTAACGAGTTTCATAACGGAGCTTCTCTTGGGCTAGATAATTGGTGTGAGTGTAGGAAAGTTTATTTATTTATTTATTTAAACCCTTTTTTGATTATTTCAAATAGATTGTCATATAAGATGTTTGCTTTGTCATTGTTACATGGTGTTTGTGACACTTTATCATTAATATTCTTCTTAAATCTGTCTAATCGATTAGTGGTCACTGGCCTGTATAAAATATTCTTTGAAGGAGGTTCATATTGGTGCTCAAATCTAACTATCTGACCATTGTGATCAGAATTTATAAAATTTATTATTGATTTCTCAAGAACATTACAGATAGAAATAATATTATCTAAACAGGTAGCTGATGTGGCTGTACCTCTTGTAGGTTCATCAAAAAGATTTTGCAAGTTAAACGATTTGAATAGATTAAGAAAGCTTACCGAGTTCTGTGAGTCATTTAAAATATTTATATTAAAGTCACCACATACAACTTTCCTCTTTTTACAATTGCATACCTTTTGCAAGGTTTCTTCCATAATGGACTCAAATAAGTGGTAATTACAAGAGGGAGGCCTATACACAAACAATAACATACTGCTCTAACTCCCCAAAATATAGTTCAATATTTCGTTCAACAAAGAGAGATACTATGTCTTACGCTCCTTTAAATAAATAAAAAAATAAAATAAAAAATACTTTTATTTCAGACCATGGTCCATATTCACAATTAACAAAATTCAAAAACAACAAAATTAAAAATTACATTAGATTATTAAAATTACATTATAATTAAAATCATAAATAAAATTAAATAAAGTGGAGTATGTTAGACAAAAAGACTTACAACTATGTTAGTAACTAAAAATAACAAACACAACACAAACATTGGTAATGTATCGTTTAATAATATCAGTGACCCACCTCTTATAGCAGACTCTCTTGTGAACGAACTAATGACTTTATAATTATCAATGCTTACTAACAGTTCGCATTGTTTTAACCAGTGCTCGGTTAAGCATAAGACATGTATCTACATATTTCTCATTTATATATAATTCCAATTCTAATTCTTTTCCAGAAAAGCCCTGAATGTTTTGATGTTGTATAATGTTTATAAAGGTGGACTTTTCATTTGTCTTAAATTTAAGTCGCAAGAGTTTTCCTCTATTGTCTTAGAGATCAATTTAAATTATTGTAAACAGATTGGTTTGGTACAGATTCCAAAGTACAATTTATTAACAATGTCAATATTCTGCCCAATAGGGGCAGATAGGTAGCCAAATTTTTGGCTGAGTATTCAATATAATATGATAGCGATAATGCTATATTTATTAAGATAAAATGTATCGTTTGTCAAATATAATTTATTATCTAAATACTTATTTAAGTCAATTAAATGAAATAAGAAGAGAATAAGAAAATTAAATGATTTATTCTTATTATTAAATGTCAGGTAATATCAGATTTATTTTATGCTTTATATTGTTTTCAGTCTGTGGCAAGCTTTGGCTATATGGAAGTGTGAACAAAACAACATTTTTAACATTTAATGAATACAATAAATCAAAACATTTTAACAGTTCAGTCTTGTCCATGTCAATACCTCCCCTGTGTCCCACTAAAATCAATAGTATGGTGTTTTCATTGAATTTGTAATTTATATTTTTTTTAATAATATCATGATAAGTTAAACCAGGCGTAGGTACAATAATTAGTAATAGTTTGTCCCAAATACGTACTTAATAATTGGCTCATGGATTTCCCAAGCTCATCACTAAACATGATAGTCTCAGATTTTACAATGTTATTCTGAGTGAAGGAACTATTGGTATTTTTATTTTTATTTTTATGTGATACGGATGAAGACCTTTGAAGGAAGGTGATGATGAGTGAACAAGGACTCACAGACTGACTGAGGGCTGCTAGATGAGCTATTTTGGTCTGACTGGTCAAAATTAGACTGAATGAGGTTCTTTAAAGCAAGCATGTGTTCCTCGCACCCATTTATAGCACTATTATACTTATTCGTCATTAATTCTAAGGATTTGTAAAGGTTACAAATCTCAATTTCCATTTTTCTTATGTCACTGTCATATTCGGTAATATTATTTTCTAATAGTAATGAATACTTATCAAGTTCATCGCCAAGTTGCCTTCTCTCTTTAATATACTTACATAACTTTTTTGTACGCATACATTTTTGCCTCATAATAAGTTTTTTAGTTTTGGCTATTGTATACTTATTAATTATAACATACTTTTTAATTTATTTCTACTGCACTGAACAATCCCCACCTCAGTATTTAAATTTGTGTGTAAAAAAACAAGTGCCTGGGTGGGTTATCAAAATTTTTCATCGTAGAGACTTACTTTTCAGGGAATAAGGAAAGTTCAATTCAATTCGAGGACGTCATAAAAGTACCGCTAAGTTTATTAATCAAGAAGAGACATCCAAAAGCATGTAAAAAAGGCTCAGAAGGTTCATATCGATATTCGTTTCATAAATCAGAGAACACCAAAATACTTATAGGTGGAATTCCGATTCCGATTTTATCATTCCAAACTTTTTAACTCTAAATATGTAAAAAATAGTCTTAAAATAACATTCCTGATTGAACATAACATTCAACTTAAGTGTCGTCACAGTTCACGATTCCCGTGCAACTTCTTAAAGATTATCTTTTGACAGTTGCGTAAAATATTTAATTCATAGTATTAGTAGTTTTAGTAGTAGTATTAGTAGTATTAGTAGTAGTAGGAGAGGGCTATGCTCGGGGTTTCTCTGCGTGATCAAATGAGGAGATCCGCAGAAGAACAAAGGTTACCGACATAGCCCGAAGAGTTGCTGAGCTCAAGTGGCAGTGGGCAGGGCACATCGCTCGCACATCTGATGGTCGCTGGGGCGGAACAGTTCTTGAGTGGCGACCGCGTACCGGAAAACGCAGTGTGGGCAGGCCTCCAACAAGGTAGACCGACGAACTAGTAAAGGTCGCGGGAAGCCGCTGGACGCAAACAGTATTCATTGTGTAGATCCTTGGCGAGGCCTTTGTCCAGCAGTGGGCGTCTTTTGGCTGAGATGATGATCATGATGATGATGATCACAAATGGATACGGTCACATCACAATCCACAAACCTTTGAAACCTTATAGATTTGATCAGCGGTTTTCAACCTTGAGTAGTCGAAGATTCGATAACCAGCAGGAGATACAGATTATTACACATTGTACATAGTGTAGATGGGCCTAGGGCTTAATCTGTAAGTCCACCTGATTATATACCGGATTTTACAAACTCGATAGGCGTTAAAAATATAATTATTTAACCTACTCTGTTCATAATTATGTGCCAAAAAACATAAATACCTAAACAGAATTATTTCTAATTCTGTGGGTAACAAGTATGCTACAGTTGGCCACAGCACAGCACTATGCAACGGAACGGTCCTTCTGGATTTTGTTTTTCTAATAGTCTGAAGGCTTAGTTTTTTCCGGGATGTCGTGTTCATTACGGGCGGCGGCAGCGGCGTGATGAGAAATTAATCCAGGCCAGGTGGCGCAGGTGCGCGGGCGGCCAATTTGCCGATAAACCGACGTCTTCGGGAAGCCACGGACTCCCCGGACTGCGATTAGACGAGACGGGAACGACATTCTTTTTTCTTGTGGATAAAATGGCATTAGCCGCCCGCCTTTAGAATTTGTGGTGCCTTAGGGATGGGATAGTTTTTTTTTTGCAATTGAAGCTGCAGTTTACAGTAAATCTTCTTGAATGACGCTTCTGTGATTTCTTATGTGGAAAACAAAGTGCTGCAATTTGCGACATTTTGTTTCAAAATAGTTGTTATGAACAACTAAGACCTGTTTAATACTTGAAATGCATTTTATCAATCTTTACTAATAACATTTTTCATTGTCTATCTTCAATTGTCAATAAACCATATTTCATAAATTCATACAGAATTGTAATATAATAAGCAAACTTTTTTTCGAGGAGCTCGATGGCGCAGTGGTTATAGCGCCCTGTCTGCGATTGGTAAGGTTAAGCAACTTTTGCAAAGGCTGGTCATCGGATGGGTGACCAAATATGTATCATCTCGAGCCCCCTTCGTGCTTCGGAAGGCACGTAAAGCCGTTGGTCCCGGCCGCTTTAGTACTCATTAAAAATCACCAACCCGCAATCGGCCCGCGTAGTGGTTTTTACCCGTTCTCTCTATCCATCCATAGGGAAGACTGGCGCCCCAGCAGTGGTGACATATATGAGCTGATGATGATGATGATGATGTAGCAAACTTTTCAAATATTTTCAATTTATTTTTCTCAGTTTAACGAAATTTTGTGATATCTTTATTCGCTCTTTTGCCAATTACATACCCAACTAAGTAAGCAACAAGCCATAAACAAGGTACTTCCTACACCATTTAGCCAGCTAAACGCAAGCGGAGCGGTTGCGCCACACTTCGATAAGTGAAAAAATAAACTCCACCCGTTTATGTTAAGAGGTTTCAGCTGCAAAACAGAAGAAAGCCGTCGGAGGCGGGCCGGGGCTGCGGCGCCGCGTAATCCTGACATATCTCGGTACATTGCTCTGCGCGACACAGCGGGACTTAGCGGAAGCCGCACCGCGCAGATGCTTATCTCAATAACAGTTTTATTTATTTTTGCGGGGCTGATCCACCCCGGATCCGTCTAATGAAATAGAGGCGTGCAGACTCGCGAGTCGCGAGACGCGGCAGCGAGCGGCTGGCAACTGGGATGCCCAAACGCCTCGGCTTAAGCGTTTTCCAGACAATCCCGGCTGATACGATTTATAAAAAGCTGTAATGGCTTTTTGTTTAACCGCACTTTGCACTTTATGAGTTTAGAGTGTTTTAGTGAAACTAATTAGTAATTTAGCTATTAGCGACATTTTGCACTTTTGTAGTTAAGTAACAGTTATCTATCTACGAAAGTGCAAAATGTCGCAAGAGCATGCACCCGGTTCTACCCGGATCCAAAAAACCCAGTTCTTGGCTTGTCTAAAAGAACCGATTCTCACATCATGAAACCCGGTTTTTCGGTTCTATTCGGTTCTTGCAATAAGTTACCAACTTATTTTTTTCCCAAATTCGTTATCGTACACACGTACTTAAATGGTTTTAATTACATTATATAATTACATTATACAATAAGAACCGGGTACCCGGTTCTGTCCGGAATTAGAACCGAAAAACCCGGTTCCTGAAAATGGCCCAGTTCCGCATGCTCTTGAAGGTAGTACGTAGGTAAAATTATCTTTATAATCAACGAAATATTTAATTTAATTCACGCTTTGCAATAATAAATTTTACCACTAGGACGCGAACGACAACCTTCAAAATATTTCCTAGCTAGAGTACTACAACTAATTTAGTTATGCTGCTTTAATAATCTAAAAAATAGCATGTAATGGAAGGCTTTCTGCAAATTAAAATGCAACTATCACCTCTAATGTAATCAAGCGGTTCCGAGCCCAAGGAGGTGAAAAGTCCCGACTCCCAAGTCGCAGCGCCCGCCGCCGCTCCCTAATTAGGTCATTCGCTATAATTGCTGGCTCCAGATTGGTTTTTTCGCCACGACTATATCCCACGGGAGCGCCATCCTCTCTAATGTCGGTGGTACTATCGCTGACTATTTAGATATACTCGTATTTAATAATAGTTTAAAGAGTTTGCTTACTTAAATATAAGCTGTTTTTTTACTTTACTTTAATTAACACTGAATTACTCCAAGTATGTAGAATGGAAAACAAATGATAATAAATATCTTGGAGTAACTTTGTAATCCTTTATATTTACTTCTTTCTTAATTTGTGGATGAGATTTTATATAGTTAGTAGAAGTTTTTCTCGATAGATGACTGCGTTCCTAATCAGTGTAGTATATTACATATAGGCAAAGTATTTTTCTTATTAATAACTTGTTTAAATAAACTCTTTTGAATTGTCCAAAAATATATTTTCAAAAATATTTCAAACCAACGAGTAGGAATGCTTTATGATATTTTACTTACTTGAGAGTGCGTCGTCCGTAAGTGACAAGTGTCACAATATGTATTTTATTTAAAATGTCTTCGTCCATAATTTTGTATGGGGAATTTAACGTTTTTAACGTGTTAATTTGAAAAATAATATTTTAAAAAAACCGCTCGGTAAATCGAAAATGTGAGACGGCCGATTTGTAGTTTAGACCATTGGTGATTGTTTAGACAAAATCAGAGCTACAATAATTTAGATAACTATAAGATATCAACTAAACGCCGCCACTCGTTTTCATGATTTTGCCCAACTTTAAATGATATTGTAGAAAAAAACTATAGTGTGTTATGAATTTATAGATCGGAACAATTGTAAACACGTTCCCTTTGATACTAAATATATATTTTGTTTGTTTAATACGATATTAAGTATTTTTAATTATATCAACTTAACCGTGACTGCATTTTTAGCATTTTTTGGTCGGCGCACCCTTAAACAACATGTATGTGTTATGTGTATTTGTTTATGTAAAGAACATATTATTATACAGCTATATTATACGGCTTAAATATCTGATTAGAATAATATGGATGTACAAGTACATCTAAAAAAATTAAGTTCCCAAAATCATTACATCAAAATGGCGGCAAGTTACGCTCACTTGGTCAACGTTAATCGGGAAACAATGTTTTATAGTGGTGCACTGCCGTTTCATTATAAAAAGTAATCAATTTACGAAATTGATCAGGCAATTTGCCCTTCATAAAAATAAATGATTTTGGCTTCAATTACCCTATATGATGACCGCTATCGAGACATGTGGCTAATGTTCTTATATCGGCGTATTTATACCTACGTGATGTTAGGGACAGTATACCGAGCTACAGTTTAATGGCATGGTAGTTTGTAGAAACAGAAGCGATATTGCTATGGGCCCTAAGCTGAAAAGTTTTGTTTTAATAGCATATTGTTTTAATAGAATAGCATAGTTGGCAGTGCACCTGTCATGGGGTGCGGGTTCGAATCCTGCTCGTGGAATTTTTTCAACAGTTTGTCTTTTTTCAAATTGTAATTTGTTCGCAACAATATTTGCATAAAAACTATATGTAAATAATTATAAATATAGTGGTAGTAGTAAACAGCCTATAATTGTCCCACTGCTGGGCAAAAGGCCTCCATCATTGAAATCAAGTCATCGCTACAATTGATGGGTAATGGCTTAATCACCACGCTTGCCAAGTGCGAGTTGGTGATCACAAACCCGGGCTATGCATCGAAAAATCCGAAAGTACATTTTGCCCGACCTGGGAATTGAACCCGGGACCTTCGGGTATCGGGCCGAGCGCTCTGCCACTCGGCCACCGAGGCGTTTTATAAATTAATGTTGTTCTTAATTATTGATCTTTCAATATTAATAAAAATATGAAGATCGGATGTTGATGACGTACCTATACTTAGTTGTCGACATTGAAAAGGGCTCCTTTGGCTTATAAAGTAAAAGTAGAGATAGTGTTGATTCATTTCGGCGAGTTAGATTGAGCCACGACAGCATAGTTGGCAGTGCACCTGACTCGGCATGTCATGGGGTGCGGGTTCGAATCCAACTCGTGGAATTTTTTCAACACTTTGCCTTTTTTCAAATTATTAAAAATATATTTTTAGGTATTATGGTAAACATATGGGAACTAAGTTTGTATGGAAAATCGAAGTAGGTACTTAGGTATACGATGAGATGTCTGTAAAGGACAAAAACAGTTATTTACCGTTCATTTGAAACAATGGAGCGCATCATTGTTAACTCAGTGGTATACTGTGGTAGGGGCCGGCACGCGACGCCGCCGCCACAACCCTCAAATTAGCTAATTGAATCGCGTGGCTTGTCTCCTTACACTGCAGCCGTCCTGCGGGACTGCTTGCCATCCAGCTTTTACTTAGCTTGTTAATACCGCGAGGAAATGTTTAGTGGCACGCAATATCTTGATTTCTGGCTTTTCTATTAGATTCGCTTTGACTGCCGGCTAATTAGCCGGCAGTCAAAGGCCTAACTAATTAGTTAAGGAAGACCTAACACCTGCTTCTATTGATCATACTATAGCACGGTAAAGTAATTTAACCTGGTTAAACAGGCTTCATTGAGAATGAAATACTTTAGACGGATATCCGCACGTGCTTAATGCACTTAAAATATTATATCCTGAAGTTTAGAACCTTTATGCAGGTTCCGTGGTCAAACGTAATAAAATGTTGTGTAAAATTTATATGACAAAAACGAGATCTAACGAATGACAAGATAAAAGATAAGAGTGCAAGGAACTCCTCAAGACGCAACTTTGTTTAAGCGCGCCCTGTAACCGCCATAAATCAGCCATTCCGAATTTACGAGGGCCCTCCGCAAATCGGTTTATATTTTCGATAAATAAAATTGGCGCGGGTTTTGCGAGGTAAGCAGAGGCCGTTAGGAGAGCGTCGTGCCACCAGCTGCTGCGAGCGCATAAACCCGACTACCCTCGCGTTTTCTTGCTGACAATTTTTTCCTGCTCCGGTCATTACGCAGCTGGGCCCGAGACAAAACGGCGAATCGTTTAAGCCCTCTCCGGAGACCGTCCAATTTTATTGTGTGTACCTAGTCGAAATTGATATGCCGCGCGAGTGGCGGCCGAATGCCGCCTTGTGCGACGGACGCTTCGGCTCGCCCGTTCGCTGCCTTGCGAGTTTCGGCAAGGTCCTTAGTGGGAGTTTAATTTGGTATTCGATCGCGTTAATGAAGTCGAGAATGTGTATGGTAAAGCAACGCCTCCATTTCAGCATTATGCCAACAAGTCAATGTTTTGTCAGAAATTAAAAAACCGGAACCTTAAAAGTCAGCGCTTTCTAAAGAAATACTCCACCTACCTACTCTAGGCCTATCGTCTTCTAATCACTTTTACTATTATTATCACTGCTTGAATTCAAAATTTTGACTAGTTTTAAAACTAACGACTTTCTTCGTCACTCAACAGTTGCCATCCAATATACTAATACAGACTCCGTATCAAGAATTTGCGACAATTCGAGAATTTTATAATTGTCATTGACACGTTAACAAACGACAATTGTCACAAAATGTACCACATCATCTCATCATCATCATCAGTAAAACATTTCATGAAATGCGACCATTTCATGAAATTCTCGAGCATTTCGTGAAGTGAGCAAATCTACGATAAGGCTACGACATTATCTATCTCAAAGACTTTTTAAGTTGCTATTCCCGCTATTTTTTACCTGAGACTGTTGTGTCTATTATTAAATAAAGTAAATTTCATTTTTTAATTTATTTACAATATCTAAGTTTTATTGTGTAATGCCTCACATGTTTTTTTTTTATGTAAACCGCACCTCTGATTTTATAGTACGTAGGTACCTAAGTTATTTCCATCCGTCTAGTCATAGTTATACATAATTAAACTTACTTTAATGAGGGTGATTTTTGAACCTCATTTGTCATTTTATAACAGAGAAAAAAATATCAAAGTAACCTCTTTTAAAACATAGATTTGCGTTTTACAGGCAAACCAGACCGATTTAAGCATCTTAATTTTCTTAGTAGATTAGTCTTAACACACACTTCAATATGCTAGTTCATTTTTTTTAAATAACTTGTAGTTTTAATTTGAAGGAAAAATAACAGTTTTTCTTATGGTACGGGGCGCAAACGCTCCGTCTTAGATAAATTATTATAAATAATTATATTAATAATAAAAATAAAAACATAAAACATTGTTTTGACTTTCCCGGTACGTATTTATAACTAAAAACTAAGTTTTCATATTTTCATTATTTGTAAAGTACCTAAGGCCATGAACTTTAATGAGTCCTAAGGCCCATAGTACCCTAGCAAGGCCAACCGTCAAACTTTTGATTGGTCTTTTATTAAGGAACCACCGGCTTTCATATGAACGCTACCGATATTTTAACTGAAATCGAAACAATTTTTTTTTGTTTTCTTTAGTACTATAAAACTCCTTAGATCTATTCACAATAAAAAAAAATAGGATAATAATAGGTTATTCACATAAACACTTACCTTTTGCTGAGTACGCGAAACGACCGAAGTCTACGAAGCGCAAAGGCTTAGCTAAGCGCCTCAGATCATAGAAAGGAATCCTTTCTATGATCTGAGCTAAGCGCAGAGGGGTGAATCCGTAAATCTTCCGTACATTAAATAATTCCAAAAATGTCATTTACAGCAACATCATCTTCCGTCGTCGGTGGAACCTCATGTTACTAACTGGTTATCCATATAATGTCACTAGATGGCGGTAGTATAGATAGCATTTTAAATTGGTAAGAACTATATTCTAGAATTAGCTAACATTACTTTACCTTACATCTGGCTAACTTTTCTATAAAAATTCATAGGTAATCAATCACAATATAAGTAGATAAGTGCTAAAAGAAATCTTAGAAGCACCATGCAGAAAGGTTATTTAAACAAATACAGCGCCATCTATGAACAAGTAGCAGAACTAATGAACGTTACGTTTAGTTTTTTTTAGTAACTTTTTAAAACCCAGCTTTCGTAATTACTTCAATGAGCTCATTGGCCGAGCGGCTGCGATGACGCAATGTGCTTTAATAGTGATAGGGACAGAGAATTACTAGGTTCGTTAAGTTACTTTGTAGTTCGATCCTTCGAGAATAACTACCTAATGATAACTTTTTGATTTTTATGTTCATTCATAAGTTTTTATTATGTTTATATCTGGGGGCACAGCAGTGTCCCCGCCGGATGGCACGCCGGCCGGCCGTACCATCCTTTTCTCGAAACAGTTCAAGCCATTTTCCACCCCCTATAACTTCGTTGTGGATAAAACTAGAAGCCTGAATTCAGTAACCAAGCAGGCATTGTATAAACACGGTATATTTTAAATTTCATTCAATTTGAACCAGTAGTTTAAGAATTATAACTAGTCAAAGTTTCTTAATTTTGTCACTCACTCACTCACAAACTGGCTGACTGACTGACTGACTGACCGATCATCAAAACTCTAAGGCACTTATAGCAGCATAGAAGCTTCAAATTTAGAATACAATTAGTGTTTAGTGTATAAATCAAGGAAAAACTAAAATATTTTGCAATTTCGGTCCAGTTTTCTAGATACATACACCAACTGCATACATAACTTTGTAAGTCTATGTAAATATACAGGATTACAAAGTTACATTTGCAGTTAATGAATCAGTATACCTGTAATGTATAATATAATTATGTATTACTTGTGAGATACATTGTGTTTTCATGCGAAGGCCAAGTCAATCTGTATATTTAAAACACAAAAGATTTTTAATATTGATATGGTCACTATAAGATGTTGTTAGGTTAGCTAATTAATTAGGTACCTACGTTAAGAACTGAATAAATTAACCGACTTGGTATTACATGGATATCACAACTTTTTACGGTAGAAGAACTGAGTTGCGAGACTTGGTTTTTTTTACAACTTTGTTTCATGACATGGCATCAATGTTACAACTAATATTATACCTACACAACAAAAAAAAGGTTTATTTATTTATTTATTTATTTATTTATTTCATTTTACATGCTAGTTTACAGATTATGCGTTCAAAACACCGACATCTCATACATCAAATAAAAATGTCAAATCTTAAGAACTAGAGTCACAGATAGGTTACAATAAAATTATGTCACAAAAATTGCACATTAAAATAACAGAATCAAAAAAAATTAAATAGCTTATTCTATAGTTTATTTAATAGTTGTGGTCAAGAAAGTAAAAGGCTGCCGCCACTAAACGCCCTAAGCCATCAGCAAACAAATCGACATCGTCGTATTGAGCGAGCATGTCCCCGATGAGGCGCAGGGCGCGCGCGGTAGGCGTCTGCGCGGCATGTACGGTGCGCGTGACGGGCCGCAGCAGCAGGCGCGGCCGCCGGCGCGGCGCGACCAGCCCCGAGGTGGTTTGCGGCACGCGCGCCGGCACCGAAAGGGACACCCGCCCGACTGCGTACGGACAGTCGATCTTATTGTAAAGCACTGAGAAGTAATGAATCATAAGAAGTAGCTTCCTTCTAAGAGCGAGCGTGTCGAGACCCATCATACCGTACACGAATGAGGACGGGTACAGAAAGGGATAGTATCCGTTACATTTCTTAAACAGCCAACGAGCATACCTTCTCTGCAACTTTTCTATCATGAGGCTATACTTTTCCTCATGGGGGTCCCAAACGACTGATCCATACTCAAGTTTACTGCGTACATAGGCGCCGTACAATATTCTAGCAACAGAAAAACTACTAAACTCAGATGATGTCCTTATGATAAAACCAAGTAGTCTACTTGCCGACTTACATATGTTTGTCACGTGTTTGTGAAAGTCCAACTTATTATCTAATAATTTCAGAAACTCTTTCTAAAGAAGAGTCAAATAGCTTGTAGTCAGTCTGTAATAAGTTACGCTTCCGTGAAAAAGTAATTGTTTTGCATTTCGCGGCATTAAAGGACAAACGATTTCTATGGCTCCACTCAGCTACAGAAACAATGTCACTCTGCAGAGCGTCCGTGTCCGCCTGACTACACCCATATACAGTTTGAGGTCATCCGCGAACAGCAGGCACTCCGCAAATCTGACACTTTCAGGCAAGTCATTCACCATAATGAGAAACAGCGTTGGACCCAACGTACTTCCCTGACTTATCCCGGACCTCGTGTAGTAGTTATTAGACTCATACCCACCCAACCTCACAAACTGACATCGATCCCTGAGATAGCTAGCAAAAAACTGTAGTAATCTAGGATCGAACCCTATCACTGATAGTTTCTGCAACAACCTATCATTATCCACAAGGTCGAAAGCTTTCCGGAAGTCGAAGTAGGCGGCATCAACTTGTCTACTAGAGTCCATCTCCAAGGAAACGTAGTCAACTAGAGTTGTTAAATTTGTGATAGTCGAACGCGCCTTGCGAAAACCATGCTGACTGTTATGCAACTGGCTACTCAGCTGTAGGCTAATATGATTATTAAGTATAGCTTCAAATAGCTTCGCAAAAACAGGCAGCACGGCAATCGGTCTGTACGTCGTTACGTCGGGCCCAGGTTCTCCTTTAGGGATCGGCGTGACTCTAGAGAGTTTCCAGCGCTCTGGGTACTTAGCTTGGCTTAGTGACAGGTTATACAAATGCAATAACGCTGTCTTGAGGATCGACATGCAATCCTTAGCCAAAAATACCGGAATACCGTCGGGTCCGCTGGACGATCGAGACTTAAGACGCTTTACAGCTTTCTTTAAATCAGCCTCATCAACAGTTGTGACAGAAATCAATCTCGCTCGTTTACTAGTTTTAGCGCCATCTATCGGGAAGAAGCGTAAACAAGCACGCAAACATCTACTATCGCCATTTAACTAATAGGTATGCAGGGAACCTAGTTTTCCATATTTTTTTCTATGAGAGGCACTAACAAAATCGCGACGCGAGCGACTCGCCGCCGCGTCTGTGTCCTTGATTTTGATGGAGTTTTTTGTGAGTGGAAGGAATTTGTCATCACATGACTACTATAACTATGACTTTTTTAAGGGTGCCCTTCGGTTCGCCTAAAAATTTTTGTCCTAATATTACATGGCCAAACCGTATTGGCCTAAACTTAAAACGAACAATTATTGTTTAATTATAATCTATTAATTATTTAACCTAACAATTGTTTTGCCACCATTATAATTTGGTCTAAGAATTGAAAGCCCTAATTTTAGGATCTATAATGTGAAATACCCTAAAATATATTGGCATAACGTTATTTTGGCATTACGACGATTTCAAAAATACTAGCTGCCCTACTCCTGTAGGTCACATGATAGGTTAGAAATTTAAGTCTTGAATTTCGAGGTTATTTTTTTTATTAGACTACAGAAATCTAGCTCCATACAAAAATATATTTTTTTTATAGGTAGCTCTTATACTTTGTGATTTTTAATTTTGTGTGAATTAATATTTAGTAATTGCAAACTTTAGGGATTACGAATTGTTCCGCCAAATGTCGCTTAAGGTAAATAAATAAAAGTATGGCGATAAAAAATTAGGCGAAGTGAAATTAGACCAAACACGATTATGAAGAGTGAAATTATCCGAAAAAATTTAGGCTAACTATTTGTGTGCGACCCGACAATATCGGGATAGTATATATTATATACTTACCCCTTTTTTATAGTTGGCCTTCAAAGGAGCATGGTCTTCCATGGTCCACCCACCTTATCACGTTTACCCTGGACAAATAGTGGTAAGTAATTTTATTTTAGTTTACCCATACGATGGTCTAGAAGACAAACATGCTAATTACAGACTTACCAATTTTTCAGGAGGACTGTTTTTATTAATTCAAAACTTCTAGATACTATAACTTAAAACTGTATTGTGTAGAATATACTGCCTATACTTAGAAAATTAAGAAAAAAAGCAATTTTAACAAATTGGGGAAAATTAGCTTACGTTAAGGTCACCTAATTGGCAAAAAAAGCAAGAACAAGGTTGATTTTTAAAAAATTATTGTAAAATTAAAAAATAATAATCTGTATTTCTACCATTCACACGAATCACACAAGCACAGCAATTTGGCATGCTTAAAATCCGTTCATCCAAATCACTTTGATGAATAGCCGCCCACGTTCTTTCTAACAAGTCATAAAGTTGTTGTGGGGTGTGCACGGCATCCATGCTTTGCAGAGCTCTTCTTTGAAGCATGTCTCATGCATGCTCAATTGTGTTGAGGTCTGGTTATTGTGCAGGCCGCGGCAGGACGTTGATAGGAGAATCGGCAAGAGTGCGTGTTACGACTCTAGCCGTGTGTGTGGACGTGCATTGTCATGCATTAGTCGAAAGTAAACGAATCACCCAATCGGCCTCGCAAGGGGATGATGACATCTGAAACAATCCTCTCTGCGTAGATTTGAGCATTGAGGTTGCCCCTGATCCAATTGAGATCGGTTCTTCCACCGATCCAAATACCGTCCCAAACCATGATTGTTCCCCCTCCATGTGGATGAACTTCCTGATAAAATCTCAAGCGTTCTTGACGTCCAGAGGTCCTCCAAACTTGAGTGCGTCTTGTATCCGGCCACATCATCATCATCATAGTCAGCCCACATCAGTCCACTGCTGGACATAGGCCTCTCCCAATGCATGCCACTGAGCCCGATCTTAGGCCACATACCGAAGCGTGATTCATCAGAGAAGCAAACACAGCGCCAGTCTTCAGATGCACTTCGCGTAAACGATTCCGGATGGTTTGGTTGCTTATCAGCAAGCCTGAAGCGCTGTGGAGCCTTGTGGCCATAGCGGTCATGGTACGATTCCTTCGAGCAGTATTTTGGATGTACCGATCCTGTCTTCGAGTGGTGATACGAGATCTTCCTCCATGTCGCTCGGCCGCGCTGTTCGTGATACGATAGCGTGTCCAGAGGCGGCCTATGACACTCTGTGTAGTGCCAATGGCGGCAGCCACAGTACGTTGCCTGGAACCAGCTTCCAACATTCCAACGGCTCTCAACATATCTTCCCTTAACATAAAAGAGCGGCCGAGTTACAACGGCCGTGGTCACGGGCTGACTGAGACTGTCACGTCGGGTATATACAAAGTATGAAACCTTTTACTAATTAGTTTGCGTTAATCCCCGTTTAAATAAATTTGATAACTATGGAACGAGAAAGTTTAAAAATCTCTTCCCTTGTCAAATGACGCCGTCGCTCCATATCATTGCAATTTTTTTTACATCCAGTGCAGAAATTGAACTGCTTTTGTAAAATTGCCATTATGCTCTTTTATTGGAATTCAGATTGTCATTTAATTTTTCATATTTAAACAATATAAAAAAACACTCATATCGTGAAATTCACTAAAAAAATCAATAATGATCCAAAAAAGTTAAATAACGCAACGATACCTACTTTAAAATGTATAAGTACTTGATGCCTAGACATTTTTCATGTGTGTAGTTACTGACGAGTGTTCTGTTGTACTAAGACCACTTAAACCATTTGTCTACCAGCACTTGAAAAGATTAACATCCTCTAATATAGTTAAGAATCGAAGGTTAGAAAATGTCAAGCGAAATGTCATAAATCTATTTAACATTTTTTGTAGTTTAAACTAAGTAACCATTACTTTTTTTGGCTTCAAATTGACATTACTTGCTATGAATGTAAGTACAAATACAGTTTAGACAGAAAGAGACGGAATTATATTGGCATTTCGATAAGTGCGAACGGTACTTTATGAGCTATATGATGAACGCAACTATAACACCAGTGTTGAGGACGCCGAGTTTAATTAGTTAAGACATACGTAGCGTAAGGAAATTTGATTATTTTGTTATTATTTTGTTTGTAAACTTAAGGTAGGAATAAGTACATGTAAAGCGATAAGTATGATTTTTTAAAGTTAGGTTTGATCTTGTCAAAACACGTCTTAACATGAATTAGCCAATCACGTTAAAGTCCACTTATTTGTTTGTCTATTTAGTATGGGATTTTGTAACGGTCGCAAAATCAACTGTGTCAACGCGTCGCTAGTTGCCATACGTCCAAAACGGATATATGTAGCGCAGTTTTGTATGAGAATCATGTTCAACGTTCAGTAGGTATTCAATTGCAATTTGGGAAATAAAGAAGATACTAAATACATCGAAGAGGAGTTTTTTATTCAAAAAATACAGTCCACCACAACCAGTGAAGATTTTAAATTGTATGTCAAAAATTATTCTAAGTTATTTAAAATAGTATGTCGATTAGCAAAGGCAAAGTTCCTGAGTTCAAAGATTAAGCTAAGTGATAACAAAATAAAAATGACATGGAATATTATAAATAGTGAAACTGGAAATGTCAAAAGTCGTAACAATGAGTACAAATTGAGCTACGAAAATCAAACCTTAACTTCCGATGCTGATGTTGCTGCGGCATTTGAGAAGTTTTTACTGATATTCCAGTTTCAACTAAAAAGGCTTTGGACTCCTCCCCCACTGTAGCTGAAGCGGTTTTAAAGGAAAATGTCAAACCTAGTGAAAACTATTTTAGTTTTCAAAAAATTGATTTTAGAGATATAATTAAAACTTTTAATACTCTTAATAAAAAGAAGACTGCTGATCTGTGGGGTAATTCCGTCTACGTCACTAAATCCGTTATTGAGACAATAGCTCCAGTTTTAGCTTGCATATTTAATGAATGCATTGACTGTGGTGTTTTTCCTGACCTAATGAACCACAGTAAAGTAATCTCATTATTCAAATCAGGTAGCACATGTGACCCCTCTAACTTTAGACCAATTTCTGTGTTACCCACATTTAGTAAAATATTTGATAAGATAATTCTAGACCAAATTCAAGTTCATTTTTATAGTAATAAACTTTTACATTCTAGAGAATATGGTTTCACTAGGGGTCGCTCGACTACTGACGCTGGTGTTGAGCTTTTACTTCAAATATTTAATGCCTGGGAGGATTCACACGATGCCTTAGGGTTTTTTGTGATTTATCCAAGGCTTTTGATTGTGTTTTGCATGAAACCCTCAGGTCAGGAAGCTCTACCACTATGGAATTAGAGATGCATCACTGAAACTTCTTATTTCATATTTGAGTGATAGGGTTCAGAGGGTTGATGTTAACGGTAAAAATCTCCGGGATCGGTGGTTACAATGGGAGTTCCACAGGGTTCAATTCTTGGTCCTTTCTTATTTTTAACTTATATTAACGACTTGCCTTACTTTGTAAAAGACAAACATGAGATAGTATTGTTTGCAGGTGATACCTCACTTTTATTCAAAGTGAAACGACGACAGCCGATTGATGACGATGTGAACAATGCTGTCTCAAAGATAGTTCATTGGTTTAGTGTTAACAATTTGCTATTAAATGAACAAAAAACCAAATGTATAAGATTTGCATTACCCAACGTTAAGGAGGTTAAAACCAGTGTAAAAATTAAAGATAAGAATGTGGACCTTGTGGACACCACAGTGTTTCTAGGCATTACGTTGGATGCAAAGCTACAGTGGGGCCCACATATAGATAAATTGTCGAGTAGACTGAGCTCTGCGGCTTAAGCAGTAATGAAAATTCGTCAGATCACTGACATTGAAACAGCTAGACTTGTTTACTTTAGTTATTTCCATAGCGTAATGTCGTACGACATTTTACTGTGGGGCAATGCTGCCGATATTCAAACTATCTTTGTGCTGCAGAAGCGGGCTGTTCGAGCAATTTATAACCTAAAAGCTGATAATTCGCTTAGGGAGAGATTTAAAGATATTAATATAATGACAGTTGCATCACAATATATTTACGAGAACTTAATGTATGTTTATAAAAATATTGAAACTTTTTCTAAAAACAGTGATATTCACAATGTAAACACTAGAAATAAAAACAAACTAGCAGTACCTAATACTAGGCTCCACAAAGTAAATAATTCATTTAGAGGCCTGTGTGTACTTTTTACAATAAAGTTCCAAGTAATATCCAAAAACTAGATATTAATAAATTTAAAATCGCTATTAAAGAAAAGCTTTATAAAAAAGCTTATTATAAAGTGTCTGATTACATTGAAGACAAAACAGCATGGGTTTAAAATGCTCCAATCTATTTCTAATCCAAAATATTGTTAAGGTTTTTTAAACTTGTATAACTTGGTAACGTAACGGCATATAATTTTGTAAATGTCGTTACATATTGAATTAAAGCTGTGGAGTTTCTTGCGCCCATTCTTCTCCACAGCTAAAAAATAGACGTGCTGAATGGGTAAAAAAATTATGGACGATTCAAAAGCACTTTTCTAAAGTTTATTTGAATAAAGAATATTTGACTTTGACTTTGACTTTGACTTTGGTAGAGCATGCTCAAAATGTTACATTAATTTATTTATTTATTTATTTATTTATTTATTTATTTACTAGCTGTTGCCCGCGACTTCGTCCGCGTGAGCTAAAGGCTATAGTCTGTACAGTTTAATTTTTATGTAGGTATCCATCGTCTTATGCGATAGAAGAATGGAAAAACCATTTTTCTGTAATCTAGAAGTATGTAAATTCATTCTTTATAGGTTTTATGATATTAAAATTGTTATGATACTTACTTACTTATATTGTATCATTGAACACAGATTTATCCTATAAACATGTTAAGAAACGAAGATCTGTTCTTAGGAACCATGTCATCGATTTTAATAAGAAGAAAAACTGCATTCATACATTTAAAAAAAACCTGTACTCAGCTCGGGAATCGAACCCGGTTGTTTTGAAAAAAATAAACTTACACTATTTCTATTTAGATATCGATTGTGTAGGTATTAAGCAGTAAATTGCTCTTTGAAACATGATTTCTAAAATGAATAAAATGGATTGTTTTCACATACTTTTATTTATTTTAGAAGGTGTTCGAAGTGACCACCGTTTTTTTCAATACAATATTCAACACGTTTAGGTAACGATCTTACAATTACAAAACCAGCAAAGAGGTACAAACAACCATAGAGACAATTTTACATGCCTGAACTTGTTGAATGTAAAGGTGGTCACTTCGAACACCTATTAAAATAAATAAAGTACGTGAAAACAATGCATTTTATTCAACTTAGACATCATGTTTCAAAGAGCTATTTACTGCTTAAGACCTACACAATCGATATCTAAATAGAAATAGTATAAGTTTATTTTTTTCAAAACAACCGGGTTCGATTCCCGAGTTGAGTACAGGTTTTCTTTAAATGTATGAATGCAGTTTTTCTTCTTATTAAAATCGATGACATGGTTCCTAAGGACAGATCTTCGTATGTCTTATAGTTTCAGACTTTCCCATACTGACCGATTTAAATGAGACACCCTGTATTTTTCGAGTATTTAAGTAGCCTATATTATTCTCCGGATTTTTCTTAGCATTTTGGTAAAAACCGGATCAAAATCCGTTCAGTAGTTCTCGAGTTTATCGACTTCAAACAAACAAACAAACAAACAAACAAACAATTTTTTTTAAACTATTTTATCGTGTTCCGTACGTGATTTTAAGGCAACCTGTGTAAATTTTTTTTTTATATCTTGCAATTACAGATTTTTTTATCCCTACGTTCTTATTATATGTATAGATTTAAGGACAGCTAGCAAGAACATACACCAAAACAATGCATTGATACACTTCAAAAGTACAAGCTATAGTGTTGTCTTATTTATAAGCTGCCACGACATGTATTACTATGCAACCAGAATCCAATTAACTAAGTTCAGAGTGATACAAGTTCAACAAGATTATAAATCTAAATTCACAAAATATAAGTTTACAGGCATTAAAAATGCTAATAACAGGCACAGAGTGAACTAACTAATATACTTATTAACTTGTAAAAAGTGAAATAATTTAACAAGTATTAACGAAATTAATAGACGGTTAGTTAACAAGCAACTGAAACTAAAGTTATCAAGTACGTAGCAAAACAAATCATGACAAGTTCAAAGTGAAACAAATTCAACAAGATTATAAATCTAAATTCATAAAATATAAGTTTACAGGCTTTAAAAATGCTAATAACAGGCACAGAGTGAACCAACTAATATACTTATCAACCCGTACAAAGTGAAATAATTTAACAAGTATTAACGAAATTAATAGAAAGTTAGTTAACAAGGAACTCCATAACGACCGGTTTTGTGCTGCTCGCACCCAGCGGCTTTCCGCGACCTTCACCAGATCGTCGGTTAACCTTGTCAACAAACAACTAAAAACTAAAGTTATCAAGTACGGAGCAAAACAAATCTTGACAAGTTCAGAGTGAAACAAATTCAACAAGGTTATAAGTCTGAATTCACAAAACATAAGTTTAAAAGCTTTAAAAATGTTAATAATAACAGGCATAGAGTGAACCAACTAATATAATAACTTGTACAGAGTGAATTAATTTAATTTAATAAGCACTTACCAACTAAATTCACAGAAAGCTAGTTAACAAGCAACTAAAATCAAAGTTATCAAGTACGGAGCAAAACAAATCTTGATAAGTACAAAGTGAAACAAGCTTTAACATGTTCAGAGTGAAATAAGCTATACCAGTAGGTATTAAACGAAGTTAACAGCAGGTTTGTTTACAAGCAATTAAAAAGTTACTTAACAAGTACAAAAGTATTAAAGTGAGATAAAAAAAATAAAAAATAAACTTAACCTATACTAATCGTCATAGACAGAAGGCAAGTTACACAACAATGCTTATAAATGCACATAAACAGTTGTAATTTATTTAAGAGCTTGAGCTTAACTTATATATATAAATATAAACTAGGTAACTAAGGCTACGACAACTATTTCATATTTAAGTTTTTAATTAAAATAGATTTGAAAGTTACAAATTTAGAATTAATATCTAACTCAGATTCTTTAGCGAGAGAGTTGAACTGAGACTGAATTCTATTCATAGGAGAAAAATGACCCAGGTTGCTTTTGAAAGATTTTTGGGAAAACAATTTAAATCGTGAGCTCCTAGCAAGCTTCATGGGAGCATTAAAGTTGATTTGTTTGAGGAGAAAAGGACAATCTAAGGCACCACTTAATAACCTTGTGAAAAAATAATTGATCTAGAAGTTGTCTTCTTTTTTGTAAATCGAGTAAATTGAAGTAAGACAAACGTTCTCTGTAAGAAGGTAATTTTTTGGCCATTTTGTGTTGAAAAGCCAGATGCCAAAGAAAACGTTTCTGAATGGATTCTATACGCTTAACATGAATGTCATAACGAGGAGTCCAAATAACACTACAATATTCCAAAGACGATCGTATCACAAAATATTGTTAAGGTTTTTTAAACTTGTATAACTTGGTAACGTAACGGCATATAATTTTGTAAATGTTGTTACATATTGAATTAAAGCTGTGGAGTTTCTTGCGCCCATTCTTCTCCACAGCTAAAAAATAGACGTGCTGAATGGGTAAAAAAATTATGGACGATTCAAAAGCACTTTTCTAAAGTTTATTTGAATAAAGAATATTTGACTTTGACTTTGACTTTGACTTTGGTAGAGCATGTTCAAAATGTTACATTAAGAAAATTGTGTAAATTAGCACTTTTGTCTTTTAAACCGTCGATATATCGGTAGATTTGATTTGTTGAATATGAATACCACTCACCAAACCAAACAACTAGGTACAGTTCTAACTGTACCTGTGTGTGTTGTTGAAGCAGCCTCTAGGCCTCTAGGCTGCTTCAACAACCAAACAAGTAGGTACAGTTCTAACTGTACCTACTTGTTTAGTTTGTGTAATTAGCACTTTTGTGTTTTAAACCGTCGATATATCGTTAGATTTGATTTATTGAATATGAATACCACTCACCAAACCAAACAAGTAGGTACAGTTCTAACTGTACCTACTTGTTTGGTTGTTGAAGCAGCCTAGAGGCCTAGAGGCTGCTTCAACAACAGGCTTCTCCAGTTATATCTACAGCTTCATGCTCCGACTGCGATGACGTGACGGTGGTTGTCGGCGTGATCGGTGTTTACGCCACATGAGTAAATACCGGAACAGCAGAGTCCAAGCTTCCTTCCAGCTCGCTGCGAGACAGTTACACTACTACTAGCACGGTTATGTGTGCGTGAGGCGTGACCTCGCACCGACCGACGACGGGCGGGTTCACGTACGCGCCGCCTCGCCGCGCCGCCGGCCGCGGCCGCGAGAAGACGAACCTGTGGCGGTAGCCAAAGTAACATTATGAAAACTTGATGAAAACGATAGCGAAGTTCGAAAAGAATAAAATGTATGGGATTGACATAAAATTGACCACGTGATTTAGCGCGGCTTATGTCAATCCCATACATTTTATTATTTTCAAATTCCCGCTATCGTTTTCTTAATGTTACTTTGGCCTAAGCCTACAGTATAGTAGGTAGTAAGTTCGATAATAATAAAATGTATGGGACAATGGGATTGACATAAGCCGCGCTAAATCACGTGGTCAATCATAAGTCAATCCCATACATTTTAATATTTTCGAACTTCGCTATCGTTTTCTTAATGTTACTTTGTTCTTTTTTTTTCATTTATCATAACGTCATGTGACGATGTGACAACCCTACCAAAGTACCTAAGTGTAAATTTTGCACGCTTTAAGGAAGCTTGGATTCTGTCGGGTATTTACTCATGTGGTTTACGCTACTACTTGTAAGTTTATGAAGTAACCTACTTAAGCAAAGAGATTTTTAGCTATTTCATAGACCACACTCTATGTGCTCAAAGAGCATTTAACGTATGAATTATAATGACCTATTGGTTTGACATTTTTCCATGTTGTGTTTTCCTAACGGGTGACGTTAGGACTAAAATGCCGAGCGGGCCCATTATTTCCAATGTCTGACGAGCAATCCGACTGCGATGTGACGGTGGTGGTTGGCGCAATCTTAGTGTTCGCGCTGCCCATTACTCTGCTGATCCCGAACTTCTCCATATGGGACGTGATACCTAAGGTCCAGGTGATCAGGTACCACGTGCTGAGCCAGTACCTCACGTGGCCGCAAGCCAATGCTATACTCATCGGTTTGCTCTCCATATTCTTCTGTTTGTACCTCGAAATTCGTAAACGCAAGTAAGTTCTGCATTATAACTGTTTTGTTGTTTCATGTTGTTTCGCAGTGTATTAAAATTAGGATATTAGCATCTAAAATGAGCCATGCAAGGGCACAATAATAGTGTTACACAAAGATCTATCTACCACCTATTTAGGTAGTATATAATTCATACTTATCTAAACATAATTAACAATGAACAAAAATTATTTTTTAGACAGTATTTTTGTAAACCTAGGTGAGATGAGAGACCAAGTGCATTCGCGTTTATAAAATTTTAATAATAAGCTTCATCGAACAATCGTTTCAGTCTCGACGATATGGTGGAAAAAGTGCTGACCGTCAGCCAAGTGACCGACGCTACTATGGACATGGAGCGGGAGCGGCAGTCGGCCGCCATGAAGGTGTGCGCGGAGCTGCTGGACTCGTCGGCCGAGCACTACGAGCACCTCATGCTACTGCGCGACGAGCTGCGCCGGCGCGAGCGGTCGTACTCTGCGCAGCTGCCGCCTGCCATCGAGCCGAGCAGTGACCAGATGTAGCTTCCACATTGGTTTCGTTCTTATTAAATTTTAAAAGGAAAATTGTGTGTGCTTCCTTACATTTTGATGATTGAACTAATGATACTTTTAAGATGACCTATCGCATAAGCAACTGACTATAAGTAGCTATGATAAACTGCCATTATCTAGTCAACCCCCTAATTTTTAGCATTCTGGTGATTTACGTAAATATATAACTATAGGTATTATAGAGATTGGTCGACTATGACTTTGGCCTACAAGCCGAATGGCCGACTTTAGTCGGTTGCAAAACGCCGACTTGTCTGTCAAGCCGATTATTGCCTTCGAAGGAGTTCGGGTGGTAACGGCAGTGTCGGTGATGATTCGTTTACCTACAGCTGAGTTTTTCTAATTTTATTATTTACCGCAACGTGGAACGGTGGAGCGGGAGCAGCAGACGGCCGCAATGAAAGTGTGCTGAACTCGTCGGCCGAGCACTACGAGTACTTTTTTTTTTTTTTATTGTGGCACGCCAAAATGGCCTCACCCTGCCTGATGAAAAGCAGCCAGTGAAGCCCAAGAAGTGAAAGCGTTTATCACAGCGCTACCACGCTATGCCGAACGCTCACACTATGGCGGCCTGGATAAATGCTTTTTCACGCCCCGCTTAAATAACCCGGGAGAGAAAGAGGAGGGAAACACGGTGTGGGAAGCGCATTCCACATACGGGCAGTTCGGCAAAAGAACGATTGTGCAAACTTTTTGGTACGAGTCTTGATGGTCAGCACGGTATGAGGGTGGCTTCTCAGACCTGCACGCGTCGATCTGGAAAAGAATGGAGAGGGAGGAATGAGGTCAAAGAGCTACCTCATGCTACCGCCCGAGACGAGTCGAGCGGCGCCTAGATGTAGCTTAAACATTGGTTTCTTATAAAATGTTAAAAAGTAATATTTTGTTGTTGTGAGTATAGAGTTTTCTAGCATGAACCATAGACATTCACTCCTAGTGCCGTTCCGTATACCCAACATTTGTATTCCCTTTTACGTATTGCCATTTTGACGAATTCTCTTGTTCTTTTGAATTCACCCTGAAATTCATGACTATGGTTATAATAGAGCAAGATCCCAAGGCCACCAGGCCTTAGGCTCTCAAAGACCAAATGTATTGGATTGAGTAGTGTTAGTATGTACAACCACCAGCATTAACCTTAGGTATACTGAGGTACTTATACACTTTTGACTAGTTTATGTCGAGGTAACTGAACTTTGAGTGTACGCAATTATTATCTGCTAGCTTGGATCGATGACCAATCTACAGATACAAGGTGCTAAAGGTACGCAAAGGATTTTCATGTGTTTTAGAGAATATTGTTAGAAATTTATAATCAATAAGTGCTGCCAGACACCCTGTGGCTAAAGCGCCTACTGTTTATGCGCATGCAATTCTACAACACGACTACAAGCAACAAAGTTTAGAAAGGCGTTTTTGGGAGTTTTAAAGATCAGTTAAGAGTTAGGCAAGCTAAGAACATTTCAGGGCTTTTACAGCGTAACCCGACTTTTGTGACCATTGAGAAACTAAAGTTTCTCAAGCCGTCCAGCAATAGGACATACTCCGAGTGTTTATAGAGAGAATCTAGCGCAAGCGTGTAAACATTGAGAGCGAAACAACCTCTAGACTAGAGGCTAGGATCACAGATTACTTAGTAGTTACTCTACGACCTCGGCTCAGTCGAGTTGAGCAGCTCGTGGGGATGTTAATCTCACGCTGCTGCGCAACAAGTTGCAGCACGCGCAGCTTCCGCCCGCCATCGAGTAGGGTAAGGTGGTGTAAGTGTGCGCATTTTAACTTTGAGGCCTTATAAAAAATAAATTATCATATTTAGAAAAATCAACATTATTTATTTATAATCTCTATATATTTGTTAACAAATTATGGAACAACGAATTACACTAATGTCATTAATTAAAGTAGGAACTGAAGAAATATAAAAAACTACAATTGCGCACTCTTATACGCCCGGGTGTACAAGAGTGCGCGGCGAGTTGTACAAGAGTGCGCGCATTAATTCTCAGTGCACAAGTCGAACTTATAGTCCTTGACCTAAATAGGCAATGCAGTTTTCATGCCACCATTGTTGGGACACCGAACATTCGATCCAGTCTTCAGTAATTAGGTTCTTTATATATTTCTTGACACCCACCACACCTCCATATCTTCTTAAGTATATGTTATCAAGAATGTTTAAATGGTCCCTGAATTCTTGTTCAACTTCACGGAAAAATGTAGTTTCAAAACGGCCTAATTTAGTGGCAGGGGTAGAATTTTTCAACCGCTTCCTTAAAGTAGACTCCGCCATTCCAAAAGATTCAGCTACAGAACGCTTCGACTGTCCTTTTTCGATTAGCTTTCAAGCTTCATCAAGAACCTTTAGCGAACAATTTTGTCTCTGAGTAAGTTCTTATTCTTCGAAACATGCTTAAGTGCACAAAAAAAATACTTAGTTTGTAAAATTAGACTTTATCTTACACACTTGATTAGGGAAAAATAAATGTCGTATAAGACCATTACCTACCATTTCATACAGAACCAGCTTTTCATTTGATTCATTATCTTTTAAAGTACGCAGTACGCTTCAAAACTTAAAACTTAAAGGTAATCTGTGGATACCGTTGTTGGTTACACAATTAGTAATAAGTTAGTTTATAAAACACTTTGTATACTTATATATATTGTATAACTGTTTGTTATCCCAAACAAAATAAAATAAAATAAAATAAAATAAAGAGTGCGCGCGCAATCTTATACGCACATACCGTGCGCACTCTTGTACACCTCACCCTTCACAAACATATTGAACCACTGGCACCATCTATTGAAAGATAAGCAAAGTTTTTCGAGCTAATCGGTTTGCCAAGTAAATACGTTATTTGGATAATCAATGAATATTCTTGAAAAACTAACAGTTTCGGAACAGATATCTTGGCAAAACGCAAGAAAATTAGATCAAAATGAGTAAAAATCTTTTGACTTATGTAATATCTCCGTTTTTTAGCCAATTTCAATTTTTTTTCGGCAGCGTAACCCTTATCACTAACGCATCAAAACATAACTGAAGTTAGCCGCAGACCTCGCATAG
The DNA here is from genome assembly GCA_947562085.1 of Eudonia lacustrata. Lineage (NCBI taxonomy): Eukaryota > Metazoa > Arthropoda > Insecta > Lepidoptera > Crambidae > Eudonia > Eudonia lacustrata. The sequence continues at coordinate 18,547,353 of OX387312.1, read as the reverse complement.
AGCCGGCGTGACGTTTGATGCGCACTCTTAACGACCGCGCACTCTTACACCACCTTACCCTAGCTCAATTAAATTCTTATTAAATCGTTTTGTTTTTTATGTATTTACGACGTTCTTATAAGTAATTCAACTGAGGGCAAGTGCGAATTTTCTTCACCATTTTCTTTACCTAATGTCAATGAAATCAAGAATCTGTATGGCTCTAGCATTGCCGCCTGCGCCTGGTGACAGAGCGAGGAGTAAAAAAACTAGCATGGAAAATACTATATTTTGTTTGATGATAATAAATTTAAGAAAAAAAACAATTGTATTGCATTGCAACGCGATTAAATCAAACTCCTTCAACTATCACGGTTACTACGGCCACAGAATAACTAATAGTCTACGTACGGCGTGCTGTAGTAAGTTCGCTGCGAAATCATGCCTGCGATTGCAAGGGCAAATAACTTATATTATTAATAAGATAGTTAGATATTATTAGAAACGTTTTACCTGAAAATAAAACAGTTATTAAACATACTTACCTTATTCGAAGCCTAATAATATATATACAACCTAATTTTTAGTTTATACGAACCGAAACACGGGTTTTTCACTTAAAGAATCAGTACAAAAAAAATCTTGAAACTTCACGAAGTTACAAGCTTTTTGTGCTGCCCCGTTGTGTGTTTTTAGTAGGGTATAATTTAATTGAGATTTTGTAAATATTATTTGGTCAAAATGTAACATGGTATAAAAAATATTGAAATCGATTCTATTACTGATTCTGAACAAACAGTTTTCAGGTTTCGTATAAACTAAAAATAACATTGTTTATGAGATCTGTTTGGTATCGCCTAGTGGTAGTGGTGAGATGCTAATGTGATAAATATATATAATAATTATGTCAAATGATAGATTGTATATACAGGTGTCCCAAAAATGGCACGCCACGCTGACACTGGAGGTAAACAATCAGATAAAAAAAAATAAACAAAAAGAAATAATTATAATCAAAAAAAAATTAAAAAAATAAAAATAAAAACAAACTAAAAGTGGAGTTTTTAGAAAAGAAAAAAGTGGCATTTTCTCCAAAACTAAGAAACTTTTACTAGAGTCATGTTATTTTTATCTGATAGGTTTATAGCTAAGCTGTCTCCAGTGTCAGCCTGGCGTGCCATTTTTGGGACACCCTGTATATTACGGGTTTAAACTTCAACAGAAAATTAAACGATTATTGTATAGGTACAAACTGAGAACGAATCAGAAATTAATTATTTGTATTATGGGAATGATTAGCAGGCTTTATTTCGCGCCTATAAAACTTTTTGAATGTATTTCCTGATTTCCAATTGCCTCTCGTCAGGATGTCTTCTAAGGAACAGTTCTCGAGCCAACTCTTCGAAGCTACGGCAGATCTTGTACTGCCCGGTGTAGCGTTTACATCAGCTTCTTGTAAAAATTTTCTAACCCAGCGACCAATCAGTGATGTTGTCAGATTTAGCTACGACGCGTCTGGAACTTGATAACTTGATTAAGCGTTTAATACATTAAACTACGTTTAAAACTCTATTGCTGTTATCATTTAATAATTTCCATCCAGATTGTTGGTGCTTAGCGTTATCCGTTTTAGAACCAAATGTCGGCCAAAATGTTACATCTCTTTCGGTGATAATGCAGTGATTCGGGGATACACTAAGTAATGTTAAATCATGTACCCGTCTGCCTGAGGCCAAAAGCAGCATAGTTGCTGTAATCTTGGACACGTCATAAAAATTTGTAGTTTCAGGATCTTTCGTAGTAAGATGTTGTATCACTACATCGACATCCCATATAGGAGTCTTCGCCACTTTAGGCTTAGCCAGTTCGATGGACTTTAGGATTTGCTTAACGAGAGAATGGGAACTGAGTTTGACATGGTTGTCTGGATCACAAAAAGTCGATATCACAGATTTGTACACTAGAATGGTACTGTAGGCTAGACCTTCTTTTTGATGAAGATCAGCTAAAAATCTTGCTAATTAAGATCCAGCTGGTCTGCAAATGTTCACGTTATTCTGCTTAGCCCAGACTACCCATCTTCTCCAGGCTGGTTTATACGTATTTAACGTGGATTTCCACCAATCCGACGAAAGCAATGATTTCTGATCTTCAGACTCAACGTCGAATTCCACCCCCACATTTCCACACCTCGATCTGCATTTTGTCGATCCCTGCGGGAGATAGGCCGGTTGTTGTGTCCACCAATACTTGCGCTAGGTTGTGCACTGTGAAAGGCGGTGCCATTGCTCTGTGTTTGAGATCCGGCCTCCAATATACTTTGTCCCAGCGAGGAACTGCTAAGAGGTAAGTCTCCGGCCTTGTTCAGATGTGCTAATATTTTGGGTATTAGATGTGGTGAGGGAAAAACCCAAGCTAATGGGTATTTCCAATTCCATCCCAGTGCGTCGTGGCAAACAGCGTGTGTGTCTGATTGATCTAGGGTACAGTAGTTCTATACGTGTGCAGTTGCGGAAGCAAAAAAAATCGATGACCGGTGTGCCCCATTTCGCGAAAATGACGTTCGTTGCTTCTGATAAAAGATGCCACTCCGGTGCTACTTTCAACCGAGATAGATGGTCTGCATCCGAGTTGAACATGCCTGGGTTATGAAAAATGGACAGGTGAATGTTGTGATGGTCCAGTATATCGAAAATTTGAGAAACTATCTCCGTAAGGGTCCGAGACTTCGTCCCCCCTTCGTTGCGTAGGTATGATACAACAGTCTTGTTGTCCCATTGGAGTAGGCCTTTTCCTGTAGGCCTTTTGAACTCAGGTGCAGACAGCGACCTTTTATAACTCTTAAAATGGCGATCATTTCTTTGATGTTGCAATGCAACTTGCGTTCCGAAGTTTTCCACTGGCCAGTTAAGTTTTTGTTGTCCAGTTTGGCCCCCCAACCGAGGTCGCTCGCATCTGTAGTTAGATAGTGCGAGGGGGGAGGTCTGTGAATCGGAGATGATTGCCTGCAATGACTTAGCCACCATTCCAGCTCTGCCAGAGCCTTGTGTGGTAATGGGAAAGCTTTCATTGTTTTCGTCTTCAGGAGTAAATTCATTTGAGTTTGTAGTGCTCGAAAATTCAATCGTCCCCTTGTGACTGGAAAACTGGCAAAGTTCAACATTCCGATTAATTTCTGCAACTCTGCGAGACTTGCCTTGTTCTTGGTTTAAATTGCAGCAACTTGCGATTCTATTTTGGCAGCTAGTTTTTCTGGTAAATATTTTATGTCCCGCACAGAATTCCACATAATGCCGAGAAATTCTAGAACTTGTTGTAGTTCGTATACGGATTTCTCTTTGTTTATTATCCAACCTAGACGTTTCAAGAGATTTATTGTAATCCAGACATGTTTGCGCAGGTAAAAATCATCGAGGTAGATCAGGAGCCGGACACCTATTTCTCTTAGTTGCTGAGCTATCCAATTTGATAGGGATGCGAAAGTTTTCGGGACGGAGCTGAGACCAAACGGTAAGGTCGTCATTTCGTACAGTTTCTCGTTGTAGGTCAAACGGAGAAACCTTCTGTGTCTTGGGATTACGCCCACGTGAAAATATGCCTGATATAAATCTATTTTCGCCATCCAGTCCTGATGTTGTATAAAATCTGGTATTTTGTTCATATTGACGAGACGGAACTTGTCTGCGCGAACGAATTTGTTTAGGTTCTTCAGATTGAAGATTGGCCTTAAACTTCAGTGTTGTTGCAACTGACCGGCTTGAAAAGGCATGACGTAGTCAGTACCTCTTCTTGGGTTGACCCTCTCCTATCCCGGTGGGAAAAGGGAGAGTGCGCTTGAGCTTCTCTTTGCGATCCACTTCGTCATGTCGGAAAATTACCATGACGTCTACGAGAGCTATTCTTGTTGCCAACATGGTTTCCTTGTTTAGCTGGTGGTCCTGGTTTATAAGTTCTTTGGCGATTGGCAATCGGTTGAGAAGGGCCCGGAATGGTAGATGCGTTCTGCTGAACTGGGAAGCTCCGGTTTTTTTGTTTAGATCAGAAAACATTTCTCATGTCACCCGCTTTGTCAACAACGGCGCTAAACTCTTCACTGTCAAATAAATTGGAACAGGATGGTGGGATTTCCCGTAATGCGCTTTTATGATAAGCGTCCTTTGCAGACACTAAAATAGCCTCTCATCTATGTTGCACAATCTCAGCTCTATGAGCGCAAACCGCAAACCAACTGCAAAGTATCGCTGCATACTTTTGTATACTTAATACTGCTAAATAACTCATTAAGCTTGATATAAATTTCATTATAGCCAAGCTCCTTCGCTTCGTAGGCCCACATCAGAAATTTTCTCATTTCAGATTGTAAATAATAATAATAATAATAATAAATGTTTCCCACACTCACACCAATTATCTAGCCCCAAGAAAAGCTTCCTTAAGAAACTTGTTAAAATGGTTTAACTAGACAACGGATAAACATACTTATTATACTTAAATACATACTTATTATACATAGGAAACACCCAGACCCGAAACAATTTAGAAAAACAGGTATTTCTAAATTGATCCGACCGGGGATCGAACCCGGGACCTCAGAGATGGCGACACCATGAAAACCGGTGTGCAAGCCACTCGACCAAGGAGGTCGTCAAATCAAATCATCCTTTTGTTTGAGTAAAGCAAAAGTTACAGCAGCAAAAGCTTTTTCCATATTTATATTCAATTTAGAGTTATCAAATTGTTTTACTTCATCATTAGGGTCGAGCTCAACAAACCCAGGGCAGTGTGCCAACAGTTTTTGAAGTTCCGCATAACGGACATGGTTCCACTCAGGTGAATCGAAGTGTTGCAACTCGATTAACTGGTTGAGATATTTCATAGAAGCCTTTGGAACAGACGGTTCTTTAAGTTTTGTAGCCAAAGTAGTGTTAAAGTCTGTATTGCCGACTGCAAGTGGGTCAGGTTGAGCAACCTCCGCTTGCTCATATAAATCACCACTAACGTTAAGGTTAATGTATGAATCAGCATATTCATTATTATCATCGTAATAAGATTTAGTTAAATGATTTTTAAGGTTTTGGATCTCACTTAATGAATAGTCAAACTTACGGTTTCGTTTGTGTCGCTTACGGTATTTCTTTCGTCGACAGTCCGATGAAGAACCAGGCGATGAAGCACTATCAGACGAGCTATCTGAGCTGGATGACCTCGCTCTTTTCCTTTTCTCTTCCTTACGTTCTATCCTTTCCTTGCTAACATTCTCAGTTTCCTTTCTTGGTAAAACCTTGTTAGTGGACGGCTGATTTTCCATGCTCCTAAAATACAGGTAGTTATAGCGCTGGCACAAATAAAAACACAGACTGATTTACAGCCCGTGATTTACAATAAACTAGACGAGGTATAAGAACTATCTCAATTCATTATGAAAATACATACGTATTTAATAAAAGTTCAGAACACTTTTTAACCAAAGTCAAAAGTTCAAAAATACCGCTGTTAAAACCAACAAACTACCAAATCTCAATAATTCACAATAGAATTATAAATAAAACCGTTACTTTATTAAATAAAACGAACGGGTTACCGTTTAAAAATGCAACGGTTTTTATGAAAAATTTGCAATGAAAATCGTAATTGATAAGCACTAAATAAAGAAGAAAATGGTTTTACCTTTGTAGCACACGACTTACGTAGTAAAAACTGTTCACTTTTTCGCTTGGTATAAACCGCTGATATATATTTGCGTATTTTTTACCGCCAATTTGCATGTAATGCACTCTATTTTTCTTTAGGCGACCTCTTCGGTCATAAAATGGTCAGAAATCACGATGCTAATGACGAAAATTATGTGCCCCTACATATCCTGCCTGGTTAGTGGTAAAAAATGGCGCGAACAGGAAGTGAACGCTGATTGGTCGAAGACGACCAATGGACGGTGTTGTTGTACACGATTTTAGGCCGGAAATTAAGTATGCTACTCTCATATATATATAAGGCTTCGAATGACGGTACAGTACTGTTTAATGAATCTGAAACTACATTACAAAACTAGACTGGGTAATTAATATGATCAAGACACCATCATTGGCAGCTAAAACCAATTTTTGCCTGTAGTTACAATGAGTCAGGAACATGTTACCTAGTTATTTGACTATTTTTGTTTGCAAAAAAACATACAATATTTGTCAAAAGCTGACCTCATAACGTTGTTTTTCCTAAATACTTGGAAAATAATAACCACGTTAACTACAGCACAAATAAAGTTAAAATAAAATTTCTAGTTAATAAATATATTTTTTTATTTTCTCAATAGATACAAATGTATCAAATATCAGTCACCTTAATAGTCTAGTAATATTTACGCACACGTCCCGATGACTCAATATCGAGGCCAGCAAGCATTGTATTTCTATAGTGTCTACATTTTTTTGATGACAGGGGACATGAATATATTATGAAACAGCATTAAAATATTCTTAAACAGGTTGACTGCTGCCGGGCCCAGATACAAAAGAAATTCAATTGTTTGTCGGTCTAATGGCGTTTAAGGTGTTAATTTAGTATTGAAAATAACAGCTTTGTTAATTATTATAATATCTGCACACTTACACATACGTAAGCTTTTAATTAAAAAATACAACTAAAGCGTTTGTGTTCATTTATTTTGTATGGAAAATTTTATAGCGCGCCTGGCGGACGCATTGGGAAACTTTTTTAAAGAATAATCTAATCATTAAACTTTTAATAATGTAATGCCATGATTTTAATGTATTAAAATAATCTTAAAAGTTTAAAAACTACGTCATTAAGTAATCAAAAATAAATTTTCAAAAAGCAAAAATATTTATGTTCAAATATTATATTAAAATTAATGCCACTCATTAAAATATAGCTATTTTCATTTGGTACACACAACCTAGAACTTTTCTTTGATTGATAATTCCAATAGCATAAATAATAATAGGTAAGTATATTATCAAATTGACAAAGTGTTTCTAAATTTTATGCAAACACTACAAAAATCATATGAAATAAACGTGGATAAAACAAAATTTTAGCTAGTTATAGTTTAGTAAATATACCTGAACAGATTCGTTATAAGTCACAAGTCATTTCGATAACAAATATGATTTAAAATAAATATAAAATAACGTTGTAAAATATATAGCTTACATTAAAAACTTTGTATAGAAGGGCGACTTACATACAAAATGAAAAAGTATACATATCTGCACAGATCATAAGTCAGGTACGTAAAAAAACGTCAAAAAGATTATTAATTCATAAATAATATGATGTAGGTTCAATATGTTATTAACATGTTTTTCTCAGTGATATATTACCAATATATATTTTTACTTTATTACTTAGGTACTACAAAAAAAGAGTCAAACTCCAAAGTACCTATAATATGTAACATTATCCCGCTGGAAGACGTTTATTTTATAATTTTGGTAAAATTGTTCGTGACTTTGACCATGGTCTTCCACTTTTATTTACTTAGACCTCTGTTAACATTACCACTGAACACAAGAGTTAAGTAACCAACATTGAATAAGTAATAACATTATTTGTTGTGTGTAGTTTGCACATGAGCATTAACATGTAAATATTGTAACAATGGAATAAGAGTCCAACTACTCAAAAGTGTAGAATTATTAATGTTCGTGACTGTCTATAGCATAGTAGTAGTCATATAGCTGTATATAACATTATTACCTATGTTAACTTTATATTTTGAAAAAGCACTGTATCCTTCATATATGGCTATATTCACCATTTTCAGGTTTAGACCCAACAAATCAGGCAATTTGAATCAGCAAACTGACTAGACTAACGCAAGGTAACGAATAAAGTTTGTGACGAACAATTCTATATACAGAATACAGATTCGTAAATTATCTCACATTTTTTCTTTATACATTTTCGACATTGCACCGTTAAATCGTAGGTACAATATTAATTATTACAAGCTTAAATATTCTCACTTTCATTGTCAATTGACAATTTAATATCATAGTATACAAAAGCTGGCCAATACAGTTTAAAAACGTGTCTACCATGTATTGGAGACATCATTAAAATAATTATAAAATATATTTTTTCGGTGAGCGTGCGAGACCGCGTAAGAGCAGTTTGTATAGCGGCGTATCCGCCTTTGCAAAAATACGAAAAAGTGAATATCTTGGCCATTTAATTATTTGTTTTGTTGTTGTTGTTTACCTCAAACTAGTAGCTACCAATATCAGTCTGAAAATTATATATGAATGGCCAATTAATATTTACTTTTTTCGTCTTTTTGCAAATTTATGCAAAGCAGATCCGCGGCTGTTAAAACTGCTTTTACGCGGTGTCGCACACTCACCGACGATCAGTTGGTGTTTCCTGCACTATTCAATGCTATATTCGACAATAAAAAATATCAATAAAAAGGAGTCTTATTGTTGATTGGCTCCCTTAATAGAAAGTTGTGATAAACACTAATATCTTTTTACATAAAATTCTTCTTAAGCCTAATGAGATAAACAATAATATAACTATTGATTAAATAATGTTTGATTACACTTAATATATTCTCTCGGTTAGAGAAAGACATTTATTATATTTATGGCCATAATTTACAAGCAGTCCTACATATAATTCTATTAAGAATATTGTAAGACTTTTTTACGAATAGAGTTAAAATAAAAACCAGTTCTAGCACAAACGAAATTATACCATTATATTCTATCGAAATTACGTATTAAAATATAGTGCTTTAGTTATTAGGCAAATATAATTTCTAAGGTTTAGCAATATCATGCATTACATGACGATGATAAGTTGATAAGACAAGCGTAATTTCATTTTTTATGACATAACTTATTATATTAATTATGGAAAAGTATGAATGTAATTTCTACCAGACACGAGTTTCGATACTTCGAGGGCGTTCATTCTCCTTTATCTAGTTCAAATTATAATAATCTAAAAAACAATATCAAAAAAAAACTTAGGCAGAAAAGATTATGAAAATCGTGACAATACTCGTACATAAATCTGTCATAATAATGAATGATGCATAACAGTTGTAATGCAAAACAAATTGTAACTTTGTTACTACTTTTATTTATTGTATCCTTATTACTCCAAATAGCATAATTAGAAAACTAACAAGTTTAATATTACACCAGTGTGGGCCTAGCACATACTTCTATGAAAGTAGTTTGTGCTAGAACCACAATTTATAGTTGTAAGTAAACGTTGTCTTATGTCAACTGTTTCACATGCCAATAAAAAAAAATGTTTCGTAAAAACTAACAAGTGTTATAAAATTATTGAGTTGCATTAAAACATCCGGTGGCGTGCACTTGGAGACGCCTATGTCCAGCAGTGGACTAGTATAGGCTGATGATGATGATGATCATGATTAAAACATCCGCTGTATTCAAACTGTGGTTATAAATTCGTCGACCGCATCCATCAGTTTAGGGGTATTGTCCACTTTCATGCCTCGTTTACGGAGATCATTTAATTCTTCAACCAATTTGGTCTTATCACGTCCTAGGGTCTCCCTGAAATTAACAAATTAAGCATTTGTTAGGTTTATTTTCTACATGCAATTGCAGTTGTTGCAGTTCTACATCCTTAGGGTGCGCCTGTGGGACTGTTTGTGGAGGGTCTTGTCAGAGCTGGGAGTGCCACCCCACCTTACCGCACTACTGCAGGCCCTGTATTCTAATAACCAGGGCATTGTACGGGTGGCCAAAACAACTTCCGAACCCTTCAGTTTTAAGAGAGATGTAAGACAGGGCTGTATTCTGTCTCCGGTCTTGTTCAATGTGTATGGTGAATATATAGAGGCGTACTTCCGAAAACTGGGAAAGAGGAGTCACAATTGGCGGTGTTAATAACAACGGATCATGCGAGAAAGATGTGCGCAAACGAATTGGAATGGCGAAGAATGCTATGTCGCAAATCGCAACTACACTGAATATGGGCGGACAGAAACGTCTCCATAAAAACTAAGTCTAAACTAGTGACCACTCCAGTTTTCTCCATCTTTTTGTACGGCGCTGAGACTTGGACTTTGAAGAAAGCCGATCGCATACGCATTGCCGCCTTCGAGATGTGGTGCTGGAGAAAAATGCTGCGGATACCCTGGACTTGTCCTATGGCAGATGGCATCGGACCAACAACGCATCGATACTAAAGGAGCTGAAGATCACTAAGAGACTATCCACCATCTGCTTTCGAAGGATCCTTGAGTTTTCCGGCTCACTGGCAAAGTCAACAGCAAGAGACCAAGAGGTCGCAGCCCAATGTGTTGGTCTGATCAGATCCGCACCACCTTCGATACCAAATTCTACGGTGCCCTCCACGTCGCCTCGAACAGAAAAAAATGGCAGAACATCGTGAGACAAGTTATAACCTGGAGGTCACGACCATCAGCATTGAGGAATACGATGCAAGGAGGAGGAGAGATTACAGACGAGACAAGTTATAACCTGGAGGTCACGACCATCAGCATTGAGGAATACGATTCAAGGAGGAGAGATTACAGACGAGACAAGTTATAACCTGGAGGTCACGAACATCAGCATTGAGGAATACGATGCAAGGAGGAGAGATTACAGACGAGACAAGTTATAACCTGGAGGTTACGACCATCAGCATTGAGGAATACGATGCAAGGAGGAGAGATTACAGACGAGACAAGTTATAACCTGGAGGTCACGACCATCAGCATTGAGAAATACGATGCAAGGAGGAGAGATTACAGACGAGACAAGTTATAACCTGGAGGTCACGACCATCAGCATTGAGGAATACGATGCAAGGAGGAGAGATTACAGACGAGACAAGTTATAACCTGGAGGTCACGACCATCAGCATTGAGGAATACGATGCAAGGAGGAGGAGAGATTACAGACGAGACAAGTTATAACCTGGAGGTCACGACCATCAGCATTGAGGAAAACGATGCAAGGAGGAGGAGAGATTACAGACGAGACAAGTTATAACCTGGAGGTCACGACCATCAGCATTGAGGAATACGATGCAAGGAGGAGGAGAGATTACAGAAAATCAATATTGCATTGTCCATCATAAACTTTAAAAATAAGAAACAGCAGCATCATTAGTAATTCGTTGTGCAGTGTGGTGGGCATGACTGTGACAAGCGGCTTAGTCAAAGCACCAATAAATCCTTTTTTGTAATATGTCCTTTGATATTTAGATAACAACGTAACATGGTTGTAAAAGAGAATTGTTGCCAAATAGGTAGTTCTATAATAAAAATAACTATTCGATTTTGACATTACTATTATTTGGGGGGAAACACACTAGCAGCTCAATGGGCTGACTGATGTGTGTACGCCGTGAGATTAGAATAATTTATCTAACCTGTGGTGCGAGCACGGATCTTACCGATCGATAAATTTATCGGTAGACAAAACCGTTTATCTATCGAATTTTATCTACAACCGCTAGCACGGGACTCGGATCGGTAAGTTTTATCGTGTTCTATTTTAGCGATATTTAAAAATGGCAACACGGCAATTTTATCGTCCCGTTCGTTCATCGTTCATTCGAATCTTATATTTTTAATTGTTAGTGATTAAATTCTCTTTGTTTTGTGTTCTGTTTCTTATCGTGTAGGGTTTTTAAAGGAATTTTAATATTATCTATTTATTTATTTAATATTATTTTACTATGTCGGAACCACCAAAGTATCTAAGTATCACTTTTCTAAGTCGTTTAAAAAATATCGCCCCTTATATTTACTTAGTTGTTAGTGGATTACTTTTAGTAGATTATTTGCTCCATGCTTTTGTAAAAAGACGTCAGCAATTAGAGTTCTTTCAGCAGCGGTGCTGGGAAATCGAATGTAGACGGGCAAAAGACGACACACAATAGCTTCAGAGACCTCCTTCACAAGTTTGCTAACTGTGCATTGTCCCAACGCTAAGTTATTTTCTTGCCCAATGCATCGCTGATAACTACTGACGGCATGAAACCGCACAGCGCAGCGGTGAGGACTGGCAAAAAGTAGATTGTTGAGGTTAGAATAAAAATATGAAATAGGAAAAGAAAAAACTAAATTCCTGCTACTTACAACAACATGGACGGGCACTACGTTTGATCTGATCCGTCGGATGGCGCCCCAAATGCTTTCGATAACCACAAAGGCTAATTCTCGGGATATGCGAAACAACCTCATGAATCAGAATGCTAAATCCATGGGGTTGTTTCTGTGCCTCAGATGGCACCGGACAATGTTAGTTTCTTCGCGACGTCGCTGTTGCGTCTCTTTTGCAACCAGCAAAAGGTGCCCGAAATCCATTTTTTCACGACCGCCCAAAAAAAGTGTAATATTTAGTAACTTTCCAATGGCGTCGAAAGCGTCGATAACTTTATCTACCAACTTTTAGATGCCGATAAATTTATCTACATATCGATATAATTTATCCACAAGAAATGTCATTTTCGAGTCCCATGCTAGCTTTTAAACTAAATAGATAAAATTTACCGATTATATCTACGGGTCGATAAAGCAAGTCCCATGCTGCCGATGTTAATTTGTCGACTTGGACTGTCAAATTTTATCGTCTAATGTCATTTTATCAGTCGATAAAAGATCCGTGCTCGCGGGGCTGTTCTTAAATGAGTTTATCATTTATGGATGAAAAGGATGTTTGTTTAACAACATCTCTTTAATGTATGTATATTTAAAAACAATATTTTATTACTATTTAAAGTAATTTTATAAAATTAAAAGTAAAAAACCTTTTTAAATTACCAGCTTTTATTTAAATGCACTAAAAAGAAAAAAATAAACTTTACTTAAAAACTTTTACTATCAACTTATAACGACGAACGCCAGTGTATGCTGTTTTTCTGGATCTCTCCAAGGCATTTGATCTGGTTAACTATGACTTACTATGGAACAAACTTCGCAATATAGATGTTCCTTCGGAATTAATCTCCACCTTAAAATACTGGTACGGTCATCAAGTTAACCAGATCAGATGGTTTGGAGAGCTGTCTGACGAGTATGCGCTGGAGTGTGGAGTGAGGCAAGGCGGGCTGTCGTCTCCTGTGCTGTTCAGCCTATACGTTGACGGGCTCATTGGTGCACTCAGCGACACCAAGGTGGGCTGTTCTGTTGACGGACAAATGGTCAACAGCATAAGCTACGCCGATGACATGGTGTTGCTGAGTCCATCGGTGAGTGCGTTGCGTAAACTTGTGGCTGTATGTGAGACATATGCCGCGGAGCGTGGGCTTCGTTATAACACCAAGAAGAGTGAGCTTGTAGTGTTCCGGGCTAGTAGAAGGAAACCCTTGGTGGTGCCTCCGGTTAATCTTCTCGGTGTGCCACTAAATAGAGTGTTACAGTATAAATACCTGGGTCACATTGTAACAGAGGATCTTAGTGATAATTGTGATATCGAGAGAGAGCGGAGAGCATTGGCGGTTCGATGCAATATGCTCGCCCGCAGGTTTGCGAAGTGTACTAGAGAAGTTAAAATCACCCTTTTTAAGGCATTCTGTCAAACCTTTTACACTTGCAACCTGTGGTGTGACTATACGCAGAAAATCTACAATGCACTCCGCGTGCAATATAATAATGCCTTCAGGATGCTGATGGGCCTCCCCAGATTCTGCAGTGCCTCGAGCATGTTTGCTGAAGCTGGTGTTATTGATTTTTATGGCATCATAAGGAAGCAAATAGCGTCAATAAAATGCAGGGTAAGGGGGAGTTCTAATGGCATCCTGGCGGTAATAGCAAAGAAGTTTGACTGTCCCATTCTTAGGCATTGGAACCGAGTGCATAATGGTGGGACTTTCAAATTTTTAAATTAGTGTGTTCTCTTGTATTTGTTTGTTTTTTTTATGAAGTATGTTACTAATTAACTATGTATGGACTAAGTTGTCTGAAATAAATGTTTTATTATTTATTATTATTATTATTCTAACGTCATTACACAATTTATATGATATAAAAACTTGTCGCGAGTTAAACCTATATTGTAGAAATGCATTAAAAATAATTAGTCCGCCATCTTGGGTGTGCCGCCATCTTGGATTTAGAATGATGTCACACAATTAACCATGCATTGTCCTGAACATGTATACAAAATTTCAGCTCAATCGGTTGAAGATTCCATCCGAACAAACATACAAACATACATACATACCAGCGTAGCCAGATGTTCTGATTTTGGTGGGACATCCCGATTTTTAAATCAAACTTAAATGTCCCGCGCGGGACAGGCTCGGTCCCGCTTTTCGGCCGGTGCGTGCAGCGTGCTGAGGAAGCTCGGCCGGTGGCCGGGTGACACCGACACGTGTGGACTGGCCGCTAGCTCGACGCGGGGCGGCCGGCGCCGGCGCGTATTGAAGATAAGCGTGCGGGAAAGAGAGGAGTGTGCTCTTTCTCTTTCTCTTTCACACTTTTCTTATTCCCATTTGTTTGTAAATCTCTATTTCGCGAAAACGCATGATTACGTACGAAGGAATAACGAATACCTATTGCATTTATTTTAGTGCTTAGAAAGCAGTGACCAAGTAGTAGTAGTAGTTGCGTTGCGTGCGTAATTTAATGTAGGTAATTACAATAAGCTTAAGTTTTTTAACGTGTTAATTTTCTTAAATTACTGCAATTTTTGATATCTATTGTCACGTAAACGTAATTTAAAACTCAAATAAAAAGATAGATATTTAAAATTTCTGACGGTTTTTTTTACTATGTCCCGCTTTCGACGAAACAATCCCGCTTAATCCCGACTTGACAAGAAATAGGCAACGCTGATACATACATACCTACATACATCCATACATACATTGCAAGTTAAATAAAAGCTTATAAAAATATATACAAACCATATGGAGCTACAGGCATGCAGCAAGGGAATGTATACTAGCAAGAGATCAGAATCACTGACAGCTTCGTAGCGTCTCAAGGCCAGTTGAGCCCATCTTTCCACGGGGCCAGCTAGGGCCCCACCGCTGGCCTCTGCACAGCCTACGATACGGCAAAGTGCACCTAGCACTACCCGGGATCTGTCTGTGTATAACTGCAATATAAAAAATAAACATCACTTTTGATTTTACTTTATTTAATGTTTGTAATTATTTTATTAATCACATGTCAATATGTTAAACCAGGGCTGATTGCCTTTAACCAATTGCGTCTGACCAGGCATTTGTGTTTTGTTGTAAATGAGAACCTCTAAGAAAAGTATTAAATTAGGGTAAATAATATGTTAATATTTTTAGGGGTGTTATTATAACACCCTGTCAAGCCAAGTGGGTTTAAACAAACATTAGGTAAGAAAATAATGATAATGATCACTTGCCTTATTTAGTAATTTAAAACTTGTTTCTAGCAATGACAATGCTTGGTCAAATTTCTTTTCTTCAAGAAGTCGTTTTGCTTCTTGCAATTCTATATCTTGAAAGAATGATATAGTGGCAGGGCAGCCCCTTAGACGTGAGTCGTTTGCTACAAATTTCAACAGACATTCAAAAGAAAAACATCGTGTCGATATCAAATTTGGCTCAAAGTTTCCGACCACCATCTGAAAAACAGCAAGTTCCAATATTTTGGTGTAATAGATTTCTTATCTGTAAGGAAACAGACTTTATCTACTTCAGCAAAATAAACAAAGCACAGATATCAGTAGTTAAATGCATCATGTGATTGATTAACAAATTGTTTATTGTGTCTGTATGACTCTCAGAATAAGCTTTAGCTATTGTTCTAAAGGTACCTATGACTAATTGTAACTATAATTGTCATTGCAAAGACAAAGGTAATAAGTATTTAATAAGAAGAATTCTTCTATATTGATAATATTGTCCAAATTATTAATGTTATTTAACTCATGCAATACTAAAGTTTATAGTTACAGTTGCTATGACAATGATGACATCATCTTTTGGATGTTATAAGCACAAACACAACAAAGCAAAAAATAAACTTAAATAAACACTTACTAATTTGTAGTGATAACAAGTTTGACTCTTACTATATAAATTTATAAAAACTTAACCATTATTAATTTTAAAAAAAACAAAAAAAATTAAACAAATAAACTTGTAAATTTTGGTATTTCATAACTATTGTGTGGCTAGTCATCCATAGAGGAAGTCAGTTGGTACACCCAACTATCAATATTGAAGTGGGTAAAGAATTGGAAAAGGTACCTAGTGATTTAATCAATGACACAATGCAACACTTTAGAGAAACACATACATTCATTGTATATACCATACCTTTCTGGGAAATGACAAGCTGGTCATCAAAGTAGCATGTTCCTTCTTCAAGCCATTGTACAGGTCTAGAAAATGGGTATATCTTCTCTCTACATTGGCTGGGTCAGGATCATAAACACTGGACTCCTTGTTGTCCTGTTTAACTTGTAACATGTAAGCAACAAACTTTTTCTCACTCTCCAAACCTTCCACTATCCGAGACGACACAATTTCAAACTTTAACATAATGAGGTAATGTACAAAAAGTAGTGTAACTTTAGCTTAGTACGCCTCTCGTTATTGCTCAGCTTCGTCTATCGGAATTGTGGTTAATCACGATTGCAAAATTTAAGCAAGTCACAATGGTAAACAACTCGCACAAACACAATGGTATTTACCTACTACCTACGAATAAATTAATTATGACCACTGACTGACCATTGCACTTTGCAGTGACAGTGACAGTGACAGTAAGTACAAAGTGACATTACTTTTTCTTTTTTTTTTAAGTGTAGTTTGTTCCCTGAGGAACCGGCTAAAGGTCATAGACCATGCTGCCATGTCATTAGTTTCTTAATTCATTAGTACTATAATAATATGTAATAAACTATATAGGATGATGATGAATGATAATAGAAATGAGAAGTGAGAATGATATACCCCCAACCCCTCGAGTATCTTAGTAAAGATGTGGGGCTTTACTAAGTCCTCACGCGGAATTCTTGAGAGAATTTGAAAAGTGCCGTTGCACTGTTTTGTTTCATTTGCCAACACTCATGCACACTCACGAACACTTAACGGTTAATAATCCACCATTATTTGAGATTAATATTCGACATAACACAAATTTTAGAAAATAAAACAAATCTGCAGACATTACTCTTCACTTTCCCGCCAAGAAGCCAAAAGTGACATGACGATGACAACCAACTGTCAAGACGACTTTACTTTTTTTGTTATGATATCCCTGGCGTAAATAGGATCTAGTCCATACAGTCAATATTAGATATTATTTTAATAATGATATTTGATGGGTGCAAATTGAAATAGGTTTTCTGAATAATACAGGGTCTAACAAAATCAATAAGCGAACGTTTAAGGGCGGTATCTATACATCATTCTGAATACAATGACAAAAAATGGGCTTCAGTTTTATAGTGATTTTTCAAAGTTATGTTTTCTAACAAACTAAATCAAATATAATAATGCACATCATGAAACATGCTGTATCTTTACTAACACGCACGCAGGCGTCGATAAAAAGATAGTGTACAGATACACAACACAACGGCTATCTTTGTGTGCGTGTAGTATAGCTGTTACGGGTTTGGAAAGGGTGTATTTTTTGGTAAATTTTGATAATGTTTTGTTGATTATCTCGGTAACGAGCTTGTAATTTTGGACCAAATTTGGTGAGAATGCTCAGTGTAATATATAAATGCTCCCCTTAAACGTTCGCTTATTGATATTGTTAGACCCTATATATACTGTCTTTTAATTTGTTCGAAAATTCCAATTTACCGATCCTGTTAATTCTCTGTTATTCATAAAAAATGCTAATAATATTTCTAAGTTTGGATCTACCTTTGCTCTAAGGGATCTACAGAACCAAACTTAGAAATCGAAATTGCATGATAACTGCGATTGTTTTGATATTAAAATGTTTGTTAGGTTATGTGTGTCAATAATAATTATTACCAGCCATCTACCGTGCCATGGAGGAAGTAGCATTTATTTGGCTAAGTTGGTTGTTGGCTACCGATGCGATCGCGGAGTAACCGCGATCATGATCGATGACAGAAAATTTCACTTGTTAAAAAAATGTGATGACCAAAAGGCGGTGAAAACAAAAAGCCACTCTAAATAATCCTCGTTTTAATTTAAAATGTTAATAAAATACCAAATTTACAGTTTTCTATGAACTAACAACGAATAAAATGAAAATTGTTAAAACTAAAATCATTCATAAGTATTCAGCGATCGACATCGCCGAATACTACATCTATCGTAGCGATAATTATAGCCACATCAGCCAGTTGCATCTTAGGACATATATGAGCAAGAGCCATTAAATGAGTATAAGAGCTAGGTCTTATATGCGCTCTATAGGGTTTCGAAGTGCCGTCCGAGACCATGTACAAGCCCAATTCACCTTTTGGACATTCCGTTGCCGTGTAAGTAGCTCCTGGCGGCACTGGGTAACCCTCTGTACACAGCTTGAAGTGATGAATAAGTGATTCCATTGACGTTTTCATCTCTGCTCTTGAAGGCATAGAAATTTTCGAGTCATCTGTCTTATATTCTCCTCCGGGCATGGTATCAATCACTTGATTGACAATTCTTAACGACTGGCGTAGTTCCTCTAATCGCAGTAAGTGGCGGTCATAACTATCCCCAAAAGTTCCAACTGGTACATCAAAATCATATAAATCGTACCCATCATACGGATGAGCAATTCTCAAATCCCATTTAACGCCAGTACATCTCAGCATGGGCCCCGTGAATCCGAGGCTGATGGCGTCGTGAGCACTCACTTGTCCGATACCAGCAGTTCTGGCGTAATACAACCTGTTTCCTGTTGCGACGTCTTCAGTCTCATCACATCGCTCGCCCATTTTCATACAAATTTCGTAAACATCATCCATAAAGCCTATCGGTATGTCTTGTGACACACCACCTGGCCGTACATACGCACAATGTACACGAGCTCCACACAGTCTTTCGAAGATTTCGTACAGTTTCTCCCTTTCTTCGCACATCCAGAAAAACGGTGTAATACCACCGGCATCAAGAATGGTTCCGGATATATTTAGTAAGTGATTTGCTATTCTGCACAGTTCGGTGCATAAAACGCGAATCGCCTTAGCTCGAGGTGGCGCTTCTATGTTCAATAGATTTTCTACAGCTAGAGCGAAAGTTTGCTCGTTAGCCAACGTGGATACGTAATCCAGGCGATCCATGTAAGGAAGACTTTGGTTGTAATGCTTATACTCCATGAGTTTTTCGGTGGCTCGATGTAAAAATCCCACGTGGGGATCAGCTCTCACGACAGTTTCTCCGTCCAGCTCAAGGATCAAACGGAGTACGCCGTGGGCGGCAGGATGCTGTGGCCCGAAGTTAATCCACATGTTTTTTAACTTGCGCTCGACGGGTCTCAGCTGTGAATTGTAGATCATTTTGTAATAGTTTTCAGCCCCTGGCACAGGCCACATTAGGGGTGCATTGAACTGCTTCATATACTCAGCATCAGGAAACCACCGATGCCCTCTAGCTGGAGCGTAAATTTGAAGCTGCCGCATTGACACGAAGTAGTTTCTTAGGGAAAACAATTTTAAATAATGCATTTTCAAAACAATCCAAATATCTTCAATGTCACTGTCGATATTATAATGACAAATACCACTGACATTTTGATTGACAATAATTACAAAAAAAGTTATGTAATATACCGTAATATACCTATTAAATCCAAACAAAATGTTTACATAGGTAATTCTTAGTTATCATCACGGAAAACTATCTTATTAAAATACTGTAAATTAAAAAGTAATTCAGCTTCATTGCAGCAATTAGCACTTAAAACAGCAGTGTCTCAAAAACCATTTCTGTGCTACAAACTTAGATTAAAACAAAAAAGAGGAAGATACGTTACTCGCTAGCTGCGCGCGGTCCTGCTAAACCGAGTCCAATGGACCTGCTATGTTCCAGTCTACGTAGAAACAGCGACTTGTTTGCATGTGCTGCGTTGTCAGTGTCAAAACGATTTGATTAGAAAATAACGCAAAAAATGCCTTCCTGTGCATTTCTTCAGTGCACGAATCACTCAAGGCGTAAAAACAAGACACATGGGATCACTTTTCATGCGTAAATACACCAAAAGTATATTTTTAAAGAAAATTCTTGTGAATTTGTTGCATTCCGGACATTTTTGAGTGATTGAGATAGAGTTATAGAGTACATAACGTGTGCGTGAGGGACATGATAGACTGCATGGCTACAATAATACGTTGTCAATGATGTAAGTTCAGCATAATAATATTCATAAGAAATAAAATATGAGGGCAAGGGTGTTTAATTTATTAAAGGTGTATATTAAAGTTAAATGATGATGTTGATGATTAAAGTTAAATCCGTATGGTCTAGTATAGTTACAAAAAAAATATCTTAGATAATTGTAGATATTATTTTACAGCTTTCCTCACGAATTGTGGAAGCATAAATGGCTTGTGGTGGTTTGAAATCAAAGAATGACTGGATACCTACAAAACATAGTAGAGTATGTTCAATACATTTTAAACCAGGAGATTTATATAGGACCAACAAAGGATTAACGAGAATAACAAAAGGAGCTGTACCTTTTTTCAGATATTTACTTATTTAACTTTAAAATTAAATGTTAGGTGTACGAATGTCTTAATTATTTACGGTGATTTGAATTTTACTTGAATGGAAAACCGGATGAGGATAGGTTATACCGTACTTTGACTTTGACTCGACTGCGTCTTCAATAATAGTTTTTCTGTTTTAGGCTGCAATGAAATCTACCAGCTACACTTGTTCGAGATCGGATTCACCAAACTCATTGCAAAACGAAGATATTTCTGACCTACATTCAATCTTCGATACCACCCTACCACGACACCTATCAATATCATCCTTACAAGATGTGCTTTTGTGAAATTTCGTAATAGTCCCTTGAGGGCCTAGAGGGTCCTTTTAGGGATATAATTCAAATATAATAAGTATTTGTAACCCACACGATGATTATGATTAATATATAATTAAAAAACTTGGACTGTGTTATTAAAAAGCAATCATTGACAAATACTGTGATGTGAAATTACACCACCACCTCTAACACTAAATAATTTGTTCCTTTTTTTGGCGTGTACTATTGCCATGAATGTACAGTAACGGTCAAAAAATGTTTATCCGTTTTCGAAATTCTTTGAAATACTGAATACGGTAAAAATTGCCATATCAAGCAGCATTACCTAAAAAATTTGTTGACGTTTTCATATAAATCAGCTCCTTTAAAAAGCTTCTAAAGTGTTTACTTCTTCTTGCATATACTATGTAGACTGTACATAGTATATAAATATGATTGCACAATGTGTTGATTTAAAAATTATATCATAAAAAATAAAATTGTTTTATTTTCACAATCTTTTGCTTACGCTACTCCGCAGTCTCGTCGTCGGACGGAATCAGTCGTCGTACTTGACTGTTCCGATTGCGAAGCGACTGAGACGTCACTCGCTGACTCCCTCGCGCTGACGTTGAAACTTACCGCTCTGTCTCGCTCGCTCGATTTACACTTTATAGGTGTGCGTGTGTGAGTCTTTGCATATGTTTTTGAGTAGGACTATATTTTGATTGACTACAAGTATGAGAATGCCGTATCTTGCTCTTTTTTGTTTTAATCTAAGGCTACAAAGCAAAAAGATCATCGGACTGTTTGGCGCTGTGTTTGTGAAATTATAGTGACAATTTTAATCATTGGCGTATCATTTTGTGATGTGAATATTTTAGTTGTGGTCAATAGGAAAAATAACTTACAACATCGACCACCACTGCTAAAAAAATTATTACTCAAACACTACGGATATATACGCAATATTCGACTCTTAGAATCAATCACCGGCGGCGGCCGAGAACGAAGCGCCGTCGTCTTCGTCGTGCCGGGCGCGGTACAGTGCAACGAGTTGCGGTTCAAATCCAGAGACGGCGGAAATATTTTGATTTTTATTTTTATACTTATTTTTGTTTTTATTTTTTGATTTTTTTTCATTATGTCTTCATTATGTGGTGGATGCAATACAGAAATAAAACAGAACTTGAACGTGAAATGTTCAAAATGCAAAATTTATTACTATCAAACCTGTGTTAACTTTAGAAGTAGCAAACCACTGCCGCCATCCATGATTCCAGTTGGTTGGGTATGCCCAGAGTGCTTGTCTAAGACCAAACGCGGTGGAGATAACTCGAGTACTCCGTTGAGACCACCCCAAACGGAAAGTATGAAGAACAATGATGACAATAGCCCCTGCGAAACAGAAGTTGAAGAGACTGCTTCAGATTCCATAGATAGTCTGACTATCAATATTATAAAAAGGGAAATTCTCATAGCTATGAAGACGGAACTGACGAAACTGATACGTCAACAATTGAACGCTGAACTTTCACCAATCACAAATCAGCTGAAACAACTTCAAGATTCCGTTAACTTTATGAGTGAGAAATACGACGAATTTTGCACGAAACTTGAAAAACTAATGGGTCAACCATTAGTTTTTCAAGTTTCAGTTTTCACATGCAGCTAGAAAGTAGTCACAGAGCAGCTCAGGCAGATATTGGGAAATTGAACGACAAGTTAAACCTCTTAGAACATCAGCTACGTGATTCCAATGTCGAAATTCATGGCGTTGCGGAAAGTCGTTCTAAAAATATAATGAACATTGTCAAAAATATCGCCACTGCTGTAACGTACAAGATCGACGATCAAGACATACTTAACTGCACGAGGGTGGCTAAACTTAATAAGGAAAGCAAATTGCCAAAAACAATTGTTGTCAAATTGCGAAGTCCACGCTGCCGAAACGAACTTTTATCTGCAGTCGCACGCTACAACAAATCCAACCCCGACAACAAACTCAACTCGACTTACATTTGTCCCCCGCTAACAAGGCACTTCACGCAGCAGCTCGTGTCAAAGCTAAAGAAATGCAGTACAAATTCGTCTAGACACACAATGGCACTATCTTTGTACGCAAGGATGAGAAGTCTCGGTATACAGGGTGTCTCATTTAAATCGGTCAGTATGAGAAAATCTGAAACTATAAGACATACGAAGATCTGTTCTTAGGAACTATGCCATCGATTTTAATAAGAAGAAAAACTGCATTCATACATTTTAAAAAAACTTGTAATCAGCTCGGGAATCGAACCCGGTTGTTTTGAAAAAAAAAACTTTCACTATTTCTATTTAGAAATCGATTGTATAGGTCTTAAGCAGTAAATGGTTCTATGAAACATAATGTCTAAAATGAATAAAATGCATTGTTTTTACATACTTTAATTTATTTTAGTAGGTGTTCAAAGTGACCACCGTTAGCGTTATTTTTGATAGTGAACTCTCCTTTTGTCTCCACATAGACAATATGGTTAACAAAGCCAACCGGGCCCTAGGTTTCATAATTCGCGTCTCTAAACCATTCAAAAGAATAGAGTCACTAAAACTACTCTACGGTGTTCTTGTGCGATCGGTGCTGGAGTATTGTTCCCCCGTATGGTCTCCTTTTTACTTAGTACACATTAACCGGGTTGAATCTGTACAAAAACGTTTTGTGCGGTATCTTTGCAATAAACTAGGCCTAAGACGTTTATTACCTGCCTATGAAGACAGATTGGAAAAATTTGCAATTAAATATTTACGACATAGAAGACAAGTTAGTGGTCTGTTACTTTTACATAAAATTGCCAATGGCTTTTTGGTGAAGATCTTCGGAACTGCCTTAAGTTTAAAGTGAATAGTCGCTCCGCACGTAACCCACGTCTCTTTAGTATCTCAGAATAATCCGATAAATAGAATGTGTAAATATTCCATCAAAATTTTCAACAGTTTAAGGGCTTATTAACCTATAAGGTTAATAGTCTTATAATAATATAGTAGTATAACTGCATGTATGTATTTATTTTTGTTTTATTTAAGACTCAAGTATTGGGTGTTATTTTTCCAGGTTGAATAATAATTAAAACGTAATTTTTTTTAGATAATACTAAACTACTAACTGTTTGTTCTCTTTTCTTAAATCTATTTTTAGTACAAATGTACTAAAAATAGATTAAAATTAATGTTGTGCATATTTTTTTTAGATTAATTGAAACTATGTAAATCCTTTTATAATGAAAAACAACAGTCAATTAATTGTTATTATGCCTATACCAATAAAATAAATAAAATAAAATTAAAATTAAAAATAAAAAGTAAAATTAAAATTTAGAAATTATTGTTTTTCTAATTTGTCTCGGGTCTGGGTGTTTTCTATGTATAATAAGTATGTATTTAAGTATTTTAAGTATGTTTATCCGTTGTCTCGTAACCATATAACGAGTTTATTTGCGAAGCTTCTCTTGGGCTAGATAATTGGTGTGAGTGTAGGAAAATTTATTTATTTATTTATTTATTTATTTTATTAAATTATGCTAAAGAATTTTAGGACTACCTAATACTATGCCAAATGAAATTAGAAATTTAATTTATTATGCTTAACCTTTTCACCGCCCAACTATCCTGCACACGATGTCCCGCTGTACGCCAACGTATAAATGTATTTTAATAAAGTAGGTACAAAGAAGAACTTCTATAGAAGTGCTGGCGTGGACGGCACGAAAATCTCGAACTTCTATAGACGTTGTTGGCGGTAAAAAGGTTAATAATAATAATATGCCTTTAGACAGTTATGCCACTTAAAAGTTATGCGAGGGAAAAATTATGTGACGTTAGTGTTATTGCTATTTGACAATCGACGTTATGCGAAAAGGTCCGCCCCCGTTAAATCTACAACGACATTTAACCGTAGGTTAAATTAAAACCTCTGTGTGTGGACAGCGTTTAGACATGTTTATTGCAGCTGCATCCGGGCCAGAATCCTGCATACTGCTTTGATCATTATGTCTTTATATTATGGTGTTTACTGGTGATTAGAATAATATTATGATTAGTTCGCAAAGTTCAGGGATAGTCAAACGAAAAAAAATATTTCTTAAACAAGCATGATTTATTTCGATTTCCGCCACAAATCATGAATTTCTTATGTTTATTCGTATGCGTGGTGTATGTACGTACATACGCTCTCAAGTGCATTAATACTTATTTATACAGATCATCTCTCATTTACGACTTTTAGCGCGTCATACGTGTATATAAAAGCTCAAATAATCATTTAATGCGCTTGTCTGTACATCATATGTAATAAATTAATCATGTATGTAAATAATAACTTTGTAGGCAATCCATAGATGGTATCACGCAGATACTTACCCATTTTACTTCTAAGTTGAAATTTAAAATAAATAACTTAACCACTATTTAACAAAGGCTGATAAAAAAATATTGTTATAAAATTGGATTGGTAACAGCAATCCCTTAAAGAAGTTTAAGTATATAGACAAGTATAATTAATATAAAATAATGTGCTCTGTACAATAAATGTAAAATTCCAAAAAACAGTAAATTTATAAAAACATTATTTTTGTATAATACCACACTTTTCATTTGGAATGTATACACTTGCTTAAAAATACTTATTTTTAAATATATATATAAAATCACTGCTTATATAGATAAATAGAGACAGACATAAATACAGCTACAAATATTTTACCTTATTATTCCGAGCTTGGAAAGCTGGTAAATTTAACCCAACTTTGTTCCAAGGCTGTAGTCAATATATTTTTACAGGTGCAAAAAAGTATCAATTAGATTGTACTGTATTACACACAGATAATTTATTTGGAACACTTTAAAAAGTAAGTAATATTACAAAACAAATGCTTCACAGAATGCATCTATCAACAAATAGCTTGTGTAGGGCATGTGGAGAGGAAACGAAGTAAATGCAGCACCTACTGTGTGACTGCGACTCTCTGGCTAGGAAAAGAATGGGACTCCTGTGGTCGGCCTATCCGAAACTGGATGACTTCAGGCTCTTCGCTCTTAAGGACGTGGCCAAACTTATGGCATCTATCTTTACAGAGGAAGAAGAATGAAAGGATGGGGTTGCACAAAAGATCCCGATAGGTCGAAGTGTTACTGCAAGAGGGAAACCTCAGCAGGCCCTACTAAGATAAGATAAGATAAGGATTATTAATAGGTATGTGACTCAGAACAATATAAGCAAAGCAAAGCAAAGCAAACAGCCTATAATTGTCCCACTGCTGGGCAAAGGCCTCCATCATTGTAATCAAGTCATCGCTACAATTGATGGGTAATGGCTTAATCACCACGCTTGCCAAGTGCGGGTTGGTGATCACAAACCCGGGCTATGCATCGAAAATTCCAAAAAATACATTTTGCCCGACCTGGGATTTGAACCCGGGACCTTCGGGTATCGAGCCGAGCGCTCTGCCACTCGGCTACCGAGGCGAACAATATAGCTTTAGTCATTATTCTGAGGTATGCGAGTAGCTGTAAGAAAGAGAGAGCAGAATCCAAAACAATTTTTCAGCGAATGATTATCTAGGAGGAATATAAGGTATTTAAGGTATTACGAAATATGACAAAATACAACAATGACAATTTAAATTTAAACAGCTCCTTTCAAACGCTGAGACATAAAAACAAGACTCTTTTCAATATGAACACGTGTGGATGTCCTACTGAGATTACATAATAAGATAAGTTTTCAGTCAAAAGATCGATGATGGTCATCGTTATATATATTGGTAGTTTATACAACATAGGCATACAGTCACAACATTTGATTGTCCAATTTAAGGTTATTTTCGATTAGGTACCTACATTCAATAATATAAGAAAACGCTTAAAGCGATGTCCACACATATCCGGGTTCTCGTAAAAAAGATCGGTTACATACGATTTGTGCGAACTTGTTCACACATCTCCGTGACAGGGGGATCCGGATCGTCAGTGTTCCGGAGCAAACTCGGACGCCCGGACGCCCTGCTATCCGATTTTTATCTACTTACGTGGACTTGACGACATTTTTTGCAAATGCTACACAGACACAGAATGGTTGATAGAACTGTTGCAATCATCGCTAATTATTCTGTGTTAAACATGGACATCGGTTTGTATGCGTATAAGCCACCGAAACAGAAAACACTGACATCAATTTTCTTGATATGTGTGGACACGGGTGACGGATGGCACGTCCCTGACGGGAACACTGACACGGACGACTCGGAACACGGATTTGACTCCGATTTGTATAGGAGAAAAGCAACGCCATCTTGTGTAGAACAAGTGAAACCTTCCGCTAGGTAGCGCTGCCTTCCTTAATCAATTAGTTGCCTCCTTTAATCAATAAGCTGCCTTA
This sequence comes from Eudonia lacustrata, assembly GCA_947562085.1. Taxonomy (NCBI): domain Eukaryota; kingdom Metazoa; phylum Arthropoda; class Insecta; order Lepidoptera; family Crambidae; genus Eudonia; species Eudonia lacustrata. The sequence continues at coordinate 18,520,075 of OX387312.1, read as the reverse complement.
AACCGATATAAATTGCCGCTGATGGTGGAGACTGGCGCGAACATTACGGGGCGTAACCGTTACTCACCATTCGCGGCAAACTTGATACATCATTGCTGATTGACTGGCGGGGAGCAGCTCAGCTCACTGTATTGACTATGCAAATGCTCGCATCGAACATGTTACGTTACGATGATATGCTTCGGTCAGTCTCTACCATAATGGTAACATAATGCGATACCAGAAGTATCAATTAACGTAAGGGACATTTTGGCCAAAATGAGTTTTATGTAATATTAGGATTCAGAATTTTCCGCTCTATCGATTGGAATACTTACAATTGCTCTATCGTTCAAAAAACGTCCCTTACGTAAACTTCAGTAACGTAAGAAGCATGTTAATATTTATTTTAAATGTAAGGGAAATGCTATCTTGGATACTACTAAGTTTTATGAAACTTAACAACAATGATAAGAAACAGAAGATAAAACTAAGAAACTTTGTCCTGTATATCAATAAAATCGGATAAAACGATAAAAAGTTACAGATAGATATTGAAAAAAAAAAGTTTTATGGCTCTCCTGTAAAATCGTGGTTTGTCCCTTACATTAATTGATACTTCCGGCATCGAATGGAGCTCCGCCCTGATATCGGTCAGTAAGCGATGACGTATCAAGCTCACCGCGAATGGTACCTACGGCTACGTTACAGTTACGTTACGATGCTCGCTCCGGTCAGTTTCCACCACAAGAGTTTACACTCGGTACTCGCTGCGTCATATACCGTAGGTACTCCAAGTAGAACAGTGAACTGGTTATTTTTCCACAAAGCCATTAATAATTAATGTTCAAATTTGCATTTATCTTGAAGGCACAATAAATCTTATTGTGCTTAATATCAATATTTATGTACGTCAAGTACATAACAAGAAGAGTCATTAAGTCGTTAATAAATAATACATCAAGGCAGGCATGTTCCTTGGTAAACTTGTTTCAACCGAAGTTTTGAGCTTACTTAAAAGAAAAGTTAGCAAAAATTATGAAATTTTTAAAGAAATGTTTAATAAAAAATACTTATATCTACTTAAAATTTAAATCTAAAATCTACCTGTTTCTTTCAATTTCTCTCAGGAATTAGAGTTAAGATTTTATGCTGACATTGCACAATGTCAAATGTGTGTTAAATATAGATAAATGAATATTACAATAAATTTTGTTCAATTACTTTGTGCAAACATAATCACGTCCGTCAAATGCCTATGCCGTTACCATTTTAACTTGTCATAAAGTTATGTCATATATTAGATATGTTAGTATTTTAAACTAATCAGATATTGAAATTAAAGAACCCATTGCATTTGCACGCAGAATACCTCTATTTTATTGATCCCTTTTCACATGATTCTATGTCATGACTTTGCTATTTTTATTCAAATCTTTATGCTATTAAAATAAACCTACAACTAAAATCATTATAAAAGAGACTCAAATTAATGTTTGGACATTTTTTCAATGTGGGACTTGTTAGCTAGTTAAAACTTAATTGCATATGATATTACAATATCCGGCACAATCGAATAACTCAATCATTCATTTGTCCTACAGCATTTCATCTATAAACACAAAAAAAATTAATTAAGCTCATCCAATAAATGCATTTAACTATCACTTAATTAAGCGTATATATTGGTCATTTACATATCGACATAAGTTCAATTGGACATTTTCTCTGAAGACTCCACGTAGACGCATGAGCAAAGTTTCTGTAGGAACCGGAGAATGCTGGCTGAGAATGCGTTGTAGCTGTCTGGTTTTGTCTGCCATTTGACGCAGAGGTAGTAGACAGGTATGCCAGAGAGGAGGATGGCTACGCCGATAGCGGTGTCTATGGGCTGCGTGATAGCCGGGATGACGACGAGGCAGGCGATGGCGATAAGGAACACGAAAGGGATGATGAGGTTCACCTTGATGGGGCGTGGGATTTCGGGCTTCTTGCGCCGCAGCCAGAGCATACCGACGACGGACGCGCCGACAGACAGCCACAGGGTTTGCGAGAAGTAGTTGATTAGGGCGAACACGTTGCTCGTTGTCAGCATCAGCAAGGAGAATAAGCACTGCAATTTGTTAAAGAAATGTATAAGCCAGGGTATATCGGTAAAGAATCTGAAGTAAGAACCGACAATAAAGAATTAGTGGTACTAATTGTTCTGCCCAGGTAGATTGTAATGCTGCCTGCAGCATTACAATCTAGATCACTTAACGTAGTTGTATAACTAACAATTCACATCGATTTGCTTTGTGCCTAAATACGAGTATGCTTTATTCTTTGTATGCTTATACTCGTATTAGTTTACATAAAATATCAGCTCAATCTTAGTCTCACAGAGGTTTTATTTACAACATTTCAACAAGTTACTATTACAGCAATTAAATAGTTATTTATGTACCTACACCTACTTACTACCGATGATATATCATATAAGCAAGACCGTGGGTAGCACGGTTGCACGTGGCCAAGAGCAGCACAGGGACCGAGGCGAATGGCATAATCGAAGAAAAGCCTATGCCAGCCTAGTAGGTCGGGAAAGCCTAACGATAATGACGATGATAAGTGATAATAAAATTCACTCACCGTGAATATAAGAGACGGTATGGGCGTCTGCCTGTTGACGTGGAACAACGAGAAGAAGGCGGGCATGTGCCCTTCCTGCGCACCGGTGGCGAAGAGCCGAGCTGACGTAAACAGCACGCCGTTGACACCGCCGAAGGTCGACAGCGCCACGAACACGGGGATCACCCATCGCCAACCACCGAATAAACGGTCGCCGAAAACCTGAAAGAGGTAAGTTACCTTAGTTAGCGTTTGTTGAACCCTTTAGCTGTCAGTGTGCTAACTTATTAGCTTCAAGCGAACATATTGCTTAAGGACGAGGATGCCAAGTGGCAGTTTCATTCGCCATTCGATCACGGTAACGAAAACCTGGGCCTCCAGGATGCCTAGCGTGGCACCCTGGTGGAAAGCGAGGATAGTTACTTACATTTTTTCATCTAAACTCTCGTTATTGATAACGCGATCCAATGGCGAATGAAACTCGTTGGTACTATGGATAGCCCAGTACCTACATGAGAGAATATTTCATGTAAGTTACCAAATGTTTTTAAACGTTGCACGCGTTCGTTATTAAACCCTTTTTAACCCCTAAACCCCAAACGAACAGCAATTGATTTTTATATAAATAGAAGATAAGCTTAAGCTTAAGCTTTAATAAGCTTTCCTACACTCACACCCAAGAGAAGCTTCGTTATGAAACTCGTTAAAATGGTTACTAGACAACGTTTAAACATACTTAAATACATATTATTATACATAGAAAACACCCAGACCCGAGACAATTTAGAAAAACAATAATTTCTAAATTGACCCGACCGGGGATCGAACCCGGGACTTCAGGGATGGCGACACCATGAAAACCGGTGTACAAACCACTCGACCAAGGAGGTCGTCCGAAGATCGAATATGTATACGTATTATTCTTTATTATCTTTATCTATCTATCTATATATATAGGGTCTAACAATATCAATAAGCGAACTTTTAAGGGGAGCATCTATACATCACACTGAGCAAATCAAGAATTATCCAATTTTGTGCAGTCGATCGGAAGTTATGCGCGTACATACGTTTCAGTGATTCATTTTTATTTATATAGATTATAAATAATACATTACAGTAAATATAAATTGAATGTAGGTAGAATAAAGGATATTTTATAAAGTGTTCGATTTTTAGAACAGTAGGACGATATGCCCTAGTGCTGTAATGTACTCATGAGATGTCTTTTATTTAGATGTTTTATTTACTTTGTTCCAGTTTGTCAGTAAATTAAATTATTTCACACCTGGAAGATAAATATTTCTTTATTAGAGCTTTATATAAAGTTATTTAAGAATTAACGTTTAAATATTATTCGCATTATTTTTATAAGTATGTAGGTAAATAGACTATACTAACTACCTAGTACCTACTTAACAGTGATAACTACTTTGTTTTTGTATCAGCTCTAATTTTATTAATTATGGTCTGCAACAGTGTTTAACAAAAAGGTTAAATAAACAAACTTGATTTACATAACATTGATAGCGGTGTTGCTACCGTAAACATAGAGTATTGTTATCAATAATGTCGGAAGATCACAGTTCGAACAAGTTGGATACTAAGATAAACTATAAATAAACTTGCTACAAAAAATTTTGCGAAGTTACTTATATAATAGGATAAGTACTCTGTAATACTAATAGTAATAAGTACTATTCTGTGTAATAGGCCTATCCAAGTGCACGACACCACACACAGAAGAGATAAATACGTCACTGAGCACGTTGCACACGAGCACACGAGCACGAGCACGAGCACGAGCACAAGCACGAACACGAGCACTGAGCCCGCGTGAACGTTTAGGGTCCGTTCTCCCTACCCATCCATACAAAAGGCTCGTATTAACTCGGCTAATCCTACCCGCTACTATGCGTGTCCTCCACTATATTTGCCATTCGTGGTCTCCACTCAACAACTCATTAGGCCTTTAGCCAGCAGCGAACTAATATAGGACAATGATGATTATGATGATGCCTTATATTGTAATTGTTATACTCTTTGACGTAAAGTTAAATTATCTTAGTCCAGTACGCTGTCGTCCACTCAATCTCGTTAGTAGACACCCATTACGTGGATTCTAAAGATATGAAAAACTTAATTTGATGTAAAAATTATTTTGATTGTTAATAACCATCGTAAGAAAACAATACGAAAATTATGAAACATTTCGGTATCCCATACAAACTTTAAATTACCATACAAGCTCTAATTCAAATTCAATTCAATTATATTTGTTTCAAAGCAATATACTGAGTTTTTATGAAAAATACACAGATGTTGAAATATTAAACAAAATGTGAAATGGCTCCTAAAGAGATCGTGATGAAGAGAAGCTGTGCAATTTGATCTTCCTTACCACGGCTACAGCAGGGTTCGATATCATCTCACTCTTGGAGACCACGGCGAAGTACGCCATGTTGGCCATGACGTAGATGATCGTCACCATCGGCATCGCAATCCATATTGCACGCGGCAAGTTCCTGTAAACAAACCGAACTGTGAAGTAAACTTTCAGCACACCAGTGGTGGCAAAAGCAGTAGCAGTGTGCAGAATGCATTTTCATTCATAATTCGAACGAGTAGGTAATATTCATTCCGTATGTCTTAAGAACACCGTTACACCGAAGAAAACTAAGAACAGCATCGTGCTGCCAATCAACTACCTCCATTTTTTTATAATATTGGATGCTACGACTTTATTCTGAGTGGTAGAGCCACGCTGCGTTGCAGCACGAAATGGGCCGGCTCGCCCGGCGTAACACCACCCTCTCACAGAATATCAGCGTGAAACAACGGCACTCGTTGCTGTTGTGTTTCGTCCGGTGAGTGAAAGTACCGGAGGCCCATCTCTCACCCCTCCCCCCTTCCAATTCCTACTCCCTCCTCAAGATCCAATTCCTTCCTCAAGGTTGGCAACGCATCTGCGATAACTTTGGTTTTGCGGGTGTCCATGGGCGGCGGTGATTACTTTCCATCAGGTGACCCGCCTGCTCGTTTGCCTCCTTTAAACATTAAAAAAAAAAAAAATGATAATGATAATCTAAAAATGATTTTTTTCTCAATAAAATTCTAACTCCAATTGCTGTATTACTTTGCTGTAAGTATCGCTGATTAATGTTTTTCACTTTTTTATAATCTTCCTTATAGCCTTGGACAAATCCATCTTTATAGAAGGATGCACAAATTGCACATCGGTTTAGTAAGTAGCATTCCTAGCACAATAGAGGTGACCCCGGGCTATGAGGGACTCCCCTCCTCATAGGATAGGGTGTTCCTAATCAGGGGAGGTATACCCACTGAAAACCTGTAGGTACCATCCCTCTCTGCCACGGGGATGGCTCGAGATCACAAATAGCAAGCACAGAGAGTTTAGTTTAGCCTGCGAAAAATATATTTGCATTTACGAACAATGGCAGGGACAGTTGTATTCAAAAATTACGTCGTATTTTGCACGTGTAACATGAAACCAAGTCACGGTCCGAACTTTACGATAAGAATTACACCTAACAAATAGATGCATTGCGCAGGAAATTTCGCGCTGGAGATGTGCCAAATGTGATAAAAGCTATTAATAAACCGTTAATTAAATTCTTACTTCATCCACAAGTCATGGAAATTGCTATCCCTGATTCTCGCAACCATCTTTATGTAGGAGTCCGCTATGAATAAAAGATGCAATAGGGAGAGTGGAAGCGTGAAAAAGGACCCTTTAGTTACTCGAGAAAACTAAGTGAAGCATTAAGTTAATGAAGATCTTACCTATAAAAGGTAAATATTAAGTTAGATTCTGTTAAAAATTGCAATTTTATTTAAAGTCTAGACATTTTAAGTCAATTAAAATGTTGTTTAAAAAAATATTAAATAATAATGTTACGTAACAGCGAATTTCTAATTGAATAACTAAGACAAACCGAAATAAACATTTGAATATTTACCATTGGTAGAACTTCACGGTAAATGCTATCATCTACTCTCAAATTGTGTCAACATTTCCTTCGGATAAGTACGTAGAACGCTGTAATACAAATTATACCATAATTGAAAACATGTGAAATTTTCATTATCGTCTGTTTGAAACTTCTTGAATTAGGTATGGTTTTTTTACTAATTTTTATTTTTAATGGACTTAAATGTTTTCTCTTAATAAAAAGAAGCTATTGGCACTCTCGGGCCCTCAAGTATCTCCATATTTAAAATTTATATGATTTAATGATGATGATGACTTTTTTGAGCTACGATTTTTTTAGGTCTCTGGTTGAGACGAAGCCCTCAGAATAATAACTAAAGCTATTAGTTATTGTTCTAAAGCGTAGCCTATTACTCAACTAGAAGAAAGGACAAACAAAAGAAAATACTTTTTGAATGTAGAATAGCAAGACTCAAAAAGAAATGACATGCCCATCGACGACTCAAAGATTCAAGTAAACTAGGTTCTAATAGTCCCAATGAATCAAACGGACTGTTTGCTGATGGATGGAACGCTATCGACTGTTTGCAGAACTCTCGTGGGAGAGGCTTTATAGAGGGATAAAGGAGTAATCACTCTGTGTGAAGCACAAGATACTTTTGCTTTGATACCTCGACTCGATAATAATTTGAAATATTGCTTGATGGAAGAATGATTCCCATTTAGTTGTTTATTCAGTGCCGAAACTGGGGCGCGAATCTCAACGGTAATCTCGATATTAAAAATAACAAAAACGCACTGTAGAAAGTAATCTTTTTGCAGTGTTTTAATTACAACTTTGTTGGGTTCCGACCGTTCGAGAATTATCTGTGTCAAAATAACTAAGTGACTTCGAATGCGAGTTAGAGAGTTTGAGGGCGGCGCTCTTAATTGACATCATAAAATATAGTGTGATAATTATAATTCATATTGCATTCCGATTCTGTATAGTAATAATGCTTAATACCGATATATGAAGGAAGTGTGATGCGTGTGTGTTAATACCACAGAACAGATTTATCTATTCCGTGGTTATTACTGTGTACACACACCACACTACAAGATAGCAAAACACATTGTCAATAATAATAAAAGTATTTATATATTTTTTCTATACTTAACTATCGCCGCATCTATTTGGACAAAGGTCCAAATATCTTAAGATCTTTGGGTCCAACCAATACACACTTTATTTTGATAACGAAACAACGGACGCTTAAATGAACGCAACGAAAACTTTAGTTATATCAAAGGAGATAATATCAGCAGTTATCGAGAATGACGTACAGGCGACGAGAAACGACGACGTGCTTAAACAAAACGAAGCCTATTAGAGTCAAGCTACGGTTAGCTTGACTCTAATAGGCTTCGTTTTGTTGATATCAGATAAAAGGTTACAGCCACGTGTCTCTTACACCCGGAAGGATAATGATTGCACTGTTCACACATATTTATTTATTTTTATGACGAAAAGATATAGTTGTGGTATTAAATTGTAAGGGGCAAGCCTTTTACAAAATCATAATATGCTATGTTTCGGGAAGATGATTATTAATAATAATAATAAATAATAATACATTTTTATTGGCACTTAAAATTTTACAATAATATTAGTACAGCAACTATTGCACAAGGCTCGCAGGCCTAAATCGCAGTAGTTGAGTTGAGTGAGATGAGTAAGCATAGACTAATTATGTATCAAACGACAGCTCCGGTTCCTTTAACTATAACTAAGTAAAGTATAAAATTAATAAAGCTAAAAAAGGAAACTTATAAGAGAAATGGGGAATATTATAAACTTAGTTTCCGATTTACAATACACATCACACTGTATCAAGCGTGTTCAATTCCCAGGGTGCCTAATGTGAGTTTTGTTTACTATCCGTACTCATTCGATTACGTTTACGAAAACGAAAATTAGTATGGCATTGAAGCAGCGCCTCCTGGCGGCATACGAGAATAGTTAACATTTTGCCATACAAATTTTCGTTTTCGTTATAACGTGATCGAATTGCGAATGAAACTCGTACTAGGCACCCAAACAAAGGTCAGGCAAACTGTGTTTCCGACTTTTCGATGGTTTGTGATCACCATCCCGTATTTGGTGGTGTGCGAAGTGTGGCGATTAAGCTACCCATTGTAGTTGTTTGTTATTGTATTAATTGTTTAAATTGGTTAAAATTATGCTTTTGCTACAGCATAAAATTCTGTACCTGCCCATCAGCAAGACAATTAAGGCTTATTACTTACACAATATTCACGATAACAAAATGGTCGAACTCAAATTGAAGACTTACTTATATGGATCTTGTAACTCCTCGGTGACGAAGTTGAGGTAGTTCCAACCCCCGAAGGCGAAGAGGCCGGAGTAGAAGGCCAACGCCACCTTGCCGGCCTCGTACTCCCCCTCGAACGGCCTTATAAAATTCTCAGTGTGCCCTGGAAAGAACAATAAATGATAATCAATATTGCTGGGAAAACCACGATGACCGTATTTTTTTCGAATTTCTTTGTAGGTACCTAATTCAAAAGCGCATAAAGATAACGCTATATTCTCTTTTATAGTGTCAATTTTTTTTATTCTAACGAACTTAATTGAAGGAAAAGCTGCACCTTAAATCGGCCAAAAGTTGCAAGCGCCAAAAGACTGCAGTGAGCTTTTACTACGAGTATAAGATTGTTTCCCACAGTCAAAAAATTTTAAGTGCAAGTATAATATATACACAAACAAGAAAAACCTAATGTATCTTTTTTAAATATTTATATTCAATATGTGTTTTACCACGCTGATTCCTTTAACGTTTTGAACAAAAAAAGACTCTCATTTAATCATGTTCGTAGCGCTCGTAGAGCGCAGTCAATAAATAAATATGTACTATTTACAATATGAAGTATATATATGAACCTATAAAAATTGTTGTCCGAAGTGTGCGCTATAATGACTGTAACACAGCCCTTGACTATAATAGATATTAACGTTACATTTAAATTAAAAAATATTGGTATATACCTAATAGAAAATAGTATGTAAGGCGTCAAATAAAGACGTTTATGTAAAAATATCTATAAACCTAAACCTACTACTGAGAGAAGTGTTACCTACTAACCAAGTATACAAAGCAATTAATGGAAAGGTTTAATGATAAACGAGTAATCTCTCAACGGGCACTGACTCCAAACTGAATACTTCCATTCATAACTTAAAAACTGACAACAGACGACTGACGACGGTATTGATGTCAAGGTATTTATTCAAATCAATAAATTGCAACTGAACTCGCTCTGATTGTAGCTGGCTCTGGATACTGACCAGCTTTCACAAGATCTCTTAATAAATATACGTTGGTTTATTGGCTAAGTACCGCAGCGGCAATAAATACATAACGGGACGCATACTTTATGTAAGAGAGAGACGTCTGTCATGTTAGTGGACAGTAAGTAATGTATGGTTTGTATTTTATAATATAAAATATGGTTGACAAACAGGTTGATTGAGAAAAAGCTTTTTATACGTGAAACAGTAAACTTATTACTAATAAAAAAACTAATATAAATAACCACAATAACCACAGAAGAGATAATGTAAGAGATTTTGCCGGCAGTGAGGTTGACTGATGCTGCGTTGTTTTCACGCTGCACCAGTTGTCTTCGCGTCTGTAGGTTTAGCTAAAGTAACATTAAGAAAACAATAGCGAAGTTCGATAAGAATAAAATGTATGTGATTGACATAAGCCGCGCTAAATCACGTGGTCAATCTTATGTCAATCCCATGAATTTTATTCTTTTCGAACTTCGCTAGGTATCGTTTTCTTAATGTTACTTTGGCTACCGCCACTGGACTCCATTTCCACTTAACATCAGGTGGTTTGGAGTCATTTGCCATGCTAGGTATTAAAAAAAAATGTCGAACGGATAAACCCTCGGGTTAAATGTGAGAAATTGTGGTTTATTCTCCAAAGGTCGGTTAGCTTTCTAGATGGGTTGGGAATAAAATAAAATAGAATATTAAACAATTATTTGGCATTTACATTTCAATTGTCTACTACACAAATACCTATACAAAAAGTAACTATAATAGGACTAAGTATTTTAAAAAAATAGCGTCTCGCCTCATTCGAAGATAGAATGTTTCCGAACGAATTGACCTCTCCTGAAATTCATAGTCGGCGATTTGCACAATTTGTAGGTATATTTTGATTAACAATGAGCTTGTTTTCAATCATTCATATGCTATTATATTGTGTTGCTGAAACAGTTACTGATTCAAATAGCTACTCAATATTAATTTATTGTAGTCCAAAGGAAATGTACGAGTACAGTCGGCCACAAAACAAAATGCAAATACCAAAGTAAATCAAACAATGAAACAAAAAGTAATTTAGTTAATTAAGTTTATTTTAAAATATAAAAGTACTTTTAATGTTTAAACCATTTATTATTTTTCTGATGGGTATGTTAAATTAATCGTTTTTTTTATTTAGTATATTGCTCACTGATTGTTTAAAATCTTAGGACATAGCTTTGTAGTTGCTGCATACCGGTGTATTTTATTTTGGTGTTTGAATTATCATTATACATATAAATATTTTTTGTCGGACCGTAGCTCTCTTTCGCTCACCTGCACATAAGTAGTAGATGCCGGATATGATGATGACGACCAGCGCGAGCAGCTTCGATGACGTGAATATGTCCTGAATGCGCATGGTCCACCGCACGCTGATGCAGTTCACAGCCGTCAGCACACCTGAGGAACAGAAACATCTATCTAAAAAGAAGTTCCGGAACTCGTCTGTTTGTTTGTGAGGACGGGCTAATCTCAGAAACCACTGGACGGATTTTGATGCAGTTTTTCTATAAGAGAGATTTCGAGGGTGGTTTACGTACAGAAAACAACACGAGCGAACCCGGGCCGGGTCGCTAGTAAAATTATTATAAGTGTAGAACAAAGCCAAATATATTCATATAGGTACAGACGAATTAAATATCTCGTCTCCCTCCCTTTATAAGTCGATTAATACCTAATGAATAGCAACACATTGTATAAACATGTAAAAAACAACAAAAAAAATTAGGTAAGTATAGACAAATTGGTAACTTCCTCATTTCAAAAGATGGTAAACAACAAAAAAATTAAACCCGTTCACTATTCCGCAGACCATATCATGGTACCTACATAATAATTAATTTAACCATTGCTTTAACTATTAGACACTGTTAATATACCGGTTTTTACAATTTATTGTCCCTAGCTATGTACTTACTTCCCCCAAATAGTCTCTCAGCTGGTTCGAAAGAGTTGGAATTAACAGTTCAGAAAAGTTTGGGTGCCACAAATCGAAGTCCGGTTTAATAGCTCTCCCCTGCTTGTTCTCGTCCAACGGATTCAGGGTGCCTACTTCGAGTTCCTATCGCCATTCGATCACATTAACGAAAATGAGTATTTGTATGGCAAAAATTTAACTCTTCATGTATCACGTCGCCAGGAGGCGCTGCATAAACCATTTCAGTCATACCACCATCGTTTATGGAATACATGGAAACATATAAGGAAATTCCCGCTAGCAATCCTCTGACGGTGGTCCGTTTCACACGGCTTGAGGAACCCTTGCAGCCCCATCAAAGTTACCCAGGTCATGGCATTAAAATGGTCTACAAAAGCGAAATAAATGCTTAGTCGAAATTTTCTGTCAAATACGAACATCATGCACAAATTTTACTAGAGTCAAGTAAGAAGGTAGGTACGTAAATTGTCGTAGTTATCATTCATCATCATCATCATCATTTTCAGTCCCACTGCTGGGCATAGGCCTCCTCCATGTTACGCCAATCCCTTTTGTTTTGAGCTGATCGCATCCAGGTTTTTCCAACGACCAGCTCTATATCTCTGGCCCATCTAGCAGCATATCATTACAAATTCATTTATTCAAAATTCAAAAAATTCAAAATTCAAAATCATTTATTCAGTTTAGGCTACAAATAGCTCTTATGAACGTCATTTTAAGCCATCGGTTCGTAAGTCTATCTACTCAGGGCGGGAGATCTTGTACTGAGAAGAACCGGCAAGAAACTCAGCAAGTGTCCAGCTCTTTTCTCCCTTACAGCGTCATAAATATTGGAAAAAGCCCTATCATAAAGGACACTTTCCATCACAAATAAAAACACAAAATGTAAAGGACAATCACAACATGTAAAAAAACACAAAAAATAAAAAATAATCGGATTCGGATGCAAAAGATGCATAGAATTCTGCTGAAACGGTAAATGAATGACGTGACTTCAAAGATGAGAAACTATGTCAACAGGCAATTATGATTGTTTTCTCGTTAACTAATTACACTACTGCTAAAAATTTGCAAATATAGAAGGTTAGAATTCCCTTCAAGCTACGATAGTAATATGATTACACTTTCAATTTTGTTCTAAAAAATATTAGAATTTCACCAATATTAGTAAATATAAAACAAAGCGGAAATAATTTCCAATATAAATGCAACTAATTACTTAGTTCAATTTATGAGATTTGAGGAAACATGATTACATACAGAATATCGTTATAAATTAACATAATTAGTCTTTACAGCAATAAGTAGGTACCTACCTAACAAAATTTATACATTAAATTGTCTAATTTCTGTTATAATACGATAACGAATTATTATTTAGTTAAGTCATTATCACACTGCACCGTGTAATTTCGTCTAGACAGATAAGGATCTTTATCTCGCGTATCAATATTACTTGTATAACATATAGTATAATAGTATACCTACTATTACCATACCATAATCTACTGATCTATGTAGGTATGTCATCTCTAGGAACAGGGGCCCGACCGCCTAACCGATCGCTTTGACTTTAAGAGGCCTAGTACATCTCAACTGTGATTTTTGCGTAAAATGCCCATTTTCGCATTTTGTAGTAATTTTCCATTTGTATTTATCGTTTTTATCGAAATAGGATAATAAATTCATGTTTAGTATTTCAAATTTCCACTCTACGAGAAAAAGCTGAGTTCGGACGGCCGGCGCATCGCATTTTGTAGTAATTTTGCAGTTGTATTTATCGTTTTTATCGAAATAGGATAATAAATTAATTATAAAATATTTATTCCTCAAGAAGTAACAATTCTTCTGGTATAAATTTTGCTCAATAATATTATCGTAGATAGGAGAAATTCACAGCGATCTTAAAGCGATTTTCGAAGTTTTTTGGTTTAGAATAAGATTTTTTTTCTATGTAAAATCAATGATATCTAAAAATTCCGAGGCCGCTACGAACTATTCGACTATATAAGAGATAACATTCTATTCTTTTTATTTCATTTGTTTAGAACAGTAGTTCAATCTAGGAGCTCAAAAAAGTGCCTTCGCGCATTTTATGAAAATCTTTCTCTGCTATTTTGGGTTTCATTAAAAAGTTAAGCAAAATTTACAAAAAGCGAGGCCGCTACGAACTATGCCAATAGCTATTCTACACTATTAAATAAGTCAAAATTGTTAATGTATTTTCGTTTCTGAGATCGAGAACGCCAAAAATGGCCATTTTACGCAAAAATCATAGTCAAAATGTAATAGGGGCCTTATGTGTGGTTTATGACGTCATCTTGTCGTTTCGTGCCGCCTATGAAAGCAATATCGTAACCAATATAGCCTTTATCTTTGATATTGCTTTCATAGGCGGTGCGAGGTGGAAAGATGACGTCATAAACTATACGCGTAGTCAAAGCGATCGATTAGGCGGTCGGGGGGCTGGTCCCACATACGGAGGTTGGCGAGCGGCAAAGAGGGTTATGTAGTGCAGAGTGCCTAGTGTGAGTTTTGTATATTACCATTTTCTACCGATCTATGTAGGTATGTCATTTCTAGGTCTCACTCTCTCTCATGTCTCTCCCACATACGGAGGTTGGCGAGCGGCAAAGAGGGTTATGTAGTGCAGAGTGCCTAGTGTGAGTTTTGTTTATTACCATTATCTACCGATCTATGTAGGTATGTCATTTTTAGATCTCTCTCTCTCTCTCATGTCTCTCCCACATGCGGAGGTTGGCGAGCGGCAAAGAGGGTTATGTAGTGCAGAGTGCCTAGTGTGAGTTTTGTTTATTACCATTATCTACCGATCTATATGTACCTAGGTATGTCATTTCTAGATCTCTCTCTCTTTCTCATGTCTCTCCCACATACGGAGGTTGGCGAGCGGCAAAAAGTGTTATGTAGTGCAGAGTGCCTAGTGTGAGTTTTGTTTACTATCCGTATTCATTCGATTACGTTTACGAAAACGAAAATTAGTATGGCATTGAAGCAGCGCCTCCTGGCGGCTTACGAGAAGAGTTAACATTTTGCCATACAAATTCTCGTTTTCGTTAACGTGATTGAATGACGAATAACTCGCACTAGGCATTTTGCTGAGTGTTTATTCACTAGTCGATCGAGACAACGTAAACAATTTTTTACTTTTCTCAAAGATGTTTGTCAGTAGTGTTCTTGCAGTTTTTCTATATGATCGAAGCAGCCTACGTAGTGAAGACCGCAACCAATTTGTACAAGAACATGGGCCAAGTGGGCGACACCTCACTTCAAGTACCTACTTGTTCTATTAGTTATTCTGTGTGCTACTATTGTGGTCACACCAACGACCAACTACTATCACATACAACACACAATTTGCTGTCTACATTAATAAAACCTGCTGATTTATGAACGAGAAAATCATCTATCATAAGTCGTTGATGCTTTATGATGCATCGCAAGCACTTTTCCTAGAGCAAAGTATTGCATTATGATAACATTAAATAAATATAACTTTGGAAACTCTACTCTAAAACAAGTTAATAGTACCTAGAGACCGATGGTCAGCAGAAACTTGACACTAAATTAAGTAAAGACACCCTTAAGGAGATAATGAGTAATAAGAAAGAAAGGAAACTGTTAATGGAGTTTGCCAGGAAAATTGTAAACATAGTAAATAAAAGAAATAAGGACGATTAAATATTAAATGTTATAATAAAATTATATGTAAGGCAAAGCAAGACCATTAAGTGGCAGGGCTGTATTTTGGGGAATAAAAATAAGAAATGTAACATATATAATGTAAGAAGAGAAGGAAAGAAATGGATAAATAAGAATTGAAACAAAGAAATAATGTAAACAATAAATAAAAGAAATATAAGGAAATGTACTAGTTAATAAGAAGGCTGTATTAGTAAATAAGTAACAATGTAAAACTAATGTTTTACAAGAAGTAACTAAGAAGAAGAAAATTGTATTAGTAATAAGATTGACATTGTAAAAACAAAAGAAAAGATAAAAGAAAAGAAAAGATAAAAGAAAAGAAAAACAAAAAAAAAAGAAATAGTAGTCGAGCTCTTATAGCTCAAGTTTATTTAAACCCCAAAAAAAGAAAGAAAAGAATAAAAAAGAAAAATAAAGTCCTGCAAAAATAGCGGGGAGTAGCTGCATAAAAAAAAAAAAAGAGGCCGATGGTCTAACCACTAGACTAACTAGGCGGTTGATGATGGTTTTCAGAATGTTCAGAATTCTACCAAGGTAGGATCCCACACTGATATTAAAGTGACCATCCAGCTATTGAGTTTCTAATGTTCTATTGACAACTTGAACAATACAATGTAGGTACCTACTCTTACAGTATAATGTTTACTTCGGCTCGATAGTTTTTATGTAGATTTATAATCACTGTATAGGCGTTCATTTATTATTCACTTGACACAGAACCTGATGACTAATAACTACGGCGTAGGTAACTATCAATACGAATTCGTTTCGGAATTCCATTATAAACCTACTCTACATATTTTTTTATAACAAGAACACACCAATGCAAAAAATCGACCCACCGCGCTAACTATAGAAACTTTGAAAAAACTTTGTATGATACATTATTAATTATAATACATAGTATAACCTTGCCGAATAGTTTTTTTTGATTTTTTTTTACTTACTTATTTTTTGTTAATATACTTACAAACAAAACGACAATTCGTTTACAAATACCACAAACATCAAACGGCAAACGGGTCTTTGTTAACGTCTAACTAACTATGTGAAATCGAAATTGCTTTTCTTAAACCTAAGTTAAAAGTAATATGCAATGCTTATGTGTTCTAGTTCTAGTAGACTACGTGCTTTTCCATGTAGAGCGATCTGGAGTACCAAGGCGTGTTTATTTCTTTTTGATCACGTTACCAAAGGAATTTGTATGGCATTAAAGCACCACCGACCACCGTACAAATTCTCGTTTTCAAACGGCAAATAAAACTCAAACTGACCCGTAAGTAACTATCTATTAGTTAATCTGGCAGTTTATAATGGTGGGAACTAATAAAGACCAACAAGTTCGTGCGCGATCCTCCTACGTCAGTTTGCACTCGAAGTAGTCTGAAAATATTGCAAGAATTCAAAATTATTTATTTTTTATTCTCGTGTACATTAATCTTAAAACTAAAACAGGTCATGCTTATCTGAAATTGATATAAATAAAGTCCTTCCAAAAGCTTTCCGAAAATTTTAGACAGAATCGTAGCAAGGAGTTAATCGAAAATTTTGATAAAACAGAATGTTTACCTAATTTTATTAAAATTTTCGATCAGGTTATGATGAATATAGTTCTTATAGCAAAGTTTTTAAGAGCCTTCATATATTTCGATATCCTATACAAACTTCGAAGTTCGAATTTTTCAAACGAATAATAATTCAATTATTCTTTTTATGCCTTAGGAAATTAAAGAGATCTAAATTACTAGTTACTAGAAAACATACAAAAAACATTTAAACTCAACTGAATTTATGCGATTTTAAACTTTCCACAGTGGAATTCTATGAAACAGCGCTCACTGTCGGGCTACATACAAGAAAAAGGGATAGCAAATAGTGCATAATCCACTGGATTCAAATTCGAAAAACGTTATTTATTTAAATTATAAAACAATATCGTTTTTCTAATAAGTATTAGGAATAGTTGTATACTGAATTTTATCGACGAATATACTGTTTAGAGTTGACTTTAGTTTTTTTCTGTTGAGTTTTTTTTTTAATTCTACGTTTTGGATACATTAAAACTGTTGTAAATATAGTATATAGTTTAATATAAGAAAAATATTTTTCTTGGTGTATAAGTACAACACCAAGAAAAATATTTGTATTTGTTGCATACTTTTTTATATTAACCATACATAAGTGAAGCGCATTTCACAGTTGTCAGCGCCTTAACAATGGACACAAACCGCACTTCCAACAGGGTGCCAAGTGCGAGTTTCATTCGCCATTCGATCACGTTAACGAAAACGAGAATTTGTATGGCAAAATGTTAACTCTTCTCGTATGCCGCCAGGAGGCACTGCTTCAATGCCATACAAATTTTCGTTATCGTAAACAAAACTCACACTAGGCACCCTGATTTATGAATCGGAAATTGCGAAGACACCATAGTCTAGCTAGATTCAACCACAAATAAAGAAGACTGCAGAATGTAAGCCTCAGCCAAACGCGCTCGAGCATCACTCCAAGCGCAGCTGTTGCGACCCGATCCGATCCGAACCCTTCGGAGACTTTGGGAGGGCACGGGGACGCGCACTTTTAAGTGTGCGATGCCGTACCCTCTAGAAATCCTCCGAAGGTGATTCGTTTCAACACGGCTTGAGGTACCCTTTACGTACCTCGCCGCCCCAAAAAACCCCGGTGAAGCTGAAAATGCCGTGTGAGGCAATCAGCAGTCTCTCTCCAAAAAAATAAAAAAAGGTGTTGCGAGCACAGAACAGTTATTTATCTATTCCGTGGTTGCGAGTTTGCGAGAACGTTTACTTATTATTAAAATTATAATGGCCGACAACTATTACATATTCAAAGACAATTGGTTTGGTATTGTTTTCTTTGTCTGGAACGGTGTATAGCCTGAATAAAATGATATTTAGTCTAATAATAAGACGTATGTTTGATATTATATTCGATGTAGGAAATTGTAAAATATCATGAAAATACCAGCCGAAATTACTAGATAAAAGACCAATGAATAACATTTTTTTTTTTGGATTTAAAATCCATACATTTCGAATAAATATCATTGAAAACACCGTTTTTTTGGAAACCCTCGCCTTAAGAACCGATGGCATATAATTCATAAGACAAATTTTTAGCCTAAACTGAATAAATGATTTTGAATTTTGTTTTTTTTTTATAACTATCCTACCTGATGCTAAGTGGAAACGGAGTCCAGACGCGAAGACTACTGGTGCAGGTGCTTAGGAAGGAGGGAAAACGTGTGCTGGTAGACTATTCCATCTTTTGGAAGTGCAACAAAGAATCGTGTCATCAAATTTCTTTGTGCGCGATGGAATGTTCGAGACAGTAAAGTGGTGCAAGCGTTCTTCTATGGAGGAAGGCAGAAGATGGGATGAGATCAAAGAGTTCTTCAGAGCACTCGCCGTGGTATAAGCGGTGCCAGTAGCGTGTTAAGTTTACTTTCTGGGTCCTTCTTATTTTGAGTTTCAACACAACACGGATATACGGTACCTACCAGCGAGATAAGTGTGAGATATCGGATAACTCCTTGATTGCATTGCGTCTGCTACTCGACGGACGTCCCACTTAACCTAATTACCCGTAACAGCGGAACCCGCTCCGTTTGAAGACGAACCTATCCGTTATAGGGACGCCCTCGCAAATTGATTCAACTCTAACACAATGGACGTTTGTACAGGGTAGTTTTGTTGACATTGTAAACTCAGTTATGTGCTATTCATTTAGTTTGTTACCGTTACCAGCGGCTTTTAGCACCTTGTCGTTAGTTAAAGCTTACAGAAACTTAAAAAGTTTTTTTGTTAACTTAAATCTATATAATGTTATGCATGTATCCTACACACTTATGTGCTAGTTATATTTTACGAGTAAATTATATTATTATAAAATTATCTTTACAAAGAATATTGCAGATACTACTGCATAATCTAATAAAGAAACCTTTATTTGGCTTTTGTTTCATGTTTCTCATCATTTCAATACATTTCAATCATGAGTTAGGAGATTTCGCTTTTCTATTCTTTCTATTATAATCTATTAATTCAAAGAAAATTACGGTATTGTTTTAATTTCTAGATATAATTATTTATTCAGCTTGCGTTGTATTGTTTTGTGCTTTTTACACAAACTCATGCGTATCAACTTTGTAATATACTCGTAGAAAGTATTGTAATGTAAAACTTATATATATGTAGACACGTTTTGAAATTCTTGCACTACAATGTAAATAAGCACGTAGAAATTCATTTACTTAAAACGTCGTCAAAGTAAGCAATCCTTTATATAAAATTTCCCCTCCCCTCTCCCATGCGATTCCCTTATTTCTTGGACGAAAAAGAATATAAAATATAGATATATAAATAGCTATACAATTTTATTTAACCAGACACAGACTTCTTAAGTATGTACCTATATTTTTTTTAGTATTTACAGACTAGTAGAGAAAGCGGGAAAAGCAGGACTCCTACATAAAAAAATGACCCAGAATACACCAGAATAGAGACAGACGGAAAGAGGGGAGGGAGACCTTTTCATCTCCAGTAAGAAAGTGTCTCGTATTTGTACATATTTACGTATTGTAACGAAAACAAACAAACAATTTAGCTTTGCTTTGGCAAGTTTAATGTTATTATTATTTGCGTGATCGTGATCGTGATCTCTACGAATAGAAGGTGGCTACCTCAGATGACTGGACCCGGAGCAGGAAACGTGTTTCAATTCCCCAATAACTGGCACCCTAGCTGCTCTCAATGAACACTTGAATTATAATCTAAGTTTTGTTCTATTTTTGGACGATTGGAGAGTTTTAGTACGAAACAGGAGGTACGAAATAATAGGAAGTAGTAATTTGCGGACAATCCTTTCGATTTGTACCCTAGGTGTTATGTAATAAATGGTCATAAATGGTATCAAGAACAACACGGGCTCTTTAGATGAAACAAATAACATAAATATTAGGTTGGGGAAAAAGTCTTTTCGCATATAGTATGTATGAACTTGTAATAAAATCTCTTTGGCTATACTATTTGTATCTGGCTGGTTTTGGTATCATTAAAAGTTTAAATTTTAAAGAAGATAATTCCAAATTCAAATTAGGAAAATGTGTAATTTTCATTTGTTTTTCTTAATGTCAAGATGAGTGAATCTAATGAAGAAATTCAATACATTTTAAAATTTTACTACAAAAAAGGTAAAAATGCAACGCAAGCCGCGAAAAAAAATTGCAATGTTTATGGACCTAGTGCAGTGTCTGTAAGAGAAGCACAAATTTGGTTTAAGTGTTTCGTTTTTTGTATTAGCGTTTAAGATCAGCATATTAGTACACGACGTAGATGAAGAACTGGGAATCGACCACAAAACAGTTTTGGCGCATTTTGAAAAAAACTGGGTACACAAATAAGCTTGATATTTGGGTACCTCACGAGCTCACTGAAAGAACCCTAATGAACCGTGTACTCATTTGTGATTCTTTATTACGACGTAATGAAACCGAACCATTTTTGAAGAAGCTGATAACCAGTTATGAAAAATGGATCACGTAGGTACGACAAGAACGTGCGAAAAAGGTCGTGGTCAAAGGCCGGTCAAGCTTCACAGACTGTGGCGAGACCCGGGTTAACTCGCAACAAAGTGATTATGAGCTGTTACCACCAGGCAGGACCATCGATTCTGAACTCTACTGCGAACAACTGATGGGATTAAAGCAAGAAGTTGAGAGAAAGCGGCCGGAATTAAACAACAGAAGGGGTGTCGTTTTTCATCATGATAACGTTATACCTCACACATATTTAGCCACTCAGCAATAATTAAGAGAGTTTGGCTGGGAGGTGTCAATGCATCCGCCGTATAGTGCTGACCTTGCACCTTCAGATTTCCACATGTTTCGGTCTCTTCAGAATTCTTTAGGCAGTGTCAGGATAACATCACGAGAGGACTGCCAAAACCACTTGTCTTATTTTGATCAGAAGCCCTAAAATTTCTATAGCAATAGGATTATGTCCCTACCTACAAGATGGCAAAAAGTTATCGAACAAAATGACACCTACATACTTTAGTTAAATGTAAATAAACTATATTAAAAAATGATTTGAATTTTTTTTTAAATGCGAAGAAACTCTTTCCCCAACCTATTATTTACTTTCAGAACTTTGCATGTAGCTATTTAGCAAATACGAATTGAGTTATGAAAATTCAACTAGAAATAGACATTTGATTATGAAATTTACTACACCATCGGTTTGTAAGTCAGTCTACTTGTCCCAAGAATAAGTGCCAAAAAACTTTACAAAGATTTCCTTTCTCCTTTTCTTTTACTTTACGCCTTCAGAATATCGGAAAATACATTATTTAAAATAAAAAGAGTGTCCTCAATTTTTCACGGAAAGCGTTTAGCGAGAACTACCTAATTTAAAATTTTAGATCACGGACAAGAAAGTCATACCTGGAGTCAGTTTGTGTCACTGTATCTTTGGTGTAAGACCTTGGTGGTTATAGAAGAATAGTCAGTCTTTTCTATACAAGCGTAATCGCATGATGATTACTCAACTTATCTTGACTGCAACTAGACTAGCAAAAGAAATTAATTGAAACAGTATTCGTGAAAAAAATATTAAAGTACGACGACTATGGTCAATTGTCTGTTTCATTCACAAAATTTGGTTTTATGACAATTTTCTCTCACTCTCACTCAGTTTTTCAATACTGTACTTCTACCAGAAGTACCATCTGGGAGTTATATCTTTCGTGCAACAAGAGCGTGGTGATCAGGCTTAACAGAGTGGTGAATGCGACTTTTATTTACTATACCATCAAGTAAAAGTACTGTTACACTTTAGGGGCAAGTTGGTTACCCAAGCTCCTCACTACAAGACTGGTCATCAGTACCTACACACTATACACCTCGAGATTGTACATAATATACTTTCATACTTTGGCTCAATATGCTAGCTAGAGAAATCTATATACCTAACGCAGCATTAACAAGTATCTTGCAAAATTTCATCAAGACTAATAATCCATTACAGCTCTTAAATCCACATTGTCATGGTATATTAACTCAAAATAATTCCATGGGGTAGAAATAGCGTCTAATGACGTAAGCTGTCCGAACCTCATTTATTATCTTCATCGTTAGAACATTATTTTTGTGTTAGAATATCATCAACATTTAGTCACATAAGTAGATATATGTATTCAATTTAGTGCCGTCTTCATACTGAAGTTTGGAGATCAGTATACAAAATTTTCCGCGATCCCATATATGAAGCTTGTTTTAACTGGCGATAAATAGGCAAGTCCAGTCCACTTTTTGATTTCGGCCAGCCATTTGCGTCGCGGACGTCCCGGAGCTCTCTTTCCCGGAGTTTTGCCTTCAAGGATTACCCGTGGGAACTCGTATAAGAATCTTCTGTGCATGTGTCCAGAAAAGGCGACCTTGCGTCTCATGACTGTAGACATCAGCTCTCTCTGCAGTTGGCCTTCTCAAGTACCTTGGCGTTTAAATAGAAAGTGTGCAATGATCGATAGTGTACCGTAAATTAACTATTTATTATCACTCGTGTACGGCTCGTTGAATGTACTAGTAACTTGAGAAAATATAGATGAGCAATCACTCTCGTGAACATGTTTCTATGTAATTCTAATATTTAACTTTTATTAATAATTAGTGGCCACTCGCGGTTTCACCCGCGTGGTTCCCGTCCCCGTGGGAATATCTGAATAAAAAAGTATCCTATGTGTTATTCCAGGTTATAAACTATCTGTATGCCGAATTTCATCCAAATCCATCCATCCATTGCAGCGTGAAGAAGCAACAAATATACAAACATACATACACACAAACTTTCGCATTTATAATATTAGTAGGATAAAATAAAATTTGTATGATAAAATGTTAACTCTTCTCGTATGTCGCCAGGAGGCGCTGCTTCAATTTCATAATAATTTTCGTTTTCGTAAACGTAATCGAATGAATACGAATAATAAACGAAACTCACACTAGGCACCCAGTACATTTTTTCATAGTAGTAAAGTGTTTCTTTACTATGTGTGTAAAGTGTATAACGAGGCTAAAATAAAATCTAATAATAATAAAACAAAAATAAATAAAAACGACCACTGCTCAATCAAATAACCCAATTAAATTAAATCTAATTAAGTAAATAGCGTAATTAATACCGATATTGGTAAATGCGTATACACACTATACGCACGTATCTCTACACTACTTCCTTACGCGCCTCTGTATGTCAGGACGCATATTATCTTTCACAATCACAACAGTCCGTCAAAACAACATTCTCGACAAAACAAAGTTGTAACCCGAACATTCCCATGAGACTGCGCCGGTGTCTCACTATAATCACTCTATTAGATGAAATATAAATGTGTGTATTTATAATAAGATTTCGAAGAAAAAAGCTTTATCCTTGTAAATAAAAAGCTCTATGTGTAGCTCGACAAAACAAATGTTATGATGTTTAAGAGTCGAATAGTTATATCCTGATTTGATGTGTTCAAAATCAGCAAATTAGAAACCTAACATATATATTAATTGCCAATAAGTAAGTGCATGTAACAGTACTTTGGCTGCAATAGATCTTCGTCAGAAGCGCGACTAATCTGTTAAACACTCTACCAGTTAGTTGTTAACGAGTCGCCCAACCTCCTTAGACTGACCTACTGACTGGCCGAATTACCATAGATTTGACACACTTAAAAAAACTATAATAAGGACTTCTGACATAAAAGATAAAAAAAGTAAGACGATCGGGATTTTAGCTTCTCGACCTAACTGCGGCGGCGCGGGCGCAGACGCGACGTTGAGCTTGATTGACTCCCAGACCATTCAAGTGATTTCTCGACTGTTCCGTTGTGCATACTACGAGCTAATAATGTAAGTACCTATGTTGATTTCCTGTGAAGTGGCATTATGAAATCTGACACAACTCCTTTAAATAACAATAAAAAAGAGGATGGATGAAAGAGAAGAGGAATAAGGAATTTGCAAGCAAATTATTTTTAAATCATGAACTTTAACATTGTACTTCTTGATACCGTGTTTTACGAAAACAAGGGATTGTTATCCGATTCGTGTCTTAGTTAGGTACACTGAATCGTTCCGTTTTCATCTTCTTCTTATAACGAGCATGTGATTCAGACGCTGCCGATGGCGTGGGTAGGCTCTTCGAATACCGATAAGTGCCTATCCCATATCTTTCGGTGGGTGTCGTCAGAGACAACTTAAGGATTTGAATAACATACATAGAAATCTTTGCTCAAGGTTGTGAATTCCACCAACAATAGTAATAATAACCAACAAATGAAATAACACAATCACAGTATTACATACAATAAAAACTGTGACATTACTATGACATAACTACACTTACGGAAGAAGTGGGTTGCATGGGAGACACGAGATCTATTAATGGACATTCGCGAACGAAAGTTCAAATTATTTGTTCCACAATGAGTAAGTTGGAGATGACGAGGCTGAAGATGGAAAAGCTCATCACATGGTAGCCTCATCCATTGAGTAACTGTCTACATTTTTGTTATGATGGCGTACTTCGATAAGATGATGGAACATTTGAAAAAAGACAGTATTGAAAAAAATCCACTGCCACTAATTGTAAAAATATTAAGATCAGATGTTGATGACGTAATTGTCGACTTTAAATAGGGCTCCTTGGGCTTATAAGATAAAAGTAAATAGTGTTGATTAATTTCGGCGAGTTGGATTGAGCTACGATAGCATAGTTGGCATTGCACCTGACCCGGCATATCATGGGGTGCGGGTTCGAATCCCGCTTGTGGATATTTTTCAACACTTTGTCTTTTTTCAAGTTGTAATTTGTTCGCAACAATATTTGCGTAAAGTTATATGTAAATAATCATGATGGAACATAGTGACTCGAGTAAGTCAACTTTTAACGTAATGGTTAAAGTGAGGTATTCCACGAAGCACACCCAAACGAAGCACACCCAGACGAAGCACACCTAAAGTATTCCACGAAACACACCCATAGGTGTGCTTCAAATAAAAATTTAATATAGTAAAGCTGTTTCGATGCACATTTCTCTATGCTAAGTTGGCATTGGAAAAGCAAAAGTAAGGAAGTCTTACATTTTTTATTTTATATGAAACTGCTTGTAACTCTAGTTAAAAATTATCTGCTTATCCTCAGAACTCTTCTTTTCTTTAGGAAATTTTCGAGACACTTTAGTTAGACGTTAGCGAAATAGTACGGAGAGCGACCTAAATTGGATCCTAATAAGATATAGCGAAGCCCCCTTTTCTTATCAGGGTTGCCAATTGTGGTCCTTATGCGACGATTAGATATTATAAATTGAGCGCCTCTGTTCCATCGTCTTCGAGTCAGAAGTCAATATGGCGAGACATTCAATAAATTAATATGGATTGGTATCGCACAAGGGATACATTCGGTTGTACAAGCATTCTTGAGATGCGCTGCGATTTGCAAATAAAACTGTTTATTGAAACGATGAGAGTGAGACGATTTGATATAATAATATGTAAACCGTAGTTATATTAGATCAAGGTTAGACTGATTGAACAAGTTATACAAATTTCCTAAAAAGTAGGTAATCTTTTCTACTTGAACTAGCGAGACGTTTCCAATGCCTTCTTAACTTACAATATATGCCTGCGGTATTTTATTAATGTTCAGTTAATACTGGATACTGGCTTTATATATACAATGTTATTTTTAGTATGAACGAAACCTGAAAACTGTTTGTTCAGAATCAGCAATAGAATCGATTTCAATATTTTTTATACCATGATATACATTTGGCCAAATAATATTTACAAAATCTCAAATAAAGTCTACCCTACTAAAAACACACAACGGGACAGCACAAAAAGCTTGTAACTTCGTGAGTTTTCAAAATATTATTAGATTTTTTTTGTACTGATTCTTTAAATGAAAATATTTGACCCGTGTTTCGATTTTCGTATAAACTAAATAAGGTTTAAGGTTAAAGGTTTCGTATAATAAAATAAGGTTGTATAGACAGCACATAGTTTCTTCATCTATTTTTGGAAAAACACATCTTTGTATCGTAAGTATTTTCGTGGCAAATGTTAAGAAAGGGAGAGAGAGTAATGCTTGGAAAAATAATTTAGAATTTGAAATTGGATTGCTGTTTATAGGATGATTATGATGATGATATAAGTTTCACACACTCGGTGTGCCCATCATATCAACAATTCATTTTCTATAATTACCTGAAGCTTTGCTAAATAATTATCATTATCATCATCAAAAACACAAATGTTGAAAAAGTTTCCACGAGCAGGATTTGAACCCGCACCCTTCTGACATACCGGGAGAATACCTGACCCGGTATGTCAGAAGGGTGCGGGTTCAAATCCTGCTCGTGGAAATTTTTTCAACATTTGTGTTTTTGTAATTTGTTCGCAACAAAATTTGCGTTAAAAATTATATAAACATTTATATCATCATCAGCTCTTCAATCGTGAAAATTTTTTCATCGGTAAACAAGAAATTTCTGTGCCCTTCACCTGCGTATCGCGACAGAAGGCGTTTTATCGATCCACTCTCTTTAATTGTAAAGATTGATTAGGGCATGTCCTGTATATCGACGATAATAAACACCGAGCTTCAGGTCTTTTTTTATAATACGCGACAGAGTCCTAGCGGGAATCTTCATTTCTCGCGATAAGAATTTTTGCTTCCCAATGGGATTTCGACGAATTCTAGCTTTAACAGCATTAACAGCCTTTGTAGTTCTAACAGCACGCGGCCGCCCGATCTTTTATGGTCTTCGACAGAGGAAGTGTTGTTGTACAGACTAGTTAATCGTCATTGCTATCGGGCCAGCCTCGGCCTCAGACTATCCCACAAGATCGCTTCTAATGCCTTACTGTCTGAGTCTGAGCCCTACATGGACGATGATGAATGATGATGAATGATGATGAAATAGTTAAAAAAGCGATCGTTGTATACTTACACAGACATACAGCAGCCAATAACTTCACAGAGTTCTGTGGTGGATCGCATTCTGGGAAGAACGGCTTCACGACGTAGTGGCCGAAGGTGAGGGCCACGATAGCCTGCGTGGTCGGCCTGATGATGAGCAGTGCTATCCACAGCCTAAGAAACGCCGGGAGAGGCCCGAACGCAGTGTAAATGTACGCGTAGTCTCCGCCCGACCTGGTGATTGAAGTCCCCAGTTCTGCATAGCACAACGCTCCAAGAGTTGATAGGAGTCCACAGACCAGCCATATTATTAGAGACGCAGCTACTGATCTGAAACAAAAATAGGTTTGTTTATGATTTCATCAATTATAACCGTAACGCTGTGGTGTAGTAGGCTACTTTACTCGTTTGAAGGCTTACTGAAGCCTACTTAAAAAAACAAAGACAACCTCAGAATAGTAACTAAAGCTTAAGTTTTTTTATAAAGAGGTTAGCGAATGACTTCGCTCTACCTCATGTTAAGCGACGCATTGGAAATTTACGTGGCGGGAATCTTGATTTTTCCCAACAATTACAAAACATAATGAAAGTGATATTTGATGACATGATTTTTCATTTAATTGACTTCATTTTGCTAGTTGCAGAAACACGATTTGTCAACTTTTTTAACAGAGAAAAAAATATCAAAGTAACCTCTTTTAAAACATAGATTCGCATTTTACAGGCAAACCAGACCGATTTAAGCATCTAAATTTTCTTAGTAGGTTAGTCTTAACACACACTTCAATATTGTAGTTCAATTTTTTTAAACAATTTGTAGTTTTAATTTGAAGGAAAAAAAACAGTTTTTCTCAAGGTACGGGGCGCAAACGCTCCGTATGAGATTTATTGTTTAGCGGTGCGTCGCCTTGCCATTCCAGATGCGAGGACAGCTAGTGAAGCAGGATTAAGCCTCACCGCCTTCCCCATGCCGGCCCGCAAGTTGATTCTTCACACCTCGTTTAAAGGATGGGGTCCCTGTTCTTTGAAGGAGAAGTGTGCTGGGATAGCATTCCATTATTTAGTGGTGCGATAAAAAAAATGTTCACCAAATTTTTTCGTTCGCGCCGGAATAGTTGCCACAGTTGTTATTAGCCTTACATAAAACCAAATACAAATCTTAAACTTGTTCCATAGCTAAATTTTGTTCTTGATCTTACTGACCAAATTGTTTTGCTAGAAATCATCCTCAGCCATCATTCAGTCTGCCTTCGGACGTAGGCCTCCTCCAAACGCTTCCACTTCCTTCTGTCACCAGCCACCCTCATCCAGTTGTGGCCGGCTAGATGTTTAATATCGTCCACCCACCTAAGTGGTGGGCGGCCCCGGCCTCGTGAGTATTGCCACGGTCTCCACTCCAGTGTCCTTCTGGGCCATCGGTGGTAATCCATCCTCGCAATATGTCCCGCCCATCTCCACTTTCGGGACTCTATCAGGTCTACAACGTCTCTCAACTTTGTCTTTCCTCTGATCCACTCGTTTCGTCTTCGATCTAGCAGAGTTACACCCAGCATCGCTCTTTCCATTGCTCTCTGCTGCGCTTTGCTAGAAATATATGACATTATACTTAGGGTCAGTTAGTACGATGAAATAAAAATAAAAAACAAATGTTTGTTACCGTAATTTTCGTAATGTTTGATATAAATCCATATTCTACTCATAACATTGCCATGTTTCCTTCAAATGATTTATTTAGTCGTGTTATTTTCCTCAATTAAATTTAGACTCAATATTTTGAGCACTTTATAGAACCCATAAGTAATTTACCTCACAGTTTAGTTATTATAGGTAAAATGTTTGTTATTAAATACCTACTTTGAGAAATATTGGTTTTCAACACGTCATTCGTGTGTATAAAATACGTTTCTACATTATTGCCTACTCATATGACACAAATTCCTTCCAAGTATGTTAAATAATATTTATAACGTAATTTATATATTTGCAATGCAAGATTAAAACCTGTTTTTACTTTATAGTAAATTTATAGAGTTGTTCAAGGAAATCGTGTCTAAACTTAGAGCCTCTTTTAGTATCCAGCCAATAAGTAATAATAACTAGTATAATAAGTAGTAATTTTAATTTGTTTATAATATTGAAAAAAGGTGGACTGACGATCTGGTGACGGATGACGGAAGCCGCTGGATGCGAGCAGCACAAAACCGGTCATTGTGGAGATCCTTGGGGTAGGCCTTTGTCCAGCAGTGGACGTCTTTTGGCTGAGATGATGATAATGATGATAACATTGAATATATGTTAGAAACGCTGAATAATTTTTGGTTGTACTTAGGTATTAAACCTTTTTGTTTAGCTGGAAAAAAACTAATAATTCGTTTTCTGCTAGTATGTATTGTATTGACGGTTATATTAAGGATATTATTGACTATTCAATCGTATAGGTAAATTACCTATACAACAATTGGTAGCATACGAGATTCATTGTGTTTTTCTGAATTATTTTTTTTAATATGTACGTAAATAGTTGTTACTTGATGTACCGTGTAATTGTTAATAGTGTTTCATTTGTAACTTTTGAATACTAATATTATAAAGAGGAAACCTTTGTATCTTTCTATGTATGTATACATGTATGTATGCAATAAATAAACTCAAAAACTACCTACTGGACCGATTTAAAAAAGTCTTTCATCATTAGAATGCTACATTAGCGCTGAGTAACAAACTTAGGCTATATACAAAAAATGTCTACCCTGCGAAGCAGGAACGAGCCGCTAGTAGGTATGTTTATTTATTTATTTATTTATGTTAATAAATAAATAATAAAATTTTCCTTAAAAAGCAAGTTGTTCTATTTTTGACCCAACCCACATTTGACAAGTATAGTTAGGTACCCATTAATTGTAGCGACGACCAGATTTCAATGTTTGAGGTCTTTGCCCAGCAGTGGGACATTAAATGCTATTTACTTACTTACATATATAGTTTCGTAGCTTGTATAGTTGCTTAGTAGATAGCATAGTTGGTAGTGCACCTGACCCAGTATGTCATATGGGTGCGAGTTCGAAACCGATCGTGTAACTTTTTCAACACTATCAAACAATTTATTCGCTACAAAATTTGGGTTAAATTACGATAACCATAATTATAAGGTGTTCTACTGTTTTACTTCATGGTCTATTTCAAAAAGTCATTCTTTTGGTGAACCCCAAACTTCGGGTATTCAAATCTCATATAAAATACCTTTCAGCGCCAAAGCCATTTTTAAACACCTAAGCATGACCTAAGCAAATTAAAATAGATTTGATTTAGTTAAGTTTTATTATTGACACGAGATGGACACGTGTGTAGTATATATACATGCCGATACCGATGCCGATGCCGATGATGTTAGAGATAAGATAAAAAAATCTTTAGTGGTTGAGGATCCCAAGTGAAATGCGCTTCCATCTTCGACCTTATCATCACCTGACATCATCAGGTCAGGTGAATGGAAAGTCAAGTGCTAACCGGTTATGAAAAAAAAATATAAAAAATATTTACAGAAAAACTACTTTCAGGCCAGATGGAAATGTCCAAGATAAGCCAAGAATCCGAAGTAGAAACATTCAGTCGTAAACTAAAATTCTTAATAATTCAAATGCTTGGTGTAAAACCATAAATATAGCATACAATCTATTATTTCTAGCAAAAAGTGACAATGATGAATACATCTCGTCTCTCTAATTTTCTGCTCACCAGTGATTGAATCTGATAGTGAAGAGAAATGTGAGTACAAGCTACTTACAAGACACAACTTTCCAAATCCCCACATCGCTATAACCATACTTCCGTCAACACCATTATATTTCTAATATTATGGTGGTAAATTCAACAGCACATCGATCACTTAGGTATACCTCGCACTATCATCTATGCAAATGTCGAAATTCATTGTAATAAATATGTATTGACGTGCGTAAATACGGACATTTGACGAGTAAAATAATGGAACAACTTTCTCTTAGCTCTGATAGATTATATAGTTACCCTTTCTACTTTCCCTTTAACACCTTCAACTTAAAGGGCATCTACAATATCTTAAAGAACTTGTCATGTAGACATTCTATTTACTTAATTCAAAAGAGTTTTTGATAATCAAATCTTAGGTTACATTATTAACAGTACCTGGATGACCTAGGTGATATTTTTTGGTAATTTTCTAAAAATGAAACCTAGCTAGATCGATTTGTTTGCCCCCGAAAGTCCCTGCAAAAAAAATCATGAAAATCGTTGGAGCCGTTTCCAAGATTTAGATTATATATACTATACACTTAGCCGTCCCCCGCCCGCTTCGCTGTGGGAATAATGGATCAATGAATGCTAATCAAAATAATTATTAGGTTTACCGACATCATATATACTTAGCCTCCTATCATTTGCACAATCTCATGTTCTTACTACATACAAATTTTCATCAAGAGCCGTCACCCGCCCGCTTAAACTTGTGAATAAAATTTCCTTTTTTTTATAGCCTATCATTTGCACAATCTCATGTTCTTACTGAGGAGCTCGATGGCGCAGAGGAGTTCGATAGCGCAGCGCTTAACGCGCCCGGTCTGCGAGTGCTGAGGTAAAGCAACTTTCGCAAAGGCCGGACATCGGATTGGTGACCAAAAATGTATCATCTCGAGCTCCTCCGTGCTTCGGAAGGCACGTAAAGCCGTTGGTCCCGGCTGCATTAGCAGTCGTTAACAACCACCAATCCGTACTGGGCCCGCGTGGTGGTTAATGGCCCGTTCTCCCTGTCCATCCATAGGGAAGGCTCGTGCTCGTGCACATAAAATGAGCTGATGATGATGATGTTCATACTACATACAAATTTTCATCAAGAGCCGTCACCCGCTTAAACTTGTGAATAAAATTTCCTTTTTTTGAGTAGCCTATCTTTTGCACAATCTCAAGTTCTTACTACATACAAATTTTAAGCGTAAACTTTTTTATTATTATTTTTTTTATTTTTTTTATTGCCTACCATTTGCACAATCGCATGTTCTTACTACATACAAATTTTAAGCGTAAACTTTTTTTTTTTTTTTTTATTTTTTTTTTTTATAGCCTACCATTTGCACAATCGCATGTTCTTACTACATACAAATTTTAAGCGTAAACTTTTTTTTTATTTTTTTTTTATTTTTTATTTTTTTATAGCGTATCATTTGCACAATCGCATGTTCTTACTACATACATATTTTTATCAAGATCGGTCAAGCCGTACAGACAGACAGACAAAAATTTAAAAATCGTAGAATTGGTGTCAGTGAGTCATAAAATGAATATGTACCCCAAAATTTGTCAGAAAAATTGCAAGTACATACGGAGCCTACAGATTTATTTGTATAGATATAGATATATACAAGAATTGCTTGTTTAAAGGTATATTGAACAAAATAATTCATAGAACTGATATGTTTGAACTAGGTATTGGTTGATTATTTAAATTGTTTTATTTGAATTTGCAATTCTATTTAAATTATATTTAGAAACAAATAAAAATAACAGTCTTCAGGAATCCTACAAAGGGTTCGAAACGTCAGGATAAACATAAAATCAAATTAATGTGTAAAATAAGCGCGAATAGATCCGTAAAAGTAGTTTCATTTAAAAAACAACAGTAGTTTTAGATAAGGTTCGATCCAAGTGACTATTGTTCTGATTAAGCTACCGAGACAGTGCAATGAGAAATAAGTCACTATTGCAAAAAGATGTGAGGTTTATAGTAGAAATCGCATTACATTGCGATCGCATTAACTTTTGCGTACCAGCTTCTGTAGAAATATGTAAACGATATTT
Organism: Eudonia lacustrata; assembly: GCA_947562085.1. Lineage (NCBI taxonomy): Eukaryota > Metazoa > Arthropoda > Insecta > Lepidoptera > Crambidae > Eudonia > Eudonia lacustrata. Next base: position 18,486,674 of record OX387312.1, on the reverse strand, counting down.
AATATAACTAAGACCACTTAAGTACCATATTTCAAGCGAAATAAAAAGTATTGTCTTTGTCTTTTCTTTGTATTAAGTCTTGTCATATTATAATTAATCATACTAATATTTTAAAGAGGAAAGCTTTGTATTTTTGTATTTTTTTATGTTTGCAACGAATAAATAAAATTCAAAAACTACTAGACCGATTTTAAAAACTCTTTTACCATTAGAATGCTACCTTAGCGCTGAGTAACATAGGCTATATTTATTACTAGAAAAAAATTGTTAATGATATAATAGAAATACGATTTGTTTGTTTTGTTGTCATAGAAACTGTCAAAGCGGTACGAAGTCCGCCGGGTCTTTGTTTGTTTGTATGTCGGGGATAATCAAGAAATACTGGCCCAATTCTAGAAATCCTTCACTCATGCTACATTCCTTGGGTAACATTGGCTATATTTTAATCTAATAAAGAAAATATATATTCTCAAATCCATGCGGACGAATTTGCGAGTAAAGTTAGCACTTTTATTCTATCTATATATTAATACGTGAAGTAAAAACTTTGTACCCCTTTTTACGAAAATTGCGCGAACGGAGGAGTATGAAATTTTGCACACTTTTAGTTTATATAGAGAAAGAGTACAGAATGTTAATATTTTTTATAAATTATGCATAAAAAATACATTGAATCAATAACACAAACATACACACACTACCATACCATACCATACTAAATTGACACACACGTATATACAGTGGTGGACATATAATTAGAAACACTACCAACGGAACTTAACATTGTACAAGATGCAATAATTTTTATTTGGAAATGAAACAACAAATAGCATAAAATGTGTTCAATAACTTATCATTTATTAGAAAAAACAACAAAATATCAACTAAACAAGTACCGATTCAATATTAAATTTTATACAAACAACTAAATAAGTTTTAAAGTACCAGCAATAATGGACAACTAATTAGATAAAATACAAAAAAATAAAATATAAATAATTTATAGGTTTAATTTTTGAGCATCATATAATTTAGGTAATAGATACTGTGTATAGGCTACTAAAACTTATAATTAATATTTTTTTGCGTATCCTTTACAATCACAGCTCTACAACTACGTGGCATTGATTCAAGCAATTTCATACATTTTTCTAGTGGGATTGAATTCCATGCTTCGACAAAAGCTTCGTAGAGTTCGTTGTGTGTGACTGGAGTTACGTTTCCTTTCTTTTTTACGACATGCCACAGATTTTCTATGAGATTTAAATCAGGGCTATTCTATTTGCAGGCCAGTCTACGACGGAAATACGCTGTTCCCTAAGAAAATATTTTACATTGTTGGCGGTGTGTTTAGGGTCATTATCATGCTGAGAGATCCAGGTTACAGGCAAATTATCGTCAGAGTAGGGAATCATTGTCTCTTCTAAGATGTTTTTGTACTGCAGTTGATCCATTGTACCCCTTCCCTTCCCATTATTCCCCTAGCCAGTGTAAAATTATAAATACACCACACTTAGTAAAAAATATCAATCAAGAGGATTTAAATTTAGATAATAAGAGTGACACTGTTATATTTAGCGATGAATTTGGTAAAAACATGGGCCGCTTGTTATTTGACTTAGGACATTCAATTACCAATTACTGTATGCCTGGTGCTTCTTATCAAGATATTTTAACAAAAGCAATTGACTATAAATATAAACCTAATAGTACTGTATTAATTTTTGTTGGAAATAGGGGTAAATTGAACAAATCAAGTTTGATAAAGAGTTTAAATAAGTTAAATAATTCAAATAATTCAAATGTAGGGAAAATTATACTGTTTACTTTACCCTATTGTAATAGCTTGCCACAGGAGGAAAATACTACTAGATGTAAGCTTAATTTGACATTACATACATTTTGCAACAATGAAAATTTGCATTTAATTGACACTAACAATTATGTTAGTAATTTTTATTTGACAAAAGATAGTTATTATCTGCCAATTTATTTCAAGCGACAAATAGCTTCATCGCTATCATATTTTATACACATCTCAGCCAAAAACTTGGCTAAACAAGTTGCTCCTATTGAGCAATGTTTAATAGACATAAATGTCAGTAGTGTTTCTATTGACATTCCAATCAATAATTTAAATTAAATCATAAGACAAAAGAGGAATTCTCTTGCAAAATGTTTGGTAATATTTTAAATAAATGTAAAATTAATTCTAAGAAAAGCCCGTCCCAACCTACAATTATTAAAAATGTTCACTCGATTAATATAGTTCACCAGAACATTCAAGGGATGACGGGCAAAGATCTGGAGATTGAATTGTTTATGAACGAAAATAAAGTTGATATTTTATGTATTACTGAACACTGGCTTAAAGATCATCAGTTCATGTTCAATTTTAATAATCATTTGGTAGGTAGTTCGTTCAGTCGAGTAAATTCAATTCATGGTGGCTCCTTAATTATAGTTAATAAGAAATTAAAATTAAAGGAACGAAAAGACATAGTGAGCCTCTCGGTTGAGCGAACAATAGAAATAGCTTGTGTGGAGCTGGAGCGACTTGTTGTATTAAGTGTATACAGGCCTCCGTCAGCATTGTATGATTATTTTGAAAAAGTAATGGATGAAGCATTATATAAAATCCGCAATGTAGGTAAAAAGATAGTTATTTGCGGTGATTTTAATGTTAATTTGTTAGAAAAGTCTACAGGTTCTATCAAAATTAAAAAATTATTTCAATCGTATAATTTAAATAATTTATTTTTGGAGCCAACTAGAATAACTGCCACTTCGGCCACTTGTATTGATAACATATATACCGATCTAGTACCACTGTCTAAACTCATTATTAATAAACTGGACTCTGATCATTGTGGCCAAATGGTCAGCCTTCCATATCAGTGTAAGCAAGTGAAGAAACTGAATATCACTGTTGTACCAAAAACTGCAGGTCGTCTAGAACGGTTTAAAAACAATCTTTATGATAATATATGTTTTTTAAAGTATAATGATAACCCAAATAAATTTTATAATGATTTATTTCATAAATATTGTACAGAATTTAATAAAACTTTTATTCCAAAAAGGATCTCGGTTAGTGGTACTGTTACTTTTAGTGAATGGGCTACAATTGGTATCCACAAAAGTAGAAAGCGACTTTATGAGCTATATGATGAACGCAACTATAACACCAGTGAAGATTTTAAATTGTATGTCAAAAATTATTCTAAGTTATTTAAAATAGTATGTCGATTAGCAAAGGCAAAGTTCCTGAGTTCAAAGATTAAGCTAAGTGATAACAAAATAAAAATGACATGGAATATTATAAATAGTGAAACTGGAAATGTCAAAAGTCGTAACAATGAGTACAAATTGAGCTACGAAAATCAAACCTTAACTTCCGATGCTGATGTTGCTGCGGCATTTGAGAAGTTTTTTACTGATATTCCAGTTTCAACTACAAAGGCTTTGGACTCCTCCCCCACTGTAGCTGAAGCGGTTCTAAAGGAAAATGTCAAACCTAGTGAAAACTATTTTAGTTTTCAAAAAATTGATTTTAGAGATATAATTAAAACTTTTAATACTCTTAATAAAAAGAAGACTGCTGATCAGTGGGGTAATTCCGTCAACGTCCCTAAATCCGTTATTGAGACAATAGCTCCAGTTTTAGCTTGCATATTTAATGAATTCATTGACTGTAGTGTTTTCCCTGACCTAATGAAGCACAGTAAAGTAATCCCATTATTCAAATCAGGTAGCACATGTGACCCCTCTAACTTTAGACCAATTTCTGTGTTACCCACATTTAGAAAAATATTTGAAAAGATAATTCTAGACCAAATTCAAGTTCATTTTTATAGAAATAAACTTTTACATTCTAGACAATATGGTTTCACTAGGGGTCGCTCGACTACTGACGCTGGTGTTGAGCTTTTACTTCAAATATTTAATGCCTGGGAGGATTCACACGATGCCGTAGGGGTTTTTTGTGATTTATCCAAGGCCTTTGACTGTGTTTTACATGAAACCCTGGTCAGGAAGCTCTACCACTATGGAATTAGAGATGCATCACTGAATCTTCTTATCTCATATTTGAGTGATAGGGTTCAGAGGGTTGATGTTAACGGTAAAAGATCTCCGGGATCGGTGGTTACAATGGGAGTTCCACAGGGGTCAATTCTTGGTCCTTTCTTATTTTTAATTTATATTAACGACTTGCCTTACTTTGTAAAAAACAAACATGAGATAGTATTGTTTGCAGATGATACCTCACTTTTATTCAAAGTGAAACGACGACAGCCGATTGATGACGATGTGAACAATGCTGTCTCAAAGATAGTTCATTGGTTTAGTGTTAACAATTTGCTATTAAATGAACAAAAAACCAAATGTATAAGATTTGTATTACCCAACGTTAAGGAGGTAAAAACCAGTGTAAGAATTAAAGATAAGAATGTGGACCTTGTGGACACCACAGTGTTTCTAGGCATTACGTTGGATGCAAAGCTACAGTGGGGCCCACATATAGATAAATTGTCGAGTAGACTGAGCTCTGCGGCTTATGCAATAATGAAAATTCGTCAGATCACTGACATTGAAACAGCTAGACTTGTTTACTTTAGTTATTTCCATAGCGTAATGTCGTACGGCATTTTACTGTGGGGCAATGCTGCCGATATTTAAACTATCTTTGTGCTGCAGAAGCGGGCTATTCGAGCAATTTATAATCTAAAAGCTGGTAATTCTCTTAGGGAGAGATTTAAAGATATTAATATAATGACAGTTGCATCACAATATATTTACGAGAACCTAATGTATGTATATAAAAATATTGAAACTTTTTCTAAAAACAGTGATATTCACAATGTAAACACTAGAAATAAAAACAAACTAGCAGTACCTAATACTAGGCTCCACAAAGTAAATAATTCATTTAGAGGCCTGTGTGTACGTTTTTACAATAAAGTTCCAAGTAATATCCAAAAACTAGATATTAATAAATCTAAAATCGCTATTAAAGAAAAGCTTTATAAAAAAGCTTATTATAAAGTGTCTGATTACATTGAAGACAACACAGCATGGGTTTAAAATGCTCCAATCTATTTCTAATCCAAAATATTGTAAAGATTTTTTTTTAAACTTTGTATAACTTGGTAACGTAACGGCATATAATTTTGTAAATGTCGTTACATATTGAATTAAAGCTGTGGAGTTTCTTGCGCCCATTCTTCTCCACAGCTAAAATATAGACGTCCTGAATGGGTAGTAGGTAAAAAAACTATGGACGATTCAAAAGCACTTTTCTAAAGTTTATTTGAATAAAGAATATTTGACTTTGACTTTGACTTTGTACCTTCAATCTTTCGAACGGGTCCAACTCCACATCCGGAAAAACATCCCCATACCTAGATATTGCCGCCCCCGTGCTTGACTATGCATCTAGTATATTTATAATTAAAAGCATGGTTTATTGGACGTCTAACGTAGCACTTGCCGTCTGATTTTACCATGTTTATTTTAGTTTCATCTGAGAATAAGACTTTTTTCCAATCTCGCACCGTCCAATTGACATACTTTTTAGAGAATAATAATCGCTTCTCTCGATGTTGCTAGGAAAGCGGTACTTTCCGAGAAACCCTTCCAAACAATTTTGCTTCCACTAATCTACGGCGTAACAGTCTTGACGAGACGTTTCTAGGGTCTAGGGTGAAAAAACTTCATTTTTAATCTGGTTGGAGCCTTCAAATGGGTCTTCTTTAGCAATACATACGATTAGCATATCTTCTCTGGTCGAAGTTTTCCTCGGTCGAGCCTTTCTAAGAACATTTTCAATAGTTCCGTGTCTTTTATAATGGTCAATAGCATTAAAAATTTTCTTTACAGAACATTTTAAATGATCAGCTATTCTCCTGTACGTCCATTTTTGGTCGATGTGCAAATTAAAAATTATTTGCGTAATTGACGCGTCACAACTTTTATTTTTGCCCATTTTAAACAAACGTAAAACGTAAACGATATTCCAATTTAATGTTCAATTGCCGCCAAAACGATAGAAATAGCTAAGAAAGAAGTTTTATTTTTTCAATTTAAAAAATGGAATGTGCATGCTTTTCTAAAGTGTTTCTAATTAGGCATCCAAACGGCCAGTAACAGAAAATAAGCTATGTATGCTATAAACTCTTTTTATGAAAAAAGTTTAGATAGTTTTGTTTTTTTAATGTATTTTAAGAGTATTCTAATCGAGTGGCTATATTGTTACATGATTATTATTTTTTTTTTTTTTTTGTATACTTATTTACATACATTACACCTTAACTTATAACTAAGAGAAGTTAAAATATATATATATATATATATAGAAATTTACACATAATTATTACAAATAAAAAAGGGACTCCAAATCGCTGCCAAGCAGGAGAGTGCCCAGGATGCTAGCGGCGTTTCCTCTTTGGATGACCAAACTTAGGCGTTGGCCAAAATACGCGCCAGCTCGAGGGTCACCAGTGGTCTCTATAAGTCGAGCGGAAATTTGTTGGTAAAGTTTTCGAGCTGCCGGTCCCCATGGTCCCAAAGTTTCAACCCCAAACGGCGCAAATATGTGCCTATATATTTGGCTTAGAGAACTATATTTGCGCCGTTTGAGGTCCTCATTCGCTGAAGCTGCCGCGCCAGCACTAACCGAGGTTGCCCTAATGTGGGATGGAGCCAGGGTGTCCACGCATGTCGCATCCCACACCAGGGATCGACCCTGCGACAATATTGAATCTATAAATTTTTTACGAATATTGTATGTGAACTTCAAACTTTCATAATTCATAATTATGATCCACCACTGTATACCTACTCTTTTCAAAAATTTCAAAAATGGATGAGCGGCCGATATCTGTCAATGCCAATCCAAACCATGATCCAAACTCACATTCTATCTTTTTTAATTTTTCATTGCTTAGGATACAATCCGACCACTGGGCGACTGCTAGTATTAATTACGCTGATAATTCATAATATAGAACAATTTACCATCTCATTATTTTGTCATCTGAGCTTCGATCAATAATGAACTAGATTCCCGATGAGCGCTTAATTTGCCACGGAGCCACAATGACGTTTGTGGCGATGACAGTTAAATTTTGCAACCTTATTTAATCTTTAGGTTTAAGATTTAGGTTTACAGTAAGCTGAAGTTGTTAATGCTATCCAATATTTTTTCAGATTTTGTTATTCGAAGATTAAATACCTATACAGGGTGGAAACAAAAGACCGTGGTTGAAAGAAAGGTACCCTTAATAATGATGGCAAATTTAACTGAAAGGAAACATTCCTTTATTCTCAAAAATAATTAAAACTGCATTTAAAGATTTTTGAAAATCATAAGTTAAGACAGTGAACTATTTTCTTTAGATAGTGAGTAAGCTTTACAATAAAAAAATATTTTTTTCTTGGTATTTCTTTAATTTAAGATACTATGTTGTTTAAAAGGAATTGATCCTTATGAATGACTCTTTCAGTTGATATCATAAAATACAGGTGCCTTTTTTTCACATCCCGATTCAAGCAAGTGATTTTTTTAAATCTTTAACTGCAGTTTTAATTATTTTTGAAAATAAAGGAATGTTTCCTTTCAGTAAAATTTGCCATCATAAATATTAAGGGTACTTTTCCTCTTACCACGGTCTTTTTTTCCCATCCTGTATAGGTAGACATGAGCAAACAGGGCCACTTGCGAGATGCATTTTTATTCCGGATCCTTTACCTAGTACACACGGCGACAGATCAACCTACCCAAAACTGTCAAATTTCTACAATCAATTTTGAACTTTAGCGTTTGGTAATAAGGATCAATATTCATTGAAGAAATTTGACAGATTTGGGTAGGTTGATCTGCCGCCGACTGTACATTATTCATCTGAGACAATAATTTCATCTTTTTGACACATTTCACTAAATTCTATATCTAATTAAAGCCACGGGCTACTAGTTTTCTACAATGTCAATAATGTATTTGCTACCAGTTATGGTTTTGTGATATAATTGGAAACATTAAGTGTGTTCTTCAAAATTAACAATAACAACTTGCTAAAAGTGTTTGAATATACTAAATTAATTAGGAGCACGTCAAGCAGAGTAAGTACGGGTACGACAGGTAGTATCACGAATAGTGGTTAATTAATATGATAGATAAAAAATACCGGTTTGTATTCACTTTGACGAAACATGATACATGCTGATCTTGCGTGTAGATGTTTGATTTTATAAATCTCAGTAACATTCTTTTATTTAGAAAGTAAAAGTCTTTGTAGCTCAATTGAATGAGCAGTCGTCCGAATTGCGAAAGGTCATGGTTTCGAATTCTACGTTTGGCAGTTGCCTTTTAATTATAGCATAAAAATAACAACATAGCATGCTATAATTATATCAAAAACGTAATACCTAAGCACACATTAATATATCGTAAAAAAATTGTAACAAGCCCTTCCTTGGAATAAACAAATCTTTATAAGATAACGCTTGCTAATAGTGTAAGTAGCAAGCTATCTGTGTCTTGGTAGCTTATTTGAGAGAGCAGTTGCCCGAATTGCGAAAGATCGTAGGTTCGAGTTCCACCTGAGATTCAGCCTTTTTCTTATCCGATCCGATTCGAACCCCTCAGAGAATTCAGTAAGGAACGAGGATACGCCTATTGCGTGATGCTAATCTCTCTAGAAAACCTCTGGTGGTGTTTCGATTACATGGCTTTAGGAACCCTTTAAGTTTCTCGCTGCTGTGAAAGTCCGGTGACGCTGAAATGCCCGCCTGTGGTCATCAACAAATTATCTTTAAAAAAAACCTTTTTAGGGTTCCGTACCCAAAGGGTAAAACGGGACCCTTTTACTAAGACTCCGCTGTCCGTCCGTCCGGTCTGCCTGTCTGTCCGTCTATCATGTCAGGCTGTATCTCATGAACCGTAATAGTTAGACAGTTCAAATTTTCACAGATGATGTATTTCTGTTGCCGCTATAACAACAATACTAAAAAACAGAATAAAATAAATATTTAAGGGGGCTCCCATTCAACAAACGTGATTTTTTTTTGTTGAGGTGTCTTTACAATGCTGCCACCATGGCCGTCCAAGTACAGAACCAGCAGACTAAGCATATCCCCTTGCATCGAGGTGTGAGACAAGGAGATGTGATATCCCCCAAATTGTTCACAAATGCATTGGAGGATGTGTTTAAAACGCTGGACTGGAAAGGACGTGGCATTAACATCAACGGTGAACACATCTCACACTTGCGATTCGCGGACGACACATCGTCATCGTGGCTGAAATGTTACAGGATTTAGGGTACATGCTGAACAGCCTAGCTGATTCTTCTCAACGCATCGGTCTCCGGATGAACTTGGACAAAACCAATGTTATGTTCAACGAACATGCCATTCCGGTACCGATTGCAGTACAAGGCGGTGCTCTCGAAGTTGTTAAGGAATATGTCTACATCGGGCAGATTTTGCAATTGGGTAGGAACAACTTCGAGAAGAGGCTAACAGAAGGTTACAGCTAGGCTGGGCAGCATATCGGAAATTACGACGGGTTTTTACGTCGCCTATTTCACAAAGTCTAAAGACGAAAGTCTTTAATCAGTGCGTCCTACTCGTCATGACATACGGAGCCGAAACGTGGACCCTCACGGTAGGGCTAGTTCACAAATTTGAAGTCGCTCAGCGAGCTATGGAAAGGGCTAGGTATGCTCGGAGTTTCTCTGAAGGATCGACTTCGGAATGAGGTGATCCGACAGAGAACGAAAGTAATCGACATAGCCCATCGGATCAGCAAGCTGAAGTGGCAGTAGGCCGGTCATTAGCCATAGAACCGACAACCGCTGGGGTAAACGAGATCTCGACTGGAGACCGCGTATCGGCAAACGTAGTGTAGAACGCCCTCAGACTAGGTGGAGCGGCTATCTTCGCAAGGTGGCTGGCAAGAGCTGGATGAGAGTAGCCGCGGATCGTGCTCGGTGGCGTGCAGTTGGAGAGCCCTATGTCCAGCAGTGGACTAGTATGGGCTGATGATGATGATAAATAAATAATAAATAAATAAATGTTTCCCACACTCACACCAATTATCTAGCCCCAAGAAGAGCTTCCTTAAGAAACTCGAGAAATGGTTAACTAGACAACGAATAAACATACTTAATATACTTAAATACATACTTATTATACATAGGAAACACCCAGACCCGAAACAATTTAGAAAAACAGGTATTTCTAAATTGATCCGACCGGGGATCGAACCCGGGACCTCGGAGATGGCGACACCATGAAAACCGGTGTGCAAGCCACTCGACCAAGAAGGTCGTCATCATGATAATGATGACCTACATAAATCTCTTACCTAGTGCCTACTTAAAGATTATGGAGTTTAAAAATGTAATTAGTTACCTACGAGACATGGATTTTATCCGTGTTCAACTTCAAACTATTTTACTACTATTTACCAATTTTACCAAGAACAACTAACCACTATTAACAATTTTACCAAATACAAACTATCTGAAGATAGCTAGACAAACACCTTATTTACCTATGTGTAGCTAAGTTTTATGAAAATATTTTTTTTCAACACGATCTATTTCCTCGGGAACAATGAACAAACAGGACAACATTAGTAACGCCATTATTGTAATGAGAAATCAGACTAAGTAGAAAGATTACCACATTACTACTTTTGTAATGTTCGCATACCTATATAGCATGAATACCTACGCCCACAAAAAATAAGCCGCTTGCTAAGGTGCTTACAGGCATGTTTTCCTAAGAAAGCATTCATTTAATATTTCTATACATATACATAAAAATATATTTACTTAAGTAAATAAAATCAATGTAGGGTACATAAAGATCTCCATAGCTACTGTGCAAACATAGGTTTAAGTCGTTTTACGCCTTTTGGGCCTTTCATGCATCGCAAACAGATGAGAAAATAAATTGTTTTGAACATTGAATTATAAGTATTAAGATTTACCCTTTATTACAAATACAGCCGCATTTATATCTTATACTATCCTTCGAAACGTAGGTACTCGGCTCAAAGGTTCCCACCGCGCTTGCAACGTTACCACCCCCGCTGTATGGCTAAGGAAACTCTTTGGACCATGTACGTTCCGGAGCTTCGGTTGATATTCTTTTCTATTCTACATTTAAAACTAGCAAAGGTATTTTTCAGCTGTCCACATTTGCTTTAAAAATTAGCATCCTATCCTTACATCCTTAGCTTAGCTCCAAAACAGTAGATCATGAAAACTCCTTTCTTTTTCGTTAGGATTTCTATAGATAACCTATATACATACCTATTAACGGAAGAAACTCTACCTATTCCGATCTATGGCAGTAATAGGACCACGAACAAGTGACCTTTCGATACTCCGGCGCAGCCTTGGCCCTGTTGCTAACTCCAACGGATGCGTTCACTGACCGGCTCTACATGCGAAAGGAGACTGTTAAACTGGACATTAACACCGGTTTACGAACGAGAATCGTGTTGTGTACAGAACGGAGTATCCCCCAATGAGTATTTATTATAAGGTCAGACAATTTAACTTGTTTAGCACAGGGACAACTTGGGAGAGAAACTTGGGAGTTGGGAGACGCGATAAGAACTTAGTTTTCAAAACTCAATAGTTTATTAGCCTAAAAATGTCCCGCTACTGGATAAGTGCAGTCCTTTCAGTAGTTTCATGAACCGTAGCATGTGGGGAGAACAGGCTACCTATAACGTAACCTATAAAGTCTTCTCGTTATTTGCTTAGTCAAGATTATTGACAATTCTAATGAAAACTGAAACGGAACTGAATCTTCAATACAAAAAATTAAAAGCTCGAAGCGAAAAGTAAGTAGATAGTTTGTTAAATGCCTACGATGTTTTTATAAAAACACACTAATAAAAAATCTTCTAAATCATTTAGTCTTCATCTTCTAAGTCTGTCAGTCCACATTTCTAGTATTCTGTAAATAAGATGCAATAGTACTTGAAATATTATTGTTTGTTTTATTGTTGTTAATATATATATTTTTTAAATTTCATCTTAGTTACGCCTTTTGTTAACGTACATTTTAATTAGCTTATTATCGTCGGTTTTTTGCGTATATGTGGTGAATACTAGTTACAGTACTTTACGTTACGTTACTTACTTTGCTAGTAGGTCGTCGTCACCTGTCGTGTTTTCTAGTTGTAGGTAGGTGTGTTCTTTCTACCACACACAGACCTTGGAGTCCCAATAAATACTAAGAAATAAATAAATACGACCTTCCATTCACTATCGATTGCAAAAACAAGACGACTTAGTTATCTGTATCGTCAAATAGTCAATTTATTCTCATCGCAGCCCTCTACATACATTTTCAACCACCATAAATTACGTCAATGCAAGTTAGGGTTGCCAACTACTTCACACGAAGTTAAAGTAAATCTATCACTAACTAGTATAAAAAAAAGGATTTGAAGAAAAAATAAAGTTTTTTCCAAATTTATTCATTTAATCGTTGCGTTTCGTTTCACTTCACCTGAGTCTGAGTATCATTCAGTAAATCAGAAATTAAGTCAACAGGAATATTCCGTTCAAATGCATGCATTAGTCGGAAATAAAGTATTTTCCATACTTTATTTTTATTAAAAAGAATAAAGTATGGGGATAGAAAATAACGTAGAATACGTTATTTTAAAGTATGGTTGACAACCCTAATGCAAGTGGAGCTTGCACGACATGGGCTACATTATTTTTTAAATAGTCTGTACAGGGTCACTTTTTTATCTATCACCGTCCAAATCTTCTGAGATGACTCCCGTGATACAAACGAACAACTGTTACTATTAGACCAACTCCCTGGCTCGAAAATAAAATTCAGCTGTTCCATACAAAACATCAATATTCATTCGACCAAAATGTATGGAACAGCTGAATTTTATTTTCGAGTTGGGAAGTTGGTCCAATAGTAAGAGTTGTTCGTATGTATAACTGGGGTCATCTCAGAAGTTTTGGACGGTGATAAAAAATTCAACATGTATACCTTTAATATAAATTACCTATAATATAGTTTATTTGTATAAAATTGTATGCCTTTAATAACTTAAAAAGTAATTTCATATTAAGATCCATCGATAGATAAATAAAGTTGTCTAATTAAAAATAAATTACACTCGATTCGGTAGAGCGGTAGAAAAGTACGTAATATATTTTTAAGACTTTATATAATAAATTATGATGATGAAATTATGAAAATGTATTTGTAAACCAGCATTTAATTTTGTTTGTATTATCTAAAATATTCTACAAAAATACCTATAGAGCCTCGTCTACCATCAGAACAAAAAAATCTTGGTTTATGTTGGTACCTATTTGGATTGGAGTAAGCCCCGTGAAAAGGGCTTAGCTATTAAGTTATTTGTATGTCGTTGAAAATATAGTGTTCCCTAACAAACAAAAAATCTTAGCTCGGCGACCTTATTATGAATGAATGAAGATTTTTTACAACAATAAAAAATATAACCCACTCTTAATGTTATGGTTTATTCACCATCAAAGTGAAAACTTAAAACAATTAGTAGGTAAGTATTTTAAAAAAATCTCGGAAAATCCTTGGAAGTTCTTGAAAATCCTTGGAAGAACTCAAAACATACTTTTACTTTTCTGTCACTGTTACATACTTCGAACAACAAAAATGTGATTCATTGACAGATAACACTACAAAACACCACGCCACGAGTACTCAAGAAAACACAACTTCCTGGTTACCAAAAACGCGCGAAAACTTAGTACAAACTTACCCGGTGTTCAAGAAAACGCCAGTCGGTGAAATAAATATACCGGAACCAATAATTGTTCCGATTATGATGCCCACACCATTGAACAATGTTATTTTGCGTTTTAGAACCACTTTTCCGTCGGCGGCCTGTGATTCTTCGCCCATTACGCAAAAAATCAATCGCGCACCGGTAAATACACGTGGGCCACACCGAGACTCGATCGCGACACCGAAGTTGCAAATCACACACCGCAGTACAGACTCTCGCGGAATCTCTTAGACGACTGAATCACTTTCTGTTACCATTTTTACGATCAACAATATTTTAATAGGTTAGCTTGTGTTGACGTCAGCGCGTAGGGAGCGCACGGCCGCTTAGTCTGTCGCCACAGCGCATGTGAATTGTGGACTCGCTTGAAGCATTGTGCGGAGCCCCTACCACTGACTCTTAGCCCACGATTTTCTGAACCTTATCAGCCCGCAATAGAGGTCACTTCACTTTACATACTGTGATATCGTGTCGTGTGCCCGACAAAGTCCGATACCAAACGAAAGCGACTATGAAACAAATTGGTACTGAAGACGAAGTACTATTATTATTTCTTCTGTGACTGAAGTTATATTATTGCCGATTTAAAGGGGCAATCAACACTGCTATTGAATTGTTTCATCAGCAAAGCAATATGGCAGCTAACAAACAATGTTGGATTAATGAATTGGATTAAATATTGTCTTAGTTGTAAGAGACACTTCCTTAGTGGTTCCCCTTACAGTAACAAAACGCAAATTGCATCAGCTTCTCAGAAGGCTCCGTTTTGTTTTGTTTTATTTTTATTTCATGTTCCATACCTGTATTAAGGTGGCTTTGAATCCAGTGTGGGCGATACTTTGAAGACGGACCTTTTATGGCTTAAAACAAATGTCGGTACTCAACAATAGGTACCTAGGTCTAAACGTCTAAACTCTAGAGTTTAGACGTTTGTTTTAAAGAAATGGACGACTACTAATTGGTTACCGAAACACAAAAAACATCACACTGTATAGGTGCCTAATATCTGAAAAGACTACCACTGTGTCTTTTTCATTCATTTGCGCAACTTTCCAACAAATTCCACAAAATTGTGGAGGAGATTTTAGAGTAATTTTCAGTATCATGCAGATATTTGGTACAATATTATACATATGTTCATTAAAATATTGGAGAATTTTTATTTTATTTTCAACTAACTAGCCAGATCTGAAAATATCCTCCCTAAATTCAATGACACCCTGTATAATCTGAAAGCGACTCCTCTAGTGGAACTCGAAACCTTCGTGGTTCGCATAGTAATACCACTTGCACTCTAGTACCTACTCTTTGAAGCTCAATTGACATAGCAGTCACCCGGTCAGCGAAACGTCGCCGTCGGGGATTCGAGTCTCAATTGAGACGTAACTAAGTATGCTTTTTTCATGATTTCAAATAAAAATTATTTGATAACTATTGTAGTCAAGCAACATAAATATTTTATTTACTTTCATAAAACTTACTAGTTACTAATTTAGCTAGATAAACTATGAACGTCTCCAGAAAAACTGTAAACATAAAATGTAATTGTAAATAAAGTCCGCTGATCCAATGTATCGGGAGGACAATTTATAATGGTATTGCAGATTTTCGTATCAAAAAATCATAATGATGTTTTATGTTATTTATACTGTTGAATAGAGTTGTGAAAGGAGATAATGCGGTTGGCCATTGGCTTTTACAACAGCACCGCGTTTATGAGCGGCGACAAAATTGCTGGTGGTGATTTTTTAAGTCATTATAAAAAACCGATCAAATCACAGAGGTTCCTTTAGGGGTATATGACGTCAGAATCTCCCCAACTTTACAAGATTCTTTGGGTCGATGAAGTCTGATACGGCTAAACCGTAGTAAAATATTATTAAATCTGTGGCGCGATGGAGAACCTCGAATCTGATTAGAACGCCTCGGAGAATCTGGAAAGTCCGCGTTACGCTGTAATGGCTATAGAAGGGAAGCAGCAATCCCTTTCCAAAAAAGAGAATCTGAGAGAAGGTTCGAAACAAAGGGATAAAATAATACCAACGTACATTTATCGTAAGTTCGAAGTTTAAAAATTGTAGAGATGAGTAGGGAGAGCGCAGACGAAGGACTTTTGACCGCTTGCTTTGTCACTGTCAGTCCCTCGTATGCTTTTTAAGGGAAACGGAAGAATATTTTCAAGCTTTTCTTATTGTCTTTTTTTCATACTATCCGATATTAAATATGTGTCGTATATTGAACCGAAAATGACCATACGCATAACTCACGTATGTCAGCTTCAATATTCCGGGCAGACGCTAGAATGTAGGTCGTTATATGAAAATTATACGCGTTTAGTACGTGGCTATAAACTTGTTTATGGAGGGTTTAAGGAAGGGAAGGAAATACTATTGTGGGTACTGGGAAATCTCTTTTTGACAAGCGTTTGGTACTTACATTAATCTTGCATAGGTATAGATTTATAGGAATCTGCTGATGACAAGCGTGGGGCGTTAATAAACTAGTGATTATGATTTAAATAGATACTTTATAGTATACATTTCTAGTAGGCCCTTATGGGCCTTACAAATAAACAGAGAATAAATTTCGAATAGTTATTCCATGTATTATCTCTGTTAGTCGTAATTGAAATGAAGTTTACATGACGGGAACAAAACATCTATATACTTTCAAAACTGCAGAGGTTTACGAACCAAAACGCATTCATTCTTTAGAAACGTTTGCTGTAACAATTATAATGTAAAAATTTTGGTGGAAACTTGGTTAAACAGCTCAATATTAGATGGGGAGTTGTTCGATGATAGAATGATGTTCACCGTAGGGACAGAGAATCTTCGAGCTTTAATAGCGATAAAGAAGTGGGAGACGTACTAATAGCAGTTCTAAAAACATATAGATCTAAACGTATGAAATCTTGGGAAAGCAATTGCGAAGACACATGGGTAACTATATAGATACACGTCGACTTGCTTTCTGTGCAGTTTATTTCCTTCCGCCCGTGAGCCGCTTACCACTTGATCATTTCTTATCGAACTGCAACTCTGTTTTTGAGCGGACAGACGCAAATGTCTGTATAATAGGCGACTTTAACTTAGGAGACATTAATTGGAGAACGCTTGTTAAAACAAACACCGGAAAAGTCCTGTCTTACACATGCCACGCCCTTTTAGATTTTATCAACATCAATAAGCTCCATCAATATATTAACATCACGCACACAGGTCGAATACTTGATCTTATTCTCAGTACATTACAGTCGTGTAGTCACCCACGCTACCGAGCTTCTTACAAAACTTGAAATCATCATCAAAAGTGCATCTACCATTAGACGTAATTAAAATGTTAATTCCAGAGGCAAGTCTTTCTTACAACTCAACATCATCATTATCATCATCATCTCAGCCAAAAGACGTCCACTGCTGGACAAAGGCCTCCCCCAAGGAGGACAACTCAACATACCAAAAATATTTTTTTTAAAGCCAATTTTAATCTTTTAAATGTCATAAAGACTTTGCCAAACTTATGGCATCTATCTTTACGAGGAGGAAGAGTGAAAGAATGGGGTTGCACAAAAGATCCCGATGGGTCGAAGTGTTACTGATAGAGGGAAACCTCAGCAGGCCCCACTAAGATAAGATAAGATAAGATCTTATAAATGAAAAACTAAATGAAATAAATTGGTTACACAAGTTTGGAAATCTAAATATTAATGAAAAGGCAGTGGTCCTCTATGAAGTATTACAAACACTAATTTATTTATTTATTTATGGTACACAACACAGATTATAGCTAAAACATGAATAGGGTACGTAATTAGTATATAAAGTATTTTGCTAAACTACAATCCAATAATGTGTGCACACATCATGACTTAAATATCTAGACTATAAAGATGTGCTTTATGTTTTAAACAAACAAACTAAGTTTATTATATAAAAACTAAGTTGTATAGGAAGTTTTTAAGGAAACTTTTAAGCAATTCTGGAATCCTGCAAGACTGAGATGAAATATATCTACACTTAAATTATTATTAATGAGGTCATTATATAGGCGGCACATGCGCACTATAGGATTAAAGAAGGATGTGTTGTTTTTGCAGACTTGAAGTACAAAAGTGTGCGGATCGTTATCACGTGACCGAAATTTTATTTTAAAATTTAAAAGAGCTAGTAAATTAGAAGAATCTATGTGGGAGTGAACAATTTTGTGTAAGCACGAAAGCGCAGTGTAATTGCGTCTGTTTTCCAGATTATCTAACTTAAACCTAACCAGTCTATCTTTATAAGATTTTATTTTAAGATTCAATCCATGCCTGAAGCTTAACTGACTTAGGAACTTTTTTTGAACCCTTTCTATGCGCGTAGTATGAACATCATAATAAGGTGACCAGATAACAGAGTTGTATTCCAGAACAGTTCTAACCAAGGTGCAATAAAGGTATGAGAATGTTTCCGGATTTTTGAAATCCTTGGTAGATCTGGAAACAAAAACGAGCATCTAGGACCCTTTCTTTATGACATGATCATAATGATTGCGAAAAGTCAATCTATCATCGAAAAAGATACCTAAATCTTTTACGAGATCTTTTCGACTCAACACATCATCATCAATTTTGTAGTCATATTTGAGTTTGTTCCTTTTACAAGTGAAAGATACCACACAATAATTCATAAGTATGTACCACTTTGTAGGCCCAAAAATAACAGCTTTCCAGTTTGGTTTAGTAATAACCTCAAAAAGCTTCTTAATGAATAGAATTTACAAGAAAACGATTTAAAAAATATCATAATCCCATGGATAAAATTGAATTAAAACTACTAAGTAAACATTGTGAAAAGCTTGCATCTAATTGCTACAAGAATTATATGGATAAAGTAGAAGAGCAGCTAAAGTATAATCCAAAGGGTTTTTGGTCTTTCATTAAGGCGAAGCGAGATGGTCTAGTGCCTATCTACCCCAATGTCTAATGTCAAATACATGGTAGTGTGTGTAATGTTTGTTTTATTGATTTAATGTATTTTATGCATAATTTTAAAAAAATATTAACATTCTGTAAATAATATCCCTTCTCTATATAAACTATAAGTAAGTGTGCGAAATTTCATACTCCTTCGTCTGCACAATTTTCGTAAAAAGGGGTACAAAGTTTTTGCTTCACGTATTAATATATAGATTATATACAATGAATCTCTGTCCTCGGGTACAATTCCCACTATGTGGAAGGTAGCTAAAGTTATACCAATATTCAAATCAGAGGACAGAGTATTGTTTCAAACTATAGGCCAATTTCAATCCTGTCGGTGTTTGCCAAAGTACTTGAGACCTTTGTATCAAACCCATTGCAGGAATATTTGAAATTGTACCTAGTGAACATCAGCACGGATTTGTAAAGTGTAGATCCACTTGCACGAATTTGGTTGCTTTTACGGTGTCTCTGGTGAGTGCTGTTGACGCTGGCGAAGCAATTTGATGTGGTGTACACAGATTTTTCCAAAGCCTTCGACAGTGTTGCGCATGAGATTCTGGTGCGCAAGTTGTCTGTCTGTGGCGTATTTGGGTCTTTTTTTATTTAGCTTAAATCATACCATATTGAAAGAATTTTTTTATGTGGTAGTGAATGGTTTTAATTTTCTGTCTCGTGATATCACATCTGAGGTGCCGCAAGGACCACATTTGAGCCCAATCCTGTTTAATTTGTAAGTCTGTCTGTTAAGTTTGTAAACGATCATCCCGAATTGTTTCCATCATTCTAAACCCTACTTGTACGCCGACGACTTCAAGTTTGGCAAAGTTATTCAAACCACAGTAGACTCAGAGTTGTTGCAGACGGATATAGACAGGCTCACGAAGTGGTACACAAAATAAAATAACACTTAAACATAAGAAATGTGTATATGTAAAATTCTCAAGGAATCACTCGCAAATAGAATTTGAATACCAAATAGAAAATACCACTATTCAGGAAAAGGAAATAATTAGGGATCTAGGTGTTCTTTACGATAACAAAATTACTTTTATACCACACATAGAAAATGTTATCAAGGCTGCTTGGTTTCGTAATGAGAAACGGATCACTATTTCGCAAGCCCAAAACTAAAAAAAATCTGTACCTACTATAGCCTTGTCAGAAGCATATTAGAGTACTGCAGCGTGGTCTGGCGATCTCACTATGCAACCCATTCGCTCGGCTTAGAAAGACTTCAGCTAGAATTCCTGGCAAGCCAATTACACCTCTTTGTTCTCCATTATAAAGAACAGCGCTTGGTTCTAACTCCCCGGTATCAAGGTTATGCCAAACGTTAAATAAATTCAGTGACATTGTTGACATATATCACGACTACGCGAGATCATTTTACAAAAGCATATTAAACTACTACCACTAAATAAAAATAAAAATAATAATAATAATCAGTAAACTTTATAGTAAGCACACACATCTACACTACATAACCACACATCACATACCATAACATACATAAATAGACCTGTAGGTATGCACGCACACCTAAGACATCACTCACAAACATACACTAAACACACACATATTTAATTTAATAAAACAGTAATCAATCACTTACCTTACACAACATAGTTATAGAAATACGTAGCTTAGTCTGTAAATACTGTCTGTATCTCAATGTATGCTGAGTTCACCTTTAAGTAGTCTCATTAAGAGCGTTTACGCCGCAAACTAGCGCCGCCAATGAAAAAAAATACATATCTAGTAATTAGAGATAGAAAATCAAATTATGCTCAACAAACTATCTGAATGAAGTAATTTAGCATTTTTAAGTCACCTAATGAACACCTCATATGTTATGGTTTAGTTAAATATGGCGTTATAGTTAAAAGTGGCCGTAACGTCTTATTTAGCTAAACCATAACATTTGAGGTGTTCATTAGGTGACGTAAAAATGCTAAATTACTTCATTCAAATAGTTTGTTGAGCATAATTTGATTTTCCTATCTCTAATTACTAGATATGTTTTTTTTTTCATTAGTGGCGCTAGTGTGCGGCGTAAACGCTCTTAAGTACATGTCACTATAAATGTAAACCACATAATTGTTTTAATGTAACAACTGTTGGTGATCCGATAAACTAAAAATAAAAATAAAAAAACACGAAATAACTCACACGTCCACTGCTGGACATGGGCCTCTCCAGGTGCACGCCGCTGAACACGATCCGCAGCTACTCGCATCCTGCTCTTGCCAGACACTTGCCTGACCAGTTGTATCTTTTGTACAAGACTCAGGTACGGTCTTGCGTGGAGTATTGCTCGCACATTTGGGACGGTTCCGCAAAGTACCTTCTCGATGCCTTAGACAGATTGCAGCGTCGCGCTGTACGCATTATCGGCAATACAGAGGTCACTAATACTCTCGAACCCCTGCAATTGCGTAGAGATATAGCGTCACTCAGCGTTTTCTATCGTTTGTACCACGGCGAGTGCTCTGAAGAACTGTTTGACCTTATCCCACCTTCTCCCTTCCTCCATAGAAGTACACGTGCTGCTCTCTGGAGTCATCGCTTTACTGTCACACATATCCCATCGCGCACAAAGTTTGGTGACTCGTTTCTTTGTCGCACCTCCAAAAGATGGACTAGTCGCACTACGATTTTCAAGGTTCCTCTCGATTTCTCTGAGATGCCTTCATCAGATCCTGGTTTCCTTATCATGGTACAACCCTTGAGATAACTCCTTTCCAACAAAAAAAGAATCATCAAAATCGGTTCATAAACAACGAAGTTATCCGCGAACACACATAAAAAAAATATATATAGGTAAGTATACGAGTCGAATTGAGAAACCTCCTGTTTTGAAGTCGGTTAAAAACAGGGAATATCAGTGAAAAATAGCTCACCTAGTCCGACTAAACCGAATTCTACATAGTAAATGTATTGTATGAGAGTGTCAATGTTTTTTGTTATCTGCATTTATTTTAAAGAATTTATGACTTCGTAATTGTTTCACTAATATTGATCTAGTTTGAACATTATTATGAGATAAAGAATTGATTTAGAAGTACCTACGTTAAGGTTGCTACAGTAACTATTTGAGTGTTTTAAATCAACATGTTGTACACCTAAATCAGATTTATTAGTTATTAGTTGTAAGTAAGAACATAAAAGACATCACTAAAAGTGATTAGCTAGGCTTGGGCCAAACAAAAATATATTTAAAGAGGTCGACTTTTAATGAGTAGGCACACAAGTGAATTATGAATAATTAGCTTCCTTAACGATCTTATCTTGTAGAGATAATGTGTTACTCAGTGATGGAACAAGGCAAACCTTTGCATGACCTGATTTTATTATGGAGAACAGTAATGATACCTACTACTACTATATAAGTACTCTGTTATTATTATTTTTTTAATCTTGATGTCCGTCACAATAGTTTCAAAATATTATGAATTCACCGGCTTAAGAAATAGCTCTACCAAACGAGATTATTACCTACAAATCGGATGCGCTTACCTTAATAGTTGTGCAACTAATTGTTATCTATTGTGATTTTGTTTTTGAAGACATCGCGGGAGACATCCTGAAATAACATGCTTTTGCAGTAGTGGTGCGATGCGCCCGCGCCGCGGCGCTGCGGTCGTGCGCTTATCCGACGCCATTTTCACAGTCTGCGAGCTTTCCCTCACCAGGTACGTGCATTGTCTCCACACTGTCATCCATTATTCACAAAACGACTTATTAATATTTACAAAAAATAATCCATAGAAATCGGACAATTTCATAATGATCCACAAAACGTATTCACTGCCCGATATTTTAGCCACTTCTCAAAAACAAGAACATTGACCCTCGAGAGCACACGTAATAGTTAGCATGTTTTTTGTTCGTAATGTTAATTACTGAATATAAAATCACAGTACATTATCGAGGATTGAAGTAAACAACACATTGCTTTTTTAAAGAAAATATAAGCACTAATTTAGTCACCCGTAGAATATCGAGGGCTAATAACATCTAAAAGTGAACTAAGGAATGTGACCGTCATGTTTCGGTTACATCAACGCATAGGCGGACAACAGTGCACTGCCTAGTTAACTCGACAGACTGATTGGTTAGTGTGTAGTGTTTTGTACGAAAGACAATCTATTTATGTCATCATGTCCTTATTTTTTTAATAGATCACCAAGCATCCCCCGCAGCGGCAGCGTTGCGAGACACGAGTCGTGTCGCAAGCTGCGGCACTCATCGCACGTGCTGACGATCCCTGTTCGATAGTGTTCACTCAACTCGTGGTGAAATTAAGTGTACTGTACGGAAACTACTTGCTCTCCGATGACTCTCATTCATAGTGTAAGAGACACACCAATGGACGTACTGGGAAAACTACAGGTCAAAGAAGACGGTGGAAAATCATCAAGACCCGTGAGAAACAGGCGATACACCCGGTTGGTGCTCAAATGACTCATAACTTTCAGTTTCAGTGTTTATATTGTTTTCTTTGTGCGTCACTCACGAATCATGAAACACGAGTGTCCTTTGTAAATTTCTATGTCACCCACTACGTCATACCTACTCGTGAAAAATTTTCATGTTTCGTGTTTTTTCATAGTCATGTTTTAAAAACCACGTTTCATAGACTTTATCTATGTTTCAGACGCAGCTTAGTGGCTGGTCAGAGACCTCAAAAACGTCTTTTCACACCAGAAATAAAGAGGTATCTGAAAGACTGGCTCGTGCGCCGGAGAGAGAATCCGTACCCAAATCGAGAAGAAAAGAAATATTTGGCTCACGAAACAGGCCTCACGTACATTCAAGTAAGCGTAGAAATTTTATTGTACCTACCTATATTAATTAATTCAGTAAATATGTGAGATATTTAAGCTTCCATCAATAGATTAAATAAAGGTATAACTTTTACAAGTACTTGAAGTGATTCGCGTTTAAACAACAACCTAATTGGCCCGATGCCAAGAATCGCTACTTATATGTTATACCTATCTACATAAATAGGCACTATTTTCGTAACAGCTTTGTTAACCACAATAGTTATTTTGTGCCAGTCTTTATTTCAACTGTTTCCAATTGAAGCTGTCTGTCCATGTAATGAAGGAATGAGAATTCGGTTATCACCTTTTACATTTGTTTCTTCTTACATAAAATAGATTATTCTATAAGAGTCGGTAAAATAAAACGCTGATTAATAACTCATAAAACAAAACAAAACTACCTATGTAAGTAGGTATGTAGTATATATATATTAATATTCGAAAATAAATAACAATCTTTAACGCAATACGCTTACTTTTTCGATTATTTTTCAAAATGAAGTGTTAAAATTAAACACCTTTTACGTCTCTACTCTCTACTATCTTCTCGCGTTTCTAGACGGACCAACGCGTGTGTGCGCAGGTACTAGACAGCGTAATCTTATGATAACATTCATTCATAGTGCTATTTAATAATAATCCTGCTAACTTTTCCAGAAAGATAATAATAATTTGATAATATAAAGATTAAACCACTATACATGGTCTGTGACGGCTACCTACGAACGCGACGATTTTATTCGTTTTTTTATTTGCTTATATATTTAAATAGATTTAAATACACACATACAAGGCCATAGAAACCAAATTAAGTTTACCACGAACCACTAAACCACAGAGACTCAAAAATTTGTATTGTATTGCTCAAACTAGACAAGGAGTACCTGTAACGGTTTAGGTATTTACCTATTACAAAGACATAACTAATAGCTCTATTTTGTTTTCAGATTTGTAATTGGTTCGCTAATTGGCGTCGAAAATTAAAAAACGTAAACATGGAACGCAACCAGCAAACATGGGGTCACCTCATTCGCACTTACAACGATCGCGCGCAAGGCAATGTGGAGCAATTCAGCATTTGCTCAGACGATAGCATTTGGAGCGAGCATGAGAATACTAGCCCGAGCGATTCCATGGACATTATGGAGGCACGCTATGCGGACAGTCCAGATATAGACACCGCTGACTACCAAAGAGGAGACTCAGATACCTCGTCGTTATGTGTAAAAGAGAAATGTGCAGGTTTCAACAACAATGTCGATGAAAAGATCAGTCGCGATGAAACTACGTCTTTAACGAGTCCGCTGCTGCTAAGTAAATGGTTGGAAAGCGCAGCCCGGTTTCAACCGAGCGAGACGAACTACTCGTGGTGGGCCGACGGTAGACGGAGGAAGATTGACAAAGCAGATGGAAAAGTCCAGAAACTAACTTTGAAGACTACTCGACATGATAGAGACGAAGTAGAGGCGGCTGTTGCATTGACCGCGCTCGCCGGCGCCACTAGTCGTCTCACCGCAGCTCCTTGAATGACCCATTAAGAATGTTTGGAATGGTTGCTAAAACAAACCTGAATAATGTATTTAGTCACTCTTTATTGGTACTTACAAGAGTTTGTTAATTCCAAGTCATGAATGTATACCAAAGATTGATTGAAAAAAAACCTCAACATCTTTTTGTCTATGCTTTGTAATGTGGAGTTCAAAAACATATTTTATAACAATCATTTAAAGGTTTTTAAAGTTTACGCTTGCATAAACCATGATAAATAAAATTTACTGAACACCATCATTTTGCTCAAGTATTATTAAATGTTAAGCTGTTGTAATGTTAGGTTTAATATTATTTACTTATTTGATCTCCTTTAGTTTAGTACAATGGAAACTAATTAACCAAAGAATTGTGAATAGTAAATTTATATGAATTGCCCAATTAATGTAGTTTTCTTTGCAAAATTAACATTTGCACTTTACTTATTAGAGTATACTGTTCCTGTAAGGAATATAAAAGAAAATGAAATATTATAATCTTTAATCTACAATAAAAATGGTGTTATTTATTTTCAGTATTTTGATTGGGAGTAGTCTGGATTTCCACATGTTTTTCAAGGTGTGATACTAGGGTCTGTTGGCTTTGATTCAGTTGGCCTACAAGGCATGAGCCAGCGCTCTCTAGGACTGCACACAATTGACTTCTAGTCACATCAATGTTAGGGAGTTGACTGTATTCAACCAGCTCGTTCCGAGACATCAGCCTGTCATGAATTATTCCAGCTGCAACAAAATAATAGTAAACAATGTATTAAAAAGTTAATTTTTCATTGAAGAGAAACAAAAAATAAACTATCTATTTAACATGTGATCAGGTAACAATGGCAGTATATGACTACTAGGTAGGTCCAAGCTTATAAACACTATTTACTTATGCAGCCTTTGGCACAACCATGCATTTCAAAATCTGCTCTGCTCTGCATTGGGCGGAGCTGCGTCGCCTGCGTCTCAGTATACGCTTAGCCTAATGGTTGTAGATATAATGCAAATAACATTCACTAACCCATGACCACCATCTGAGGTGTTTTCTTCAGAATTTTAAACAATTTGTCAGCTTTATCTGGCTGCCCAAAAATAATATTTTGATGTGATGTAAACAGATGGTTGACTGCTTCATAGCGAGTGCCTTTAGTAGCCATGCTTACTATCTTCTTACCATATGACCTCAAATGCATATCATTCTTCTTTAGTGACGCAAAAATAGGTGTTTTGTATTCCATACTTAAAGAATTCATGTGTAAAAACACAACCATTTTTGAAGTATTGAACCAGTTTAGACATTCTGTCGCTAGTATCCTTTCGAATGGATTATCAATCTCTTTTTTTTTTCTACTTACGCCTGCGTTGCAGAATGCTATCTCAGGTAATGTATATTTTGGTGGCCCGTAAACTGGTTTAGTTAAATCGATCAACAATTGTCTTTCGAAATGAGGCTTTTTGGGTTTCTGAATATTAATCTTTCCACGAAATCTTCTAGCAATTAAGAAGGGAGATTGTGTCCGGAGTAATACTGAAAAGAAATTGTTTTTTAGTTGAGAAATTACAGAAAACACATATTTACAGAAATTTATACAAGTTACCATTGTTTAATGATGTCATTTTATTGGGTTTGTCCGTTTTATTTGCTCTGTTTGATATATTTAGAGCATAATTCAATTTAATAACCTATAAAATAAAACAACAAACCAGAGACAAATTAAATTCTCATGGTTGATTAGTTTGACGTTTTTTGACATAACAAAATGAGGTATTATAACTACCTAGTTCAAGTACCATACCACGCAATAATTGTATTTAACTAACTGCTATGAAATCATACATCTCTGCTGCTTTCGGTTACAGCTTATTATTTTTCCAATTTAAAACATCATGCAACCATAGGAAGACAAAGCCTTTAAGCCAGTGCATAATACTGAGCGTGTCTCGGACCACACGTATAATGACATTTGTGTGACATTGACACATAATTCAACTGGAAATTGGAATGCAAGATTAGCTCATGCTGCTTAGATTTGCCTATATTTTAATGTATTATTTTCTTTAGCTTCTTAAGTGTTTACAGTTGTTTATCAGAATTTATTGTGAGTATTTGGGTACAGAACCCGTACAGGGTAAGTCCTTATTTATTTGCTTAATTATTTTTGTATCCGGTCTTTCGGGATATAAATTAAACTAAGTTAGTAAATTCTATTTTATTTATATTTTACCATATTAATTAACTTTCAATAAGTTTACTGAGTTACCTTAATGATATTTTAGTAAAAGAAATTGTATGCTTATTATCAAACTAAGCATATGCTATGTTTTGGTAAGTTTTTATTCTAACCTTAACTATAACTTTCAGTAAAATGAAGGGTAATCAAGAAGACACGCCACCATCCTCATTGAATGGGGACGAAATATTGACTATGGATGAAGATGACATGATGTACTATGAAGAAATGGAAGAAGTTCAGTTAGAGGATCTAATGGAAGGTGAAGAAGAATATACGGAAATGGAACCTCCCGAGGATCACGCAACTTTTGTTTTCGACAAGCATGTCGGCTCAGTTTTCTGTTGCAACCTACATCCGGATGGCAAGTTAGCAGTGACAGGTGGAGAGGATGACAAAGCATATGTGTGGTCTACAGAAACCGGAGAAGTAGTAATGGAATGCAATGGTCACAAGGACTCTGTAGTGTTTGCTGAGTTCAGCTTCGATGGAGCATACCTAGCTACAGGAGATATGTCTGGTGTAATCAAAGTATGGAAATGTACTGATGGAACTCAACCATGGCCTGTAGTCTTTGAATATGAAGCAGATGATATCACATTAGGGTTATGGCATTTTGGTGCTCGAGTCTTGATAGTAGGCACTGTAAATGGTGATATATATGTTTTTAGAATACCTACTGGTGAAACTAAAGTGTTGCAGGGACATAATATAAAGATTGAATGTGCTAAGGTGTGTATTTGCTTGCATTAATAAGTGCTAAATTATGTTTAATTCTTTTAACACGTTGACTGCCGCAAAACCAGACACAATAGAAAATTTATTGTTTGTCAGTCACCGGTGACCACCACGGCGATTAAAGACTTAATAAACAAAATATTAACACAAACACACTCAGAGGTATCAATACTTAGCGCCTATTTTTCAATGAATTTTTTTTTTATTTTGAAGCATGTGTTCATAAAGACATATTTCAAGACTAAATTAATTATCAATAACATTTCTGAGTTTGGGAGTTAAAACAAAACACATTATAATTTTAATTTTGTTTAGGTATTTTTTTCATACCCAAGTTTTCTATGATAGTAAATGTTTTGTAGGTTTTTCGTGATGGGAAAAGACTAGCAGCAGGATATGAGGATGGAGCACTGAAAATATGGGACCTTAAAACTTGCCAGGCAGTCCACCACATCCCATCCAGCGTGCACCAAATAAGAGTGACAGATATGGACACCCATCCTGAAAATAATTTGATGGCATCTATCTCAACTGATGGTAACTTGAAAACGAAACTTTGTTTTACTCTATATGAAACATTTAAAAATATGAGCGTTATTGTCGTAAATGTTATATTCTCTGATTGTTTTGATATTCTTAGTTTTGACTATTGGCACGTTTGGACGTTTTGGCAATTTGATGAACTTTGAAGTTAATGTCCTATTATAAAAATATATTTTACAAACTGTTTCCAATTAAACCTTAAACATTATTCTTCATAGAAGCTTGATATAGGTTTTGGGGTAAAAAGAAATACTTATATTTTCTCTTGTAAGTAGGTACCTACCTGTGTTTAATTTGAAATTATTCATTTTCTTTTACAGGTAAAGTTGTGCTCACAGCTTCCTCGAACGGCAAAATTGTAAATCAAATTCAAACAGAAAATGACTTGGAAGTGGTAACATTCTCTTCTGATCCTCAATTAGACTATTTTGCATTAGGTAAGATAATACTTATTTTGGAAAAAAATTGTATAATAAGTGTTGTGATCTGGTTGTGAATTTGCTGGCCTCCTTGATCTGGATTTCTTATGTCTTCAATAAGCTAAGGTCTGAGCATAACAGCAGGTCTGATTAAACTGGTGGACAAATCAGGTTCTTTAATTTTATTTATATATATTATTTATATCTATTTTTATATTTTGATTGAGTACAATTCACTGGGGTTACTTTGAATCCATTTTTACTTTGTAATCTTTTAATTGTACTTTCATGTGCCTTTGGCAAGATCTCGTAATAAGTCTCAGATTAGGAACGCCTAGGAAGGAATCTAGAGACACCATCAAATCGAAAATTGCGAATAATAGAGCATAGAAAGCAGTGCATTTCAAGCATTGCTGCAAACTAACTTGTAACTTTACTCTACAATATAATTATGAGCAACAATATATTAATAAGATTTTTCTTATCTCCAGGTACTTTGAACGGCTCCATAAGTATATGGGACAGTTCTAGGCAAATGGTGCGACACCACTGTTCTAAATCGAGCGACGAAAACGTGGTTGGTGTCACCAAGATGCTTTGGATCAAGGAGCATTTGGTGACAGCTGGCTTAGATGGAGCTGTCACTGTGTACGAGGGCAGGTCTGGAGGGAAGTGCCACGTGTTTACTGGACACCGGTCGGAGCTGCTAGACATAACCTACAACTCTAAATCAAACATTATTCTGACCACATCCGATGATGGTACCGCCAGGATATTCAAGTACGAATGGAAGAAAGACAACGATTAATATATTGTTTGTGTTTGTTTTAAGAAATCGCATAATGTTATAGATATTCTATTCCTATATTTTTTGTAATGGTAATGTTGTCATTATTACCATTTACTAAAAGTATTTAAGTTATATATCACACACTTTTATTTATTCCTTACTAGTAAGCACTTACGTACGTATCATCTCACCTGATTTTAAGTGATTTTACGAAGACGTTGCCAATAGGTAAACATTCCGGATGTGTACACGAGATTTGTATAGCCCGTAGTGTCTGAGAACTCTTAAACCGCTTAAAATAACAAACTTGTAAAAACCAGTGAGAGGGCTATGAGCTACGACTCCTAACTCGAAAATTCTCGACCGGTATGTATCTAAGTAAATAATGCGAAAATTATTATATTTCTTATGTGTATTCCAAATCACTTTTAATTTCGAGATCTCCGGTGAGATTCAAAGATCGTGGGGGGGAGAATTTTATTTAACCGCCTCTGTGGTCTAGTGGTTTAGAACCAGAAGTCCTGGGTTCGATTCCCAGCGGGGGGTACCATGTTTGTGTACTCGGTTTGGTTGGTGGTAGGGCTTATTTGTCACCCTATTTAAATATATCGCCATCAATGTTTGTAGCATTGTTGTGTTCCGGCAGCTAGAGATAAGATAGCCGTAGTGTCTCACGAGTTGAGGATCCGGGGTGAAGTGCACTTCCATCATTGGCCTTATCATCATAGGTGAGAACAAGGCAATGTGCTTACCCGTAAAATATAAAAAAGCGGTTCAAAAATCGCCCCCTGAGCACCGTTTGCGTAGTTACTGGCTACGAAATACTTCCCCTACCATATCTCAAAACGAAAATCTTTGTGCCGCTTGTGATGCTTTACGACCTCAAAGATGTAACTTTACGACTATTTACGACACTGATCTGGGTGCCTAGTGTTGTGAGTTTCGTTCACTATCCGTATTCATTCGATTACGTTTACGAAAACGAAAATTAGTATGGCATTGAAGCTGCGCCTCCTGACGACATACGAGAAGAGTTTAAATGCCATACAAATTCTCGTTTTCTTTACGTGCTCAAATGGCGAATGGAACTCGCACTTGGCACTCAGAAGTAAAGCTTTTACTGTGAGTCATTTAATAAGGCTCAAAGTCACAGAGCAAAGGCATTCCCATAACAAAGGAGAAGGATATTAGGGGCCTCTTCTCCGTAACCCTAACAGTAGATCATTGTTTACCTACGTTGTATTTTACAAAGCGCATTATTATTATTTTTGTAGTTATATGCGCGTGTTGTTATGCAACTACATTACGCAAAAGAAGGAAGGTAATAAAGTCACCGATATAACTAGAAGAACGTTTAAACGTAAGTAGCAGTGGGCGGGCGAATTTCCCATAGTCCCGACAGTAGATGGGCAAGGAAGTATAGGTACTTTTTTTTTAATAGAGTTTGCAGTTTTCCTGAGAGGCTGCATTTAAAGCGTTACTGAACTTCTTTGGGAGGGCGGGCGCCGAGAAACATTAAGGAGTTCCTCATACCGTGTAATTCGATCCCCGATCCGATCCGAACCCTTCGGAGAATCTAGTAGGGCACGGAGACGCGCACTTTTAAGTGTGCGATGCTATTCCCTCTAGAAAACCTCCGAAGGTGTTTCGTTTCAACACGGCTTGAGGTACCCTTTACGTACCTCGCCGCCCCCAAAAAGCCCGGTGACGCTGAAAATGCCGGTTGAGGAAATCAGAAATCTCTCAAAAAAAAATGTGTATTTCGAAACACCGTCAGCGGTGTTCTAGAGGGAAAATGCCATCACGCACTAGTGCTTGTCCCCGTTCCCTTCCAGATTCTCCGGGGTCGGATCGGGGAAGTAGGTACAGACGCCTGCACATCAACCTATCCAAAACTGTCAAATATCTTCAATACATTTTTAACCTTAAAACTTAGTCAAAAAGTTCAAAATCTATTGAGGAAATTTGACAGTTTGCCTCGTGACTCGTGCAACAACCGCCTACCGTAAGACACAGTGCCTTTAATAAGGTGGAGTTATGATTTAGTAGCGTTAGTGGAAATTTCAGGCCTCTGCCACCTACGAGAACTCAAGCGTCTTGAACGTTACTAAGGACGTCTTTCATCGAATTACAGTCGCTGGATGCGGGTATTTAGCGCACGACCCTTCTAGAGATAAATGTACTTTAGAATCCCATATTCATCAGTGTGTGTATTAGGGCTAAACAGCTGTGACGATGATATCTGACAATACGAGGTGGCGAGATAATCCACTTGAACTTGTCGGTCCCTGCCCCACAGTGGCTACGCTTATAAACAAGACTAGAGTAGGATTATGTTTGATCAATCTTACAAATTCATACTTTATACCTATTACTATTTTAAACATGCGATCTTTACGTCCGTTCCCTATAACCTATCTATCTGTTGTTTTGCCTACTATAGATACAAATATGACATAAGCTCCATACAAATTATGTCAAATTTCTAACTCCAGTAAGCAAAACAACAGACAGATAGAATATAGGGAACGGGCGTAAGAGGTTAAGATCACAAATAAACACATTGTGCAAGATCCTAATTGAAAAGCCAACGGTCGCTCCGTCGCGGGTTCGATCTCGCAAGGGGCACATGTTTGCGTACAGGGTGCCTTGTGTGAGTTTTGTTTACTATCCGTATTCATTCGATTACGTTTACGAAAACGAAAATTAGTATGGCATTGAAGCAGCGCCTCCTGGCGGCATACGAGAAGAGTTAACATTTTGCCATACAAATTCTCGTTTTCGATAACGTGATCGATTGGCGAATGGAACTCGCAATTGGCACCCTGAACCATTAATTAGTGTTTATACCAATTATTTCTCCATTATGCGCATAAATTTGATTGTGGTGAAATTCTTACAATCTCATAAGAAAATTGTGTTACTTTTGTTCATTGCATCCTGTAGGATCCAAAGTTCCAACAAGGCCAGGTAGGTATGCAAGATTGTAGATCTATTTAGGTAACATGAAAATATGACCTTACTTACTGTCATGTTTGCATTGTGTAGAGTACAATATACAATCATGCGACTGTCATTGACCTTTAAGTAGTGTGATATACAAGGAATCGCTCATATCCTGTCAATGTGAAGAGACTATCCTCTTAAAATGACGTACCATTATCGTCTTATTTGTATATCTGTCTATGTACTTGCGTCTGTATGGAATGATTTATCTCTAACTGAACGAAATACTGGTCTAATTCTTCAAAGTTTGTAGACATATTTGCTAAAAATGTTTTTCGAGGTGAATGTGTCACCTGACGTGCTCACTTATCGTTTGCCCCGATAAAACTAAGCTCGGATCGGATGCACCAGCAGCAGCAACAGGACAGGAATCACCTGCATATAAAGAAAAAAAAAGTGTGCCAAGCGTACACGTGGTGGTATCGAGTGAGATAGCTAAAAGGAGAAAAAAACAGTTGTTCAAACTTGGCAGTGAAATGACATGAGGGCACGCGTATGGAATTTCCGTCTTATCTGTTAGCACGTAAGGTTGAAAACCGGCCGGCAAGCGGTTACACCCATGTCGTTTTAGGAATCGACTCGTCTGTGACGATGGACGGCCGCTCGTGGTTAACTTTGCAAGCATTCAACTGTATAGTAGTGAACCAGCCGAGCGCTGTACGTGCGCACTCCTGCCTGCGACCGTCTGGCGGCCAATAAATTCGATCGCGGCCGGCATTCCGTACATAAAATTTTAAAAGACGTCGTAATTTTTTTTACACAGTTTGAATCTCAATTATTATTTCTTCCTTTATACCAGTTCCGTGGTCACCTATTTCATTGTGATTTTATTTGTGATGAATAATATAACCTACAACTTAAAGAAATACATGCGGAATTAATTTACGAAGTGCGTTATCAGTTGGCGCGTTATGGTGGTATAATATTATTAGAACTGTTATCAGGTAGCTGATTTTCCATGGTACACCGCAACGCACGTGGTGTTTCCCGCCATGACCCATAAGAGTGATGCAATGTTTGCGTGAAGACACTCAGACCTGCATAAAATTATAAGAATCTCAACATGTGTTTATGATAGTTTCACTTGTTCATTTGGGTGTTTTAAGTAAAAACTTTTTGTAGTTTGCGTGTTAGAATGGCGAAAGTGTCGGCTACAGAGGGTTTGTCGCCCAAGGCGATGGACGTTGGCTTGGAGGGTGGTGATAATGACAACGACTCGGGGAACGGCGTTCGCTTGAAGAAGGAGTTGAGCCTGTTGAATGGCGTGGCGATTATCGTGGGAGTGATCGTGGGGTCCGGTATCTTCGTGTCTCCCAGCCTGGCGCTGAAGTACGCCGGCTCGAAGGGCATGGCCCTCATCGTGTGGGTGCTCTCAGGGTTCCTGTCAATGATCGGGGCGCTATGCTATGCGGAACTTGGTAAGTTGTAATTGATGATTTCATCGCCTTCTTATTGACATAACAAAAGTTCGGCGGTTTTTAGGATTCTGCAGTTAATTGTTATAGTTTCGACAAGGCCATCTGACTGTCTGTATGCTATCACAGCCATTTTACTAGCATCAGACTATCAATGCTAAAAAGCTTAATCTCGCCATGGCTATAGTTGATATAACGCTGTAAAAAAATTAAAAAAAATTGTAATGCAGGATACGATTGCAGAAAAGAAAAAATAATAAATAATACCGCATAAAATGGAGGAAGGCCAGAGAGTTACGTATAAAAAGATTTTTGATACTTACTAGGGAAAGAAAATACTTCGGTACAAGATCCTATATTTTATGACCTACGAACATGAACTTCCTACTTACCTACTTACCTAGGTATATCGACGACAAAATTAATCAGATATTAACAAATCTATATTACCTACTTACACATGATTTGTAGTGTCAACGTGTTCTTAGACAAGAAAAACCTGTAATAGAAACATCTGCAATCTAACTTTACGTTGAAGCAGGCAAATAAACAACGACATAGTTAATATAACATTTCCTTAATTTAAGTCTTAGAGATAGATCATGAAACAGAGAGTAGGCATATTTAAAAATGCTATTTTTACATAACTTACAGGTAAATCTTAACCAAATTGTAGTGAACTATTGCATTCTGATAACAAGAGGTTATCATCATTGTTTTACTAATTTGTTATGTAGATACTATGTATCTTGTGTTCCGTCACGTAATGGTAAGATAGCCTGTTCAACTCTCTGGGTTTAAGATTCCTCGGTGCCTAGTGAGAGTTTCATTCGCCATTTGATCATGTTAACGTAAACAAGAATATACATATGTATGTACACTCGCGAGCAAAAGTATGGAATCACTTACCTACTTGAAATTGGTTCTGCGCGATCTTGAGTATTAAATAATTTGTCAATAAAATAATAAAAATAGCACTATTGTAAAAGTTCAACTGTCAACTTTAAATTGATACCAAAATCATTCAAATCACGCTAGTGAAGCTTTACCGAAACCGAAACCGAATTTCAGCAACGGTCTCAGTTTCGGCCGAAACCGAAACCTAAACTTCCTTACAAGGATCATGTTATTTTAATCGGTCAGCTTAATTTTTTTATCTTTAAACCACATAGCTATGCAGGTTTCGACATTTTCACTTATTGATAATAATCAACATAACCCCTCATTCAAACAAACTCTGAATCCTTAATATTATCACCACGTATGCACTATAGCATTAGCGAGTGAGTCAAATTAACCAAAAAAATATTGTTAGTTAGGTTAAACTTGATTCTACTATAATATAATCTATAATTATATTTGTTTGTTATATTTAAATATTTTTTGATGTTTACTCCCTACTCTTATGCTATATCACGTGATAAAACTTACCGAATTCAAAATATATCTCGAAAACTCACAACAAACAAAACGAACTGCAAACACAAGCCAATCACGATATTATTAGGCACCTGGACGTGGCAAACTGTCTACGCGAGAACTCCCGAATGCAGTTTCGGTTTCAGTCGCAGTTTCGGCAGGTTTGCTGTCGAAACCGAAACTAAACCGAACCCCGTTTTTTTGCCGAGACTCGACCGAAACCGAACTTTCACTCGGACACTAGTGGCTTTATCCCGAGACCAAGATTTGGACGGCGCCGGTGCACATCGGAGAGGGGTGACCGTTTTATCGTGTCAACCCTTCGAAATCATCATTTGACTGGTGTCGAAGTCCAGCAGCAGCTCAGAAATATTCGTGAGGTAGCTGTCAGCGAGTGGACAGTGCGTCAAAGACTCAAGCAGACGAATTTGACTCCAAAAAGGCCTGCCACAGGCCCGAAACTGACGGCAGGTCAATGACAAGCACGCCTTCAATTTGCTCGCACGCACCTTGATCTTGATTGGGAAGTCGAGCAATGGAGACGAGTCCTGTTCTCCGACGAGTGTAGAATGTGTTTCCACGGCAGTGACCGAAGAGGTCGGGTCTACAGGCGGGCTGGGGACCGATTTGCGCAGTGCTGTTTGGCTGATACAGTGGCTTATGGGGGCGGTTCTTGTATGATGTAGGCTAGCATTTCTTTCGACGACGGTAAAACGGAGCTTGTTTTCGTGCCTGGCGGGGGACAAGGAGGCGGTCTAACTTCAAACCGCTACATTTCCGATATTCTGCTGGAACATGTCATTCCCTATACGGGATATGTTGGTGATGACTTCATCCTTATGCACGATGACGCTCGTTGTCACACTTCCCGTGCCACAACTGAATACCTCGAATAAGTCGGTATCGCCACATTGGACTGGCCAGAGCTCAGCCCGGCTCTGTAATCCCTTTGAGCACGTGTGGGATGAACTGAAGAGAAGAGTTCGTTCCAGAAATCCTGCTCTTTGATAGCGGAGTGGGAAGGTATCCCACAAGAATCGATTCAGAAGCGGTCAATGAAGAATCGTCTTCGAGCAATTATTAGGGCTAGTGGAAGGAACACAAAATATTGAAACTTAATTTTAAGGCCAAATAAAAAATTTGTTGATTAATGTTTGTTGTCATTCATTATTTTTCCATATTTCCTTGTTGTTTTTTTGTTTGTGTTGTTTCTCTAACTCCTGTTTTCCTGTTTGTTTCCGAACTCCTTCACTTAATCCGGGATAGCTCCTTAAATACTGGTGTGATTTAAATGAATTTTGTATCAATTTAAAGTTAACAGTTT
The DNA here is from genome assembly GCA_947562085.1 of Eudonia lacustrata. Taxonomy (NCBI): domain Eukaryota; kingdom Metazoa; phylum Arthropoda; class Insecta; order Lepidoptera; family Crambidae; genus Eudonia; species Eudonia lacustrata. The sequence goes on along the minus strand of OX387312.1, from coordinate 18,449,640 downwards.
AACCTTTAAAATAGTGCCATTTTTATTATTCTTAACAAGTTATTTAGTACTCAAGATTGCGCGGAATCAATTCCATGTAAGTGATTCCATACTTTTGCTCGCGAGTGTAGTTGTTTGGTTAGTATGGCATTTTAGCAACGCCTCTTAGCGACAAAAAGAAGAGTCAAAATTTTGCCATACAAATTCTCGTTTTCGTTAACGTGATCGAATGTAAAAAAAAGAATAACTCGCACTGATGTAACGCGCTTCTATCTTCGTCTTTATCGTCATTTACCATTAGGTGAGATTTGAACGATTCGATTCTATATTACTAAAGACGACGCACTTTAAAACTATAGGAGTCGTGTCTGAACTTTATTTTGATAATTCTTTATCGATTTGAGAATATTTTTAGTAAAAATATACAAGACACGTAGGGTAGTGGCATCAGTGTTCTACAGGAACCGTGATTGACAATTTGTCCTTTTATCATCATCATCATCATCAGCCTATACTAGTCCACTGCTGGATATAGGCCTCTCGCCAAGTGTACGCCGCCGAGCACCGTCCTTTACCTAATAAAAATAGGGGTAGCAACCTCTTTATTAATAGTACAATTAAGTATATATAGTTTTAATAAGTATAAATATTATACGTTCAAGGCTTATGTCTTTAATTAATACTAGAATAATATTTATTTACAAACAAAGACAAAAACAAGATAATAATAAAACTACTTAAAATTAAACTTACAAAAAGCTATAAACTATATCTACTACTATAAATAAAAAAATTGTCCCAAATCATCCCCATCAGGCAGAGTGCCTAAGAAGCAGAAGTGCTTAGAATGTGGGACGGTGCAAGCGTAGGTATCGACACAAGTAGCATCCCACACCAGAGCCCGTCCCACCTTCCAAGGAACTAGGGTCAACTAATTTTAGTTTTTAGCAATAACTGAGTAACAGACCACATGCTTCCTATCCTAGATGTCATCCCGTAAAATTTCAATGAAATAGATTTTCATTGTTTTTTATTTATTTCTTCAATACATTTTCAACCATATCAAAAAGGCATACAGTTCAAAGTCTATTGAGGAAATTTCACAGTTTGTGGTAGGTTGACGTGCAGGCGTGTGTACCAATATATGACATGTACACATATCACAAAATGACTTGCTTTTGGAGGACCTAGATCTGGTGATGTCCTAAACCCTTTACCTATAGAATGTCCAAACTAGAGCCAAGACATTAATTCAAAACCAGCTCCTCACACGTTAACTAAAAGCAAATAGTTTGAAAAAGTAGAAGGATACAAATCACCCGACATTAAAATGTAGGTAGGTATTCAAAGGAACCTATAACATTGAACGAGTTGGGGCAATTGTTAATACAAATAAAAGTTCAAGACGACCCGTTGAAAGCAAAAGATTCGTTCGTACAAACATACATACATACATACACATCACGTCCTTCTCCTAACAAAGGGGAGACAAAGTCAGCGAGCATCGTAATCACCAATTTTGAGTTGAGTTGACCTACTCGCCACTAGTGACCCGGGCGTTCGTTAGTATGAATAAAATAGCATATTTTTAGGAACGCATTTATGTTCACTGATATTATAGGGTACCTACCAAGTGTACGGGAGAGAGAGTAACGTATGGTAAGGTAATGAGAATTTATACACTCGACAACAACGATTTGTCACTAATAGAAAACCACTAACTCGTTTCAAAAACGTTGACCTTTTAGTTCGATTGCTATTCCGTGTGGATAGGTCAAGCTATTTTAAATAGACCCGTTCAAATATAATCTACATTAGATAACTTTTGTTAGTTGACTGATAAACAAAGTTACCTTCTATCTATGGTCTTACCACGAAGGTAACTTACCTTCGTGGTAAGACCATCGGTTTCAGATCACGAAGTTCAGGGTCAGACTCCAAGTTCTGGTCAGGGTTTGATCTAAGTTCGTCGGCTAGCTTAGCTACTACCACCTTGTCTATGCATAATAATGCATTGGAGGGATTTGTCGGACGTAACACAGCAATGCTACCGAAAATGTCGTTATTCTGTCGCAATTCGAAGAATAGGTAGTTCGAATCAAATTTGTTTAACCACTGTTATTCGAAATAATCAGCAAAATTTCTCATTTCTTCCGTTAAATTGTAACATTCCAGAATTTAGGTATCTTTATGAAATAGTTTGCTTCCTGTTCTGGTATATAGAATGTTGGCAACATTTTTACAAACAATTGGCATGATTATTATTTTGCGTTACTGGCATTTTGCGTTTCTGGCATTTTGCGTTTCTGGCTTCTGCGTCTGACTTTCTGCGTTTCTGGCTTTTTGTCTAACTGGCATTTTGCGTTCCTAACCACATGCGTACATACGGATAAGGCCAATGATGGAAGCGCACTTCACCCGGGATCCTCACTAGTGAGGCACTGGCTCCTTCGCTTTTCTTTCTCAGTAGGTACCTAGTTGATTATTAAATTCAATTAATACAATTAGTAGATTGACGAGTGACGACGCTTTCTGCTTTGTCAGCCTTATTGTCACTTACCATCAGGTGTCATGAAGGCCATTCGTTTCCCGTTCGAGAATAAAAATACATAGATTAGATACATAACTAACCTATTATTTTATTTCCCTACGGAATTTTCAAATTAAAAGTTTAATAATTGTTTGGTAAATACAATATATGTATATCTACCTACTATTTACATTAGCGTTATCGTTGTCAATTGATTGAATTACCCCTGATAAGGCTTCGACATTATGAACTCAGGGTTTATCATGCAGTTAATTTTAATTATCAATGTAAAACCAATTGTTGTTAAGTAAAGAAACAGTAAGTAATTTATTTTTGTTTAGTAGTTAACTTTTTTACCTACCTAATCCACTTTAGATGTCTGTAAATCATCAATGAAATGTAAAAGAACCTAATTTATCGTCTTATTGTTTTAGTAAGAAGACGCTCATATTTTTAAACGTTAAATGCGTTAAAAATGTAAAGAACCAACATATAACCATTACTATCCAACCATTTGGAAAGCTGACAAAATCGTTATGTAAAATTCCTAATTGGTGGATTATCAATAAAGTGTAAGCCATTGGAAAAACTTTTGAGTAATAACTTCAACATATCATCTACGAGTTTATCTAGAGTTAAGTACCTAGGTAATCACACTAATATTATAAATGCGAAAGTTTGTATCTGACGTGTGTATATTTGTTGCTTCTTCACGCTACAACGGATGGATGGATTTGGATGAAATTCGGCGTACAGATAGTTTATAGCCTGGATTAAAACGTAGGATACTTTTTATCCTGATATTCCTACGGGAACGGGAACCACGCGGGTGAAATCGCGAGTGGCCGCTAGTTATTTCATATATCTGACAGGTACTGAGTGATAATCTGTATTATCTATGCCGCGCTAAATCACGTGGTCAATCTTATGTCAGTCCCATACATTTTGTTCTTTTCGAACTTCGCTATCGTTTTCTTAATGTTACTTTGGCTACCGCCACAGGGCGTGTTTCAAACTGGGTGTAAGTGCGAGTTTCATTCGCCATTCGATCACGTTAACGAAAACGAATATTCGTACGGCAAAATGTTAACTCTTCTCGTATGTCGCCAGGCGGCGCTGCTTCAATGCCATACTAATTTTCGTTTTCGTAAACGTAATCGAATGAATACGTATAGTAAACAAAACACACTAGGCACCCTGAGCACAATTTATATCTACACGTTAGTATTGTATACCCGTGACTTCTGGGTCATTTCTTTAATCTTGAAGGTTGGCGGTCAACTCTTCTTTTCAATAGCGAGACGGAATAGCAGTTATTGTTCGACAGAGGTAATACAGAGCAACACAGGCAACAGCAACACAGAGCAGCGCAGCCATTATGATTTCTTCCTTCGCCCAACGCGTCTTTTACCTACCTAGTTAAGTTCGTTCGTTAAGTAAAATAAATTACTAGATAAAACTATTCACCACACTTTAAAATAATATCGCTTGTTTGAACATTCCAGGTACTATGATCCCCAAGTCAGGCGGCGACTACGCGTACATCGGCGAAGCCTTCGGCCCTCTCCTCTCATTCCTGTACCTCTGGGTGGCGCTGTTCGTCTTGGTGCCCACGGGGAACGCCATCACAGCTCTGACCTTCGCCCAGAACATCCTGAAGCCGCTGTGGCCGGCATGTACCCCGCCAGCAGACGCTGTGAGCCTTATAGCAGCTCTTATTACGTGTCAGTATTACTAAAACTCAATTATAACATTTATCTGCATGCAGTGTACATTTTTCATGTACGATTATAGCACTTTTCACTCAACTCAAGTACATAGTTACTAATTTCTTCTCTGTCACTTTTCGGGTTATCTACCTAAAAATAATTCATCTGTTAGTTAGTTTGACTAGCACGATAAATCGTGCTACCAATACAATACAGTAGTAACTCAAAATATACTGGCAATTTAATTAAACCGTAGTTTTATTACAATGCGGTATAATCTCAAATATCGTACATTTTGAGTTACAACAATACATACCTATAGTACCTATATGGTTTGTTTAGTCTTACCAAATGTATTTTTTTATTTCTTGAGCACACTTTAAAGCATCTCTTTTGATTTGTCTAAAAATAGAAGCAGTTTACACGTTCGTCTTACTTAAATAGGCGTTTAGCTATAACGCCAAATTTAGTTTCCTTAGCCTAGTGAAATGGAATACCTACTTTATACTACCATTTCAACTTCCATACCCATTAGAAACTGACATTTCAATGTCTTGCAGATGTTGTTATATTATTTTAGTTCGTTCTTCTTAGTTATAAAAGTTTAAAGTAGTTTTAAATCATTATGACGATAACTATGTACCTACTGCAAGAAACGTCGCATATAGAAAGTGGCATGAGATTGTAAATCGATATATATGGCGACAATAATACCTATATTAAATCGGGTTCAATACCCAGCGACGCAACTGTTTGTAGGTAAATACAAGAAATTAATCAACATGCTTAATCCCACTCTAAACTTTACTAACTTCTTGTTACCCAGTACTTCATACATGGACTGTGGTTAGTCAGGTTTAACACTGACGTTGTTTCTCTACTTTACATGACTTTACTAACAAAAATGAACTTGCATATTTAAATGCCCTACAGACAGTCGCTTTTTCAATAGGTACGTAAATCATTTTCAAAAATAACATAGCATAGATAATGTAAATATAACAATTTAAACGACTTTTTATTACATTAAAAAAATAGGTCGAGACCTTCTTCCAAACTTATACATAGATACAGCCTTAGATAAATGATTGGTCTCGCGCGCTCGCGAGACCAATCATTTATCTAAGGATACAGAATTAAATATTCGCTCTTTAGAAATTCTGCGAAACCGCTGCCTGCTTGGCAAGTCAGTACCATGTTCTTGCGTGTGTAAATAACAATAACTTACCTACCAGTGTCATCCAAAAAAATCGATTCCGTATTGCGCAAACTTGAGTTCTATGGCTGCGTGATACAGCATATCGAATTTGGTTCACCAACTTCGTGAAAGGGTAGGGTTATGCCATTCTTTACCCCTTGCGGAGCGGCAAGATGCGAACCGGTTCGAGTTTCAATAATTTATAAAATCTGCTTCATCGCAATACATCAGTTCTGGGAACGTTCTCAAACCCGTATATTAAATAATTCAATGCAACAAGTTTACAAAAAGTGCTAGAGTACACGAACCACTGGTAGTGCCAATATTTAAGCTAATACGTCATTATTTGTTTTGTCAGAAACTTAGCCAGAATGGGCTCCGATTTAACCAGAATTTAGTATAAAATATTCAATAGGAGAAGTGAGGTAAAATATTAACATACTATAATTACCAACAAATAAAGGTAACAGAACAGAAAGTAACGAAGTAACAGCATGCCTTCAGCATGCACTAATAATACTGTAGTCCATGGTAACAGTAAGAAGATGACAAAGATTTTTCGTAATTTATTATCAACTTGCTGGAAAATGAAAATTTCTAGTTTAATTAAATAATAGTTAATTATAATGTCAGTTGGAAGTAGAAGAAGATTAAATAGTACGGCTAGGAGGCGAATTTACGGCGTTGGATGGTACTTATTTTCAGTATTTTTTAGAACTTCGTTAGAATGCCTTTATGAGACTTATATCAATTGCACCTCGTATATTAGACTAGTATAAATAATAAACCATGATAAATATCTAAGTACTACTCCGTTTTGCAGGCTAGTTGCCAAAAACGAAGCTTATTACATTTCTAAATATGGAATCATTATTTCTATACTTGTAAGGATTGTTCATACCGTATATATTGCTCCAATAGCAATGATAAATATAAAATTTATTGTATATTGGTAATATCCAAGACATGGTACCAAAAATTAACCGATAAAAAAGAAATAGTTCACACTTTGCGTTCCGAATAACTGATTCATAGGTGTGTCAAACAAACGATTCGGTTAAATTTTAAAATGCTACCAGCATGTTCGACAATGGTGCAACATTGTTCACATTGGTCACAGCTTCGTGTGTGGTGACCAGATTTAGTAGTTCTGCAAATTTAAAATTAAACGAAACCTCCTGGACAATCATAGTAACTCCACAGCGAAGTTAAAATTTATGAAACTTAGAATTTTCGGAGATCTTGTCAAAAAAATTAAATTCTTCAATGAAACTTTTTATCTTTCAATGCTTGAAACGCATGCACCCGCACCTTTGCCCAGTTCCGTCCCGTTTTCTACATTCAAATGCCTGGTCACGACGACACAGAGTATTGTGGCGCGGCCGAGTGTGCTGATTGCTCCTGACAGGATAATGAGGGCTTCCTCCCGCATCGCACTGACACATACTCTTGTATAGAATTATCTTGGATATCACACTATGTAAGGGCACTTAATGAAGCCACTTTCAGAATGAGCCCACATTCTGGTTATATTTGCAGAGTGGCCTTGTCTCTAACGTTTCCTAAAACGTTAGCATATATTGGCCTACACTTATTATTGATTTCAATCAAGAACATTTAAAATTTTATTTTATCTTTTAAACGTTTCTTCATTACAGGCTTGTTGACTGTCATAAACTGTTACAACGTGAAATGGGTGACAAGAGTCCAAGATTCGTTCACGGCGGCGAAGATTCTCGCCTTCCTCATCACCTTCATCGCCAGCTTGTGGTACTTCTTCTCTGGGCACACGGAGAACCTTGAGTCCATGATGGAGGGCACTAATACTAAGCCGGGCGACTTGGCCATCGCTTTCTACACTGGTCTCTTCTCATACTCTGGGTGGAATTACCTCAACTTTGTGACAGAAGAACTCAAGGAGCCCTATAAGTAAGTTACGCCGTACGTGTCCGACCATCAAATTTATATTTATTTGTTCATAGTTCGTATTGTTTTGTGTGATCAACACTGTATGACAGGGTATACAGATTTAAAGTCTATGGCCACTTTATAAAAATAGTTAATTTAAGCATAAGTAATAAAAACAGGTTCAGTGAAGAAAGTAACAGAATACGTACACATACTATTTTGAATTTTACAGTTATATTCGTTTCAAAGTGCAAAAAAATGAGTTTTATTTACGTTAACGAAAATAAATGGCATTGTAACAGCGCCTCTTGGAGACAAACGAATTAAGTTGCAATTTGGCCATACAATTTTCGTTTCAATGGTGAATAAAACTCGCAGTAACTGAACTGTATGTAAAGCTTTCCTCATAATGACAGCAGTCACAAATTCAGTTGGTCATAAAAAAAACCCTATGGGTGCATAACACAATCTCTCCTCTGCCATTCCAGGAACTTGCCACGAGCGATCTGCATATCGATGCCAGTAGTGACCTTAGTGTACGCGTTGACAAACGTGGCTTACTTCGCCGTGCTCACCAACGATGAGATCCATGCGTCCGAAGCGGTGGCGGTGACCTTCAGCGAGAAGATACTCGGCGTTGTGGCCTGGATCATGCCACTGTTCGTCGCCATGTGCACTTTTGGATCCCTCAACGGAGCCATCTACGCCTCGTCTCGGCTGTTCTTCGTGGGCGCTAGGAATGGCCACTTGCCGCTCGCGATATCGCTGATTGACGTCAGGCGAATGACTCCAGTACCTTCGTTAGTGTTTATGGTGAGTGTTATTGGTTCTACAACGGGGAAGCGAAGCCTTTATCTCTGAAGTCTGATGGTAATAATAATGGACAATAAGGACGAAGGTGTAAGCGCATTTCATCTGGAATTCTCAACTTTGAACTAGCTATCTTGTCTCTTATCTGTCGAACATTATAACTAAATACCTAATATTAATTGAACCTGAGATTTCTTGATCTGATACCGGTGGTCTAACAACTAGAGCATTGAAGCATTAGCTACTAAATTTAAGTTTCTTGAACAAGAAATTGTAAAGGAGGCCATTTGTTAACGCATTCGTCAATTTAGCAATCGACCTACCTTATTATGTTTCAAATCTCACCAATATTGCCAAAAATGCTACCATTTCAATCGTCTTTTTACAGCTGTAAGCTGGTGATAAATATGACTGGGTAGTAGTCATTTAGAGGGATTTTGTGCGGGACGCTACTACTAATTTTTACCGCTAAGGAGCAGTGTCTTGCATTGCTGTATTCCGGTAAAGGATATGAGATCCAATTGAAATGAAACCAGTTTTACGAATCTACCCACGTTTGTTTTACAATTTTTTATTATGACGTTTCGAACCCTTTGCAGGGTCCGTGGCACAGGGAGACAAAACGTCAGAATAAAAATATATGTAGTAAATATATAAAAAATAAATAAACTGTAGTGTTCGCGTAAACTTGAACTAAAATATTTATAAGAGAACCGGTAAAAATACTGGGCATAGACTTGTAACAACATAGAACGAGCTGAACCATGCTACTAACTCGAGCATGAAAAATGCAATAGAAGTTTTCATTACATTCATATCAGCTCATTTGTAAAGGTAGTTTGTCAAAGATTACATACATACACGAGATGCATTTATTTTCCTTTTTATTCCGGAAAGCGTCGTAAAATCAAAATAACTGGGTTATTTCGTTTTTACGACTATTTATGTAATACCATGTCTCGTGCGTGCGTAAAAGGTTTGTTATGCCAATTAGTTGAGGTAAATAGACGCGTAGATAATCAGAAAATACTATTAAACATGGTTTAATGTGGAGAGATTTCGCTGTTCGCCGCTTATAGTCTTTACAGCAGCGTAATCAAATTTTATGGGCGATGTGAAACTTAAGAAACCTGGAGTATAGTTTCCGAACTACCCTCGGAGGTTTCGGGAGGGGCTGACCTCACACAATCGTTACCTTCTTACCCTACTAGAATCTTTGGTCAGTTGCGGCATACGGGGTAAGCAATTTAAAGGGATCAGTATAGAAAAGTTCGAAACATAAGAAATTGGGATATTGTCTCTAAGGTACCATGGAGTCAACTTCAAAGTAAATCAAAACTACAATAAAAAAAAAATTAAAACTCATTTTATGCATAACCGGGAATCGAACTATGTGAAATTTCTAAAAAGTTGTTTTACTGTCGTAGTTGACTTGAGTGTGTAGGTTGCCGGTTGTAGAGATCTACGATAAATAGAAATAGTTCATATATGTATGTACAATGCGAAATTTTGGGAGAAATTTGTAATTTATCAAATTATCTTTCTTGGTGAATCACAGTTATTGAAAACTTTTGAATGCAATTTTACTTACCCTTAAAATCGAGAACATGGTTCCTTAGACAAAATTAACTCTTATAGTATTTTTAGACTTTCGTATGTTCGATTTGGTGTACCAGTAGGTACTTCGAAAAACTAGCAAATATAAATGAACCGTAGTTATTAAAGAAATAAATGCACTGTTTAGATACAGCCACGATAGATTATGGCTTACCATAGTATACACTTAGCGACTTAGTTGTTCTTATACCAGACACAATAGAAATTCAATTGTTCTATAACACTGTGGTTACATTGGGCGTCCAATTATTTAATTTGGATTTCCAAAAGGTGTGGATTCAAGTCCTACTCTTTTAAATTTTTCTAAAACTTTTTCTTTACGTAAAACAATCTTGGTAGTTCTTTCGTCATGCATACAAAAATATTTTTTTAATACATTTTTTATTATTAGCCAACAAGCCTTGCTCGAAAGATAAGAAATATTCGTTTTTATTTCACAAGATATTTCCTTAGAAAATTTTAGGAATTTTAAAAGGTTAGAAAATTTCAAGTAACCAGTAATTTTTGAGAGAGTTTGCTGTTGGCTTAAAACTGCGTTTACAGCTCATATAATAATAAATACGAAAGTGACTCAATTTTAATTATTTTTAAGTAGGTACCTTTTCGCTTTTTAACACCATCATTTTATAATATAAGCTTCATAACATATTATACCTATTTAAATGCAGGTCAGGTTTGCAAACTCAGAATTTCAAAAGACAGTTTAAAATTAATAATTATTAATTATTATTTTCTAATTAAATCATGCAGTTAATTAACCACACCACTAAAATTAGAACCCATTCTGTTCTCTAAAAATCCAACACATTCCAACAAGATTTGTAATTTCACATATCGCAAGAAACTACATCTTTTTGGGGAAACGTCATTAAATCCTACTAATATTATAAACACGAAAGTTTGTAAGTATGGATGGGTGTTTGTTACTCTTTCACGTAAAAACTACTGAATGGATTTGGATGAAATTCCGCATAAAGATATTTTATAACCTGGATTAAAACATAGGATAATTTTTATCCCGATATTCCCACGGGAACGGGAACCACACGGGTGAAACCGCGAGCGGCCGCTAGTAATTTATATGAATCGTAGTGGCACCGTGTTCGACACTTTAAACCCAGTTTTCGTCGCCAAAAGCAATATAGAATTTCATTGAAACTTTACTGAATGACAGTAGGAAGCAGGTGCTCTATATTTGGGAAACGGAAGTGCCTCCACCAAGACGAGCCAAGCGAAGCGCAAGGGCACTACTTACCTTTTCTCGAAACGCTTCGTCAATTCAACCAGATAAACAAAATTCTCGAAACTTATAAATTAAACATAAAAAAAATATTTGCATAGACTATACTTTAGGTTTCGTTGATATTAAAAGTGCCCCGATATCCTCACTATCACTAATGATTATGAACATTCTTAGGGTACTTACTTCCTGAAGTCCTAGAAATTTGTATGTAAGCTAGTATTTGTACACAAATAACAAAAAAATTAAAAAAATCTTGGAACGTTTACATCCCCAAACCCTTATTACGCCGTTTCGTTACTACAAGACCTATTGTTTAACAATAAACAGAAAAGAAGATGACATTGTTGGCCATCTGTTACCTATATCTGAATGTATGTATGTTTCGCGTGCTGTTGGTCTTCCGAAGACAAATAAATAAATAAATAAATAAATACAAGAAGGCTGGCAGCTACTTCTGCCAACGTATTAGCTTGGCTATCCAAAGAGGTAATGTTGCCAGCATTCTTGGGACCGTTCCCATGAGCCCACAGCTAGAAGACTTTTTTATTTATAGGTTTTATTTTGTCTTTAGTTATGTTTTTTTTTCCTTTAGTTGTTGGCTTCGTGTGATTAGCACATTTAGCCAGTGTCAAAGTAATTTTTCTTACAAGTAATACATAAATAAACAATATTTCTTTCCTGTCTGATGATGATGATGAATGATAATAGAAATGAGAAGTGATATAGACTTCTTGAGAGAATTTAAAAAAACCGTTGCACTGTTTTGTTTCATTTGCCAACACTCATGCACACTCACGAACACTTAACGGTTAATAATCCAGCATTATTTCATATTAATATTCGACATATCACAAAATTTAGAAAATAAAACAAAACCGCAGACATAACTCTTCACTTTCCCGCTAAGAAGTCCTTTATTTATGTTAACTTCGTTTCTTTTGCTTCATTTTTTCTTTATTGTAGTAAGATAAGTTATGTTTCTTTTTTATTTTTAAGGTTTGTTATTATATGAATTAACAGAAAAGTAATGGACAGTGAATAAAAATTAATTTTTTTTTAGCGAAACCAAGTCACATATTTTGTGAAGTTAGGGCATGTAGAGTAAGAAGCTTGGCTCTACATGAGATCTGATAACTTTTTGACAGTAAAGGCCATATGGTCTCGTCTTGGCAACATTTCACATGAAAATGTTTTTGGTGCGATTCAACTGTTTCTGAACTCAAAAATCAACTGCTAACTCCTATTTTTATTGAAGTGTCTGGTCTGTCTGGTCATGTCTAACACTCTGTCATTACTTTACATCATCTTTTTTTTTAACTCAATTTCTCTCCTATTCTGTTTTCAAACACCTTTAAAAATAACTACTAGCAATGACCAACTGCGAGAAGCGCCTACTAATTTTACAAATCATTCCGCAAAATTTTATAAGGCTGTATTTCGTAATTGTGTAGGCGTTTAGAGACCAAACAAACTCAAAGATAAATAAGATATATTTATCTTTAGCATATGACGTATAGATAGGTGCCTATACATATTATGAGTGTACCACCTAATAACCTATTTACGGAAGCAAATGTCAACATACTTACAAGTTTGCAGCTGGGCACACATTCTTTATATATACACAAAAATTGTACATACTAATGTAGAAATAAATATTTCAATAAAATGTATGTTTGATTTATTATTACCAAATATGATTTTACCCGAAGACATTTTCTGTACCGAAATTATCCACTAAAAAAAGTCAGGATACAGGCTGGTTTTTATACATTTTATATCACTTCTGTGATTTTACTCTCAATCATATTTATACAACAAATACTCCTGGCTGATTTGACATCACACTAATATTATAAATGCGGAAGTTTGTGTGTATGTGTGTATATTTGTTTCTTCTTGCATGCTGCAACGGATGGATGGATTTGGATGAAATTTGGCATACAGATAGTTTATAACCTGGATTAAAACATAGGATACTTTTTATCCCGATATTACCACGGGAACGGGAACCACGCGGGTGAAACCGCGAGCGGCCGGTCGTTGTTAATAAAACAACATAAATATAAAATCAAAGTTTTTACTGCAGAGTTGCAGACTAAATGAAACAGCTGGTGTCAAAATGTAGACAACAGCTTTTAAAAGATATTCCGAAACATTAACTGATCCACCCAACTGTGCTAAATGTATTTTTAGTATCAGAAGGTTCGCCTCAGTGTCCGAGTAGAAAAGCGCTCGGCTCGATACCTGAAGATCCCGGGTTCAATTCCCAGGTCGGGCATAGTGTGTTTCGAATTGTTATATGCATGCATGGCCCGGGTTACCAACCCGTCTTTGGCAAGCGTGGTGATTAGACAATACCCATCAATTGTAGGGATGACTTGATTTCAATGATGGAGGCCTTTGCCCATCAGTGGGATAGTATATTGGTTATTTACTATCATAAGGGTCGGTTTAGGGTTTCAAATCCAAATAACTCGTTTTTAAACCATATAAAACAAATATTTAACTTACTCGTTCTCTTTTCTGATGTGACAACATAAGTTTCATTGGCCATTCAATCACGTTAACGAAAAGGAGAATTTGTATGGCAAAATTTTAATTCTTCTCGTATGTCGCCAGGAGGCGCTGCTTCAATGCCATAATAATTTTCGTTTCCGTAAACGTAATCGAATGAATACAGTTAGTAAACAAAGCTCACACTAGGCACTCTGGTACATAGTTGTCATTTGCGATGGTAACCAAAACCTGAGGTTTGTGATTTTATGACCGACCATATCTCGGAGACTAGAATACTACGAGTCGATAGAAGAACCGACATCAGCTTTTCCTCAATAGTTATTTTAATATTACTCATTTTAAAACTTAGACATTAAAATCGTTGGTGTTTTGTTACAGTGCCTCGTCACTCTCATCGTGCTGGTGACCAACAACATGGAATCTCTGATCGTGTACGTGACCGCTGTGGAGGCGCTGTTCACTCTCTGCTCGGTGGCCGGCCTGCTCTGGATGCGGTACACGCGGCCGCAGCTCACCAGGCCCATCCGTGTGACCCTCCTCCTCCCTATTGCCTTCATCATCATATGCACCTTCATAGTTGTCTTCTCCTGTTTCACTCATCCCAAAGAGGTCGGCATCGGTGTTGCCTTCACCGCACTTGGCATCCCCATCTACATGGTCTTCATTCAGTGGCAGAACAAACCCAAGTGGCTCCAGACAGCGTGCAACTCATTCAACTTAGCCTGCTCCAAACTCTTCCTCTGTCTACCAGAGAACTCGAAGGAGTTATGATCTCTGCGATCCTTATGCGATCTCAATGGAGATTCCAAGTGATTCTATTCAATTATTACTTACGTTTAAGTAATTTATGTATGTTTATTTATAACTGGCGCTGTGTCTAATCTAACTCGAATATTGATGATCTGTTTAATTTTAAATTGACGATACGATTCCATTGCATTGTAGGTTAAGTTTATAATTGTGACATTTAGTTTTAAATAAATGTCTTATAAATTATAGCCGTTATTTATTTTAATCCTATAAAATTACTTAACAATTGGACAGTGTCTTTTTACTGGAATCTTACCACAAAAAGCAGAACACGCTTTCTCGCTAACTTCTGTTCTTTTTGCTTTTTACTTGGTTGTTTACCTGCACTAATTACATGCACTAATGCGTGATGAATTTGCCATTTGATTTGCCATATTTTTTTATAATAAATGAGAATTTATATAAAAATATGACAAAATTTTAACTGTAGGTATACTTACTTGTTAGTTACCCAAAAGGCGCTGCTACAATACCATACAATTTCTCGTTTTCAATAAAGTGATCTTTGTAGATCTCTAAAGGTAAATACGAGGTATTCCACGAAGCACACCCAAACGAAGCACACCTAAAGTATTCCAAATAAAACTTAAAAATTATTAATTTTCTACTCCACGAAACACACTTACGAATATCACTCGCATAGTGCGGGGACTAAGAAATAAAAATGTCGACAGAAGAAAATATTTGTTATATATTAAGACCAACTTTAATTTACCCACTTACTCCTGAATTACCTTTTTTTGTAAGATTTGTTTGAAATTTCATATACTCTTTAAATTTATCATCATAAGTAATCCATA
The DNA here is from genome assembly GCA_947562085.1 of Eudonia lacustrata. Classification (NCBI taxonomy): domain Eukaryota; kingdom Metazoa; phylum Arthropoda; class Insecta; order Lepidoptera; family Crambidae; genus Eudonia; species Eudonia lacustrata. The sequence goes on along the minus strand of OX387312.1, from coordinate 18,434,516 downwards.
AAAAATAAGTAAATAAAATAAAAAATATTTTAAAAAATATTCCATTTGAAGAAAAGCCGGAAAATGCCGTGTCTTAAACGACACAGTAGGAAAATATGCTACTATGACAGCTTATTATTCAGATTTATTACGGCTCCATAATACATTGACAAAAACGACAATGAATCACATAAATCTCAATAAAATGTTTTATTCAGATATTTTTATACACATACGGTAATTTTCTGTTTTTGATATTATTCAAAACATGTTTTCGGATGTAATGTTACGTTGCATTTCATGCAATAAACATTTGCGCTATTATGAGTGACAGACACCACAACGCCTCTATATTTTATCAGGCGACCATTATGAGTATACTGCATTGCTGTGGTGGCTCTACTTTGTGATGGCTTTCCATCCCTATGACTGTCAGCTTGTTTATTTCAAAAAAACATAGCGACATTCCTCCAAAATTTCAAATGATCCAACTGCCCACCATTTATCTTGTATAACTGCCAGGCATCATAAGTGGCCATATCAAGGCAATGACTGATACATACATGAGAAGAAACACTTTTTCCCACGGACACTAGTCCTATAAATACCAATATTTTGACCTACTAATAGCTGTGCTAAAGATAAACAGTCATCCTCACTAGCATCAGAAGAATCATCATGTTGAATTTCAGCAGGTGCTCTGAGATGGGACTCAGGTAGATTTTGGAGCAACACATAGTCTTCATCTCCAGAGTCTTCATCTGTAACTTCCACGCTACAGTTTTCTGGCGGTATCTGCAGAATCTGGAACCTCATTTTTATCATTTATCTCCAACTCCTCAAAAATTTCATTCAACGACAGCGGGATATTTAAATTCTTGTGAGAAATACATAATATTAAAGAAATATGCAATAAAAATAATAATATTGTTTTTAAATAATAAAAAGACGCAGTTGAAAAATGTTCTAATATTAAATGGTAGTATAGCAGATAGCAGTTCATTCTCCTACCGTGTCTTTTACGGAACACCTAAAGTAGAAGGCAAATATCATATGAAATATTATAAAATAACAATTTGTTTTTTATTTTCTTGCAATATAGGAACAAAATATTGATAATCTGTTCTTACACAAATACAAATCGCGGTAAAACATTATCTCAACTCATCTTGATTTACTCATTGCAATAATCACAAAATTCAAACTTATTACAAACGAAATAATTCACAATAACCACATGGTTATTGTGAAGTAATAACTGTGAGTTACATGTAATATATTTCGTTTGTAATAAGTTTGAATTATAATCTTGACTGTCAGATCCAACACACAAAAAAGAACAAAGTACCCACATAAACTTTTATATTTTATTAAAGTTGGTGTGTCGTTAAAGACACAGTAGGAGTTTTTTTTTTATACTTAGCACGGCAAATGACTCCATACCACCTGATGTTAAGTCGAAATGGAGTCCAGACGCGAAGACAACTGGTGCAGCGTGAAAACAACGCAGCATCAGTCAACCTCACTCTGCCGGCCCACAAGGTGCTTCTTCACGCCTCGTATGAAGGACCCAATATCATAGGAAGGAGGGAAAACGTGTGCTGGTAAAATATTCCATCTTTTGGAGGTGCGACAAAGAAACGAGTCACCAAATTTCTTTGTGCTCGATGGGATATGTGTGACAGTAAAGCGATGACTCCGGAGAGCAGCACGTGTACTCCTAAGGAGGAAGGGAGAAGGTGGGATAAGGTCAAACAGTTCTTCAGAGCACTCGCCTTGGTACAAGCGATAGAAAACGCTGAGTGACGCTATATCTCTACGCAATTGCAGGGGTTCGAGAGTATTAGTGACCTTTGCATTGCCGATAATACGTACAGCGCGACGCTGCAATCTGTCTAAGGCATCGAGAAGGTACTTTGTGGAACCGTCCCAGATGTGCGAGCAATACTCCACGCAAGACCGTACCTAAGTCTTGTACAAAAGACACAACTGGTCAGGCGTAAAGAATCGCCGCACTCTGTTCAGGACACCGAGTTTTCGTGAGGCAGTTTTGATCACGGCTTCGATATTGCTCTGCAGGCTTAGAGATGTGCCCGGAAGAGTTGGAAGGGGAAGGTGGTGGGGAATGGTGACTTCTTGGCCGTAAACGCACATACCTGTGTTTTCTTAGCATTGAACTCAACATGATTATTGGAGCCCCAATTAGATATGAGGTCCAATACCCGATTGAGCTCAATGACAAGATTCACTCGTTTCTCTTCAGTTTCAACTCGCCCAGCCGCAGGGTGTCCGTTATACCCACCGTGCACTGTACTATCATCTGCATAGCAATGAATATTTCCATGTGGAAGCATAATATTGATATGCAGAAGAAACAACGTGGGTGACTGAACGGAACCCTGAGGGACACCAGCGTTCACTGACATGAGCCAAGAAGCGCATCCATCAGACAGGACACGAATTCTACGCTCGTGCAGGAAGCCAGCGACCCAGTTGCAGAACTGTGCAGGCAGACCGTATGCCGGGAGCTTGGAGAGAAGAGCTTTGTGCCAGACCCGATCAAATGCCTTGGCTATGTCGAGGCTAACAGCCACCGACTCACCACGCTTGTCAATAGCCTCACCCCAGAGATGTGCGACGTACGCTAGAAGATCACCCGTTGATCGTGAATAATGGAGTGTTCTTCTAGGTAGTGGACAAGTTGTTTATTTATAATGCGCTCCATTACTTTGCACAAAACTGAAGTTACGGCTATGGGGCGGTAATTCGATGGATCTGACCGATCTCCTTTTTTGGGGACCGGTTGCACATTAGCTTCTCTCCAAGATTCCGGCACACAACCTGAAGAGAGTGAGAGACGGTAAAGGCGCGTTAACACGGGGGACAACTCCGCTGCATACTTTTTTAGGACTATTGGAGGGATGCCATCAGGACCATTAGCTTTCCGGACATCGATTGACTGCAGCTCCGCACGGACGTCACACAGCCTGATTTTAAAATCGGGCATTGTGTGGCTACAGTGAGAAATTGTAGGTGGCTGTGCATTGCAATCATCGACTCGGGAGTTAGCCGCAAAGAGTTTGGTCAGGAGATCGACCTTCTCCTGCGGCTTGTGAGCTAAAGTTCTGTTAGGGCATCTCAATGGTGGCAGCGAGGGTTGGCAGAAGTTTGATTGCAAGGCTTTGGCCAGACGCCAGTAGCTACGGCTGCCCGTAGGATGCGTCAGTAGTTCTTGGCCGACTCGTGCAACGCGTTGAGCATCCGCTCTAATGTAAGCTCTTTTGCAGGACTTGGTGGCATTATTATAGGCTGCTTTCAGCGAGCGGGTTTCGGGATCCCCAAGAGCTTTACCCCTGATACAAGCGCGGTATGCCGCCTGCTTGTTATCAACAGCGTTGGCACACTCGCGGTTGAACCATCGGTTGCGCCTGCCTTTGCTGATGAGATAGGAGTGCGGAATATAGTATTCCATCCCTAAAACTAGTGGGTTACATCAATCCGTTTCATTCATAAAGTGATTTACTCCTCACACTAATAGGCGTTGCAAATTATACGTATCAAAATTACTTTTGTACCTAACTAATTTTAATTGTGATAAATACCTTTCACATTATATTTTTTTCTAAAGTTAACGCGAACACTACTTATACCGAGTGGCAGTGTTCAACACCAGATTTCGACCCGATCCGATCCGAACCCCTCGGAGAAGTAGTAGGGCATGGGCACGCGCCTAGTGCGTGATGCCGTTCCGTCTAGAAAACCTTCGAAGGTGATTCGATTCACACAGCTCGAGGAACCCTTTAAGTTTCTCGCCGCCCCCATAAAAATCTGATGAAGCTGTAAATGCCGTCTGAAGCAATCAGCAAACTCTCACCAAAAAAAAACAGATTTCGTTGCCAAAAATAATATAGAATTTAATAAATGACAACTAGAAAGAGGTGGTCCGTATTCGATTGTCGCTAAAGTCATAAACCAGTTGCTGATCCCCTTTTTTCCAGTTATTATTATGAGCCTGTAAGTGTCCCACTGCAGGGCAAAGGCCTCTGTCATGATGGGTTTAGACAATTAACCCACAACGCTTGTCTAATTCGGGTTGGTGGGTGCGCAGTGAGCCATCTCATTAGGCCCGTAGGTGCCGCCGTTGTATGTGTAGTGATCGAGACTACTTAGTTGGGCGAACTTACTAGCAGCCGTCTCGTTCTGCGTTTGTACGTAGACGACGTTTATGAAGACAATGAGAGGAGGTAACAAGCGAGGTGGACTTCCTTGTCATCCGCGGCTACGACAACATCTATTTTATTATATTCTATGTTTCTTGAAATACCAATAATTGAGTAGTTCTCATTAATTTACGCCCCCGTTATTCATTCATTACAACCGCCGGTTGTAATAGTACGCTTGATATTCTTCCACCACCACCTCAAATCGACATCCTGCAATGCCGATTGTTCCGCCAGAAGCCTCTTAAGGAAGTGACGTCTCTTCCAGTAATTAAAGGAAACAATGTGGATCAATGGTTTTCCTGTCGAACCCGGCGCCACTACCCTACATTGAAATCCTGACTATGTAAATACTTTGCTGGGTACTTAGTCAAAGGTAGACTGAGGGTTGATTGTCTACAACAACAATTCACAAATTGTAAACTACTTTTAATGGAGCACGTTCTGATTCACACAGATGTTGTTCCATTGTTTTTGTTAATTGAATGTGGTGTTTGGGCTGAGATTAAATAAACTGAATGATGGGATCCTAAGCAGATGTTAAACAATTACACTTCCCTGTTACGATGCAAGTCGATCTGCATACAAGCAAAAAGGATGCAAATAGTGCTTGATCCACTGGATTCAAGGCAAAAAAATTAAAAAACGCTATTTATCTAAAATCTTTATTTTTATATTCACAGTCTGCAAACGAGCAGGCGGGCCGCCTGATGATGAGCGGTCACCGCCGCCCATGGACATCAGCAATATCAGAGATGTTGCTTTTGTGTTGCCGACCTGAAAAACACCTCTTAACACCCCTTTTAAAAGAACCCATGTCGTAGCTTAATGGGAAAACCTCGGATGGCAGCTCATTCCACAGTTTGATGGATGATCTGGATGCGCTATTAAAAAAATAAAACACTGAGCGATTTTTAATAAGTTACGTATTAAGTATACTTAATATATATGTATAATACTTTAGTATATTTAAAAGTTAATCATGTAAATAGATACTGTCTAGAGGTGAACTTGAGTTTCTTTTCTACCCAGGAAATGTCATATTCTGCATTTTGGAAACAGTAATATTGTTGCTAATAACATAGTCTTTTATATTAGTATAACATTTATATTTATCGGCGTTGTATGTTTATACTTATTAAAGAAAACATGCTTATAGAAACGCATTTCAGATCATACAATAGATTTATGCATTAAAAGTTTTATTACATTGTTAATTTTATGAATTTTACTAAATTTATTTATTGTATTATATTTTAACATTATTAATTTTAAAATTACTGAACCTTGTATATCGCTTAAGGCTGACTTATCCAATAAGGAAGCACCTAAATGAAAAACGAAAAATAACATCAATGTTTGTAGTATTGTTGTGTTCCGGCAGCTAGAGATAAGATAGCCTTTGGCACCTCCTCTAGTGAATAAAACTAGAAAACCGAATACAAGAAGTAACAATTAGCAAATATAAATAGCAATTATTAAATAAAACTAACCAACATTTCATTATAAAGCTGTAAACGCTGGGATGATAAGGCCAATCACGCACTTTACCAGAAATTCTCAACCACCGAGGAACTGGCTATCTTATCTGCAAGCCAACTAAAATAAGACTGTAGCTAAGCCAAGTTTTGTCGACCTCATTGGTCGAGTGGTTTGTACACCGGTTTTCATGGTGTCGCCATCTCTGAGGTCCCGGGTTCGATCCCCGGTCGGGTCAATTTAGAAATTATCGTTTTTCTAAATTGTCTCGGGTCTGGGTGTTTTCTATGTATAATAATTATGTATTTAAGTATTTTAAGTATGTTTATCCGTTGTCTAGTAACCATTTAACGAGTTTCATAACGAAGCTTCTCTTGGGCTAGGTATTTGGTGTGAGTGTAGGAAAGTTTATTTATTATTGTTTATTAAGTGGCCTTAGACCCAAGCCCTAAACGAACGGAGTACACTTGAATCCCCGTTGGGAATCGAAACCAGGACTTCTGAGACTGAAGCCTAATACTTATATTACACGTTATATGTAACTAGGTATAAAGATGGTTTACACATAGACAGTGGCCAGGGGCTACCTGGGTTATGTAGGATTATCCTCCAACTCCCCCGTCCAGCTACGAAACTCAACAGGGAGAAGAGGACCTATCCACTATAAATACCTAATACCATTCCTTCTCTGCCACAGGGATTGGCTCGGCACCACGAACGGCAAGCACTGAGTAATTACCCCCGAACCTAGTTTCTCCCCGCCTACTATTAACTCTGAGGCAAAAAACATCTTGCTGCATGTTGCTGCTAATCCATAAATTCACATCAGGACCACGCACAGGGTTGACACACAAACGGGTGATAAGGTAGCGTGTAGCGAGTAGAGCTAGAAACTAGCGAGCAGCGACAAGCGAGTTGTAGTTCCGATAGTTTTGTCGCTGGGCTATAAGCGAGTGTTCTTGTGGGCGATGGGCGATTACTCGCACTACTCGCTCGGGGGCGGCAAGTCCTGTAGACATGAGCAAAGTCGTTATTTTTCAATCACCGTGACTGTCGTTCCAGTTACACAAGAAACGTGTGTCACGTCGATCACGTCAATATCGTAAGAAACACAGTTACGGTATATTTAAGAAAAACATACTTACATCTCGTTATTATTTTATGTTGTCTTGTCATTCTTAAATACGTAAGAAAATATTCATTTGACAACTCGTTGACTCGTCGTACTGAGAAGAACCGGCAAGAAACTCAGCAAGTGTCCAGCTCTTTTCTCTCTTACAGCGTCAAAAATATTGGAAAATGCCCCATGATGATGAATGATGATGATTAAATGATCTATATCTATTGTAACTTTCTTAAGCGAGTAAATAGTCTATAATTCTTCGCTTACTCGCCGGTGGCGTTAAGACAGCTGCCTAATAATTCTCACTATCTAATATATAAAATTCTCGTGTCACAGTTTTCGTTGCCATACTCCTCCGAAACGGCTTGACCGATTTTGATGAAATTTTTTGTGCTTATCCGGTATCTATGAGAATCGGCCAACATCTATTTTTTTTTTTTATTTATATGGCAAAACAACGTTTGCCGGGTCAGCTAGTATATTTATAAAATTTACAAAATACAGTGAAACAATTAAACGCCTAACGCTAACGGGTAGCCTTCCCGGTAGCATAGCGGTCAGTGCAGCCGCCCGGATTGCGGAAGACCAAGGTTCAATTCCTGGCTGGGTCGGGTAGGCGTTTAATTTTTTTTTTTCCACTGTATTTTGTAAATTTTATAAATATTTAATTTAGATTCAGTGCAGCAATTAGCACTTGAAAATAAAAAGTAAAAATTCTCACTATGATAATACTTGTATTAGATCACCGGCAAATACGAGAGGGAGAAGTACACGCACTAATTAACACAGAGTGAGCCAAATATTTGAGAGTAACCGCGGGTCGTGCTCAATGGCGTGCACTTGGAGACGCCTATGTCCAGCAGAGGATGTGTGTAGGCTGATGAAGATGATGATGATGATGATGAAAAATATTGTTATAGGTTAAAAAATCTTGCCCTATACGATGTTCTACTAGGTAGGTACACTAGGTTTGATTAGTTGCTCACGGATACATTTTGGTACTAGCTAAGATTCTACCAAAATGTATAGAGGTCAGGAGAGCTAAACTCGATAGGTCCCAGGTGGTTGCGTATTGCCTTAGTGTTAAGTATATATAAACGTCTTGCAGTAAATAAGATAGCAAGCATGATTGTTTGCAAAAGGTGTTTTGCTAACACATAATTCGCTTTTTACAGCTAACAAAAAACTCAAGTGCTGGAAGTTTTAAGCAACGATTTTCATTGGACAAAAAATTTGCCCGCCATTATGACTACAGAAGGCAGACATGACACAAGCATCAAGGTCATGAAGAGATTGGTTTTATTCTCAAAACGGTCGTCGCTGAAGCGTGAAGCCACTGCTCGTGCTCGCCGGTATGTCCGCACGACACGTACCCACATAATGGTGACAAGTAGGTACACCACACCATTGTACCACCTCCATTGTGTTCCGACTGAGGAAATTGCCAAAAATTCAACTTATGTAATGGTCACGGATATCATGTCCAGTTGAGTGCGTGGTTATCCTTGGTCCGGGGTTAACTTGTTTCGAATTGTGTAGTCATTTTTTGCCGAAAAATTTGCTGTTAACTGTCAATAGTCTTTGCAGCGTTACCAGGTTTGTGGGCAGTGAGAAATATAATGAGACCTCAAGCCGTAGTGTCCAAAGAATTCTTGGTGTTTTCTATGGGGGTTGCCTGTGGTCATGATGCGCGAGCGTGTTACCTATCTACCGGAGTGCCACCAGTTTGAAATCCAGAGTGCTCCTCTAAATGCAATAGAGAGACGAACCAATTGTCATGATCAATTTGTTAAACTAAAAATCTTCCATGGTCTATTTCCAATTGTTTTGTTGTTTTCTTGTCGCAAATGAACAAACAGCATCTTTTAGAGTTTAGCGTCAGAAGTGAGTGGTTTCGATTAACCCTCACCGCGTAAAATCATAGATCACATGTGTAGTTCATCACTTCTCTTTTATTTTGGGTTACAGCAATAGCCTGCTTTCGTGAAGAATCGTTAACATCAGTCTCCAGCGCCAGTAAACCATACTGATCCTTATTGCAAAAGATAACTTACTTAGATCAAAGGTCAATACTTTCGAGGTGTTATCAACAATCAGCTTGCATAACCTTTATAGTGCTTGTTACTTCCGGAGGATATGACATAAAAGGTCAGAAGAATTTAAGTAAAAATTAACTTTTACTAATTCTATGTTAGCTTCAATCAATATTTTCCGATTGTATTTACTATAGGGAGTTGTTTGTTGACAGTCGCTATCAGCATCGGTGGCTGGGAACGTTTGCCTTGGGCGCAGTGGGCAAATAGACAAAGCGATTACGACGATTACCTAACCTATCTACTTCACACGTCTTCTAGTAATATTGACGTAATTCCAGCCGTTTCCAATTTATATAATATTTAATAACATTCGGTAGAAATATTTTTAAACTTGGTAGGATGATTGTTTAAATCATATTCCATAAATTTTTCGTTAACTTGTAAATTAAAGAAACCTTAAAGCAAACAGTTAATTTTATTTGGTGCATCAAATAAAATTAACTGTTAATTTACCATTTTATTTTATTTGATGCACCATTACCATTGGCTTTCATTTACTAATGTAAAATATCAATACCAATGATAACTATTGGAATTTTGAATTCTGGCTAAAATCTGACTGGATGGTGGACCACGCTAATATTTATTTCTGCCACCAGACAATTTTCAGGGCATTTCTATGCCCTGTAAAAATTATTGGGCACTGTAATATAGGCATATATAACACTAATATTACGGTCGGCAACGCAAGTGTGATACCACTTGTTACAACATAGTAGTCCATTGGCCACATTGACCGCTTTCCATATGGCCGTTAAATGCTCGATTGCCGGCTCAGTGACAAAAAGATAAAATAAACAAATAAGTAAGCCAAATTAAGCATAATATTTTATAATTCTAACATTAATGAATTTTTATTTTTTTATTTTATTAAATTATTATTAAGTGCAAAGTCGTAAAGTGTAATTTTTTTTCAGAAGCTTTAGTCATTACTCTTATTACCCATTTTTAGTGGGAATTTAAAATTTTAAGATCAATAAACAAGCGGCGCCTCCCAATGTCTTAGTTCTCTTCTACCACATGGGAAACAAAAAATAAATTAATAAAAAATAACAAAATGTAGACAATCGGAAAACTTATTTTCAGGAAAATGCTGCTTACGACTTTGTGGCGGAAAGTGTCGATGTGGTAACTTAGTACAATATGAAGATAGTAAAGGGACATTATAAATAGGGCGAATAATTAAAAAAATTGCGACTCTTAATTGGGTACTATAAAACTAAGCCGAGCAGCGAGAATATGCATTTGCAAAATATAACTTAACTGGCGATATTCATCAATCACAAAAAAAAGGAAAAATGAGCTACTGAAAATGAGATATAATTAATCTAAGCTAGCATACAAAATTTCAACTGATCGAATTAAATACATATACGGGCGAAAAAAATACTGAGTGGGCGAAAATTATACCATGTAACTAACTATCGGGGCGAAGCCCCCCGCCACGAAGAAAGGCTAACGAGTTGGTTAGGTTATGGTGACCAAAAACACGCGAGCCGAGCGAGCGGAGCGAGCGTGCCGCGGCAGCGGCCGGCGAAGCGCCAGAAACGACGTTTTTGTACGTGCGAAGTTTTTTTTTTCACCACTTTTGAAGTTAAGTATATGCAACATTTTGAATATAATATGAGTTGTCAAATTGTTACTAAAATAGTAAATTGTTCGCTTACGATTTATTATACTGATCGTTTTGAATAACTAGCTACTAAAATTTGAATTTTCAAGTCGGCGATTTTAATATTTGTTATCGCCCACAGTTTTTCGCCCACTTTGTTATTCAGTAAATCATATGCGATTTTTTAAACCCTATTTATTGGATTTTATGGTCACCCGATTTAATACTACCCGATAGTAAATAGATACAATCAATTTTGAGATTACCCACTTAATGGAAGTAAACATACTTTCCGACACATTACGCAAGGAATATTTTATCAAAGTCACACTTCCTGTTGAATTTTGTAGAAAAATTATAACAACACAAACACTAGTCCGACTACCGGTTGAACTACATGGATAAATAAATGGGTTCAGTATTCATGTAGTTCAATAATTTTTAATTATTGATAAAAAAAAATGTAATTGACGTAGTGTTAATAACGCCAAATTAGCGGACTACTATTACAAATTATTTCAACTACATTTTTTGTACCATGGATTTCCGCAGGATAACGCATGGTTCCATTAATTGATTATTGAAATTTTAACTTTTTTTAGTTCGGTGGGACCTTTGTATTTGCTTCGTGGGTGGGACGCTAAACTACTCTATTAATACCTACTTATCCAGTTAAAACTAATAACTACCTAACCTTAATGCCACTCGAAAGTCATTAAGTTAAATCGATGTTATAAAAATGTATTCACTTTCTAGCTAAACTTGTACTTATATACTTAGGTAATGCTTTAATTAAGCATGATAGTAAGCTAATTACTACTGTCAATAATATTTTTGTCAACATTCTTTCCTTAAATATACTCATATCTATGTGTTGTAGATATCATTTATGACTTAATTAGATAATCTAGGAGCGAGCATACAAATAAAAATGCTTACTCATTAATGCCAGATAGTCGGTAGGTGCAAAACTTAATTAATAATATACGTAAATTACGAAAGAGGAGACTAAAGTTTTATTATTAATATTAGCAACCTCTAATTGTTATAATTAGTATTTTAGATAAGGATCTATTAAGATATGCACTTAACGGGATTGGTATGCCTTGTGGCTCATGTAAAGAAAGCAAACTTGGGGTATACCAGAGTTTTTTTTTAACTGGGACAGTATAAGGAAGTCTAAAGCTCGCGATACAGGGAATCTGCCTTACTAGCCATTTGTTGTTTGTGGTTGTGAAAACAATTTTGGCATACCATAATTTTTTGGTCAAGTGTAAGTTGTAAAAAGAGTCAAATTGATTAAAAACTTTCTAATGCGGATCATCATTCCTTATAAGGATCATTTCATTGTAAAGTAAGAAAATAGTGAAGCAGCAGAAGTCAGTAAAATTTAATGAAATGTTTTCTCATATATTCATACATAACTCGTAATACTAATGTTGCTTTTTAAAATATTTGGAATTTAAAGAGTTGTATTTTTATTAGGCTTATTATTATCGAGGCGAATGAAAAATTAATGGGGTATTACCTATTGGCAACTACAAAAATAACTGGGCAATGTTTAAATAATTTGGCTTTAATTATATTGGATAACCTGCAAATGTAATGGTTTTATAAAAACTAAATAACGGCTGTGACTACATGGAAGTAATTTTTTTACATAGGGCGATTGAAATTCTAGGTGGGGTACTAAAAATAATGACATGGCGACTAATATTATCAGTGGGATAACAAATAATATATTATGGCTATTGTAGGCTTCCATCTAAAAAAACTCTTTCTGGCTCTGATTTACGAGCAGCTGTAAATATTAAAACGAATACTATAAATAAATATTAGGGAATATTTTTTTTTAGTTTTGGAAATCATAATATAATGAAAACGGCGGCAGGCGCACCCGCAGGATAGAAGCGGAGCGCGGGTCGTGGCGCGGGGGGCGAAGCGCGCCGTGTGCCCCTTTTTTCGCATAACATTTTCTATCCTAATATCGATAATATCGATATCGATAGCATAAAATGTTTTGCATAATAGTCACTTTGCATAATGGTTTTTGCCATAATAGTCTTTACGCATAATGTATTCTTTGGCATAATTATCAATTGCCTTAATTGTGTTAACCATAACTTTGTTATCCATAAATTTTAAAGTCATAATATCTTAACGCATAAACTACAGAAGTAGTAGGTAATTATTATACCGAGATGAGCAATGAAACTAATACGATAAATCAAAGTGTGTAATGTCATTGTCATATGCATTTCGAAATTATGAATTTTAATTTTATGCGACCAAATATTTTTTTTTATTAGACAACAGAAATACTAGCTAAAGAAGTCAAGAAATAAAACTATCAATATTTAAATTGCATGCCATTTTTTACTTTATTTGCAGCTCACATGTCTCACCATATATTATGTTAATCAGATCTCAATCCTATTAAATATTACCTAAAATCATTTTAATTGAAATCTCTATTTTACAATTTATGAATGCCTATTTTGTACTTTTTAGCTGCTTCCAAGTTTCCGCTCAACAATAAATTCAATAGCCAAAAAAAAAACTCGATGCAAGTTTAAATTAAACTAAAGCTTTATAATGGATTTTAATGCTGCTAGTTTTTACTTAATACTGTACTCCACCATTACTGCCAACCTATTATATTTGCTATTCACTTTAATTATTTTATAAACCTTAGATCAGATTTATTAGTCGCTGCGTTAAATACATGCCTTTTTATTATAGTAAACATACTCAAGGTAACATAGCAAATCAATTCCTTACAACCTACACTACTACAACCAACACTACCTCAACTGCTGTAATAAAACACGTTACGTGGTTTACGAGGTTCGATTCCGAGTTGTGTATGAGACTTATTGTAATTTTTTTAACCTTTTTACCGCCAACAACTTCTATAGAAGTTCGAGGTTTTTGTGCCGTCCACGCCAGCACTTCTATAGAAGTTCTTCTTTGTACCTACTTTATTAAAATACATTTATACGTTGGCGTACAGCGGGACATCGCGTGCAGGATAGTTGGGCGGTGGAAAGGTTAATGCAGTTTTACTTGACTTTAGAACCTAATACATAATGACTTACGACTAATTTCGCTATCTCTTCCGGTTCGGAACTTTCCCATTACTATCCCATTTGGATTGCTCACTTACACCTTAACTGTAAACAAGTAAAGAAAGTGAAAAGCACTCGCTGTGTGACCAATCACAAAATCTCGGCGACTATTACTGGAGTTTTGGTAGACGAAGGATTATTTCTACTTTCCTGTATGCACCAAGAAGAAAAGGTCGATCGACGGCCTCCTTGGTCGAGTGGTTTGTACACCGGTTTTCATGGTGTCGCCATCTCCGAGTTCCCGGGTTCGATCCCCGGTCGGGTCAATTTAGAAATTATTGTTTTTCTAAATTGTCTCGGGTCTGGATGTTTTCTATGTATAATAAGTATGTATTTAAGTATTTTAAGGATGTTTATCCGTTGTCTAGTAACCATTTTAACGAGTTTCATAACGAAAGTTTAAGTTTAGTTTATTACTGGAGTTTTGGTAGACGAAGGATTATTTCTACTTTCCTGTATGCACCAAGGAGAAAAGAGTCAATGATAGCAAGTAGGTTTTCGGGTAAATGAAACACTATTTCAGATCATTTAAATTTACTTTAAAGACAAACTAAATACAAATGACACAGACAAAGCCAAGTGAGACGGTTGAATTCAAACTGTGTCCAATCCGAATTGTATTATGTATTTCGATCTAGTAACAGCACTTGCTTACACGTACTCGCATAATATCGAATATATTATTATAAAATATGATGAATCATTAATGTAAACAGAACATTCATTATTTTGTTATGGTAATTTTAATATCACTATTTACTTATGTTTTCATTGATTCTTTTATTTACTTTGAACTTTAAAATGGGTTGTCCCGTAGTTTGAACTGAAATTGAGTTTGAAGTTCTCTGGCAAAGTTGTTATGATATTATAATATTTTTATGTTCCTTTACTATATCTTACAAATACAAAATAGGTAGTTTAATATTATTATCATGAAAAAATTGATTCTTCTTTTTTAACCATTCTTATTGGCATAGACAATGTTATTTTTAGTATGAACGAAACCTGAAAACTGTTTGTTCAGAATCAGTAATAGAATCGATTTCAATATTTTTTATACCATGTTACATTTTGACCAAATAATATATACAAAATCTCGAATAAAGTATACCCTACTAAAAAACACAACGGGACAGCACAAAAAGCATGTGACTTCGTAAGTATTCAAGATATTTTTTTTTAGTTCTGATTCTTTAAATGAAAGTATTTGACCCGTGTTTCGATTTTCGTATAAACTAAAAATAAGGTTGTATAGTAATTATGTGACAGCAGACAGCCGCAGCAAAAAGTCAAACGGATACATTTTTCTTTTTGGAAAGAGTTTGCTGGTTGCCTCAAAAGGCATTTTCAGCTTCACCGAGCTTTAAAACGGGAAACGGAAATCGTGGTTCCGAATTACAACCACTTTCGAACAGCAGATAGTCAGTACTTTTTTAAACCGGGTTCAGCTTTTGTTATCTTTTTAGAATGACCTAGAATGTGATGACCGTTTGTACCGTTTGACCACCTCGGCGGCCGTGTGGCAAACCGCTCGATATGAGACCCGGATATGGGGATATTCGGGTTCAATTCCCAGAATGAGCACAGTGTGAATTTTAAAGCATAACCCGGGTTTTGTGATCACCACATTTGGCAAGCGTGGAGATTAAGTCAATACTCATCTATTTTAGCGATGACTTGAATTCAATGGTAGAGGCCTTTTCCTAGTAGAGGGACAGTAAGTATATAGGCTAATTACGTAAATAGAAGTCCTTCATACTCTTCCGTAGGCCGACTATTTTCCGACTTTCTTACAAACCTATACAAAAACACATTATCTAACTGTGACTAATTCGCAATCTAATCCGGAAAGGCGGCCCACATTATAAAGACATCTTACATAATTTGTTAACTTTTACAACCAGATTTCCTTTTTTATATTTTATTTATAAATGCATTTACCGTGAGAAGTGCTCCTACCAAGTTGCAGTACAGTAGGAAACGTTCGTGCGTACCAATCGTGAATATTAATGTCTACTAAACGTGATATGATTAATAAATGTGTGTCTTCGCCAAAATTTTATGAGATAACTATGCGAAATTCTTAAACGATGTAAATAATGTGACACGTTCGCAACAAAGAACAATTTGAGGCAGAAAATGACGTGATCTGATAAATCATTGTTGATCGATGATAATAAATTTAAATATGTACTTACCAACCTACTGCCAAAAACACCCTCAATATTTGGTGTTGCCAAATGTCCTAAAATTGCTAAAAAAAAAAAATTATGTGTGGATTACCTACAGGGAATTAAATGTAGGTATATTAAGTAAGGTCGAACTGTGTACTACACAAAAATTTAAGGACATAAACTTGGCAATCCGACGCGGAAGAGCTGCTTGCGCACCACAGCAGTTCGATGTGATCTTGAGAAAGGTACTGCGTTGATTATTGTAGGAATATCTGCGTTAAGAGTCTAAGTAGGTACTTCAATAACCTTTTTAGTTACATTTTAAAATTAATATTATGGTATGGTACACTGATTGTACCAGGCTGGTTTAAAAAAACACTGTTATCTGATACGAATGACCGAAATGATCTTATATTGATACGATTGGCAAACATTGTTCATGTATGGAGCTATAAAAACGAATGTTACCAAGCATTTGACGTAAATCTGTTTCCAAGACACGAGAGCGTAATTTTTTTTTGCATTTAGCTTTTGTATTGCATGTGATAAGAACTTTTTTGCCAAGATAATTACTTTGAATGACACCTGCACACCTTGAACCCTACCTTTTACACTAACGCGTATTTACTCGCAAATTGAATAGTCGACACCGGTCACCGCGTAAATATTACTTTATTATCAGTAACGGTCTGTCTAAACCGGCCTCGAGGAGACCATCGAGCGGCAGGTGAAAGTCTCAGACGCACACTTCACTTCAAGTAACAAGCACGCTTGCTATCAAACGAGCCGATACGCGATTTCGCCGATAGTTATCTGAAAATAAACAAACAAAAGAGCGGGAGCAGTCTGGCGATGCGCAGCCGCGAGTCGCGTCACCAGTTCGGAAAGGGTGGTGCAGCGATCGGCTCTGTGCTGATAGTGTGCGGAGGCGCGAGTCCGCAGACGCGTGCGGCGCGCGCGCACCGCGGCTCAGTCGCGACAATGTTCACGAGCTGCGTCGTCGTAGCGCTGGCGCTCGCCGCCCTACAGTCGGTCGCAGCAGACATCGCCGTCCCCATGCTGGAAATTGTCAACAACACCCTGGACACCAACGTCTCGCTGCCGAACGAAACCTTCGCCGAACGATACTTCATCAACAAAATATTTGACAAATATGGTGACAGAGGTGTCATCACCTTCGAGGTAAGTCATAATTACATTGTAACTATTTATTATTAAAACACTAAACAAATGTTATGAATCAATGGGTCAATAAAAACAAAAGAGCTAGAAAAAATAACCTCTACTGAAATCAAAACATTTGTTAGTAGGTTTTTGTTATAACTTTTCGGAGCATGTTTGGTGTTGGTACTACAAAACTTAGAAAATAAATTTAAAGTTGGGTCCCCCTCAATAAATTATCATTAGCTGTCGATTACCTAATCAAGATAACATTTCTAAATTAATCACACAAGAAAAGCTAAATTGATAAACCAATCAAAACAAACTACTCAGGACGCGAGGGAAATTTCCAGGTACACGCCACAAGTTGGCATTTTCATATCCACCTTCCCCTTATTTTGTAAACGTAAGTTCATCGAACTTATGAACCATTTATTAACTACGAAAAGATAGTTTCCTTATCTGAATCGGAACACATTTTTACTCATATCTGTGTTTAGTTTAAATCTATCAATCAGTCGATAAGTTATTTGGGTGTGTCTTTTCGCAAATCATAATGTGTTTAAATTCTGCCGATTCTGGCTACTTCTCACATCATTTAAATAATGTTGATAGTTAGTATTGTTAACTCTTTTGTTAGTGCAATACTTTGTTTGGTTTGGGAACTTCATAGCAAGCCTATCACGTCGTCGCAAACAAACACCTTTATGAATTGAATAACGTAACCGCGACGATAATAGTTGAACATCTAGCTGATTACAGCGGATATCTTGTTCCGTGGACGTGGACGTTAATTGCGGATGTCGCAGATTCGAATCTAGACTGTGACAATTTTATGGTCCGTTTCAGTGCCTCTGTGATGTCCACGGGCGGCGGTGACCGCTCACCATCAGACAGCCTGCTCGATATTCTGCAGATATTACTTCCATTGACGAAATAAAGAAAACTACCAAATTATAATATAACATCGACGCCGTGTAACTGCGCAACGAATATTTCAATTACTTAACAATTTTTTTAGTAACGTAAACTATGCAAACATTGCGCCGGCGCGGCGGCGTGACTGCTATATTTGTGTTTGCCGTATGATTATGTCAAATAATGTTATGTCTACATTTTTTAATTCGTAACGCCGTTACTTCGGTAGAGAGTTTTTAGATTATTTCCAGTCTTTTCTACTGCTTTTACCACCTTTAACGAAATGCATGAGTTATCACTATATGTAGCACAGTCCTATTTCTAGGCTAAGGCCTCCGCCATTGTAATCAAGTCGTCGCCACAGTGTATGGTTTTAATAATAAACACCTTAATCTTGTAAAAGATCTTTTACTTTTCTATTTTATATTTTTTTACTATTACTTAATTGATTATCTTTTCAACATTTGTGTTTTTGTAATTTGTTCGCAACAAAATTTGCGTTAAAAATTATATAAACAAAACAAAAACATTTTATTAATTGATGTTTTTTACTATTAATTTATTGATGTTGTCTAAATTATTTATTTTTTTAATTGAAAATATACTCTTCCCTGGCAATAAGACCTCTGTGGCTGCAGTGGGTGTTTGACATAGACCACAACATAGACAGTTAAAATGACTTAAGAAAGTACAAAATTAATTCAGAAGAAGCTAATGAAGATCTGCAAATAAAATCGAGTTCATACCATCTAAACTTGAAACATATCTTTATCTACACGTAGTACAAAATATATCTATCAGAAATTCAAAATATTTAACACTAACGCACCGAGAACGCAGCCACAGAAAGATTATCATACTTAGGTTCAACCAAACCAAAATACTGGACTACCGTATCAATTGCAAAATAATGAATGTTTTGAAAGCAATTGAAACGAATGCAATGGCTGAAAATTAAGACAGGCGAAACAAAATAATATTATTATGGTACACGTGTTTCGGATGACATGTGCCTTAACGAAGACAAAGCATATAGGTAGGTACATAATATGACATTCTTGAAACAGTTTCTACAGCTAAGTCACTGGTGGTCTAGATTACAGGTAGATCTCAAAGTCTAAAATGTATTCGGAGTGGCACAGCCCTTAGATAAGTCGCATAACGCCAATAGAATAGAAATGGAATATAATGATTATCGTATGGGATTGACATAATCCAACGATACGGTTTTTGGTTAGCTTTATGTCAATCCAATATTCTTTAATTATCTATTCCATTTCTATACTACTAAAGTTATGCAATTTGTCTATTGGGATAGGGTTGTCTGGTTTAGATTCTAAACAATCTAATACTTTATACTATTGCTACGTCGAATAGATCTCGCTCAGCATATTATAGCATATTGTCGCAGGTTCAAGTAACTGCAACGCTGATTGCAACGCGATGTACATATGTGTGTTATGTATGATATGTTATGGTAATAGTACAAAACTTGCTATACACAGTTCTTTTTACTTTACTACTGTCATCTACTGTTATCATTAAATTAAGTGATCGGTCATATGGTGATCGATACTTGAACGATCTTTTTTAGAGTTCCGTAGCCAAATGGCAAAAAACGGAACCCTTATGGATTCGTCATGTCTGTCTGTCTGTCTGTCCGTCCGTATGTCACAGCCACTTTTTTCCGAAACTATAAGAACTATACTGTTGAAACTTGGTAAGTAGATGTATTCTGTGAACCGCATTAAGATTTTCACACAAAAATAGAAAAACAAACAATTAATTTTGGGGGACCCCATACTAAGAACTGAAACTCAAAAAAAATATTTCATCAAACCCATACGTGTGGGGTATCTATGGATTGATCTTCAAAAATGATATTGAGGTTTCTAATATCTAAACTGAATAGTTTGCGCGAGAGACACACTTGGCCGCTTTTTTTATGGAGAGAGTTTCGTGATGGCTTTTGGCGACCTTTTTATCGTTTCCAGACCTATTTGGGGGCGGGCGGAGAGAAACTTAAAGCCGTGTGATTGTAACACCGTCAGAGGGCTTCTGAGGGAATTGGATCACGCAAGAGTGTCCCCTTTCGCTACTAATAGCCCCTCCGAAGGGTTCGGATCAGACCGGGAGCGGAACAACCCGTGGGCGCCTCGAAAGGCTAGGGCTAGGACTTCGGCTCGGGTTGATCGTGTCGTGTTCAACTTCGAAAAGTGGACTGGAGTTATCGCAAGTTAAAACAAGCTATATGGGGATCGCAGAAAATTTTGTATACTGATCTCTTTGTATTGAAGATGGCACTAAATAATGATGATGTGGTGATTGTAGTTAACCACTCACATCGTTAGAATCATTGAAGACATGTTTTTAAGTTATTAGTTTTATTATATTGTTAAGTAAACCAAACAATAAATTAAAACTTAGTTTATATTAAAATTAAATTCTTAATTAAGTTTGCAACTCGTCCACCGAGGCGTAATACTTTTAAGTATTACGCCTCGGTGGACGAGTTGCAAAACACTCGGCCCGATATCCGGAGGTCGTGGGTTCAACTCCCAGTTTGAGTAAAGTTTGTTTCGTTTTTTTAATGCATAGCTCGGGTTTGTTAACACCAACCTGCATTTAACCCCAGCTAAGTTAAAATAATAAATATTGGTTCTCGGATTGGATTCGATCACAGAAAAATCGTTGGTGATAGCACTATTTGTGTGATGGTTTTTTTTGTAGATCAAGTAGTTCGTTCATTGGAGCCGCAAAAATTACACTTGGCGTATTGTTCTCCCACAGAAAAGATAAACACAGCGTATATGACTCGACAGATGTTTCGACAATACGCATACAAGTGGGGTTTGCACGAAAATATTCAGCAATTGAATGCCCGACATCCTGCGAGTCGAGTGCGGCGATCAATTGTGTTCAATGCTTACTATTAGTGTGCAATTATCATGAAATTACGATAGTCAATGCTTGGAAAATGTTTTTCTTTTTACCAAATTTCTGTAAGCGGCGGCGATGGTAAAATAAATTTAATGCGAACTTGCCTAATTAGACAAGTTTAATTAAAAGACAAACGAAATACTAAGAACTAATATTGTTTTGTATAATGTAAGTGTTTATTTGTCAATTATTCAACTTGTTAACTATATTAATATTATAAAGCTGAAGAGTTTGTATGTTTGAACGCGCTAATCTCAGGAACTACTGGTTCGAATAGAAAATATCTTTTTGTGTTAGATAGTCCATTTATCAAGGAAGTCTTTAGGCTATATAACATCACGCTGCGACTAATAGGAGCGAAGCATCAGTGAAAAATGTTGCAAAAACGGGAACAAGAGCCTAAAAAATTAAAAATGCTGCCGAAAGTCACTATTCCACGCGGACGAAGTCGCGAGCACAGCTAGTTAGTAATAAGTTGGCGAAGTATTATGGTTAGTTTTAGATTTTTTTATCAATTCAACTCGATAATAGAAATAAAGTTAAAGAATTATTATGCTGAGGTATATATTATTATGTACTCGTATATTCGTTATGTCCTCTGAAGTAATATAACTTTGTTTAAGTACATATAGACTGCTATGAGTAACAATGTATGTTGATAGTACAGTTTCTGAAAGTGAAGTGTTGTCTGAACAATATTTTCATAGATACTTACAGTACATACCTACGTTCTTCGATGTCCTTCATATGTTGTTCCACTTAATAAACTATTTAAACTACACGGGAAAGGAATTGTTTCATTAATAAAAGGATAATATCTACTTAAATATATTGAATTATTATTTAGGACCCATCGATTATGGCGATGACTTGATTTCAATGATGGTGGGCTTTGCTTAGCAGTGGGACAGTATGTTTAGGCTATTTATTTTACTAACTTACTTACTTACTTTCACAGAAAAATATTTTTATTTATTAAGTAAGTATAAATATTATAATTAAGAGAAGTTAAAAAAATATATATATAAATTTACACATAATTTTTACAAATAAAAAAGGGACTCCAAATCGCCGCTAAGCGGGTGAGTGCCCAGGCGGCGTTGCCTCTTTGGATGACCAAACTTAGGCGTTGGCCAATATACGCGCCAGCTCGTGGGTCACCAGTGGTCTCTATAAGTCGAGCGGAAATTTCTTGAAAAAGTTTTCGAGCTGCCGGTCCCCATGGTCCCAAAGTTTCAACCCCAAACGGCGCAAATATGTGCCCAAGGCTTAGAGAACTATATTTGCGCCGTTTGAGTTCCTCAGCCGCTGTAGCTGCCGCGCCAGCACTAACCGAGGTTGCCCTAATATGGGTTGGAGCCAGGGTGTCCACTCACGTCACATCCCACACCAGGGATCGACCCTGCGACCAGGCAACGAACGTACTTACTTACTTATATTTGTGATATAATAAATAACTAACCTTATTATCTGTATTACAGTGGCAATCAGGTATTCAAAGACATACCACATTCAGTAAAATAAAAAATGTTAAAATCGAATAATACCCAATTCGGCGCGCTTAGTAGAAAACAAACCGCACAATACAATTGCAGTTTATTATTTGTATGTGAGTGACGAATGCAAATTACAATAGAGCAGTTTATCTGAAGTAAAGCACAAGCAAATTAACAACAGTGATAAAAAAACTAACGCGTCGACTAAAACACACAAGATTTTTTTTTAAAGATACTGCTTTTGAATGCAAGTAGCCGTTACATCAGCGTTACCGGGCTTTGTTGGGCGGCGAGTAGAGACAACACGGGATCAGTCATCATTCCCGCGGACCCGTGGGATTTGCGGGAATAAAAAAAACACAGTTTTCGTTATGTATACCACTTAGTTTTGTTCATAAATTTGTGAAGTGTTATTTTTTTATCATTCGATGAAGCTGGAATCGCTTGTTTTCGACTAACCAGTTTAGATATTACTCTCCACAAGTGTTAGTCTATATAATTAGTTAGTTGCCTACTTGGGCCATGTTCTGCGTGACGGAGATACCAGCTCTTACGTAACATTATGATGGGAAAAATTGCTGGAAAAAGGAAGGTTGGAAGATGGAAAATGTCATGGCTTCGTAACATCCGAGAATGGACCGGTATCAAAACAATGGAACAATTATTCTGACTTTCTCTGGATAAGATAAGATTTCCTAAACTGACTGCTGACTTTCAGTAATGTCTCCATTACTGAAGGTCAGCAGTATGAATTTTGTTTACTATCCGTATTCATTCGATTACGTTAAGGGTGGGCCGACCAAAAAATGCCAAAAATGCAGTTACGGTTAAGTAAATATAATTGAAAATACTATCGTATTAAATGAACAAAATATATATTTAGTATCATAGGGAACGTGTTTACAATTTGTCAGAACCATAAATTCATAGCACGCTATAGTTTTTTCTACAATATCATTTAAAGTTGGGCAAAGATCATGAAAACGAGTGGCGGCGTTTAGTAGATTTCTTATAGTTTATCTAAATTATTGTACCTCTGATTTTGTCTAAACAATCATCAATGGATAAACTACAAATTGCTAGACTACATTTTTGATTCATCAAGTGGTTATTTAAATTTAAATATATGATGTACATTACCATGCAAACTTCCACCAAAAATTGGTTTGAACGAGACCTAGTAAGTAGTTTTTTTTAATACGTCATAAATCGTAAACCACAATTTACCTTTCATTCAATCAACTCAAATATATAAAAAAACATTTAATTACATAAACATACACGAACTACAAGAACTTTTATATTGGATCACGCAAGAGTGTCCCCTTTCGCTACTAATAGCCCCTCTGAAGGGTTCGGATCAGACCGGGAGCGGAACAACCCGTGGGCGCCTCGAAAGGCTAGGGCTAGGACTTCGGCTCGGGTTGATCGTGTCGTGTTCAACTTCGAAAAGTGGACTGGAGTTATCGCAAGTTAAAACAAGCTATATGGGGATCGCAGAAAATTTTGTATACTGATCTCTTTGTATTGAAGATGGCACTAAATAATGATGATGTGGTGATTGTAGTTAACCACTTACATCGTTAGAATCATTGAAGACATGTTTTTAAGTTATTAGTTTTATTATATTGTTAAGTAAACCAAACAATAAATTAAAACTTAGTTTATATTAAAATTAAATTCTTAATTAAGTTTGCAACTCGTCCACCGATGCGTAATACTTTTAAGTATTACGCCTCGGTGGTCGAGTTGCTAAACACTCGGCCCGATATCCGGAGGTCGTGGGTTCAACTCCCAGTTTGAGTAAAGTTTGTTTCGTTTTTTTAATGCATAGCTCGGGTTTGTTAATTTTATGTAAATTAATGTTAAATATATATTTCATAGGGAACGTGTTTACAATTTGTCAGAACCATAAATTCATAGCACGCTATAGTTTTTTCTACAATATCATTTAAAGTTGGGCAAAGATCATGAAAACGAGTGGCGGCGTTTAGTAGATTTCTTATAGTTTATCTAAATTATTGTACCTCTGATTTTGTCTAAACAATCATCAATGGATAAACTACAAATTGCTAGACTACATTTTTGATTCATCAAGTGGTTATTTAAATAATATTTTTTTATTAAGCACCTTAAATTCCCCATACAAAATTAGTATGGCCGCGCGGCATCAAATAAATATGGACGACGACATTTCAAATAAAACATATGACACTTGTCACTTACGGACCCTTAACGAAAACGAGAATTTGTATGGCAAAATGTTAACTCTTCTCGTATGCCGCCAGGAGGCGCTGCTTCAATGCCATACTAATTTTCGTTTCTGAAAACGAAATCGAATGAACACGGATAGTAAACGAAACACACAGGCACCCTAAAATATAGTGCGTGTGACAGGGGTTTTTGTACTCTCCGAGATGATGTATGTAAATGTAAACCTACCTATTTATTTGTAAACACCGAAACGTGTTATTAGAGACACAGACAACTGATTTGGTGCAGACATTTAGTGAATCGTGTTGTTGCATTGACAATGCTATATTTATTTGTACGATAACTTTTTGCCATCTTGTAGGTAGGGACATGATCCTATTGCTATAGAAATTTTGGGGCTTCTAATCAAAGTACCGCGACAAGTGGTTTTAGCAGTCCTCTCGTGATGTTAACCTGACACTGCTTAAAGAATTCTGAAGAGACCGAAACAGGTGGAAATCTGAAGGTGCAAGGTCAGGACTATACGGCGGATGCATTAACACCTCCCAGCCGAACTCTCTTAATTTTTGCTGAGTGGCTAAAGATATGTGAGGTCTAGCGTTATCATGATGAAAAACCACACCCCTTCTGTTGTTTAATTCCAGCCGCTTTCTTTCAACTTCTTGCTTTATCATCATCTGTTCGCAGTAGAGTTCAGAATCGTTGGTCCTGCCTGGTGTAACAGCTCATAATGAATAATGCCCTTCCAATCCAACCACACAGCATCACCTTGTTGCGAGTTAACCCGGGTTTCGCCACAGTCTGTGAAGCCTGACCGGCCTTTGACCACGACCTTTTTCGCACGTTCTTGTCGTACGTGATCGACTTTTCATCACCAGTTATCAGCTTCTTCAAAAATGGTTCGGTTTCATTACGTCGTAATAAAGAATCACAAATGAGTACACGGTTCATTATGTTTCTTTCAGTGAGCTCGTGAGGTACCCAAATATCGAGCTTTTTGTGTACCCAGTTTTTTTCAAATGCGCCAAAACTGTTTTGTGGTCAATTCCTAGTTCTTCAGGTACGTCTTAACTACTGATATTTACCGGTCTTGCTCCACTTTTTCAAGAATGGCATCCGTTTTATCCGTACTAAGGCGACCAGAGCGACGTGCATCTTTGACAAAATATTTTCAAAATTTCCAGATTGAAAACGCTTAAACCAAATTTGTGCAACTCTCACAGACACTGCACTAGGTCCATAAACATCGCAAAATTTTTTCGGGGCTTGCGTTACATTTTTACCTTTTTTGTAGTAAACTTTTAAAACGTATCGAATTTCTTCATTAGATACACTCGTTTTGACAGTAAGAAAAACAAATGCAAATCACACATTTTCCTAATTTGAATTTGGAATTACGTTCTTTAAAATTCGAACTTTTAATGATACCAAAACCAGCCAGATACAAATAGTTAGCCAAGGAAATATTTATATATTATGTAAATATAGCCATATACTACAGAATATTTTGAGAGAGTTTGCGTTATTGTGCTTGAATTGTAAGTTCGTTTATTGATTGTGATAGATTCAACTATTGTAATTAGTGGTAATTAAAAAATACCTATACCTATGCCATAAGACTTGCCTCAACCAAGACATTAACCAGGACTAAAGGCTTCACGTGCCATTGAAGCAAAGAGGAGCCCGGAGTATTTTAATTGGTTACCTGTCCGGTGACGACGACCTTGCGAAAGTTGCTCATCTTACAAGATTGCATTCCGAAAGTTTCCACAAGCAGATCCGGGCCAGACCCGGTGTGGGTTAGATAGAATCCTGCTCGTTTTTCCGGATTATAATTAGTTCACAACGAAATTTACATAAAAGCTATATACACCAATATTTCAATAGTTGACTTGTTTCTCGTAATCAATACCGGAAGTTAAAACAATATTAACTATTGGTACCTAACAATTGATTTCACTAACCACTACAGCGCCAAGACGGATCCAATGTTTACTGATAGTAAACTTTAAAACGTTATCGGTGATAAAGTAGTAAGTAGTAATACATTGTGTAAGTTACAATGTATTTGCTTGTAATTATCTAAAACTGATAGATGATAACAAAGCAAAGCACCAATATCTAGTCCGAAATCATTACGCAACCGTAGGCCTAATGTTCTATGGAACGGAGTTCTTCGGTTTAATCGCCGCCGGCGCCGCTGAGTTCCTTCACCGTACCTACTATTCTAATCATCATTCCATCCTTATCACCTTGATGGATGATGGTCTACCAATGTGTGGTTTTAGACATCATCTTAGTATGTAGCGGTTTTCCCCCCCTTCACGACATAGGGACCTTCAAGAAATGTAAATTTTTTCCTCAAAACCGGCAATGCATTTGCGCTGTGACAGTGTAAAAAAGATTTTAATAGGTTCAAAAAAAAAAATTAAACTACGGAGTTCGTATGATATACTGAAATGTATTCTCTTATAATGTAACAATCTATCTATATTAATAAAGAGGTATCGTTTGTGGCTTTGTTTGTTTGTAGGTATGTCGGGCTTAAGGCGAGAGTTTCCAAAAAAACAGTGTTTTTAAATGAGTTTTATTCAAAATGTATACGGATTTTAAATCCAAAAAATATACATGTTATTCATTGGCCTTTTATCTAGTAATTTCGGCTGGTATTTTCACGATATTTTTACAATTTCCTGCATCGAATATTATATCAAACATACGTCTTATTAATAAACTAAATCATTTTATTCAGGCTATACACCGTTTCAGACAAAGAAAAATATACCAAACCAATAGTCTTTGAATATGTGATAGTTGTCGGTCAAATTTTAATAATAAGTAAACGTTCAATAAAATCCATATTATTACGTAATTCAAAGCTCGCGCCATCGTCAGTCCCGAGCGGAACGCCTTGGAAATCTCACAGTCGGAAACGCTCGCTTTAATTGCAAACATTCTTTCACAGATAGAATTCTATATACCTTGCGGGTAACATAGGTTTAATTGTAATTTCATAAAAAATCTCAAATCCACGAAGACGCGCGTGAAGTGCTAGTCATTGATATTCTTGTTGTGAATGACTTTTTATAATTCGCGTCAATGTCATTTCACCATTGCATTTCGGATAGGATTTGGGAAGTCTCGGTATTTTCCAAATCCCAGGACACGACACCACCTAGGTTCAAAGTCCTAGGACTTCTTGGGACTTAAATACTTCTTCAAATAAAATTAGAATCTAAATTTAAAATTTTAACTAAGAATTGGTAGGTAATAATAAAAAACAAAATATTTTCTAATTGTAGGTACATTTGGTGAGATCGTTGGGTTAGACCTTTTTTCCAGCAGTGGCTATCTTTTGGCTGAGATCTAAATCGTGAGATAATTCAAAGTAATATTACTAATAATTATTATCAATCAGTGTTTTCCTTGGGGAACTAACTTGGGTTAGGTATTAAAAAGCGCTTAAAAACAGTGCATTGACAGTTTTGTTCAATAATCTATTTCTGATTTTGGTAATTACGGCTTCGGGCAAGGAGATCTTATTTTAAAAATGTCGAATTTATTGTGTTCAAAGCCTTATATTCTAAACTTTTAGTGCGTATTCTCGCTCTCAGTCTCCGGGAAGCGTGAACGCGTAAACTACGATATAATTTCGATGCACACCTACATTGTATGGAAGTACAAGCGTACCATGCTGTTATTTATAGGCTTTCGAAAGAGAAGTATTTCTGTCACAATTGAAAATTCAAGATAAAAATTATTTGAAAAGTATCATCTTAGATTTACATGTGTTTTGAAACTTTGGTTAACGAACTTTTAAAGTAACTTATTTATGCAAGATAATCGTATTTTCCCCTGTGTGGTGCCGGGGATAAAGAATTGCACCACCCCATCTCTTCCCGTGGGTGTCGTAAAAGTCGACTAAGGGACCATTCCAGAGGATGGGCAGCAGCATCTCTCTGAGGTTAAGTCTCAACTTACTGCGATCGCCAACCCGCCTGCCAAGCGTGGCGATTACGGCAATTACCCCCCATGATTATTTGGGGGAGGCCTTTGTCCAGCAGTAGACGTCTTTTGGCTGAGATGATGATGATGATGATGAATCGTATTTTCCCTAAGTACCTTTTTTAAAGTTTTATTAAAATTGGATCCTTGGTTTATAAAATATTAAACTTTTTAGTTTGTATGAGTTAGCAAGATGTTTTAAGGCTTTCAAGGAACAACGGTAACTAACAAGTATGATAAATAGTTTTGTGAATTTTATTTACTCACTTAATTATGTTTACGAGTATACTGGAATTCTATTCACCAGTTACATAATGAATGCGCTATTACACACGCGGCAGCAATAAGAAGATAAGTGATAAGATATCTATATTAAATAATCTGACGAACTTAAGTCTCGCACGATATCAACAGCTCATAATAATGTCCTTCAACTTGGCATTGCTGTACAGTATACTTACATGGCTACTATAAATGCGCATTAATCTACCTATGAGTATTTAGTTGAAATCGAAATACTCAATTTGTATGTTCGTGAAAGAATGCATAGATAAGTGGTGCACGCAAGTTTCCTTCTGTTCTCGCTTATGCCACTAATTCAAATGACTTTGTCAAAAACAAACATAGTAACATTTTCTTTTTTCAGAAATTTTACAGATCTTTAAACAGTTGACTAATAATTATACGTAAATAGGCACGCATACGCAGCATGTCTTACTGCCTCACTCAGAGAGATCAATTAACGTTAATGATTACTTAGCAAGTATGATTTTTCGTTGCAAATAAGTTTTTGTTAATGACGTCCTCAACACTTTTTAGAGTGAGAAATGATTGGTACTAAGCAGCATTAGCATTAGCACAGCTGATTACCTCTATTTTCATATCATTTATGCGTTATTTTATTTATTCCTCTTTTTAAAACTACCCACTTCATTCTCATGATAAGGTAAGTAATGAGACTAAAGGTAAACGCAATTCACCCCTAATTTCTTGCCGATTTATTTATTTATTTAATTATTTATTTAATAACTATTAAGTCTTCCACCTGTACCTGGTCCTGGTACTAACACCTAACACGAGATACCTACGTCAAACCTCCATTCATTGCTCCGTGCTGAGTTGCTGACGCGAAAGAAGCACAATAAACAAGCATTGTTGTGTTCCGACAGTTAAGAGATAAGATAGCCAGTGCCAGTAGGTGACTGGTTAGCACACTAATTAGTCAATAGAGAATATTTTAAAGACTGTCAAAACGCTGTTTTTAATAGAAATTGTATGGGCGTGAAAACTACGACTTCACGTTGTTCAGTCGAAATTCATGCTTAGGTAAAATTAAAAAAGTAAATAGTAATAATAAATAAATAAATAGATAGAATAAATAAATAGTAATAGTAGTAAAAGTAAGTAGTGTTGAATAATTTCGGCGGGCTGGTTAGAACCACAATAGCTCAATTGGGAGAGCATCTGACCCGGTATGTCAGTAGGGTGAAGGTTGAAATCCTGCTCGTGGCAATTTTTTCAACATTTGTGTTTTTTTTTTGATTTTTAAGAAAAAGGTTAATGTTTTAAAGACCTGTTACGTGTTTATCTCATACGTTTAATGTTCTGGAATTAACTATTGATGTTGTCAACATCTCACATTTATTTATTACCAATGGCTAATACATTTTTTACATTTACAATATAATACATTTTATAAGAATTTTACAAATGAATGCATAACCAGTTAAAGACAAAGACTACATGCATCATGATAAGGGCAATTTATACGAGTGCTGTACTCGTTCACAAAAGAAAAAATATATAACTAATAAGTAATCATTATCAGAACTTATTAACATAGAGCTCTGTCAGACGCTCACTGAGTTTTTTACGAAACTAGGATTCAGCAAACTGCAAACCACAAAATGCAAACGGCAAACCGGGGCGCCTGCCCCGGGCGGCAGATTCAAAAGGGTGCCAAAATCGTAATTGGTTGAAAAAAATTCCAGCGCACTTTGTTCTATCAACTATTCATTTGATTTAAAAACGCCTAGTAAATAAGCCACGATAAAAAATTAGTAAGTGAAGCTTCAGTCTAAAATAATTAAAACCTATCTGCGTTTAACAATGAGCCAGGATCGTTCTTGATCCTCTTGATAAGCCTGATATTTAATTCCGTAGAAAAGAAAGCATGTCGTGTTAAGTTATAGTAAGATAACAGAGAAAAAATACTGAGACCTGAAGACAGAAAAAAATCCTTGATTGTCTGACATCTTTCCCTAGTTTTTTCCTACGTTAATTTTATATCCAACAAATGAAAAAGTTATTTTTACGTGATAAGTTATTAAAGGGTTCTTATTGTCCCATTAACCAAAAATAAATGCTAACCGTTATACTTCCATCCTGTGCGGTGCTGCTGAGCCAGTCCTTCCCTACACAACGCTGAGGTAGCGCCATCTGGCGCTGATTGTTTTTTTGTGTATATATTGTTTTGTATAGATATATTGTAAATATTTTAAATTATTAAATTTCATTTATTTTCCTCTTTTATTTATAATTGTTGATTTATAACAGTTTGGGATTTTTCAACAATTCTTTACGCTGCGCTGGAGAGAGGGGAACCCTTAAGTTTTTTTTATATTTTACGGGTAAGCACAGTGCCTTGATCTAACCTGATTTTGAAGGCCAATGATAGAAGCGCACAACACAACAATGCTACAAACTTGCCCCGGTTAGAAAAAATCGTAAATCCGAGGCTATAGAGGTATATAGTGAATTCATAAACAAATCCGCGCTTTCACCACACTCATTTATCAATATCATGACGTTGATGCGATTCTTATTTGTTTTCCAGGGCTTCGAGCACCTGCTGGACAGCCTCGGGCTGGGCGGGCGCGTGTTCAACTCGCCGCACGCCGTGGAGCTGCACCGCATCAACGGCACCTTCCGGCAGCTGCACGACACGCAGCACCGGCACAAGAGATCGCCTCCTGTCCGTGAGTACTTATTTTTTTAATAAAAAATAGGGTAGTCGCACCGTGTTTGCCACTTTAAGCCCAGCGTTCGATACAATTTTCGTCACCAAAAAATATCATGGTTTTTCATTGAAATTTTATGGGTTGAGCTAGGAAGAAGGAAATTTTTGCTACAGGATGAAAAAATCCGTTGCTAAATATTTTTAACGATTAAAGGAATTGAACCGTATCTGGTGGTCTATAGTTTACCATGGACCGCCGGTTTAGACCCAGAGATCCCGGGTTCCATTCCCAGCGGGATCCGCCTGGCTAGCTACCACCATCTTATCTAAATATATCGCTATAACATCAATGTTTGTAGCATTGTTGTGTTCCTGCAGCTAGAGATAAGATAGCCAGTGCCTAAGTAGCTGAGGAGTCCGGGTGAAATGCGCTTGCACCTTCGACCTTATCATCACTTGATATGAATCAGAAATCACAACATCAGGTGATATGAATGCCGAGTGCTTACCCGTCATATGTAAATGAATGTATGGAAATGAACTTCGGTAATTGGTTTTTCGGTGAATCGTTACATCGGTAAATTTAAGCTTCGTACAAATAAGACATCGTTCAATTAAGTATTCGGTTAATAGTTTTCCCCGCCCGATCCTCTAAATGCCACTACACATTTACAGAATACACTAAACATGCACACTAGTTTAGGCCCAAGACACCGTACTTGTAGAACAAGGGTACGTAGAACCGGTTCACACGCGCTCTATACCAGGTACAGACATGTACCTGGGCGCTTCTCTCCTCCTCCACGGCCCGGTCTACCCGAGCCGAGGTCCGTGCTTTTAGAGGCGCCCTCGGTTCCGCTCCCCGATTATCGGATCAGGATAGGGTTCGGATCGCCGAACCCTTCGGAGAATCTAGTAGGGTACGGGGACGTCCACTTTTAAGTGTGCGATGCCGCTCTCTCTATAAAACCTCCGAAGGTGATTCGTTTCAAAACGGCTTGAGGTACCATATACGTACCTCGCCGCCCCCAAAAAGCCCGATGACGCTGAAAATGCCGTTTAAGGCAATCACTCAGCCATCTCTCTCAAAAAAAAATGTTAATAGTTTTCGTTGATCGGTAAAACGGCTTTCGGAATTACATAGAGAACCCAGCTAGGGTAGTAGCACTAGTGTTCGATAGGAAACAGTGATCGACATTTTTGACCTTTTTTAATTTTATTTTTATATCTTACGGGGTTCCCTATGTGATGCCGAAAGCCGTTTTACAGATGGTTCAAAAAAATGTTTACCTTCTACCTTGTACTCAAGACGAAGCTGTGAAGGTGCAAGAAACTATAAAGCTTTATTATACGTAGAATGAATGAAGATACGGTTCACAACAAATACCTACTCGTAACTGAACGAAAATCGCTTTTTAGCGGATGTCTAGAAACACCCTTTTTTTGGCTCTGTCAATACCCTTACAAATAAATAAATAATAAATAAATGTTTCCCACACTTACACTAATTATCTAGCCCCAAGAAAAGCTTCCTTAAGAGCGTTTACGCCGCACACTAGCGCCGCCAATGAAAAAAAAAACATATCTAGTAATTAGAGATAGAAAATCAAATTATGCTCAACATATGTTATAGTTAAAAGTGGCCGTAACGTCTTATTTAACTAAACCATAACATGTGAGGTGTTCATTAGGTGACGTAAAAATGCTAAATTACTTCATTCAAATAGTTTGTTGAGCATAATTTGATTTTCTATCTCTAATTACTAGATATGATTATTTTTTCATTAGTGGCGCTAGTGTGCGGCGTAAACGCTCTTAAGAAACTCGAGAAATGGTATGGATACGAGAGCCTCTGAGGGGGGAGGCAAGTTATGTGGCGGTTCTTCCGTCCCTCAAAGGTTAAAAACCAACTAGCGATCGCGCGAGTGGCGGGTTGTTCGAAATCGAATAGCGAATCTACTAAAGCCGCCACGGGTCTACCTACAAACACCCTAAAATAACAATTTCAAGTTTTTATTAATTTCATAGTTCCTGTGACTTTGTGATTAATCAGACGTCCAGTACGTGCGTGATATTTCGCTTAAGTAATATTGAGTAATTGGCAAAAAATAAACGCACAAAAGTTTCGATTAGAGACAGGCAGCGTCCAACGTCAAGGCTTTAATGGAAAAATAAAAAGTAAATGTAGGAAGAAATTAAGCATTGCCACATAGCTTTGAAGGTTACACTTAAATGTAGGTACCTACAGCTAATTAGGAAGACATTGATTTGATTGAAAACTGTAGGAACCAAAACCTTTTTTCATTATAATCCCGGTAGGCCTCAATCTCTTCTATTTTCGATACTAGCTATACTTTCGACCCCCCTATAACTTCGTTGTGAATAAAACTAGAAGCCTGAATTTTCAGTAACCAAGCAGGCATTGTATAAATACGGTATATTTTAAATTTCATTCAATTTGAGCCAGTAGTTTAAGAACTGTAACTAGTCAAAGTTTCTTAATTTTGTCACTTACTGATAGACTGACTGACCGATCATCAAAACTCTAAGGCACTTCTAGCAGACATCAATCAAGCTTCAAATTTAGAATACAACTAGTGTTTAGTATATAAATCAAGGAAAAACTAAAATATTTTGCAATTTCGGTCCAGTTTTCTAGATACACCAACTGCATAAATAACTTTGTAATCCCATATAAATATATAGGACTACAAAGTTACATTTGCAGTGAAGACGAGATGAGAGGTCTTTAAGAAAATCCGTTGTTGGTATTCAAGAAGTAGAAGGTACCGGAAAGGAAAAAAGTAGGACTATCTACAAAAAGAAATGAAAAGCCATCAAAAATATAACTTGTAAAAAAAAACAAGTATCTCACAAGTACATCATCATCATCTCAGCCAAAAGACGTCCACTGCTGGACAAAGACCTCCCCCAAGGATTGCCACAACGACCGGTTTTGTGCTGCTCGCATCCAGCGGTTTCCCGCGACCTTCACCAGATCGTCGGTCCACCTTGTTGAAGGCCTGCCCACACTGCGCTTTCCGGTACGCGGTCGCCACTCCAGGACTATCCCGCCCCAGCGGCCATCAGTCCTGCGAGCAATGTGCCCTGCCCACTGCCACTTGAGCTTAGCAACTCCTAAGTAATACATATAGTATATTAAATTAGATTGTTTAGTGCGATTGTTAAGTCAATCTATTTATTTAAAACATAAAAGATTTTTAATATTATCAATATTAAATCTGGTCACTAAAAGATGTTGTTAGGTTAGCTAATTACGTAATAACTTAAGACAGAAGGTCTCTTAAGTAGGGACTGAACAACTTAAACTACTTGGTATTACATGGAACCTCACAACTTTTTACGGTAGAAGAACTCAGTTGCGAGACTTGGTTTTTTTTTACATATCATGTTTTTGATGGCATATTTTTAACAAATCTACTCGTAGATGATTGTCATAAGAATCTTTTATCAGTAATTGTGAATAATGTTTTTTTATAACTCATGAACAGTAAAATAGAAGAATAGAATTAAATTTTAAAACATTAATATGTTCGAAAAGAAAATTACCAATGATAATTATGACGATAATTAATTAAACATTAACATCGCTAATGTTATTTCTGTTGATTATTTGCTGATTGCCTCAGGTGGCATTTTCAGCGTCACCGGACTTTTTTTGGGGCGGCGAAAAACTCAAAGGATCCTCAAGCCGTGTGAAACGAAACACCGTCAGGAGTATTCTAAAGGGAACGGCATCACGCACTAGTGCGTGTTATACTAGATTCTTTGAGGGGTTCGGATCAGATCGGGAGCGGGACTACCCGTAGGCGCCTCTAATGACTAGGACTACGACTCAGGTTGACTGGGTCGTAGGAGGAGGGAAAAAGCTTCCAGGTACAATCAGGAACCAAAGGGTTCTTCAAGCCGTGTGAAACGAAACACCCACCGTAGAGGTTACCTAGACGGGATGGAAGCCGTGCTATTATCTTGATTTTGAACTCTGTTGTGTACATAAAATAGTAAAACATCTTCTACGTATTGGCATTAGAATAGCACGCTTTTTTATAATAATAATTTTATTTTACCGTTTTTAATAAATATTAGAAGTGAAGCAAAACACTGCAAAAAGTTTCCAATTGGCAACGCGCTGGCCGATGACCGTACGATGACTTGCCGTGAACTCACCATCATAAGTGTTCTATAGATTTGATTTTTATTTCGATCAATTTTATCTTTAAACCATGCCATTTCAATATTACTTTAATATTAAAAAGTGAACAAATCTTTAATATGTCTTTACCTCTAATGTTTACTAATTTTGCAAAATCATTAATAAAATAATTTGCTACGAGTATACAGGCAGTATGTACCAAAATTATTCATGATTACTTTACGTGCGGAAAACTTGTAAGTTTTTGTAGAAAACTTTTTTAGGGATTAGTAAATAGGGAAATAACTATTGTACGAAATCTTAATATTTCAATGCTTACTCTCCACAGAGCGTATTCTTACTGCTAGTTACAAGTATAAAATAAGTTTGTAGGTTCATGTTCAAGGTAACTCTGTAAGAGACTGGTGCTAGCTAAGCAAAAAATGCCTGTACATTAGGACACCAAACGTAATACGTGAAGAGAAAACTACAGAGGAGTGTGAAATTTATTTTTAGGTAAAAATTGTTGTAGTAGGAATTTAGTTGCGAATGTAATATTTATATATCATCATTATTTCAGCTAAAAGACGTTCTACTGCTGGACAAAAGTAAAATATGTATAATATATATGACTGTTAAATTACATTGTATGAACATTATATGTTTTATGAATTAAGGTCGATTTTCAACCGTTTGGCGACCACTAGTTTAAATTAAAACATGCTTTATCAATTTTAAAATAAAAAAATACATAGCAGAAGCGCTGAAAGAGTAGGTAGATCTTATACATAATGTTGGGTATGTGCTATTTAAAAATGCGATTAGAGTAGAAACTGTCCATAGGATATTTTTAAACGTGCGTACGACCAACATCTGCGTTATACGTAACAATTCCTACTGGTAATTTTATTGTTATGCGTCTAGTCATTTCTTTGTTAAGTTTTTATTATGGCCCGTTCGATTACAATAAAAACACTTGGCAATTGTAAAGTTGCCAATGTAGAATCAATAAAATTGTTTCTTTTGAATAATTCTTTGTATGATTGTGACAATGTTGCAGAGACAACTTTTTGAAAATTATATACTTTTATCAATATATTATTACTTAGTGATATTTCACTAAGTAATAATATAAGATATAAGATATAAGCTTATACAACCTATTTTTAGTTTATACGAAAATCGAAACACGGATCAAATATTTTCATTTAAAAAATCAGTACAAAAAAAAATCTTGAAAACTCACGAAGTTACAAGCTTTTTGTAATGTCCCGTTGTGTTTTTAGTAGGGTATATTTTATTTGAGATTTTGTAAATATTATTTGGTCAAAATGTAACATGGTATAAAAAATATTGAAATCGATTCTGTTACTGATTATGAACAAACAGTTTCAGGTTTCTTATAAACTAAAAATAACATTGTAAATTAGTGGATAAAATAATTTTAGCAAATTCGCTGCAGCCAAGGGTTGAGTTAATAAAGCCATTCCTTAGTGCAGGCATTACTTATTCTGTGGTGCAGGTGACAAAAATAGTTGGTTTATGAAAATCAGTAAAAATTAATCATCGGCTAGGCATATTCCGAGTAGTGTTTAAATTCTCGTTAGAGTGATGACTTCGGTTTCCAGTATCTAGCTTAGGTCCTAGCATTCGGGACTGTAGGTGTACTTACTACAGAAAGTTTTAACAATTTCTTCGTTTAAAAACAATATCCATTCCGGTGTGGCAGGTACCAGCGATTCAATAGAAAGCGATGCAGTAGGTCGGCACTCTCACTGAACCCAACCTCTACGGTTATGCATAAATATGTTGACTGATAAAATCTATAACGTTATGCAGAAACTTTCGAAACTTCCATACAGGAAATTAAATGCAAGGTATCTGCAATGACCTTTGATTATGAATAGGTTCATTATCAACCTATAAACATTATAGGTTCATATATTTTATTTTAAGTATTTTACTTATAAAATTATGGCGTCCTCCTCTCGAATTCCAATTACGATGCCCGGTACCATAATTTTTAGGTACTTTAGATATTATCATAACAAGCAGTAAAAATATTAAGTATTGCGTATTGAGTTTTAAAGAAAGTCGGTAACGTTGTCGCTGAACTGCTAGTGTGCATACTTAGGTACTTACACGAACCCATTCGAGCTCTTTTTCCTAATTCCACATACACTTTACTTTCCACGTACCTTGTTATAACTTAATGCATTCATACAATCAATTTACTTAGCATACTAAAAGTATGCTATCCTAACTTGTTTTTATTGGTACTTTTACAGACATTTACAAACAGACAGTATCTCAGACTTACAAATATTAAACAAAGTTTCATAACGAAGTTTAACGCAAACTAGTTAGTATAGGTAACATAGGCATACCTTTATATACCCGACACGCGACGTTTAAAAATATTATCTGTGAGATAAATGGGCAACAATAGCTATCTAGCCAAGAACATGTGTTACGAAAAGACGGACGCACATGACGGTCATTTGTCATTGTGCGATTATCCTATTAAGGGAACGAGTCGGGAGACCCTCGGGAGCAAGGTCCTCTTTATACTTCTGAACAACACTCCATGATTTTGTTATTAGGAGTGACCCGAAATCTTTGCACAAAACAGAGGACACACGAGACAACAAAGAGGGTTTTTTTCCCTTGCGCGTACATTTCCTCAATTTACTATTCCAGGGCTTAGCTGACCAAAATATTTTTCTAGGCCTATTAGTTCAAAAATGCTAAAAACAATTTACAAACCCGTCCACTGTTTTTCTTTGCAGGGGATCGAATACTGAAGCAATCATGTCTGTCACCAAGAGATATATTGGAGGTTTACGGGATACAAAACGAGCCCGGCGTCATCACTATAGAGCCGAAGACCTTCATGGAGATGTGTCCGGCCCTCGTGTACCAGCTCGACCAGAGGTCTTGCTACAAAACGGAAACGACTACTCCCAAACTAGAAAGACACTGGAGTAAGTTTCAAAAAGCAAACAAAAATATAAATCTGTTTAGGTATCTCTCTCTCTTTACTATTTTCATGAATGTCACTTTTTGATTTCAGCTTGGATATACGCGAGTTTAAGCATCTTGGTGATTAGTGCAACAGGACTGGTAGGCGTTGCGATCGTGCCTCTGCTTAAATCTGTAATATTCGGTTATGTACTACACTTCCTCATAGCAGTAGCAGTGGGCACACTATGTGGAGATGCTTTACTACATCTCCTGCCACACGCGCTCAAATCACACGGAGCATCCTCCGAACCCCAAGAGGAAACCGAAGTTGTGCTCAAATGCAGCGTCACTTTTCTCACTATCCTACTGTTCTATACAGTTGAAGCTATTATGCAAACCGTAAACGGGGGGCATGCCCATTCCCACGATCACTCGCAAGGAATGACTGTAGTAGAAATGAAAACTGAATCGAGCAAGCAAATAGAGCCAATAGAACTAGGCGCTATGATGCCTGGCGCGCCGCCGCCGCCGGTGGAGCGGCCGATGACATCCACCGCGCTCATGGTGATTGTGGGAGACGGGCTGCACAACCTGACGGACGGCCTGGCGATCGGTGCAGCCTTCAGCGGAGATCCTGTGACCGGTTTCGCGACAGCACTCGCTGTTTTTTGCCACGAACTGCCACACGAACTCGGAGACTTTGCGGTCCTACTCCGATCCGGTATGACCATAAAGCGGGCCTTATACTACAATTTGTTATCATCCGTGCTCAGTTTTATGGGTATGGCTGGAGGTATCTGGCTAGCAGAAGACCACGAATCCGCGTCGCAGTGGATTTACGCCGCCACAGCTGGTACTTTCTTGTACATAGCATTAGCTGATTTAGTGCCTGAAATAAATGAGAACAACCACGGTAAAGCAATAAATTTAATTTTAGCGTTTCTAGGCATACTTTCTGGTGGCATCATAATGTTACTCATCGCTTTACACGAAGATTCTATACAATACCTCTTCAGAAGTGCGGAACAATGAACTTATTTTTCTAGTGCATGCTCCAATGTGATAAAACTCATGGTTGTTCAAGATATGTTGCACATAGCTAGCCCAATACAAAAGCCTCTTTCGTAATTAGCTGTGGTATTATTAAGGAACTTATGTGAGTTATTATTTTAAGTTTTTATTTCGATTATTAAGTTAAGATTTTTAAAAGAAAACGCCTGAACTAAAGTTAAGATAAGTAGTTGTGAATTTGTATGTGAAAATTACTTCGTTCAATAGTTTTTAAGTAAATTAATAATATAAATCAACGTTCCTGTCTTAAAAAACATTATATGTATAGTAGGGCACGTTTTACTTTGCCAATTGGCATACTTTTAAAATAGGACAATAACCAAGATTTTAATTTGGCATTATAAAATATCACGTTGAACTGGAACTTTAGTGTACGGGTTTGTGTGGCCCATGCCTACCTATCCGGGATAAAGGTTTAGTCGTGCGAGAAGATATATATCTTCAGGGAACCTATTGCGAGTTTCATTCGCCATTCGATCACGTTAACGAAAACAAAAATTAGTATATGGCAAAATTTTAACTTTTCTCGTTTTCCAACAGGAGGCGCGGCTTAACGCTATACTTTAAAAAAATCGTACCTACTTGATCGAATGGCGAAGGAAACTTGCACTAGTCTATACCCGGTCAGATCTAGTATGTCAAAAGCGGGAACCTGAACGTGAGGGAGAGCTCTCCTTACGTGTTTTGAAAGCGCATTTGCTAATTAAATAAAACGTTTAATTTTTTACCAAATTGAATTTTGGGAATTAAAAAATCAAAAAAAGAAATTAATTTTTAATTTTTATTACCAAGAAATTAAAAAATATATTTAAAAAAAATAGAAAAGGTGGCAGCCATTTGTCACAATTTAATAAAAATCAGTTCCGAATTAATACAGTCCTACGTTACATTGCATAAAAAAAGTTATTTACACATTAAACTCGGACAGGTGGGTCAATCATAATCTGGGCATGGGCATCAATAATTGATAATTTAAAAATGTATCAACACGCCGCCGGTGGACTGTTTTATTTTAATTGTTTTCAAAACCAGGTCGTACAGGTTAGAAATTTAACATATATTTTAATTTATAACAAAGCCTTAAAAAAGCACTTTGAGTTTAAAAAATAATTATTTTTAACTAAAATATATTATGTAAAAGAGTAGATTTTACGCGCTTATACAATATCTACATATCATATGCTAGAATAAATATATTATATGCTAGTTTTTAACTGTGAATGAAAGCTGTAAGCATTATTGCTACATGCGTATGTGTGAATTTAAGACATTTCAAGTGTAGAATATACCTATAGAGCATTCCTTAAATAACGTCCCAACTAATTGTAAGGCAAAATAGATTTAGTAATTTTATTAAGGTAGCTATAAAAATAATGGTAAATAAATATTTTGGCCCAACTACGAAATCGCAAAAACAAAATTTTAAATCACATATAAAATAATATTTTTGGAAAATAACTTTCACACATATCTATTACCACATATCCACATTAAGTTTCATTCTACTTATAGAATATTTACAAACTTACTAAAATGTCTGAAAACAAGAATGCGGATATGTATCTACTACGCGAGCTAACTGAATTAAAATTAACTTAATTAACTTAATGTCTTTAAAGATAATGATTGCCAGTGTATTTTCAAGAGAACAATAATAAATAACTGATAAGATTAGGTTATATACCTATGTATACATAATCTTTAAAAAGTTTGTAAATATTTATAATTTATTATAATAAGTAGGTACCTATGTAATAGTAGATTGTACACCAAGGGGATAAAGCACTGTATTATGTCACGGGCGCGATATTTGAATCCTGAGCGTAACGAAGGACTCCAGATTTAACTCCCGAGCGTAGCGAGGGGGTTTCGAGTTGATTCCCGAGCGAAGCGAGGGAATTAAAATGGAGTCCTGAGAGCAGTGAAGGATTTAAGCGCGCCCAAGGCAAAATCAGTTTTATCCCTGAGGAGTATACTCTACTTTTCTCACCTTTTGCGAGACAATAAAAACCAAGGCTACTAGAAAAAGTATTTTATTTATTAAAATACTATTTTCATTACTAATTATATATAATTGGCACAGTAAATAACAATAAAAAGTAAATTAAAAATTAAAATTGATGTTTGATACATTAGTCCAGTTATGTAAAGATATGGTTATATTTTTTGGTACGCTTATGTTAGTTGAGGTGGAATTTATTTGAGTAGCAGCACCCAATACATCAGAACCTTGCGTGTGAGGGTCGTTTGGCACAGTAAAGGTTGGGGAAGGTGGTGCTTGAGGCAGTGGGCTTGACGGGATATATTTTGAGCAAGATGGCTGTGGTGGCAAAGGTTTCCAAGGATCATCAATAATAGACGTAGTTTTCAGATGATTGTTGTCACCAATACGACGGCTTATCTTGTTTTTGTTTTGTATGGAATTCTCTATGTAGCCCTCCGCTACTGCATCGGATTTCCAGCCACCATGACGTTTTATCTGGGCCATATCTGCTCCTGAATCTGCCAACAGACTTGCCGATGTTCTCCTCAAACAATGACCCGTATAGAGCTCGGGATTTTGCAATTTGAGGTATTTTGCAATTTCTTTTGGCATGGCGCTGATTTTATTCTTGCCAATAACTTGCCTGGTGCATTTGCCATTACTGTAACCGATAAAAAATCTATTGGTGTTTATATTAGAGGGGCGCAGAGCTTGGTACTTTTCAACAATTCTTGCATAATCTTCACGAACTATGAACGAACGTTCTCTATTTGTTTTGGTATCTGGTAAGTTAATCAGCAATAAATCTGCATGTTTTTTGATATCATTGACTTTTATGTTTACGAGTTCATTTCCACGACATGCGCCATTCACTCCAAAAATCAAGGCTACCTGTAACAAAAAATAGGATTGTGAGTAAATAGATAGATACACTACTACATTTTTTGACCTTTATATTATAAAAAAAGCTTGCGACAAAACCTTAGAATGTGTATTTTTTAAATGTGTGCCATTTAAATACCCTTTTATTCATTAACTATTTTATAGAGCTATTATAGGTAGGTACTAGAAACGTAACTAAAAAGTAGGCAGTACTCATACTTACTTTCATGGCCGTGATCAGGAGCCTCATTCAGAAAAGTTTCCACATCTTGCGCTGTCAATACTTTTGACTTCTTTGCTCGATGACCATCTGATTTCCTTTTTAAAAATGCCAATAACTTGCTATATGTATTTATCTTAATGTCGTGTTTGATGCTTATTGTTAACCTGAGCATCGAATAGATACACCACAGGCTGCTGGACTTCTTTGTACACGATAAATACTCGAAATAAACAAGAAGCACTGACTCCGACACAGACTTTGCGCCTTTTGCAGTTGTCCATTTGTGGAAATCGTCGT
The DNA here is from genome assembly GCA_947562085.1 of Eudonia lacustrata. Lineage (NCBI taxonomy): Eukaryota > Metazoa > Arthropoda > Insecta > Lepidoptera > Crambidae > Eudonia > Eudonia lacustrata. The sequence goes on along the minus strand of OX387312.1, from coordinate 18,391,438 downwards.
AAGCTTTCAAGTATTTTTCCTTCGACTTCTCTGGTAGTAGGTTATTAACAATACCCAAGACGTCTAATTTAATGGACTCCGGAGTTAAATCACTTTCGTCACTCGACATTTTCTTAATGTTTTATTCTATCTTCTTTTGCAGTTTTGTCTGATACTGATTGCACCGTATTGAAATACTCGCGGCTTTTGTTTTAAGTATTGATTTTTTTTCGTTCGGCTTGCCGTGGCGTGGCCAGCTCGATTTTCGAATAAGTTCGATTTTCAAATAAATGAGGCGCGGCGCGCGCCGCCGTCCACCTCCTCGCCGTCGGCCACCAGCAGCTGCAGCAGCCGCGCGCCGCGCGATTTTGACGAAATTAGACTTTAAATGCATAACAATAAGAACTAAGAGAAGTGAGAATCACATTACTGCCCGGCGGGTTATAATGAAATTCAGTACAACATTACACCCCGGCAAAAGACAAGGGCTATAATGATTTACTTTGAGTAGGGTTTGCATGATATATAATGAGGCATTGTCGAGCAGGTGGTGTGAAAATTTTATAATACTTCCGTAATGAATTTATTTTATGAACTACCTAATTTAAAAAAAATATTATATTATTTCTATTAAAAATGGTTAACAATATAATATGTATATTGTTAACCATTTTATATTTAACATATTATGTACATCTATAAATTCTAATAATTGACCCTTTGAAGGCTCTGTAACATTTATAAATAATTTAACTAAATTGTAATAATTTTATTTTAAAACGAATACCTAACAGAATATTACATCGTTGTTATCTTTATAAATCTATTCAATTTGATGCTCAAAAATTATATTATTTTATTTTATATTTTAAGTTATGAGATAAATGTGTAGAGATGTCACAAATTTATTATTGTCATTCCTTGCGTTAATGAACTTGGGTAAGTCATTAGACACATTTATTATTATCGGTAATTATAATGTTGCACCAATTCTAATAGAGGCAGAGTAAGTTTGGTACCAAAACTAGTAGCTTCTCTGTAGAAATAATTACAAGAAATATGTTAATTCTTTGTTGTTTTGTAATGTTTATACATAAGTACGTAACAACTATGTAAATATTTTTTTTATAATTATAAATATAAGTTTATTTTAATAGATTTTCTTTTTTGAAAATAAATACTTTGAAACCTGTATCTGAATTCTTTTGATTCTATTTGTCAAGGTAATATTTTTAGGAGATGCTTAATTACGTACAGTCATGAGCAAGACATGTTCTTGATGCATGAGTAAAACTGAAGCTATTAAAATTGCCATATAAAACTCGCACAGGACTCTCAGCTATTTTTTCTCCAATAGAATGAAGTGGGTTTTGGCTGCCGTTCCATTGGTGATGCAGTACTTACTATACAGGTTGTTTGGTATTAGAAGTATAATCCCGAAACATTTTTTTTTATGAGATTGCTGATTGCCTCAAACGGCATTTCAGCGTCACCGGGCTTTTTTGGGGGTGGCGAGGTAAAGTCGACCATGAAATTGCTTTATCACTTTTGACAAAAACTTCCATTACTTACAACAACAACATACAAGCAGCAATCTCTAACCTCTGTCATGACCACATGACAGAGGTCAGAGATATTAAGTCAAGGTATATAAAGCACCAGCTTTTCAGGTATGTTTATAATTTTTCGTGGTCCTATGCTCTGCGCCCTATTTGCCAAATTCAAGATTACACAGTTTTATTTATTTATTTTATTATTATATAGTTGAATAGGCTTGCATTTCACTACTATCTCGATGGTATATGGTATATCGATGGTAAGCTTGCCTAGAAGGTACCTATTCACTCGCGATTTAATTTAATTTAATTTTGGTATTACTAAATACCCTGTATGTACATTGGCAAAAAACATAGGGTAATGCCAAAAATGTTCGATGAGAGTTTCCGTCGCCAAACAATAACATAGATTCTCATTGAATTACCACGGGATGACAGCGAGGCCACCTGCTTCCTGCTCATTCTATTGTTGCTATAGACTAACATCATTTGCTGACTGTCGACCACTGGTTGTCTTGCAGTTATGTCTTGCAGTCAGCTGCGTCAGCTAATACCTTAACTCTTAGCACAGAAGAAATAATCCCTTACACTGTTAATGGCAATGTAGATGTCACCAAAATTTGAACCTTATTAAATTGATTATAAGATTTAAAATCAATAAAAACTACTTTTATACTACGCTGTTCTGTAGAGGCAGTGTTCGCCACCAGTTTTCGTGGGCAAAAAATAATATAGAACTTACAGACGTAAATTTCAGCGTCACCGGCCTTTTTTGAGGGCGAAAAGGAACTTAAAGAGTTCCTCAAGCCGTGTGAAACGAAGCGCCGTCAAAGGTTGTTGTCTAGAGGGAAAAGCATCACGCAAATTGCGTGTCCCCATTCCCTAGATAGTCTAAGTTCGAAACGGATCGGAGGAAGCAGGAGATATAACATGTACTTATTTTAGATAGATAGATAGATAATACTTTTATTGCAACACTATAAAACATAAACATGAACAAAAGAAAAAAGATACTAAGTTACAATTGGGCGGTCTTATCGCTTTCAAGCGATTTCTTCCAGACAACCAGTCGGATGGAGAGAGCTAATAAACTTTAAGATCAGAGGTGAAACTATGTAAACATACTAGTATAATGTGTATTTTATAAATGAAGCAAAATAATAATAATAATGGTAATGATAATAATGATAAACATATACAACGTGTAACAGAAAGGTGTGGTCAAAATTAAAAGATCTAAAGTGTATCCAATCTAGATCTTGTATGCAGAGTTACTAAGGCATAATTATTAATTTTAACTTGTTATGCAATTTTCAATTAAATAGTTTTATTGTGACGTCACATGAAAATAAAAAAGTTACAGCCCTAGTGGTCCAGTAACCTCTGTGTTGTTATATTTATGATCACTGTTGTATGCTTAAGCGCGCCTGACGCGCATGACTTCACTAATATAAATATTTTATTTAAAATTGCATGACAAATTAGAGTTAATAATTATGTCTCAGTAACAACACATACAAGATCTAGATCGGATACACTTTGGATCTTCTCATTTTGACCACACCTTTCTGTTACACGTTGTATACATAATATATAAATACCTTATATATAAATAAACCTATTTAAACATAATAGTAGTCTGAGGTAGGAAAGTAGCGGATATGGCAGTTTTGCAGCAGGACAGGTGGTTATTGTTGCTAAAGTCAAAAATCAATTGCTGATCCCTATTTTTAAATGATTAAAGGAAATAAGTGTCGATCTCTCGCTTCTGTCGAACACTGATGCCAATACCAATACCATTAAAAGGGCCGTAATTCATGTTTCAATATACCTACATTCAGGCAGCGTCGTCGGCCCAAGGGTGGAGCGAGTGGAGTGGAGCGGTCGCTCAAGGCGCCCGCGCCCTGGCAAAGGGCGGGCGCTAAAATGTTAAAAGCCAAAAAAACAAGCAAAACAAATGTTGATGGCGCCTTTTAAGATGAATAAGTGATCAACTTGCTTTTTTTTAATTCTCGCTCTACGACCAAAATCACGCTTATTCATTATAGTATTGATAGTAGCCAATTCAGCACGGTAAGTAAGTACTAGGGAATGCAATCTCGCGAGATTTTGGACCCAGCCGAGATCTCGCGAGACCAGAAAGTCAGTCTCGCGAGATCTCGCAGATTACGAGATCTCGCGAGGTTGGGTAATTTCACTGATTTATGTAAGTAATATTTATTCTGCTGTTTTGATGGGACGTTAGTAGATTTCGACTATGCCAGCTCCATAGTTACTTCTTTATTAGATTAGGTACATCAAAAATGAGTTCCATAGTTTGTTCTTCAAGGCATCAGTTATTCCTAGAGCAACTGAGAGTCTGAAAAACCTAACCAATTCTCTGAATAGCTCTGAGTTTGGAGCTGTTAAGAGCGTTTACGCCACACACTAGCGCTACTAATGAAAAAAAACATATCTAGTAATTAGAGATAGAAAATCAAATTATGCTCAACAAACTATTTGAATGAATGAAGTAATTTAGCATTTTTACGTCACCTTATGAACACCTCACATGTTATGGTTTAGTTAAATAAGACGTTATGGCCACTTTTAACTATAACGCCATATTTAACTAAACCATAAACGCGTACAGCGGGACATCGCGTGCAGGATAGTTGGGCGGTGAAAAGGTTAACAATTATTTGATTTCGAATTTTGTGACAACCCTTGCATATAGGCGAATGATCGCGTAGATAACTACGCGGGCGGCGGCATCGCCCTACATCAAAGGCGATGCCCTACTGTATGAAATAGCTCAGCCCCGCGAGCACGGATCTTTTATCGACTGTTAAAGTGACATTAGACGATAAAATTTGACAGTTCAAGTCGACAAATTAACATCGGCAGCATGGGACTTGCTTTATCGACCCGTAGATATAATCGGTAAATTTTATCTATTTAGTTTAAAAGCTAGCATGGGACTCGAAAATGACATTTCTTGTGGATAAATTATATCGATGTGTAGATAAATTTATCGGCATCTAAAAGTTGGTAGATTAAGTTTTCGACGCTTTCGACGCCATTGGAAAGTTACTAAATATTACACTTTTCTTGGGCGGTCGTGAAAAAAGGGAATTCGGGCACCTTTTGCTGGTTGCAAAAGAGACGTAACAGCGACGTCGCGAAGAAACTAACATTGTCCGGCGCCATCTGAGGCAGAGAAACAACCCCATGGATTTAGCAGATTCTGATTCATGAGGTTGTTTCGCATATCCCGAGAATTAGCCTTTGTGGTTATCGAAAGCATTTGGGGCGCCATCCGACGGATTAGATCAAACGGATTGCCCGTCCATGTTGTTGTAAGTAGCAGGAATTTAGTTTTTTCTTTTCCTATTTCATATTTTTATTCTAACCTCAACAATCTACTTTTTGCCGGTCCTCACTAGCAGCATTAGGCAAGAATATAACTTGGCGTTGGGACAATGCACAGTTAGCAAACTTGTGAAGGTCTCTGAAGCTATTGTGCGTCGTCTTTTGCCCGTCTACATTCGATTTTCCAGCACCGCTGCTGAAAGGGCTCTAATTGCTGACTTCTTTTTACAAAAGCATGGAGCAAATAATCTACTAAAAGTAATCCACTAACAACTAAGTAAATATTAGGTACGATGTTTTTTAAACGACTTAGAAAATGTGATACTTAAAAATTAAAAATTAAAAACTTTTTCCTCTAAAATTCCTTTAAAAACCTTACACGATAAGAAATAGAACACAAAACAAAGAGAATTTAATCAATAACAATTAAAAATATAAGATTCGAATGAATGATGAACGAACGGGACGATAAAATTGCCGTGTTGCCATTTTTAAATATCGCTAAAATAGAACACGATAAAACTTACCGATCCGAGTCCCGTGCTAGCGGTTGTAGATAAAATTCGATAGATAAACGGTTTTGTCTACCGATAAATTTATCGATCGGTAAGATCCGTGCTCGCACTACAGAACAATAACTAAAGCTATAGAAGGATGGCTAAAATAAAAATCGTGCAACTATGTTTAGTTCCGTTCTATCTTATGGCTAGAAAAGGAGGTTGGAGTGCGACAAATGGTTGACACTTAGTTTTATTTTTTGTATTGTTATGTCAAACGGTCATCAGATAATCGGTGATCAAAAAAATTCTTTGAGTCCTTTATAAAGTCACTCACTACATTACCTCAAATATGACGTCACAAATCTGGTGACACTTTCGAAATAACGAAAGAAAAGGGACAATCGACCCCTTTCCAATACATCACTTAGGTTCATTAGTCAAAATAGTACGAACTGATGAATGAGTGTTGCTATTTTAGTCCGGTTTCTATAGCTTTAGTTATTATTCTGAGTGAAATAGTAATACCTACCACAAAGTAAAGAAACGGAAAAACGGAACAGAGACAAAGCTTCATACAAGCGCGCTGTCTTAGGTAAACTACTACAAGCATACGGCGCATGTGTGCGTGTCAACTAGCCGCTGCTTCGCGTACGCGCCACCACTGGATAAAACCGGTTTACGCTCGCTCGGCTAGTGGACAAACGGAAGGCTTGCACAAAGCACATCTTATTTGTTGTGTGCTCCTGTATAATATTACTTACGAAATTGTTTTAAGTGGAATAAACTGTAAAAAGTTATAAAAGTGTAAATAATTAGTTTGTAGTGCGAGCACGGATCTTACCGATCGATAAATTTATCGGTAGACAAAACCGTTTATCTATCGAATTTTATCTACAACCGCTAGCACGGGACTCGGATCGGTAAGTTTTATCGTGTTCTATTTTAGCGATATTTAAAAATGGCAACACGGCAATTTTATCGTCCCGTTCGTTCATCATTCATTCGAATCTTATATTTTTAATTGTTATTGATTAAATTCTCTTTGTTTTGTGTTCTATTTCTTATCGTGTAAGGTTTTTAAAGGAATTTTAATATTAACCATTGATTTATTTAATATTTAAGCATTTCTTCTTCTAGAGGAAAAAGTTTTTAATTTTTAAGTATCACATTTTCTAAGTCGTTTAAAAAACATCGTACCTAATATTTACTTAGTTGTTAGTGGATTACTTTTAGTAGATTATTTGCTCCATACTTTAGTAAAAAGCCCTCAGCAATTAGAGCCCTTTCAGCAGCGGTGCTGGAAAATCGAAGTCAAAGTCAAAGTCAAAGTCAAATATTCTTTATTTAAATAAACATTAGAAAAGTGCTTTTGAATCGTCCATAATTTTTTTACCTACTACCCATTCAGGACGACTATATTTTAGCTGTGGAGAAGAATGTAGACGGGCAAAAGACGACGCACAATAGCTTCAGAGACCTCCTTCACAAGTTTGCTAACTGTGCATTGTCCCAACGCCAAGTTATATTCTTGCCTAATGCTGCTAGTGAGGACCGGCAAAAAGTAGATTGTTGAGGTTAGAATAAAAATATGAAATAGGAAAAGAAAAAACTAAATTCCTGCTACTTACAACAACATGGACGGGCAATCCGTTTGATCTAATCCGTCGAATGGCGCCCCAAATGCTTTCGATAACCACAAAGGCTAATTCTCGGGATATGCGAAACAGAATCAGAAATCAGAATCTGCTAAATCCATGGGGTTGTTTCTCTGCCTCAGATGGCGCCGGACAATGTTAGTTTCTTCGTGACGTCGCTGTTACGTCTCTTTTGCAACCAGCAAAAGGTGCCGGATTCCCTTTTTTCACGACCGCCCATGAAAAGTGTAATATTTAGTAACTTTCCAATGGCGTCGAAAGCGTCGAAAACTTTATCTACCAAGTTTTAGATGCCGATAAATTTATCTACACATCGATATAATTTATCCACAAGAAATGTCATTTTCGAGTCCCATGCTAGCTTTTAAACTAAATAGATAAAATTTACCAATTATATCTACGGGTCGATAAAGCAAGTCCCATGCTGCCGATGTTAATTTGTCGACTTGAACTGTCAAATTTTATCGTCTAATGTCACTTTATCAGTCGATAAAAGATCCGTGCTCGCGGGGGACTTGTTAAATGGTTGTTTACCGTATCGTTTGTATGAATAATACTAGAAAAAAAAAGATATTTCATATTTAAATTATCCCAAGGAGTCTACTAGGTAAGTAAATAAAAACCAGATTATAGCTATTTAAAATTAGATATGTTTATGTAGGTCACACAAACTTTTATGTTATGTAGGTATGTATGTAACGTAGGTAATTGTTATTTTAAAAAAAAAATCTTTGGGTGAATCTACAAATATTTACACTTTTGTTAAAATAACACCTTTAAGCCAATGGTAACCTAATAAAAAGCTCATAAAAGTTTGTTTATTTTATTTTATTCTCTTTTGCCAACCCTACTAAAATAGGTAAGAATTTCGTATGCTCCTTAGAAGCTTTGTCTCTGTTCCGTTTCTTTACTTTATGGTAATACTGTGACCATACTGAAGAGCCGGAGTTTTAAAAAAATAACTTTTCTCATTATTATTTGGCATTGACAAATTTAATCGATAGTGTCAAGCACTATCAACGTTTACATAAAGCTGATGTCAGACTCGTGCACGGACAGGTTATCCCTGTGTGTGAATATATTAGTGTGCGTCTAGTTAATGCTAGTGTTTAATAATTTTGTGGTATGCGTGCGTAGCGACGTCATTAAAAAATGCATCAGTGTTAGGTAACTGTATTTGTGTGCGTTTCCTTCGTCCCCCGCAGAAAATGATAGACTTTTTTGCATAGAGATTTAGGCGCGTGGCGTCTCCGGTTGCTAAATCAGTTGTGCCTCTAGTGTAAAAAAATATCGAAGGCTATAGCCGGCTTGTCATTCTGCACAATTCTCTAGTGCAGAGGTCTCCAAACTTCGGCCCGCGGGCCAAATCCGGCCCGCGACAGCTTAAGACTAGTGTCATCAATCTGGCCCACGACAGCCAATGTTTTGTTACTATTGCTATGATAAGTTGAATGGAAGAGAATGAAAACACAGAATGATAATTACTCGGTTTTATTTACTTGCAAGGTAAAACTTTACGACAGAAATGATGACGCAGAAAGCTCAACTTAAGTATCTAAGCTTAAGCATATTAATAACTAACAAATAATTAAATTGAAATTAATCCCACTAATAAAACAAAAAAAACACTAATAAGATTTATGTAATTGTGATTTTCCACTAACAATTGTTTGTAGTTGTGGATTAATTTAGATCTGTAAACATGCTTTGTGTAGATACTTCATCTTGGCAAACGTTTTCTGACACAAGTACGTAGTACCAAAGACAGAAAACAGCCCACGAGCAAATTTATGCAAATTATCAAATTGTGCCAGTGGAAGACTTATAAAATTCCAACAAAGATGAATTTTGATATTCGTTCTCAAACGTATCACTGCACTGTAAATCAATAATTTCCATTTAGACTTCCGAAGCCAGGGTTTCAATGTCAGAATCAAACACAAACTAGGTAGAGATACTAACGTGAATCAAAAGGATTTTGAAAAAGCTTAATTTCTTTCTTTCATTCGCAATGACATCAAAATCTGAGAAACGTGTATCGAAATTTATCTTTAAAGCCAATGATATTATAATAAAAAGAGGTAGATAATAGGTTATGTCAGTAATAATGCGAAGCCAAAAACGTACATGGCGTACGTACCTACTTATAGTTTTAACACTAATGTTACACGGCCGAGATAACTATTCACCTCGAGTTCCAATTTCATATGGCCGCATGGTGCCGATTTAAATTGAACGTGTTTTAATGTGTGAATAAGAGAGCATAACAACTAACAAGAGCGAAAATGAGACAGATATAGGTTGATTTGTGTCGTTTCGATATCACGAGAGTAATTCATAGAATAACTTTCAAAATGTCACACAGAACGGACATAAAATAGTTTGAAGCCCGTGGATGTCGAAACTGACCTGTTATTTCAACTATGTTTATAAAAATTAATTATTGTATTAAAATAAAATAAAACAGCTACTTATATACTTATAATGACACTTTTTTATATTTCTTTTTATTAACTTTTGTTTCTCAAAATTAATTTTTCGTTAATTTAATTTAATTAATTAATGTAAGTGCTGTTTTTCAAATCAGATAATTATACATTCTCTATTAAGGTTGTTAGGTCTTTTTCAATAAAGTGAATTCCTTTCTAGATGTATATTTATCCACATTATTGAAATGTACTGAACATATTCTACTTGAAGTATTTGGCCGCCAATCTTCTTCCCTTCTTTGTCTACGTACAATATTTATCCATTGGTTACACCTTAGTTCATTTGCCGGAAACCTAGAAATATAATACTGCCGTCATAAGGAAAAAGGGCACAACTAACATTTTTTTAAAATTTGAGTTACATACACATTTGGAATCGAAGAAAAGGGCCTATCTTTTCAAACCCGTTTTACTCCTGATTTGCAAAATGTTAGATGTGCCTTTTTTAATTATGACGGCAGAATAGCAAACATGTTATGCCAGTTAATTGATCTCATAACACAGTCGTAGTCGTAATTGTTCTTTCTGTTACTTACATTAATTAATTATCCTAAATAATGGTTTCGCGTTTAGCATTTAGCCCATTTCAAGTTTTTTTTTATTGTTAATAGTAAGGGTGCAATTGTACGGTAGATAGAAATTAAAATGGAGTCTCACACCACGCGTGTTATTACGGGAAGAACTCGGGTGAAACCCCCTTCTGTTACATTATTTTTTATAATCTTTGACAGACAGAGATGTCACACTCGGTAACCGGAGTATTTGCTAAATTTATAATAATATTTTGGATTTTACTAATAATATGAGCTCAAATCAATTAAAAATATATACTTATGCATGATATGTGATTCCTAGACTTTTTTGTGTAGTTTTTACAGTGTCGCATAACACAGGACGGCATTTATATATAATTTTTTGGAAACAAACGGACACTGTGAACGCTGCCAACGCTTTCGCGAGACTGAGCTTGGGTAGGCTAATTAGCCTAGTTTTACGCTGCCACTTTTTAGGTGCGTGTAACTCATCTACCTCTTTTTATTATAATATCATTGTTAAAGCACTCAAAGTTTTGACTGCAAAATCGACGGGAAATTCAGTCTCTGTAGTGTGGCTGAATATTTCACATGTTTTAAAATGTGTGAAACATTTTTTACGTAACTGCGATTGAAATAGTATTATTTTCTGCCTGAACGATTTGATATTGGTGTATAAATCAGGGAGAAGCTGATTTTCTCCTTGCAATCTCAAATTCAGTTCGTTCATATGATTTGTCAAATCGACATAGAATGCCAATTTCCACAGCCATTCACTATTTCCTAAATTGGCACAAAGGCGATGATTCTCATTCAAAAAACAATCGATCTCTGCTCGAAGTTCAAAAAAGCGCTTAAGGACTTTTCCGCAACTAAGCCAGCGTACGGCAGTATGATATGGCAAGTCATTTTCTCCAATCTCTTCAATAAACTCGCGGAATTGCCGGTGATCCGGCCCTGTGGATCTGATTAAGTTAACAACTGATATGACTGGTTTTAGAACTTCAGACAAATCCAAATATTTTCCGCACAAGGACTGTTGATGAATGATACAATTTAAGACTAGTGGAAAATCATTAGTCTCTCATTATGGTGGTTTAAAAAAACCACCATCATTTTCTACAGCCTTTGACACAAGTGCGACCACTCCTTTATTTTTACCACACATATTTTTGCCTCCATCGGTGGTGATCGATTTCAAGTTTTTCCATCGAAGGTTCTTTTCATTAATGGCATTTTCAACTCCCTTAAACATATCTACCCCAGTTGTCGTGCCGTAAATACTATCAATATCAAGAAGTTCTTCATACACTTCATAGCTTTTATCTACTCCACGAATAAAAATCAACACCTGAGCAGTATCTGACACATCCGTTGACTCATCCAAGGCTAGAGAAAACCACTCAAGATGTCCATTTTTGTCAAACAGTTGAGATGATATATTTTCTGCAATGTCTTGCACCCTCCGAGCTACGGTGTTTGCTGACAAACTGACACCTTTCAATAAATTTACCTTTTCGGGGCACATTTCTTCAGCTACTGTCATGTTCTTTTATCATTTCTCCATTGGTGCATGGCTTTCCACGTTTTGCGATTTCAAGAGCTACACGAAAGCTGGCGCGAGTTGCTGACTCTTGCTCAGTATTTGCTTTGGTAAACATAAATTGCTGCGATTTCAGCCCGCGCTTTAAAGCTTCAAATTTTTCCGTCCGCAAACTTCCTGTATGTTTAGAGTAATTTTGAAGATGTTTCGATTCATAGTGACGTTTAGTGTATATATTCTTTGAGAACAGCTATGGTTTCATTACAAATTAAACATAGCGCCTTATTAATACACTTAATCACAAAATACTGAAAGTTCCATATATCTTGGAACGTTCTGCATTCACTGACTATTTTTCGCTTCTTTTCCATACTAATAAATCACACATAAAAACAAGTCTAATCAAAATACTCTTATGCACGCAGTACGCTACACTTTATTCACAATAGGCAGTTTCGCTTCTTTCACCTTTCCCACCCAAACTGACTCGCAATGGCGCCGCTAGCCTTATTATACCTATGCAATTACTGCCATCTAGAAGTGATCGGAAAAACTAGCCAGAACCAGAAGTTTCTCGAACCAATGCGGAAATTCCCAAATTTGCCACCTGTCAATAGGTAGCTGAAATACATAGTATCACTACTCGCCACTAGATGTCGTTACGTGTCACAGTACACAATCAATAATAATTGAAATTCAAAAAAATTCTATCTTTGCTTAGGTGGGCAGAAAAATTAAAATTGTTTTGGCCCTTTGAAACATACCGAAAAAATTATTATGGCCCTAAGGCTTCAAAGTATCTGTGCAAAGTATGGAGACCCTGCTCTAGTGAATGCTCTAACAGGCGTGTCCGTGAACGTGTTAAAAAAAAGTTTGCGGAAGATTAGGCTGTATGAGATGAATGCCCAATGAATGCCTTTCTTAAACCCCCATTGTCACTGTCACTTTGGTGAAGTGAAGTATTGTAGGTACCTAGTTACTTAGCTAGAGGTTTCGTAAATCTTGAATTTTGTTGATATAAATATTTCTCATTTTATCAAATTAAATTAATTCACACAATAAAAAAATAAAAAAATTGTAAAATGATTAAAGCTCTGGTAAGTACACAGTTGGGTAGGTACACAGTTGGGTAGGTACCCGATACTTGTTGGAGACAAAGTCTATTTTAGAAAGTGCAAATAAGCGAGATTATTTATAATACCTCTGCATCTTACAAATAGGACAAATCTTACCTGTATTATGCTTTTGTGGTTAATAAAGATAATTATTATTAATTATTATTTTATTATTTTATTATTATACTTATGACAAGAATATGACTAGTCACGGTTATCTTTAAAATAGAATGTTGGGGTACCTAACATATTGACAAAAATGTTACAATTTTGCAAATTGATATGTAAATTAAATCCTAGAATAAAATATAAATCTGGCCTTTGATGGTTTCTCATATTACCACTTTTTATGTGTTTCTAATAAGTAATCAGTACATTAGTATATTAACAGTAATTAACAGTAATTAGTATATTAATGCCTCGGTAGCCGAGTGGCAGAGCGCTCGGCCCGATACCCGAAAGTCCCGGGTTCAATTCCCAGGTCAGGCAAAATGTATTTCGGATTTTTCAATGCATAACCTGGGTTTGTGATCACAAACCTGCATTCGGCAAGCATGGTGATTAAGCCATTACCCATCAATTGTAGCGATGACTTGATTTCAATGATGGAGGCCTTTGCCCAGCAGTGGGACTATTATAGGCTGTTTACTTACTTACATTAGCATTATTTTCATATTTTTACAACAAGTACCTAAGCTACTTAATTGAAAAATAATTCAACCTCCCTCTTGCAGAATACCTAGTTAAAAATAAAATTATTGCTAGCAATATGTAGCATTTAAAATTAGAATGTCAAAATGACAGTCCAATATGTCATTTGTAAATAAATTATTGCAAAGTGTAAACACAAAATAAAATCTTAAATTTAAAAATGCCAGACTGATGAAAATCCCAATCATTTTGCAAATACTCAAACCTATTTCGCCATGGGCTGTTTCGTGTCACTGGCCAAAAATTCCGTAAGTTAATTAAATTAGTTAATTCGTAATATTTTTCGATTAAGTATTTTATGTTCACCTCAGAATATAGTGTTCACTTATGTATAGGTACCTTAATTTATTAAACAATGTATTAGACATCAATTTATTATTACTAGGTACTGTGTGCTGTTATTTCTTTATTTATAGGGCTTATTTACTTTAATTTTAAACTTAGGAGTGCATAAAGTGTGACTGTCAAAGAGGAAAAACTAGCTGCAAGTTTCTAGTTGCCACCTATTCAATTTTATCTTCATTTAACCATCCTTCTACTTAAACAGTTATTACAATGTTTATGTTTTTATTATTGGTCTCAATACTTACTTTTTTTTCAGATAATATTTGGCACTGGAATATACACTGGTGTATACATAGCACAAAATTATCAGGTTGGAATAATTGAACATTATATGAATGGAAAGCCAAGAGTTTTACATCTGAAATTCACAAAGGAGGCCATCTCTACATTTATGTTGTGGTCACCATAGTTTTTGATAAATTGTTTTGCATATTATCTACAAAAAAATATTCCTGGTTCAGTGTTGTTTTTATTATGGCCTCTTTTGTGTCTGTCACATTTCTGCCTGTTCCAATAGGCAAATTAACAAGGTTTAATTTCAGTTGTATTTTGAACACTCTTTTCCTTGTCCAGGATGCAGTACAACTTGTTTATAAGAAAACATCTCAGGAATGTGACAAAACTATGGATAGAAAGAAATGGTTAGTTCAATTTTGTTTTGTTTTTGTTTTGCTAATAATTTGAACACCATGAACCAGGAATTAGTGCCTCCATAGCAAGTGGACAGATTCGCAACTAGACAGATTCTCAGCTGGACATATTCTCAGCTGGACGGATTCTCAGCTGGACGGGTTCTCAGCTGGACGGATTAGCAACTGGACAGAGTACAGTCATGAACTATGAAATAATATAGGTAATAAATTGAAAGTCTTTATTGAAGAAAAATAAAACTAAACAAATTAAATGTCAATGCTATCAATCATAGTTTTTGTTGCTATCAAAGAGTTTGCATTATGCAAATAGAGCATTTGCATTTATTTATTACTAGCTATCAGCCGCCCATACATGACGCTTGTTCTGTATTCTGAGATAGAAGCATACGTATACAAAGCAGTCGTATGAAGTAATCAACAGAATTAGCGAGAAAAAAATGTCACTATCTCAGTCAACTGAACTAGTGGGAATAAAGGAATTTCACGTGTGTATCATTAAAAAAAACAGAGTAAAGAAGTTATACAAATAACACCAATAATGCATTACATGAAATAAGATCAAATCAATATTGCTTAAACTACTGTACAAGAGGTTGCGCTGTCATGGACTGTACATGTCCTGTCCAGTTGCTAATCTGTCCAGCTGAGAACCCGTCCAGCTGAGAATCCGTCCAGCTGAGAATATGTCCAGCTGAGAATCTGTCTAGTTGTGAATTTGTCCACTTGCTACGGAGGCGAATTAGTTATTATTTGTTTGTGTTTTATTTTCATGTTTATTATAATGAAGTTATAATTTTTTGTTAGAAGATTGACATAAAATTTCCACTTTAGCCTGGCATATCCAAAATAATCTTGGCTAAAATTGTTGTTACATTCATTTATTAAATAAAAATGAAATATATTTAAAATACTTATATAAAAATTACAAAACAAAATGTTTAAAAATTTTAATTAAATATTGATTATTTCAGATAGATAAAGTAGAAGATCCAAAGGCACTATTTCAAAAAGCGCAAGACTTTATCCAGTCTAAATTGGGTAATGTTAATGATGGTAATGTTAAAGAAGGAAAGAAAGGTGGCAAATGACACAAGCTAGATAAAATAAAAAAATTCAATGTTACTGTAAATACCATGTAATAGAACTTTACAATGATAATCTAATTAAATTAGCAATATAAACATGTCTTGTGACTTTTATTCTTAATAATATTACAGTAATGATAAACCACCACCAATATGCTCAACTCTCGTTTGAGGCTCTTCAAATGCTAACCAATCGCTAGAATGGGTGGGTAATAGACCCATACTTTGACATTTATACAGAGCAAGTAAAATGTTTACAATGTTTCCAATAAAATATACAAACTTTTGACCTACAGCTTGAGTGCCCTCCACTATTTTAAAAGTACTTTGGGTTGTAAACAAAGCTTTGACTGGCCGAACGATTAACATTCCCACCATCATGATTGGAAATATGGAGATTGAATTTCCTGCCATATACATTATGAACAGGTTCATTGGCACTTGTTTGAGGGGACCTAATGCTACATCCCATAATTTTTTAATCAACAGTAAGTTGGAATCTGTATCCTTAGATGTCTCAATATAGTTGGCATTTGTCGACTGGCTATATCCTGGCGGTGAAGGCAAATCGGTTGATATCTTATTCCTGAAATCATTTCGTTAAGGTTTACTAGACACACCTAACAAATTGCAGTTCAAGCTAAACCTTATAATAACTACAGTAGGTACCCTTACTTCTGATTATAATCCATGGCCCACTTAAACTTCTTGCTCGATTTTATTTGAGACATTATTGAAATTATCAAGACAGCACTTCAGAGCAGGTATATAGAAGAAATTCTTGATAATGTTTAGTTCTGAGTGAGCCTATTAAAAAAGACGAAGTGCAAGGCAAGCAACTCCAGCAGAACAAGTCCGTCAATCGAAAATTTGACAGTGACAATGACTGACATGACAGACAGATTAACATAGAAAAGGCATCAAGCCCATACAGCCATGTCCTCTGTAATGTTTTCTTCTTTTTATGATAAGAAATGGGTACATTTTTAACCGGAGACGCCACTGACAGGCGTTGCCCTCTGCCAAAATTATATGAGTAATTATTATTATCTCTCTATTTATTTTTTTTAATTATTATTATTATTGTCTCTTTATTTCTTTTTTTTCTTAGCCTAGGTTTGTTATAATATTAATATAAAAGTAAAATACAAAAGCACATACAAAACATAAAAATATTATAAAAAACCTAGCCTAGGGTACCGCCGGCAACAGGGCAGGGCTCATGCTGCCGGTGGTTAGGGCTGCAGAGACAGGAACCTTCGGACTATTCGCGCCGTGTCCAAGAGTACCGCCTTCTGTATCTGACCCTTGATCCAACCATTGAGCGAGAGTTTCTTAAGGTGTTGGTCGAGACTCTTCGCTACCAGACCGTTCGCAGACACGACTATCGGCACAGTGATTGTCGAGTCAATATCCCACATGGTGGTTACCTCGTGAGCCAAGTCAAGGTACTTGCTGACCTTGTCCTTCTCGGCCTTTACAAGGTTCTCGTCATGTGGGATGGTGACATCGACAAGCACTGCCCGGCGTTGCGATCGATCTATCAGCACGATGTCAGGCCTATTAGCTAAAATAGTCCTGTCCGTGATGACAGCTCGATCCCAATAGAGCGTGGCACGGCCGTTTTCGAGAACCGGCGCAGGTGTGTACCTGTAGTACGGCACTTCAAAGTCCACAAGACCGTATGGAAGAGCAAGTTGCTGGTGAATAATCCTAGCTACCAGGTTATGTCTGTGCAAATACGCGCCGTTAGCAAGATGAGAACAACCGGAGATAATGTGCCTGAGTGATTCTCCGGGACGGCGGCATGCCCGACAAATGTCGACCGTACCATCCTTCAGGATATATTTCCGGTAGTTCTTCGTCATGATAACTTCATCCGCAATTGCACAGACAAAACCTTCGGTTTCCCCGAAAAGGTCCCCGAATCGTAGCCAGTTCACCGACGCGAGCATATCTACATCAGGGCCCGTGAGCATCTTGTAGAACCGCCCGTGTAGCTCCTTGCTCCTCCATACCGCCTTGCGGTCCTCTGTGGTCAATACCACTGGCCTGCGCCAGTTCTCATTTGCCAAGGAGAGCGGGGTTAAGCCCCTGTCCATTGCTACCACATCCCGATGCATCCCACAGTCGTTGTTGAGGAAATAGTCCCTAAGATTGCACACCTCGCGGTTGTGGAGGCTTTTGGCATTTAAAAAGCCGCGACCACCACACCTTCGCGGGATGTACAATCTCATAACAGACGAGCGTGGGTGTAGCATCCGGTGTGTGGTGAGCAATGCACGGACCTTGCGATCTAGGGCATCCAGCTCAGTCTGGGTCCACCTTAGTATGCCAAAGGAGTATATGAGTAGAGGCATTACCCAGGCGTTGAAAGCACGCACCTTATTACCCCCTGACAAAAGGCTGTTAAGCACTTTTGTCAAGCGGCAGCAGAAGCGCTCCTTCACCGTCTGTTTAATGCGCCCTTCCTCAAAACCCAAAGACTGTGACATACCAAGGTACTTGTAGGTTTCTGCTTCAGAGATCGACTTGAGGAACATTGTCTCAGAAAGCTGTAAATTTGGTGAATCTACAACTTTCCCCCGCTGCACATGCACGACCGCACATTTATCAACACCGAACTCCATTTTGATGGCACTACTGAAAACATGTGTTATTTTGAGTAGTGTCAACAAATGTTGCTTGTTCGGTGCGAACAGCTTGAGGTCGTCCATGTACAGAAGATGAGAAATGACTTCACCCCCTCTCCGAAGCCGGCAACCTAACCCTGAATCCTTCAGCAATGTGCTGAGCGGATTCAGGGCTAGGCAGAACCATAAGGGGCTCAGACTGTCACCCTGGAATATACCTCGCTCGATCCTTATATAGTCCTGCGGCTCAGGGGGGTCATCTCTGCCGCCAGGTTGACGAAGGACTGTGGTCCACTGACGCATACATACGCCTAAGAAGGATCTTAGAGTTGCATCAATTTTGTACAACTCCAAGATCCTCCTCAGCCATGAATGAGGCACCGAATCATAGGCCTTCTTGTAATCAACCCAAGCGGCCGAGAGGGACCCCCTGCCCCAACGGACCTTTTGGCAAACGGCCATGTCTATGAAGAGGAGCTCTTTAGTACCACGGGACCCAACCCTACAACCATTTTGAGCAGGAGCCAAGATATTATTCGCAGCAATGTGCGCGTTAATTTTTGCTCTCAAAATGGATGTAAGGAGCTTGTAGATAGTGGGCAAGCACGTGATGGGTCTATAGTTCTTTGGTTCCGTGGTACTACCGGACTTATAGAGCAGGAAGGTTACACCAGTTGTTAAGGAAGGCGGCAGGAAACCATCCTCGAGGGCTTGTTGAAATTGCGCCGCCAATCGTTCGTATGAACACCGCAGCCACTTCCACCAAAAGTTGTGCAATCCGTCCGGTCCTGGACTTTTCCAGTTCGGCGCCCTACGGATGGCACAACTGATGTCGTCGGGGCTGATGGTGATGGCCCCCATTGGCTGGATGGATTCACATTCACGTTCGACGGCGTTCATCCAATCGCCCTCTGTATGCTCGACAGGCACCGACCAAATACTACGCCAAAAATTAACCATTGACGCAGTATCCGGCAGTTGCGCATCGGACACACGAAGATCAGTTCCCTCCCACTTTCTGTATACCTTCCTTTGGTCACTCTGGAAGTTGCGATTCTGCTGGTATCGGTCCACACGTTCCCTGTAGCGGCGAATACGGTTTGCCCATGCATAGACTTTCTGTTTCAGAAAGTCGATCCGCTCTGTGACACAAGCCATGTAATCGCATGGTCTAATACCAGTCCCAGCGAAGGCTTGGCTCACAAAGCGCATGACTCGGGGCCGATGATTGCCCCCCCTGAAGCAGATCAGTTTTGCAATGAGAGTCCTAAATGAGTTGATACGACGCTCGATCCGTACTTGCCAGGCAGGGACACCTCCGACAGTCCTAGGTGCACGGTCAGCGTCCGGAAACTTGACTCGAGCAACACGGCACGCCGTGATGGCCCCGCAATACACGATCGAGTGAGTATCATCTAAACCTACGCTGTCCCGTAAATACGGGGCAAGTAGGTCATTCAGGGCTCCCATTATCGCTAGATTACGTTTATTCATGGGCAAACGTGGTAATCGCGGCTTAGAGTTTTGTGTCGAGGGATACCGCGTAATCGCCTCTTCCAGAGCTCTCCTCATTTGCTCTTTGGCTGTGGTACTCACACTCGCATAGTCCTCCTCATCGGGGCTAGGGTCAGCCCGCGGCGCCTCCGATACCAAGTTGGGTGTGGGCATCGTATCTGGCGACGTAGCGGGCGGGACCTGCGTCGAGGCGGAGGTCGCGCGAGCGGAGAGGGCCTCTAGGCGAAGCCGATCAAGTGTCGAGTCATCCAGCCGCCTCAGCCGTTGGATGGCACGCACTTGATCCGATAGCCTCTGCGCGGTCACATTTATCGTTGGTTCAAGGGCCTGAAACAGAGGCAGCATCCGGTCACGATATGCAGATAGCCTGGTTCCCCCCTCTGTAGCCTCGTAGTATGCTCGCATGCAGTGCTCGTTCATAGTTTGAGACCATCGCATGCGGCGCACTACACCACCGGCAGCGGGAGCCGTAGGCGGGGCAGTGTGTCCCGCAGGCCCCAACCGTGCCGGCAGCGGTGGTCGTCCCCGTCGCGCAGGTGGTTGTGGCGGCGGGGGCGGCGTCGGCCCGCGCTCGTCGCTCGATCCGTCTATGTCAGATGCAGTGGCAAAATCATCGGCCGATGACGCACCAAACGGAGAGCTTGACGAGGCAGGCGAAGTTGGTGGTCGTGCGCTTTGAGTGCTATGATCCGGATTTGCCTCTCGCTGCCTGCTCCTTGTATACATTTTTCTTCATTTTTGTTGTAAAATATGTTCCAAAATTATTATTATTATTGTTATTATTATTTTATGTAAGTATTATTTTGTCTTATTATTGTTGAATAAAGCACTAAATTTGCAAAAAACTGAAAAAATCACAGACGTATAATAAGAAGCAGACCAAACATTATTTCACAACTACATACAAGAGAATAAATTAATATTTCTACTTCTTTCTCTCCAACCACAAATTAATAAGACTATCTCGTTTCTTTTTACTGTTGCAACACTTCCACACACATAGACAAAATGCGACGTGAGGCAAATCGCCATCTTGATAAGCTACAAATAAGCGACAAATGTCATCCTAGACTTTTCATCAAGCGGCGTACAGGAGATTGCTTTTCGCTTATTTTTGCGATCTAATAAAGTTTAAGAGCCAAAAGTACAAAAATAAAATGGTGAAATGTAGTGCACCTTTGTGCGGCAACTCCTCATGTAGAAAAACACCTGAAATTACTTTCCATCGGTAAGTTTTGTTGTGCCATATAATTTCCTATTGGGCTTTTCGTCACTGTGTGATTATTATTAATTTTTTGGCATTGTAGAAGCAGTGAATAATTGTTAAAAGTGCAAATCTTGTAAAAACTAAACGTAAAGTAGTTTCTGGAAGATTATTGTGGTAACAATAGCCAATTAATTAATAACCCCGATCTCGTTTGACGTTTCATATACTTGTACAATTTTACAGGGCCTTATTAGGAATATTTTTGAAGATTGATTAAATTAAAGTATGCAATATATTATTTCTTTATGGATAAATTTTAAAATGAAATCGTTTTCAGGTTTCCAAAGGATGATTATTTAAAAAAATACCTGGTTGAGTAATATGAAAAGAGAACATTGGCAGCCCAAATCATCTAGTGTGGTGTGTTCAAAGCATTTTGAAACTCATTAACTGGATCACAGTAGCTTCTTGTTCTTGTTCCTAGTGCGATTCCAACATTTTTGATTCATCGTATCGAGAAGAAGTAAGTGTCCACATATCTTTTTTACGTACCTACTTATCCGAGTTAAAGGAAATATTGAAATCTATTGAACTTTAAATTTAACTTAATTTTAACTTTTTATTTAATTTATCCTAGGCCTTTGTCCAGCAGTGGACGTGTGTAGGCTGATGATGATGATGATGATGAAACCCTATCCTACCCCTTTAACCCTATGCTAGTCGTGGGGATGTATTCTTGTATGAAAATGTGCATAAAATAATAATTTTTTAAATTTGTTTTTCAGAATTTATCTATATCTTCATAGAAAGGTCCAGTAAAAAGAAATGCCATTGGAGATAATGTTTTGAAGATTTTGCAAAATTTACAGCCGAGTACCTCAAGTGTACTACATTATGTGAGTTAATATAAATATAATATTGTTGTACAGTATTAAATGTTATAACATGAGGAAAATGGGTCTGAGCAGTCACTCAACTGCGTTACTTTGAAATATACAGAAAGTAATAAATTTATTTATTTTCAGAAACCTTCATCGTCATCTTCATCTTCAACCTTCGGTTTCGCAGTCAGGGTCACTGACTTCTCGACCACCCGGCGCGGCGGTCTTATCACTAGTTTTAAAAATTGTGTCATTACTAATTATTGTAATTATTATTTTATTAAAAAAAATACCAGCAGAGTATGTTGTTGTTTTTATTTATTTTATTTTTAGAGTTCCGTACGTAAAACGGGAACCCTATTACTAAGACTCCGCTGACCTTCCGTCCGTCCGTCTGTCACTAGGCTGTATCTCATGAACCGTGATAGTTAGACAGTTGAAATTTAATTTTCACAATGATGTATTTCTGTTGCTGCTATAACAACAAATACTAAAAAACAATAAAATAAATTTTTAAGGGGGCTCCCATACAACAGACATGATTTTTATGCCGTTTTTTATAAAATAATTACACGAGATAATGGTTTGGGACCCTTCGTGCGCGAGTCCGACTCGCACTTGGACGGTTTTTTTTAGTTTACAAAACTGTTTTACTGTTAATACATTTTATTAAAGTTAATGATGTGGAGTCGTCGCAGGCAGATATAGGTAGATACAGAGATAGCCTGATACTCAATGATAGATAACGTTAGCATTCTACCGGTAAAATCAATTCAAATCTCTTTTTAATATTATCCTCTTTATAACATTACTATCGATGTAGGTACTTGAGGTCCCTTGCGTGCCTGAGTTCGGCCCCTTTTATTGTAAATGTGTGCGTGACATTTGTCTGTAGGCGTAATTGGCACGCTTTTTTGTTGTAATGTTACGTCTGCTTCTTATTATACGTCTGTGGAAAAAATATTGTCAATCAAAAAGTGTTGCAACTTTGCGTAACTTTTAAAATTGAATGAGCCAACATTGAATTATAATTTATACTTCACGTTCTTTATCGTTAACTGTTTTTTAATACAAATGCTTATTTAATTAATAACAAATCACTATTTATAAATTGTTACTTATTTTCGTTTTCCAACGTTTTTTGCAACTAAATTGCTTTAAAAAATTTCAATACTATGAAACTGTATGTTTAGTAGTTTGACGTCCCGTCATTTATCCCGAAATTAGCAAATTTAAATTTAATTACATTAGCCACACTGCAACAAAGTTAGAGCTGCGACAGTACAAAAACAAAACATCGATATAGACTTCATCATAATGTTTATTCTGGCTATATATTTTTCAGATTTCCAAAAGATATATTTATTTTTATATATTTGGATCACAGCTTGTGAAAATCATGTTTCGTGGACTCCTAAACGCACACGATTTGCTCACAGCATTTTCAAACTGTTTGTTTTATACAGCAGTCCAACAGCGTGTCGTGGCAACTTTGAAATTATTAAAATATGTGTGCTTTTTATTATTATAAAGTACTAATCATAACTTTTTTGAAATATTTACAATAAAAATAAAGATTATTGAATTGTTGTTAATTCTTTTTCGTTTAGAAAATAAAATAATGAGGTAAAAATTATTGATTACCATTTGTTTACGACGATCCCTAGTTTTAAGTAATACACCAAAGAAACAGTAAAATTCCTTTATTCGGAATAAAATATAAATAAAATAGGGACGTTCTACGAGCAGAAATCTCGTTGATAGATAGATGTCATTGTCCGGCCGTCGCCGGTGTCACTAGTCAGTGGTTTCACTGCGTCGTCCTTGCTCCCTCCCCCTTATTATAAAGTGTCTGATTACATTGAAGACAAAACAGCATGGGTTTAAAATGCTCCAATCTATTTCTAATCCAAAATATTGTTAAGATTTTTTTTTAAACTTGTATAACTTGGTAACGTAACGGCATATAATTTTGTAAATGTCGTTACATATTGAATTAAAGCTGTGGAGTTTCTTGCGCCCATTCTTCTCCACAGCTAAAATATAGACGTCCTGAATGGGTAGTAGGTAAAAAAATTATGGACGATTCAAAAGCACTTTTCTAAAGTTTATTTGAATAAAGAATATTTGACTTTGACTTTGACTTTGACCACCCCTTCGTCCATACTCGTGGGAATTCAAATGAAATGACCGAAAAATACAAAAAACCTACACCCAACAAATTTTTCACAAAGCCCTTCTCGAAACTAGGCCGAGATCATCCTTTAGTGGATGTCCAAGAGTAACATGGAAGTCGATCGGACCAACAATGCTGACATCCTCCAAGAAAAACTTTTACAATCGGCATCCAATATCCTGCCTACCACCCTGGCAAGTTAAAAGGACACTCCAAGTCAACAATTTAGCCAATAATGGCAACAAGATAAAGTTCCCAAAAATAAACGCAAAAGACAAGATAGTCCTACCGAAATTCAAAACAAGCGGACCACCGCCACAAGAACTAGCTTTACAATCCCAGTACAAAACAAATTCGACATCCTCAATGACGAAACTACTCAAACAATTGATAAAAAGGAATACATCCCTAAACCTGAACCAATTTTTGTGACTGGTATAGTAGACATATCACCTCTGCAAGTCATTAGCAAGGTAGCTGATATGAACAAACTCACCATGACCACTCTGAGATCCGGACATATCATCAAGTTAATGCCTGCTGATATACAAACCTACAAATTAATAAGAGATAATCTCATTTCAAACAAAGTAAACCATTACACCTATAAACTCAAAAGCGAAAGACCCTACCGAGTCGTAGTTAGGGGATTACATGCCTCAGAAAACACCTCATCGATCAAAGAAGAACTCCAAACAAATGGACACGAAGTACGACAAGTAGTTAACGCACTACATCGAGTCACAAAAGAAAAACTCCCACTATACTACATTGACTTAGAGCCCCAACCCAATAACAAAGATATATTTAACATAAAATATATCAACCACGCTAAAGTATCAATAGAAGCACCATACAAGAAAAAAGAAATACTCCAATGTAAGAGATGCCAAAGATTTGGGCACACTAAAAACCAATGTTTTCGACCATTCAGATGTGTCAAATGTGGAAACGACAACCCAACAACTTCATGTACCAAAACCCCAAATACCGACGCCACATGCGCAAACTGTCAAGGTAAACACCCGGCGAGCTATAGAGGATGTAATAAATACAAAGAATACAAGGAAAGAATAAATTAAAACAAAACCAGAAGACAACACTGCCAAAACGTCAAACATCGAACCAAATCCTCCACAATATGGGTCAGAAATCCCCAGACGCCAACCTAGAAACTACTCAGACGCCCTTAAAAACACAAACAAAAATCAGCTAAACAATGAATACAAAGAACTCACACTTAACCAAGGACAAAACCTCACCAACCTACTGGACGCCATGTTTACCAGATTTCAAACAATCATGAAGACCATGATAGACAGCATGATGGACCGTATGGTCCAGTTAATCACAGGACTAATCCCACGGGCCTAAATATCCGAATACTTACGTGGAACGCCAACGGAATAACTGACAGACGTCAGGAGCTTGAACTATTCATCATAACAGAGAAAATAGACGTGGCTTTGATCTCCAAAACGAGACTAACCAAACGCTCCCACATCCAATTCCAAAACTACACAACCTATCGCACGAACCACCCCTCAGTGAGATCTCACGGTGGAACTGCAATAATTATAAAAAACAACATTAAACATTATTCCCTAAACCCCTATGAAACAGACAAAATTCAAGCGACCAGGGTAAAAATTCAACATAAAAATTCGGAGACAGCAATTGCTGCAGTATACTATCCCCCAAGACATTCAATCACCTCTGTGGAGTATACGAAATTTTTTGAAGAGCTCGGCCCTTCTTTTATAACTGGAGGAGATTGGAACTCCAAACATCTATACTGGGGTTCAAGACTTATAAATCCTAAGGGAAGGCAAATCTACAGAGCAATATCAGACCTCAAACTAGAATGCGTCTCGCACGGGGATCCTACGTACTGGCCTACTGATCGAAACAAAATACCTGATCTACTTGATTTCTTCATAACAAAAAATATTGCCAGAATCTACACAAAAGCCGAAAAATGCGACGACCTTTCATCAGATCACTCCCTGGTCATCCTAAACTTAACTAAAATACCCACCTACACAGACCCACCAAACAGATTTTACAACAAAAACACTAATTGGGATACGTTTCAGGAAATCATCTCCTGTAACACAGACTTAAATATTAAATTGAAAACTGAAGAGGACATAGAACTTGGTATAGAAAAATTCAACTCCACAGACTCAACTACAGTGAACAAAAGGCCAAGAATAATAATCAAAGAATACCCAAAGTACATCCTGAAAAAAGTCCAAGAGAGGCGTACCTTAAGAAAAGAATGGCACAGGACCAGATATCCCTCTGATAAAACAGCCTTTAATAGAGCTTCAGATGAACAAAAAAAAGTAATCAAAGAACACGAAAACCACTGCTTTCAAAATCAGTTGGCCAATCTAACTCCCCATAAGGACACAAACTACTCACTATGGCGAGCAACTAAAAACCTCAAGCGGCCAAAAGATCACATCCCGCCCCTTAGAAAACACGACAATGGCTGGGCTAGATCAGACCTTGAAAAGGCAACTGCTTTTGCCATACACTTACAGGACGTCTTTAGCCCACTGCCGAGTAGTAACCCAGAAAAGGACAAGGATATACTGGAATTCTTGCAATCCCCTAATCAACTATGCCTACCATTAAAGGCAGTAAGCCTCAAAGAAATCACTAGAGAAATTAGAGCACTTCCAGTCAAAAAAGCACCCGGGTATGACCAACTAGATGCAACTCTGCTAACTAACCTACCCAGGAAAGGTCTAATGTTTCTAGTGATACTTTTCAACGCATGCCTCAGGCTCTGTCACTACCCATGCCAATGGAAACTTGCTCAAGTCGTTATAATCTTAAAACCAGGCAAAACAGCAGAGGAAACTGCATCATACCGACCCATCAGTCTACTGCCTTTGGTTAGCAAACTTTTTGAAAAAATAATCCATAATAGAATGCACTTGCATCTAAGTGACATACCCCCGGATCACCAATTCGGCTTCAGGCAAAAGCACGGTTGTATAGAACAGGTGCACAGACTGTCTAACACCATCAGTCAAACTCTGGAATCCAAAAACTACTGCTCGGCTGTTTTCCTTGACATTAGCCAAGCCTTCGACAGGGTCTGGCATACAGGCCTTTTGTTCAAGATAAAAAAATACTTGCCACACTCTTTCTACTTTATACTAAAAAGCTACCTTGAAAAAAGATGCTTTGAAGTTAAACTTGCCAATGAAACTTCAGAACTATATGAAATACACTCGGGAGTTCCACAGAGTAGCATACTTGGGCCCGTGCTGTACCTTATTTTCACTGCGGACATCCCTAAAAAAGAAGACACGGTGATGGCCACGTATGCCGACGATACTGCCATACTGTCCACTAACACCAACGCATCAACGGCTTCTGCTAATCTCCAGAATCATCTTACAGAAATTGAAAAGTGGCTTGGGGTATGGAGGATTAAAGCAAACAACAGCAAATCGATGCATGTCACATTTACCCTTAGGAAAGGGAATTGTCCCGCAATCAGCCTGAATGGAGAACACATACCGCACTCCGACAGCGCCAAATACCTTGGTCTGCATCTGGATAGGAGACTAACGTGGCAAAAACACATATGGAATAAGCGTAAACAACTGGATACAAAGTTACGCAGCATGCACTGGCTAATTGGAAAAACATCGCAATTATCCAACGAAAGCAAAATGATGGTATACAAAACAATACTCAAGCCTGTCTGGACATACGGCATTGAGCTTTGGGGCACAGCATCAAACAGCAACATCGAGATATTGGAGAGATTTCAGACAAAAGCAATTAGACACATGTTTAACATCCCAAAATGCATAAGCAATAATTACATCCTACAAGACCTGAACCTACCAACTGTAAAGCAGGAAATAAAAAAGAGAAGTCTCAAATATCAGGATAAGTTATCTAACCATGTCAACACCTTGGCTTTGACTTAAAAGGCACTGGCAGTGTCCTTTTCTCAAGACTAAGGAGGAACAGTGTCCCAACCCTCCAAAACCGATTCCAATAATTAAGTGAGTGAGGTCAGTGGACCGGCCTCACAGTTTCAAGACACTAGCAGACACATGTCAAACACAGTAGCAGCTAAATGTGGAAAAACAGATTGCTGTGCCAAGCAGAATACAAAAAAAAATTGTTTTAAAATTTTTATAGCGTACTACCTCGAGCTCTCTGCAGTTTGGCGCTGGTCTTGCATGTGTGTACCATACAGCAGGGATGTTATGCGTACCATAATTATGGTATAGTACCATAATTCAAGCCTTCGTACCTTAGAGCATTAGTTGGTTTAATGCTCTAAGCTTCGTACCGTGTACCATGGTACTTTCCTTATGGTACTTCCCTTATGGTACCTACGCAAAAGTATCATATTAGCAGCTTCATGCTACCTACTAGGTACTATTCTTTCTTGATTGGGGGATCTATAATGTTCGATCGAACTACGGTCTGCGACTTGTCCATATCCAGTAGACATCCGTGTCCTTAACCGAGTTACTTAAAAAATGTGTTAGTACTTATCTCAGATGAATTAATAACCGTGTAAAACAAAGCGTACGAGATTTCTTGGCGAGAAAGTCATGCCTGCGGTTTTGTTTAATTTTCTAAAATTTGTGTTATGTCGAATATTAATGTGAAATAATGGTGGATTATTAACCGTTATGTGTTCGTAAGTGTGTTTGTTCGTATGAGTGTTGGTAAATGAAATAAAACAGTGTAACGTCACTTTTCAAATTCTTTCAAGAAGTCCGCGTGAGGACTTAGTAAAGTCCCACATCTTTACTGAGATACTCGAGAGATTGGGGGGTATATCATTTCTCACTTCTCATTTCTAATAGATATATTCATCATCATCATCATACAGGAAGGAAATATTGTTTATTTGTAAGAAAAATTACTTTGACACTGGCTAAATATGCTAGTCGCACGAAGCCATCAACTAAAAAAAAAGCGTACCATGTCACCATGGTTTTTTTCCTATAATTATTGTTCTGAGGTTTTTTCCAAGTTAGTATTAGCGATGGGCGATTGTTACTAAAAAAACAATCGAATGAATCGACAATTGTACTAGCATGTATTCGATTGTCGATTCATTCGTCCTTGCCTAGAAACAATCGAATAAAAATTGATGATCGATTGTTACTAAAAAATAATCGAATGAATGACAAAATAGTACTAGTATCTATCATGTGTTCGATTGTCGATTCATTCGTCCTTACCTAAAATAATCGAAAAATAGTTGATGATCAATTGTTACTAAAAAATAATCGAATGAATCGACAAAATTGTATTAGTATCTATCAGGTGTTCGATTGTCGATTCATTCTACCTACCCAAAACTCAAATTTCTACAATCAATTTTGAACTTTAATATTTGGTTATAAGGATCAATATTCATTGGAGAAATTTGACAGATTTGGGTAGTTTGATCTGCCGCCGTGTGTAGGTACTTATCTAAAAATTAAAAAATATTGACCAGTACAGCTAAACTGGACACGATCGGCGGTGCGGTGCGGGGTGGGCGCGCGCGGCGTAAGCGTAGTACCTAAGTAGGTAACTACAACTAGCCGCCGCGCCGCGCCGCTAAACCCTTTGACCACAATATTGTAACTGCACGTGTAAGAGCAGCACGGCACGTGTAAGACTATGGGGTATACTTAATTTAGTAAACGACAACCAAAAGTAGTCGAAGACGCGTGCGCGATATAAACTACCCGTTTGCTTCGAGTTTGCAGTGGACGTCAGTTTTACAAAACCATTGAAGTTAGACAAACCTATTGAGAAATGGCTCTTATGTCTGAGATATAAGAGCCATTTTTTAATGTCTAGTATACGTTACGCGTAGTTACGACAAAACTCACGTCCACAACAAACTCGAAGAAAACGGGCTATACCTGCACATACATGAGTACCTTATGCCTCAGACATATAAGTCATTTTTAAATGGTTTTGTATAGCTTGATGTGTAGCTGACTGTACACACGGCGGCAGATCAACCTACCCAAACCTGTCAAATTTCTCCAATGTATATTGATCCTTATAACCAAACGATAAAGTTCAAAATTGATTCTAGAAATTTGACAGTTTTGGGTAGGTTGATCTGCCGCCGTGTGTACCTACCTAGGTTCGATTTATTCATGGTGAACCGCCGAGGTAAGCTGTTTGTTTGTTTGTGTGACACCGATCAATCAGTTTTTGAAAATTGTTCAGATCAACAATGACTTTCTAGATTCAATAGGTTGTTTTAGTAACAATCGCGAAGTTACTAATAATCGATCAACAGGTTACTACTAGTAATTAATTGTCGGTAAATGCTTTCGTTTGTCGATTGCTCTAGTAACATTCGCGCAGTTATTACCTACTAACAATATTGAGTAATAACGATTTTCGTTCAATTACAATCGACTGTAAATTGTTTTTTTAACAATTGCGAAATTACTAATGATCGACTAATGATGTTCATTCGAATGCTTTCGATTGTCGCTTGTTCTAGTAACAATCGCGTACTTACTAACAATTGTTCAACGATTAAATAGTAACGATTTTCATTCGAACACAATCGACTGTCGATTGTTTTTATAACAATTGCGCAATTACTAATAATCGACAAGTTATGATTTTCATTCGAATAAGTTCGATTGTTTTAACAATCGAATAATTCGATTTTATTTAGTAACAATCGCCCATCGCTAGTTAGTATCCAACTGAATAGAGCAACAAACACGACCTGTCATAAGAAACCGAAATAGGATGACATTTTGTGTGTGTAAAATTGTTAATGAGTGCGTGTCAGTGATGTATGTCATGTCGCTTTTTACATTAATATCGATATCGATAATATTAATTAGTACAGTATTAACAGAACTAAAATAGGATGGGTTGGGATTTCGCACAACTGATTTCGATTTTTTATGATGAATTTACTATTAAAATTTACAAATAATACATTGCGTACATTATGATTTATATTTTTTGTTACCTACTTAGATTTCTAACCATTATCATTTAATACGAGTTTCTAAACGTATGGTTTGTAATATACATTTTTAAACTTTTTCGTTCCATAATTAAACAAATTTAAACGGGGATTAACGCAAATTAATTAGTAAAAAAGGTATCATACTCGGTCAAAAGACCATTCGACTTTGGAAAAGATATGTTGATGACATTTTCAGTATCGTCAAAGGTAGTAAACAAGAAGTAGATCAATGGGTTTAACATCTCAACTCCTTTCACCCGAATATGAGGTTTACATACGAGATGGAGGCGAACAGGTCGTTGTCTTTTTTGGATGTGAAGATGACCGTGACATCCAACGGGTCCTTGTCCTACTGTGTCTACCGAAAGCCTACGCACACGGACAGATACTTACACGCTACCTCACATCACCACCCTCGACAGTTGCAATCCGTGATGACGTCACTAAGAAACAGAGCTTTTGACCTCTGTGACCCTGAACATTTGGAGCGTGAGCTGGATCATGTTCAGGAGGTACTCAAAAAAAACGGATATCGAGTTAGTGGAAAACGGAAACAGCCCACAAAAAGTTGCAAGCATCCCGAAGTTGGTAGGCAACCAGCCTACATGCCTTATGTCAAAGGAGTGACAGACAAGATCGGCCATATATTACGGGAGTACTCCATACCGACGATATATACTTCTGGCATAAAGGTAAATAACATTGTGGGCACTCCGAAGGATGTCTTGCCACTTCAAAC
Source organism: Eudonia lacustrata (assembly GCA_947562085.1). Classification (NCBI taxonomy): domain Eukaryota; kingdom Metazoa; phylum Arthropoda; class Insecta; order Lepidoptera; family Crambidae; genus Eudonia; species Eudonia lacustrata. The sequence continues at coordinate 18,359,775 of OX387312.1, read as the reverse complement.
ACCAGGCGTATACAAGATAGACTGCAGCTGTGGTAGTTCCTACATAGGCCAAACAACTAAGCGGACTATACATGAGAGGGTCAAAGAACATATCGCAGCTGTAAAGAACAGGCAGTCTAATAAATCAGCGATTGCAGAACATCTACTTGAAAGAGGCACAAATCACTGGATTGGATTTTACCGTACGCAAGTCCTCTCCACAGATTGCCACTTTTATTCAAGAGTAGTGCGTGAAGCGATTGAAATAAAGAAGCACCCTAATAATATCAATCGGGAAGACGGCCGTAAACTATCTTCAGCGTGGAATCCAGTATTTGCAAAAAGACATCCTCGTTTTTCTTCGCAGTCGGTAAACAACCAGAATAAGGCTTGTCTACGTAATAGGGACACCGTTAGTGTTGTGTGTGGCGGTAGTTGGCAAAATGATGTGACGGTGGATGAAGACTTTGCCGCGCAAACGGAGGCGCGACATCGCGACAGCAGTCCACCCGTGACCACGGCCGTTGTAACTCGGTCGAAACGTCGGGTATAAAGAAGGTATGATACCTTTTTTACTAAATAGTTTGCGTTAATCCCCTTTAAATTTATTTAAGTACGGTTTGTAACTGTCAATCCCTCAGAATAATAACTAAAGCTATAGAAGGAAGCTCAGAATAATAACTAAAGCTATAGAAACCGGACTAAAATAGCAAAACAAATACATCAGTTCGTACTATTTTTACTAATGAACCTAGGTCATGAATTGGAAAAAGTGAGATTGTCCCTTTTCTTTCATAATTTCGAATTCTGTCACCAGAAATTATGACGTCATATTTGGGTAATGTGGTAACTTTATCGACTTTATTATCGACTAACTGACCCAGCGGACTTCGTACCGCTTTAACAGTTTCTGTTACAACTAAACAAACAAATCGTATTTCTATTTATTTATCATTAAGCAAATTTTTTTTTCTAGTAATAAACATAGCCTATGTTACTCAGGGATAATAATGATAATAGAATGCTACATTCTAATGGTGAAAGAATTTTTAAAATCAGTTCATTAGTTTTTGAGTTTAGGTATTCGTTGCAAACATACAAAAATACAAAGCTTTCCTCTTTATAATATTAGTATAGAAGTATAGGTATAAATAATTGAAAACAACAATATAGGTACTTAGTACTTGTTTTGTCACTATATTTATTAAAAAATACATTTTAAATTGACAATAAATAGACAATAATTGAACCCAAACAATCAATTGCACTATCAAACAGCGAACTCATTGAAAAGAAAAAATATGAATGAATCTAATCGTATTTAGTTTTTACATTGAATTTTTGCTCAAACAAATTAACTTAATTTAATTAAACTTAAAAATAATTAAAGAAGAGGTAGAGCTAGTACCTATGTATACAGAAAAAAGGATTAATCATCATTGGAAAACAATAAGATATAAATTAAATCAATTAATCTATTATAATTTGTTATTAAAAAAATATAATTTCGTAAATAATAACAATAACTTCTTAATTAATTCATTTATTAATTTCTTATTACACATGTCATTGTGTTAAATTTCTAAAGAGTTTCTTAGACCTGTGCTATATTTTCCTTCACAGAATCTTAATACATATCATACCATTTCATCAGACCCATCTATGATATATATATAATGTAGGAACCACATGTTCTCTAAGTCGCCTTCATTTCATATTTCCCTTACATTTTTTTTACATACAAATGAATCCATAGTAAAATGCTTAGATCAAATGTGATTATGCCTTTGTGAAGTCCAATACGATTTAGCCACTATTATTTTTACACTTCGCCTTTAGCCTTTTTCGATCATGCACTTACATTAATGCATAATATTTAAGAAATCTGTAAAATCAAAGTATCGATAGTATAAAAATATGCACATTGTTTACATCACTATACATGATAAACATAACCCGATGCAGTTTCTGATTTATTGCTAAATCTGCTATTAAAATTGAATTCACGCCTGGTTATCGCTACAAAATGGTTCTACCAAATTTTATTTGTATTTTTATTCGCTAACCAGACCACATTCGACAAATAATATAGCAAAAACATACCGAAAGCCAATAGTCCTTGACTTAGATGAATGAAGGTCTCGCTGCGCTCGACTAGATACCGCCGGCGTACTTGTCAAATGCGAAAAAAATACTACGCCAAATTGGCGTACCCGAGCCAGTCACCATAGAGAAAAGTACTCTGACAGCTTTGTGTGAAGTGTACGTACCGAATGTTTTAATTAATTTTGAGCATAATCCGAAGTAAAAGGACAGTTTGCGTAATCATATTGTGTAAAAATAATACTACAAAAAATAGGAAGGACACTGGGATCACATACCATCAGTAATTATCGTATAATTTTGAAATTTCAACATAAAATAACATGAACTATAAACGCCATTCAGTGTTGCCGCGTATACGAGAATCAAGTTCCCCGTGGTTGAGATTTTTATAATGTGGTGTTACCTATTTCATTTATCTTAACTAGCTATTTATTATTAGTACTTATTTGTTATTTATTATATACTTAACCTAGTTTTATATTAGTTAATGAGTATCTTTGTAATCTATACACATAAGGTGTAAAAATGTTTGCTAGGCTCGCGGTGATTTATTGGGACGGGTTTAAGACGATATTTCGACTTTGACACAAGCCATGTTATCGGTACTATACATCAAGTTAATTTGATTCGGCTAGTAGTTGAGAAGTATTTACAAATTCGACTTCATTATATATCCAAAAGAGAAAATTTGCAAAAAAATGAAATTTCCAAAAGGCAAATGTATCGTAAACTTGAACAAGTTACTGGAATGTAATTTTTAATTATTAATAAAAATAGTAGTTTTTTATAGTAGGTTAAACTAAATGTATACCTAAAATGTGTTTATTGTTTTATTCAAAATTTTTCTTTTCTACACGACTTTAAATTGTAAATTAACCTTCGTAAGACTGACTTTAAAGAGTTATATAGGTACTAAATAATGTGTAACCAAACTATTGACGGGTAGAATAGAAATAGAAAGAACTATTTTCGTAACACCTTATTTATATATGATTACTTTTAATAAAAATTTGTAAATATTACATGTCAATAAAAAAGCATTAAAAATTAGGCTTAATCATTGATATACATAACCTACCATTTTTTTAAAGAAGAAACGTACGCCTAACCTATAGACAAATATATTGATACAATCATCATCATCATCATCATCTCAGCCAAAAGACGTCCACTGCTGGACAAAGTCCTCCCCCAAGGATCTCCACAACGACCGGTTTTGTGCTGCTCGCATCCAGCGGCTTCCCGCGACCTTCACCAGATCGTCGGTCCACCTGGTTGGAGGCCTGCCCACACTGCGCTTTCCGGTACGCGGTCGCCACTCCAGGACTATCCCGCCCCAGCGGCCATCAGTCCTGCGAGCAATGTGACCTGCCCACTGCCACTTGAGCTTAGCAACTCTTCTTCTTCTTCTCTTCTTTGATACAATCGCTTATAATTAATTATTCATTTTTAAGTATTTTACAATTACCTACCATAATTACCTATAACCAGTAACTTAACTAATAGGCTACAGCATAAAATATATTTCCCATTAAATCGGGTAACAGTTGAGTACTGGCAACACAATTTTTCGCGCACACTAGCAATGAGTTGCCATTTACGAAGCTATTGTTTGTAGGAAGCGCGGTATCTAGTCGAGCGCAGCGAGACCTTTCATTCATCTAAGGTCCTTGACTATTTTCTTTTAGAGATTAATAAAACTTGTAGCCCCTAACTACAAAATAAATAGTGCCACATAGACCACACATTCACTATTTCTAGTAATTCAAACCATTCGTGCAATCTAGACAGAAATACTAATTGAAATAATTATGAGTCAGAGGTGGAGTTAGAGTAATTATTAACGGGATTCTTACCATGTACCACGGAATTACGTAATTCCGTGATCATGGCGCATGCAAATGTGCCGAAATATCGGATAATCATAAATAATAAGCATGGTAAGAATCCCGTTAATAATTACTCTATTGCAATGCCATGATAGTTTAAATAGTTAAATAAGAGTTACCTACTAAGACAATGTTATTGTCCGAAGTAATTGACATTTCTTTATGTTGACAGTCGATACTATTTACGCGAACAAGTGAAATATATCAAAACGAACCGTCAGCTTTTAAATCAATGTACTACTGAATTTGGCCGGGCTTGGCCGAGCAAAAGGATTCGAGATTTTATTTTCCTGATGACCGAATGACATAACAATACAAAAAATAAAAACTAAGTGTCAACCATTTGTCGCACTCCAACCTCCTTTTCTAGCCATAAGATAGAACGGAACTAAACATAGTTGCACGTTTTTTATTTTAACCTTCCTTCTATAGCTTTAGTTATTATTCTGAGGAAGGAAGGTTAAAATAAAAAACGTGCAACTATGTTTAGTTCCATCATCAGAAAATTAAGATCTTGAGTCCTTTTGCCCGGCCAAATTCCGAAGTACACATTGATTTAAAAGCTGACTGTTCGTTTTAGATATATTTGACTTGTTCGCGTATTAATCGTATCGACTGTCAATAACTTCGGACAATAACATTGTCTTAGTACTTATCTCATAATTATTTCAGATTTTAATAGTATTTCTGTCTAGATTGCATGAATGCTTTGAATTACTAGAAATAGTGAGTGTGTGGTCTATTTGCCACTATTTCATTTGTAGTTGGGGCTGCAATTTCTAATAATCTCGAAAAGAAAAAAGTCATGCACTATTGACTTGTAATCGGTATGTTTTTGCTATATTATTTGTTGAATGTGAACTGATAAGCAAATAAAAATACAAATAAAATTTGGTAGAACTGTTTTGTAGCAAAAACCAGCCGTTAATTTAATTTTTATAGCAGATTTAGCAATAATTCAGAAATGTCATCGGATTATCTATATCATGTATAGTGACGTAAACAATATGCATACTTTTCTAAATCGATATATCGTTACTTTTATTTTACAGATTTCCTCAAGACCATGCACTAATGTCCATGCTAAAAACGAATGGAAAAATAATAGTGGATAAATCGTATTAGACTTCAAAAAGGCATTTAATCACATTTGTTCTAAGCATTTTACTATGGATTCATTTGTATGTAAGGGAAATGTGAAATGAACACGACTTAGAGAAAATGCGGTTCGTACATTATTTATTATGGATAGATCTGATGAATTGGTATAATATGTATGTATGTATTAATTCATTCAATTCATGTTAGCAATTAATTGCAAAGAAACCTAACTTAAACGGTGAACCGTCAAAACTTGATTTTACAGTACTACAGGAAGTGCTAATGTGCTTTACTTAGCTTTTTATTAACAAACATAATAAAAAATTCTAAACTGTCTTCGTTAATGAAAAACATTTGTTTTGTAACATTATTTATTGTAATTTTATTATATATAAGATGGTAATTATAACTAGAAGTATACAACGACAAATTCTATACAATTTCTACACTAAGTAGGTAAACATATTAATGTTAGGCTAATTTTGGATCTTTGTGTTTTATTTGGACTGATAGCATGTTTAGTTGGACTAACCATTGAATAATTTTCAATTAGTTCTAGTATGCCTGTATAAAAATATGATACCTACTTACTCACAAAATACAGACTAAACAGGGTGTTTGAAAAAGGGTCTGCCTAACCGTAAGGGTCAGCTTTAAACAATCTTCTTAAGTCTAATTAAATACTTAATTGACCTTCATCTTTCATAGTTTGTAATAGTTGTGACGACTTTTATTCTTTGTTACTCTTTTTTTTAAATTATGATAATTATGCCGGTTTTTCCAGAAAAATCCAAATACCGTGACTGTTCTATAAGGAATAACGAATAAAATAAGTTAAAAGTAGATACAATTATAAACATTTTGAATAAATAATTATATGCTTGTTCAGTCAATGGTTGATTGAACTAACATGTTATTAGAAAGTCCTTATTCATATTTAAAATTTGACTAAAAATACCTCGAACTCCTTTAGTAAGCAAATCGTCTTTTTCTCTAGGGTTTAATAAACCCTAAGCAATGTTAAGTAATGGTTTTGAATCAAATCAAATCAAAATATTGCACGTATCTTACTACAGCAACCGTCTAAACATGGCATAGGAGCTACAGCTACCAAAAATCTAGGTACCTATCGTCGGTGACAACGGGCATGAGCCCACAATTCAAATAGGTAATATGCCTAATTAATATTCCTAGATAAACACTTTTACCGTTCGTTCGACACATCCTTTTCCTCGCACCCTGTATATCAAAAAGCTTAGTAAACAAATATTGACTACAGACTTATAACTTCACATGGTTCATTTGGCAAAGTCACTTCGTCGCTGTCCATTTCTTTAATTTTATCCCTAGTTACAATATGGTCTTGGCAGAATACTGCTATTCTCTGGCAGGCTTCTCTTAGTATGTCTTCGGGTACTGTCAGCACTATGCGCATATAATTCGGGAAGCAGAAACACTGAAAAATGCAAATAATTGGTTACCTAATTAAAATTGTGAAATTTTCATTCACGATTCATAAATGCCAATGAATGTTTGTTTATAAATCTTTCCCAAGGCCGATTTTTGTCTATACATAGTTGGATTTTTATTATTGGCAAACTGAGTAAGTGGTAAAGTTTTAGAATAAAAGGAACTATGTTTTTTCTTCTTCCTACATCAAACCTATTATTTTATTATCTTTACTATTTTATTTAACATCGTGTAAGCTTTCATATCACCTGATGGTAAGTGAGATAAAAGCGCACTTCACCCGGAATCCTCAACTACCTACTGAGGAACTACTGGTTGTCTCATCTCTATCTAGCACAACAATGCAATGCTACTACAATGTTGCTATGGTAACAGACTTCAGCCTAGCGGACTTAAAACCAGGGCTTTGATACCGTTACAATATTAGGTAACGAACGTTGCCTGGCTTGATCCTGTTACAAAAACGTAACGATACTACTATCAAACGAAGATACCTTTAAAAGCGTTATGCATGGTATCTTTGGCACCTGTGTGGCATTTTACCGGTAAATTAATCAACCGCTCTATGCGGATTAGCCAAAGCGCATTGGGTACGTAATGAAGAAAATAACGATACCTTTCTAGATAACGTTACTTAACGATACTGATAGAGGGAATTCGGTAACGGTATCAAGCCCTGATAAAAACAAGCTCTACCTCTATTTATAGCCGAGTATAGAATTCACTACTAGTTTGGATTCGAATCGGGGACTTCTCAAATTAAGTATTACGAGTAGTTAATTTGACTAAGGCTTACCTCTCCCGGCAGACAAAACACCGACTGCTCGGACACCATTCGCTCAACAAATTGCAGTTCACTTTGGAATTCTGGAAACTGTGTCATCTTGATCTCTATCATCATATACATGGCCCCTTGCGGCATGATCGGCCTCAGGCCGGGAACTCTACGTAATTCCTCGTACGCCAGTTTGGCTTGATTCTGTAAAATTTGATTGAATTTGGTTAAAAAGTAAATTAGGGTAAGCTCTTCAGTGGACAGGTCACCAGTTCACCACCACTTTTCCGACCCGATCCGAACCCTTCGGAGAATCTAGTAGAGCACGGGGACATGCACTTTTAAGTGTGTGATGCCGTTCCCTCTAGAAAACCTCCGAAGGTGATTCGTTTCACACGGCTTGAGGTACCCCTTAAGTACCTCGCCGCCCCCAAAGAAGCCCGGTGACGCTGAAAATGCCGTTGGTGGCAATCAGCAATCTCTCTCAAAAAAAAACCACCACTTCCAAAACGATTTTTTTTACAGAATCTAGCAAGCACAAGCAAAGTACACACACGCCTGCGCATCAGACTATTACCACAATCTGTCAAATTTCTTCAATAGACTTTGAACGTTATGTATATGGCATAAGGTTGAACATTTATTGAAGACATTTGACAGTTCTGGATAGATTAATGTGAAGGCGCGTCTGTACTTCACAAATGATCAACAAAATAAAAAGAAATCAGAAAAAACTACAGAAATATCTATTAAACATGTTAATTATTGGTTTGCTGGTCTCTACTTTTTGTTAACTTTTATGTTTCTTTCTGGTGACTGTTAGGCTCTTTCAAGTTGGGCGTCACACGTCAGCCGCACGACAGTTTCAATATAGAATAGAATAAAATACTTTATTGTACACATAAAAAACAAAACACATACCTATACATGTTACAAAGAAATCAAATAAATAAATACGCAGTGCACGGTAGCGGTCCCACACGAAACGCCTCAATAGAAAGAGCCCTTAGGTAAATATGTGATGATATAAGTTTCTGTACTTATAATTATCTTTATAGTAACTATAAAATTAGAGAGAGAAGGAAATTTAGATTTAGTTTAGGTATATCATCTTAAAGACAATATTGAAAATGATGAAAAAACCTGAAGTGTACGAAGCTAGCGAAATTAACGTAGGTACTGTTATGATATTCACTTCGTAATACTGCATATAAATGCGAAACAAGGAGGCACGTAATAATAATGTTTGCCACTTAATTTATATGAAAAGAAGAATTAATTAAAACATTATTATTATTTCGTGTTTTGGGCTCAATATGTTTCAAAGTGCAGTAAGGAAGCTTATCTACAAAATGTAAATGTATGAATACCGGTTAGGGTAAGTGCATGAATGGGTTCGATCGCTCTGTGGAACCTTCCACTCACCTCGATAAACAAAACAACCTCATCGAAGAAACTCTGCGGTGTCGATTTAAGTATAGTCGGTAAAGCTCTTTGTATCAATGTGCTAGGGCCAAGAATTTTACTCGACAGATTGAATAAACCTTTACCAACTTCCTTTCCCAATATATTTTGGCGATCGTGCATTACAATCCATCCCATTCTCCACCCGGGCACTAAGAACCTCTTCGTCAGTCCACCACAGGTTAACACAGGAACATCTTTTGATAATGCTGAAATGGCTGAGAACTCGTGGCCACTGAAAACGAAGTGCTCGTATATCTCATCGGCAATTATAGGAATACAGTTTCTCGATGCCACGTCCAAAATTTCACATAGATGCTCTTTGTTGTAAACAGAACCGCACGGATTGGATGGGTTTATGACAACGATAGCGGCTGTGTCGTCATCTATTTGATTCTCTAGGTCTTCCAGATCTACTTTCCATTGTTGATTAGGCTGCAAATAGAATTACTTAAGTTATTAATAAAAATCTAACCTTTATAAGGATTTAGCTACGCAGTTACAAGAGACAAATGTGTAAATAAGCAGTAGGTATGCAAATTTAGTCCACAATAAGTTGAAACTCGTTTCAATCTAGAAACTTGTATAACATCGGCTCGAATACCCATTTATACAGGGTCACTTTTTTATCACCGTCCAAACCTTATGAGATGACTCCCGTGATACAAACGAACAACTCTTACTATTGGACCAACTCCCTAACTCGAAAATAAAATTCAGCTGTTCCATACAAAACATCAATATTCATTCGACCAAACAAAATGTATGGAACAGCTGAATTTTATTTTCGAGTTAGGGAGTTGGTCTAATAGTAAGAGTTGTTCGTTTGTATCACGGGAGTCATCTCAGAAAGTTCGGACGGTGATAAAAAAGTCACCCTGTATATACCAAACAGACCTGACACCGCGTGGTAGCTTCTCGAACTTTAGGAGTACTATTATTTATTCTGTGCTTTAGGGAACTATCACCCACAGGTAGTACGATTTGAAACTTTATTGAAATTTTCAGTATTTAAACATTGGTAATAAAGTCATTTATTTATGAGAAAATTAGTGTAGAAAGTTTGCGTACCGTATTGCAAAAGGCTGGAAACACTCACCAGTAAGTCATAATATTTAATCTCGATTCCTAAGCCTTCGGCTACAGTCTTGTATATCATGAATCCGGGTCGAGGGACCAGTATATTTTGTCCGGGGTCTGCAATGACGCTCACAGCTAGCTCTATAGCGTGCGAACAGCCGCTGCACAGAATCACGTCATCGCCGGTCACCGGACCCTGGTGTGAACTGTACTCCGCGACCGCCTGCCTCGCCTCTGGGTGACCCACCATGGAACCATAGCCTCGGCTCGACGACCATTCTATACTCTCTCGCACCGCTTGGAGCACTTGCTCTGGTGGGTTCAAGTTTCCAAAAACTGTCGGATCACCTGCAAAGTTAATCTAATTTAGTAAAAATGAAAATATATAAAAGTAAGTAGGTACCTTCACAGTCATTCGTTTAGTTTGCGTGGTGACCTTGACTAAGCTAACAAGCTGGCAAGCTGAACTTGACTTAGGTACCTAAGTTATTTACAGAATTTGCTAATTAATAAACAAAACATTACACTACAAACAGACAGGTAAGTAAGCTATATAAATTAATAAAACGAAGATCCCTCATTTGGAGACAATTTTTTTAAATATTATGATGCAATATAATGCAAACAATTATTAATTGCACAGACAAAACAACATGTGACAAAAATGTTACACATCATCATGGTAGGGTATGCTTGTCTCTAGAAGAGATCTCTACCGGCTAATCCTAGATAATATAGTAAGAGGTAGTTTGCGTTATAAAAACCCGTGTTTGTGGTGCAATAAAACTGCTAATTTGAAACCAGAATTATCATTTCAGTGAGGAATTTAAATAAAAATACTTTCATCAAACAGTCTAGGTTGTAACTTTCTAATCAAATCATACTAATATTATAAAGAAGAAAGCTTGCAACGAATAAACTCAAATACTAATGGACCGATTTAAAAAATTCTTTCACCATTAGAATGCTACATTAGCACTGGGTAAACCCGTGTGAAGCCAGGACGGGCCGCTAGTATGTTATAAAAAACTACTTCGTAGGTACTCACCAACGGATAGCGCAATTAAAGGTTTGCTCGGATTCGGTTCCACTTGGAGATTCTCTACGATGCTCCTGATCAAATTATGGGTATTGCGAGCTAACACTGATGCGCGCACATCCCATGACCGTTTGCCCTGTGAACGACGCGACATCGGCACCAAACTTGTATTAAAAGCTGCGGCGGCGACTACTCGCTTACACAGAATATTGCCTACCTTCCAATACACCTTAGTTTTGTATCAGAACTGTGACGTTTGACTAATACAAGCTCCCGAGTGGCGGAACTGGTTTCAAAATGTAGATGAGACGGCGGTGGTGTGGCAGTGGTGCGACTAGTTTGATATTTTCCATAATCATTATAGTCCTGATACGTTTAGGTTGACCTATTATTCTTCGCTGTTTTTTGATGACTAGTCTTTGGTGAAATGAATTGGGTAACTACCTGATCTGAAAAGGTTTGTTTTGGCAATCTCTTCATACCTCTCGAACTACAAAATATATTCCTCATTTTTTTCACAATTAAACTGTCACGCCACTAATCGACATTCACCCAAAAAATTACTGTAAAACCACACTTTTAGAGTTTTTCAGGCATTCTAAGAGCGCATGCTAATAACGTTCAATACAAACTCGAATTGCGTATGCCATGGGAAGTTTTAACAGCTCTATATAAAAATATATATAGCTCTCTATAAAAGTATTCTAAGGTAGAAGCTCGATGGCGCAGCAGCCTACTGCGCGTTTGCATTACGATATATTTTTGCGATGAATGACGGTTCCAAATAAATATAAAATAAATTTTAAAAAAATAGTTTAGAAGGCACCAACGGCACAGAAGAAATAAGTAGTCCCGGTTGCTTGTCGTTAGATCATCATCAGCTCATTTTATGTCCCCACTGATGGGGCATGAGCCTTCCCTATGGATGGATAGGGAGAACGGGCCATTAACCACCACGCGGGCCCAGCGCCAATTGGTGGTTGTTAACGACTGATAATGCAGCCGGGACCAACGGCTTTACGTGCCTTCCGAAGCACGAAGGAGCTCGAGATAATAAATTTTTGGGCTCCCATCCGATGACTGGCCTTTGGCGTAAGCTTAACCTCAACTCGCAGACCGGGCGCGTTAACCACTGCACCATCGAGCTTCATGAGATTCAAACTTAAGTTTAATTTCGTTTTGTTGGAAATCAAATCAGCACAGAGGTATTTATCATAGGTAATTTGTCATCTCGATGATAAATTTTTGGTCACCCATCCGATGACCGGCCTTTGCGAAAGTTGCTTAACCTCAGCAAGCGAAGACCGGGCTGGTTAATCACTGCGCCACCGAGCTCCTCCTAACCACTGCGCCATCAAGCTCCTCGTCGCAGTCGTTAAAGAACACTAACATTGGGTCAGCGTGGTGGGATATGGCCCTATCTCCCCATGTAGTAGGTATTTTGCGCTTCGGAGCAAAATGCACAATACGCAATTGTTCATAAGGTGATGAACCTGTGCTGCCGCCCCTTTTTATTATTAACTCTTACTTTTTCGGGTTGTGTTAAAATCGTGATACAGATACGTTTGAAAGCGTTACTTAGCTCATGGTACTTGTCCTACCTATTTCTTGTGAAAAGTTATTTAGTATCACATTGTATTTCGGTTTTTACAAAATCTTAAAACTAATATCAAAAATAATAGCTACTATTAATAATGGTCTGTTTTACCCACAGACGTATAATAAGAAGCAGACGTAACATTACAATAAAAAAGCGTGCCAATTACGCCTACAGACAAATGTCACGCACACATTTACAATAAAAGGGGCCGAACTCAGGCACGCAAGGGACCTCAAGTACCTACATCTATAGTAATGTTATAAAGAGGATAATATTAAAAAGAAATTTGAAGATACTCATTCGATTTTACCAGTAGAATGCTAACGTTATCTATCATTGAGTGTCAGGCTATCTCTGTACCTACCTTATATCTGCCTGTGACGACGCCACATCAGTAACTTTAATAAAATGTATGGACAGTTGGTAAACTAAAAAAAACCGTCCAAGTGCGAGTCGGACTCGCGCACGAAGGGTCCCGTACCATTATCTCGTGTAATTGTTCTATAAAAATCATGTCTGTTGTATGGGAGCCCCCTTAAATATTTATTTTATTGTTTTTTTAGTATTTGTTGTTATAGCGGCAACAGAAGTACATCATTGTGAAAATTAAATTTCAACTGTCTAACTATCACGGTTCATGAGATACAGCCTGGTGACAGACGGACGGACGGAAGGACAGCGGAGTCTTAGTAATAGGGTTCCCGATTTACTCTTTGGGTACGGAACCATTAAAATAAAATAAATAAAAACAACAACATACTCTGCTGGTATTTTTTTAAATAAAATAATAATTACAATAATTAATAATCTGTTAAAAATTGTATGCAAAATTAATGTGAAAACATGTATGTCCTCTTGGCAAACACTATTGGCAAACTCTTTTGACATCTCAGAGTACAGGGAGTGGCTGAAAAACAGCGTTGGTTAAGGTCTAGGCCTCAACTAACTTAGGCTGAGCCATTTCCTTTTGTCTTTTCTTATTTTATTTTTTTCATAAATTATTTTTATATAAATTGGTTTTTAAGTATTAATTGCACTGTTTGTACTGTAGATTTTCTTATCTTTTGTATAAAAATGTAGAAAGACAATAAATATATTTCTATTTCTAATAATGTCACAATGTTTAAAACTAGTGATAAGACCGCTGCGCCGGGTGGTCGAAAAGTCAGCGACCCTGACTGCGAAACCAAAGGTTGAAGATGAAGATGACGATAAAGGTTTCTGAAAATGAATAAATTTATTACTTTCTGTATTTTTCAAAGTAATGCAGTTGAGTGACTGCTCAGACCCATCTTCGTCATGTTATACCATTTAATACTGTACAACAATATAATATTTATATTAACTCACATAATGTAGTACACTTGAAGTACTCGGCTGTAAATTTTGCAAATTCTTCAAAACATGATCTCCACTGGCATTTCTTTTTACTGGACCTTTAAGTAAAGATTATATAAATTCTGAAAAACAAATTTAAAGAGTTATTATTTTATGCACATTTTCGTACAAGAATACATCCCCACGACTAGCATAGGGTTAAAGGGGTAGGATAGGGTTTCATCATCATCATCATCAACAGCCTACACACGTCCACTGCTGGACATAGGCCTAGGCTAAATTAAATAAAAAGTTAAAGTTAAGTTAAATTTAAAGTTCAATAGCTTTCAATATTTCTTTTAACTCAAGATGGTTTGGATAGGTAGGTACGTAAAAAAGATATGTGGACACATACTTCTTCTCGGTACGATGAATCGACAATTGTTGGAATCGCACTAGGAGCAAGAACTGTACGGAAGCCACTCTGTGATCCAATATATGAGTTTCAAAATGCTTCACTAGATGATTTGGGCTGCCAATGTTCTTTTTTCATATTACTCAACCAGGCATTTTTTTAAATAATCATCCTTTGGAAACCTGAAAACGATTTCATTATTAAAATTTATCCATAAAGAAATATTAAATTGCATACTTTAATCTAATCTATCTTCAAAAATATTCCTAATAAGGCCCTGTAAAATTATACAAGTATATGAAACGTCAAACGAGATCGGGGTTAATAATTAATTGGCTATTGTTACCACAATAATCTTTCAAAAACTACTTTACGTTTAGTTTTTACGAGATTTGCACTTTTAACAATTATTCACTGCTTCTACAATGCCAAAAGATTAATAATAATCACTTAGTGACGAAAAACCCAATAGGAAATTTTATGGCACAACAAAACTTACCGATGGAAAGTAATTTCAGGTGTTTTCCTACATGAGGAGTTGCCGCACAAAGGTGCACTACACTTCACCATTTTATTTTTGTACTTTTGGCTCTTAAACTTTATTAAATCGCAAAAATAAGCGAAAAGCAATCTCCTGTACGCCGCTTGATGACAAGTCTAGGATGCCATTTGTCGCTTATTTGTAGTTTAGCAAGATGGCGATTTGCCTCATGTCGCATTTTGTCTATGTGTGTGGAAGTGTTGCAACAGTAAAAAGAAACGAGATAGTCTTATTAATTTGTGGTTGGAGAGAAAGAAGTAGAAATATTATTTTATTCTCATGTATGTAGTTGTGAAATAATGTTTGGTCTGCTTCTTATTATACGTAAAACCACAGGGTTTTACCGCATGATTTAATTCTCCGTCGGTAATGGGTGAGGGAGCTAAAAAAGTAGTCTTACGAATATGTTAACTTTATTATTTGTAAAGAATTTTGGTCTATCATCATAACTGATTTACGAGCACATTACACTATTTAGATAAATCACTACATAATACTAACACATAAAGGGTAAATTTGATAGCAAATGAATAAAGGTATCTGCTGAAAATAAGTTTTAAAAAAACTTAGGTAGTTTGCAAAATACTTTTATATAAAGAAACAATAGAAAGTAGAAAGCTATTCCTTATTAATTTTATTATCCATTGCAAATTGCACACATCAAAGAAATTTAAAACACTTTATTGTAGGTATTTTTTGCATCGTCTAAGTCCTCGCGAGCGTACTGGCAGTCACTGCTAGTAGGTGTTTCCGTGAAAATTATGTTGAACTAGGACCATAACGGCCGGACCCTTATTTTGACGAAAAGGCAATTCATTTAATAATTAATTTTTCTCTCACGTAGTTTAGGTATAGAAAAAAAAGTCAACAATTTTCTGCCCTTCTCTTAATTATCAGCTCAATAACATAGTAACTTCAAATTTAAAGTTAAGTATACCTACTTAACTTAAAGCTGTAAAGCCTGTTTGTCCGCATTCCATTTAGATTTTAAATGTAGTACAAGGCTCAATATGTTAAAACTGGGTTAGCAGGATAGATAGATTCAGTGCAACGTGATCACGGATGAGAGAGTAAATTTGGTCTATTTTTTTTGTTTAGGAGAGATTTTGGTGATTGCCCCAGGCGGCATTTTCAGCGTCACGGGACTTTTTTGGGGACGGCGACAAACTAAAAAGCTTCCTCAAGCCGTGTGAAACGAAACACTGTTACAGGTTTTCTAAAGGGAACGACATAACGCACTAGTGCGTATCCTTGTTCCCTACTAGATTCTTTGAGGGGGGGGAAGCTCCCAGGTACAACCAGGAACTCAGCAGAAGCAGTGCGCGTTGGACGAGGGTCCGTGCGAGATGGGGTTCTCTTACTACCAAGTGTGGTAAAAGTCATGCTGTTCAGTCTTAAAGGCCGTTATAACACCGTTCAGTAAAGTAGTAATTTCGCTGAGGTTGACCGCGAGAAGGATCTCCATGGAGACTCAATCCGTCGCAAACGAATCGGTAGAAAGAAGCGACCGTTTGCCCACCTCTTTCCACTACAGTCTGGAGTCTGAGAGGCGCCTAAACTATGCTGGCATCCTCCTCATTGGCAGGCCGTGTCAGCCTCGCGAGCGCGACCTGTTTTTTTTTTTTTTGATGCGGAGTGTAAAATCTGCTAACAGACGCATCATCGGGCAAGAGGGGTCCCGCTGGCTGTCCGAGGATGGCCAAGACTGTTCCAGGGCCGAAGCCCTAGAGAAAGCGAGTCAAGGCCGACTCGGTAAAAACCACTCCGATGTCCTCTCGTCACCTTGGAACCAGCAGACCGGCGATCATCGCGTCGTCCTCATCTGAGGAGGACGCATCGAACGCCGGCATGGTGGAGCCTGACGAGGTCATGGGAACCCTTTCGGACACTTCCACAACCCCGTCGGTGACTGCTCGCCCTGTAGATGGGCGAGCCCCTCTTCCGCCCCTGATTGGGGCGGGTGACCGCCCTCGAAAACGATGGGCGGACACGCTTGACCCGTCATTTGGTGAGACGGGTCGCCGACGCGCCGGGACATACGGACCGCGCTGGTTTCCCACCGGGTGGAGAAGGCGTTGGTACTGCCGCCTTCTCCGCAGGAGCCGTCTGCGGCGGCACGGATCTGCCAGAGGGTCATCCTCCCTGGCCCATTCCGCCTCCTCCTTCCGTGTCATGACGTCGACGCAGAAGGAGTTGACCGACCCCTCGCTACCGAGCAAGGACAGAACCACGGTCGGCAGGGAGAGGTCCGCGCCAATCACAGTGACCAATGCGGAGCGCTGGACATCGAACGCAGAGCACACCATTAGGGTGTGTTGCGCCGTGTCCTCCGCTGCCCCACAATGGCGGCACTGTGGGGTCGGCTCTCTTCCGATCCGGTGCAAATAGCGTCCGAACGAACCATGTCCGGACAGTATCTGCACCAGATGGTATGTGAGCGACCCATGGCGCCGCTCCGCCCATGCTTGGAGGACGTGGCGCAAGGCCTCCAGACTACTAGTTTGCGTAGCCGAGGCCTCTACGCCCAGGTCCTCTCTCAACATCTCTTCTCGTGCTCCCTCAAGAGCAGAGCGCCTCTCTTGGGGGGCCAGGCGGTTGCCACTGGCCTTCTCCTCCGCTCGCTACTGGTATACTGCAACGAGCACCTCCGCCACCAGCTGCTACGGGGGCGTCCCGGCGAGAGCGCATGCCACTTTCCGGGACACCGTTCGGTAGCCCCGGATTGCCCGCAGTGCCATTGCACGCTGGGCTCGCTGAAGGGAGGCGATGGCGATTAGCTACACAAAACGGAATTACAGCGAATGATGGAGGCCTTTACCCAGCAGTGGGATAGTGTAATAAGCTTTACTTTATTTTGGCGCTCGATATTTTGGAAACGAAGAATGATATCAAAACCTGTGCTGAGTTGGTAAAAGGAGTTTTAGTAAGCCCCATCTTAAACTTTTTTAAACTCATTTTTTTATTTTTAAGTTTTTAGTTTTTCATTTTTCATTTTATTTTCATAAAGAACTATTCTACTAATCAAGCCCTTTCATTTGATACCCATATTGAGGAAGTAGTGATCTGTGACATGTTTACACACCCTCATAGCATTCAGCCCTCGGCACGTGCTCACTTTGGCATTGGGGCATCCATCTAATCCATATAATCATAGACAGAATCCACATTCATAACAAACGGAACGAACGAACGAACTTTTTTTCCCGATCAAGTTCCTATGGCCATCTTTTAGCTCCATCATCAGACCCTGGTTACCATCTAGCACTAAAGTACTCACAAAAACACAAATGTTGAAAAAATTTCCACGAGCAGGATTTGAACCTGCACCCTTCTGACATACCGGGTCAGGTGCTCTCCCAATTGAGCTATCGTGGTTCTAACTAACCCGCGGAAATTATTCAACACTATTTACTTTTTACTTTGAAAGCCATAGGCGCCCATTCAATGTCAACAACTACCGTCATTAACATCCGATCATAATATTTTTACAAATACTAAAGATCAGTTAAGAAGTAGGCAAGCTATTTATATAATGTTTTTGTTTTGTTTATATAATTTTAACGCAAATTTTGTTGCGAAACAAATCACAAAAACACAAATGTTGAAAAAATTTCCACGAGCAGGATTTGAACCTGCACCCTTCTGACATACCGGGTCAGGTGCTCTCCCAATTAAGCTATCGTGGTTCTAACTAACCCGCGGAAATTATTCAACACTATTTACTTTTTACTTTGAAAGCCATAGGCGCCCATTCAATGTCAACAATTACCGTCATTAACATCCGATCTTAATATTTTTACAAATACTAAAGATCAGTTAAGAAGTAGGCAAGCTATTTATAAAATGTTTTTGTTTTGTTTATATAATTTTAACGCAAATGTTGAAAAAATTTCCACGAGCAGGATTTGAACCTGCACCCTTCTGACATACCGGGTCAGGTACTCTCCCAATTGAGCTATCGTGGTTCTAACCATCGGATCGGATGTTAATGACGGTAGTTGTTGACATTGAATCCTGTCGTACCGTATGCACCATTGACCTGCACCATCAATGGTGCAGGTGAAACTAATTAGTTTCGTTTGCACCATTAATATTAAAACAACTACTTCACCCTCCTTTCATAGCCATGGGGAAATAAAAACCAATATAAGGCCGTATTTTGTTTGTGTGCGGAATCATTTATATATATAAATAAACAGCCAAAAAGCAACACCAATAAAACATTTTACAAATAAATTCTCAACTACTTCATGTATAACCATGTACTCATTAGAAATGTAAAGATAGGCACTAGATTTAATATTTCCAACATTAAGTACCAGGCTACCATAACTATGCAGGAGATTGCTTATTAATATAAAAGAATATTATTATAATCTTTGCTATACATATATGTATTTATTATTCTTTTATATTAATATGCAATCTCCTGCATAGTTATGGTAGCCTGGTACTTTATGTTGGAAATATTAAATCTAGTGCACTAAAAATATCTCAATGGTGCAGATGAGACCATACCCAATCCGCGGTTTCCTTTGCACTATTAATGGTGCAAACGAAACTAATTAGTTTCACCTGCACCATTGATGGTGCAGGTCAATGGTGCATACGGTACGACAGGCATTGAATGGGCGACTTTGGCTTTCAAAGTAAAAAGTAAATAGTGTTGAATAATTTCGGCGGGCTGGTTAGAACCACGATAGCTCAATTGGGAGAGCACCTGACCCGGTATGTCAGAAGGGTGCAGGTTCAAATCCTGCTCGTGGAAATTTTTTCAACATTTGTGTTTTTGTGATATGTTTCGCAACAAAATTTGCGTTAAAATTATATTTTAGGCGCTCTGTGACAACTTCTTAAAATGTCCCCTTCTGGAATGACTAATTCTGTATTTGACCACTTCTTGTTACGCCCAGTTCTATTAATGCCCGCTTCTGTTTTTGACCATTTCGCGTTATGACTATAAGTATAGTGTGAACAAAAAACAACAAGAGATATCAGACAAATTTTTATTAATAGAAAATTTAACATAAATCATTTTTTAACAACAAAATACTATAAGAACAGTGTAAACAAAAAAACCAAGAGATATCAGACTAATAGAAAATTTTAACATAATTTTTTTTTTTAACAACTAAGTAGTAATCGTTTAATATGTGTGACGCAATTTATAATATATTATTTTTTTAGGAAATCAATATCAGAAATCTCGTTCTGTTCAAGTTTTTCTAAATTATTTATCAATTATTTATCGAAGTTTATATCTACAGCCCTTCAATTTTTTTTTGAGTAATAAAGTAGCATCTTTTTATTATATGGTCGTAATGTATTGCCTCTTTCTTCAAACTGGCCACAAATGCGAAGAATGCAGGTTTTCTTGGTATTCTTGCGTTTAACCGTTTGTGCCATCCTTCAAGCTGGTTTGTGGTCCGGTGTCGCTCATAAGCACAACTCAAAATTTTAGAATTCAGTTTTAATATCCATTGCTCTTCAAAATATTTTTAAATAGAACAATTTCATCAGTTACGGGTACAGAATTGACTATGGAAAACCATGCGTTCGAAATTCTATTAAATGGCAACAGAGGCAATAAAGATGCCATTCTTGTTAAATTTCGGCCATCACTGTTTCTAGTCAAGTTTAAGGCTTTTCTCCATACATTTTTATTAAAATGATAAAAACATGTTTGTTTGGCAATTGGGATATATGTTTTTTATTGCATTTATAACAGCAGTTTCAAAATCGCACTTGAAATTTTCTATTTCAACTCTCAATTTCGATCTAATTAATGTAAATAATCTAACATAAGTTGCCTCTGTTTTGTTCGGTAGCAAAGCAATAATGATAGGAAAAACGTTTGTGGTGTGCCGGTTTGAAAATAAATCAACATGGAGTGTGTACAGTTGATAAAATTGCTTAGGGACACATTTGAACGTTCCATCGCCGAAAAACACAGTTTAGTCATCGGGTTTTTTAAAAGTCTTCTAGAATTTATCACAAAAAAACTATGATTTTTTTTTCATTGGAGCCATCTTCACATATAAGATTTTTTTTACCTTCTTACCTTTCCTTTACCTTTCTTTTTTTTCTGCAATCGCTTTATAATTTGGTCGATCACATTGTAAAAACATTTTTCTGCGTAGATAGATGGCATCTTTTACAGAACCAAATGTTGGTATAAATTCAATTTCATCAGATGAACATTCATTTTTTAGACTTTCGAAGTGCTTCTCAAAAAAATTTTGTATGGGTTCAAAATTATAACAGACCTCCTCTTTGCAAGCATTTAATTTTAATAATACTTCATTTGCAATTCTCCGTGAAGAACAACTATGCATTGAGCTTCTTAGAATATTACTTACAATATTACTAAACCTCTCGCTGAACACATCGCCATCGAGACGTGCCATTTTTGTTATTGGAACTTAGATTATATCTGTATTTCCCAAGTAGTAAAGTCTCTTGGCCTTTTTTATTTTTGATGAACTCAAAATTTGCTGTTTCAATTTTATTAATGTACTGAATATGCAATTACATAAAATGCGCAATGCATTCAACTGACAGGAAAACGTCAATTAAAATTAAATGTAATTATTAGTGGCCAGCATACCAAAGAGATTGAATAACTATCTAGGTGTTGTTATAAATAAATAATAAAATAAATACTTCTTACATTTACACCTACCCCCGTATTAGTAGTAAAACCGTTTAAAAAGAGTGTACCTATTTAATAATTATTTGATAATATCGATGGTCTTGCTAGAAGACGACAAATGTGCTAATTACAAAATTTTTATAATGAAAAGCTGTAAAAGTTAGAATTCTAACTTTAACGAGTATGTAACTATTTTGTTGTAGTTTAGTTGAGGTTAAATTTATTATTAGATATAATTGAATTTTATCTTCTTATTATAGAAATAATAATTTATCAGCATTTCTGAGCACTAGCGTTGCACGGGTTTTCAGTGTTTGTCCAGCGCGTAGTCACGTTGTATAACTCTACCCTTTACGAAACGTTCTGTATACTTTATAAGTCTTTTATTACGAGGTATGCAATGTAAAAGACCAAAACATTTTTTTTAAATTTTATTATAATTTTTTCGAAATTTGTGTAATGTATAACAGCTCTATTCGTATACTGCTTTTCGCAATCCATTATAATTTAGCTATTGTTCAGACGGGGCTTAAAAACTCATGTGTAGAGTAGAGTTTTCGGTAAACCCTGAACATTTCAATTTAGTATTTTATTTGTGTATTAATATAACTATAAGTATATTTAAGTATGTCAAAATTACAAATACATTATATTGCTATTATATTATTTTGTTACAATTAGTATATTACTATTATATAGTATACATGGACTTATTATTTATCTCCTAAGGGTAACCTTAGTGTGATATGTAAATATCTAAAATAATTAGCAGTTGTATTGTTAATCATTTATAACGCCTACCTCTATAATTCAATAGTTCGGTGATAGTAGCAAACCTCCGTATTCTAGAGCTTAAGTAAGTTAGTAGCGAATCAGAACTTTGGATTCGTTTTCAATAGTCAGTGTGTTCGTGTCAATTTCCATAAGCGTCTTCTGGGGCACTCCGGCGTGCTCCATGCAAAACGTGA
Organism: Eudonia lacustrata; assembly: GCA_947562085.1. Classification (NCBI taxonomy): domain Eukaryota; kingdom Metazoa; phylum Arthropoda; class Insecta; order Lepidoptera; family Crambidae; genus Eudonia; species Eudonia lacustrata. The sequence goes on along the minus strand of OX387312.1, from coordinate 18,337,379 downwards.
CGATACGCTTGCAGGCTTCGCGCAGGATGTCTTCAGGCACCGTCAACACGATGCGCATGTAGTTAGGGTAGCAGAAACACTGAAAGCATAAACACATTCACATATACAGGGTGGAAACTTTCATCGGGGCAGTAAGGGGAAGTACCTTATCCGTTGCAGCTACACGAAAATGGTCTTAGGATCCTATTCAAAGATTTTCAAAAAAATGTACAGTTATCAAGAAAATAGCCATTTTACACAAAAACATTTTTTGATGCCAATCGATCCTCTTTCTAATACTGATCAAAAACTTCTATGGAACCAACCATCGTTGGAGTACTCAAAAAGTCACAAATTGCAAAAAACTTTTCCCGTACATTTTGTATGAAAATTTGTGTAACTGAAATACAAAAAATAAAATAAAAGACAAATGATCACGTAGAACATTACACATATCAAAAAGAAGGCGTATTAATTTTCTTTTTTATTAACTAACATAACTTGATGATGTTATTCTTGAGCTTTTCTGACGCAACAAACTGACAAGATTGTTTTTTATTTAATAATAACGAGCTCCAAATTTGAATGGTTTTTAAACTTATCTTTTTATTCAGTCAACAAAAAGATCTCAACCGTAACTAAAAAAGATTTTGCGTAAAATTTTCATACAAAATGTACGGGAAAAGTTTTTTGCAATTTGTGACTTTTTGAGTACTCCAACGATGGTTGGTCCCATAGAAGTTTTTGATCAGTATTAGAAACAGGATCGGTTGGCATCAAAAAATGTTTTTGTGTAAAATGGCTATTTTCTTGCCAACTGTACATTTTTTTGAACATCTTTGAATGGGGATCAAAATTCCATAAAAAATTATGGATAGTCTCCTAAGACCATTTTCGTGTAGCTGCAACGGATAAGGTACTTCCCCTTACTGCCCCGCTGAAAGTTTCCACCCTGTATATAAGATGATGGAATAAATGTTTAATCCACTGAATCAAAATTTCCCAGACTCACGTGAAATGGATACAGCGATAATTTTCACGTTAGTCAAATGGAATAGTGATTTCATTTAGGGATAATCAGGGATAATTTTCATACTAGTAATAATCGGACTGGATTCATTCGCAACCTCTCCAATACATGATTTTGCCGCAAATAACGTAACGTTACATTGTTGTGTTCCGATTTGGTATCTACGTTCAAGACGTGCCAGTAAAATGTCAGGGCATAGAAGCAAAGAATTGAAACATCGACGTTACCGACCCAGAGGTCGGTAACGTGCGCATGATATCCCTGGAAAATCCCCATCAATGGGCTGGGCTTACCATCTAGGGGGTCGTATGCTACTTACCGGCTCAGGGATATTTAAAATAAAAGCTCATGAACAAGGCTGTTCTGATCTGCTTAGTCTCTATCACTATCCCTTTTGAAGACACAAGGATATTTACACTATTGGTTTAACTGACCTGACCAGGCACGCATAGCACAGATTGCTCCGAGTACAAGCTTTCGATGAGCTTCAGCTCGTTTTTAAGGCGGGGGAAGACGGCCGTGTTGAGCTGGATCATCATGTACATGGAACCCTGCGGCATGATCGGCCGCAGCCCTGGCGCCCTTTGCAGCTCCTCGTAAGCCATGATCGCCTGACTCTGTAAAGGTATGATTGAAATTAGTATAGCAACTACAGGCGTGGTTGAAAATAAAGAAAGAAAGAAATATTTTTACTGGACTCAAATATTAAATATGATTTATAATTTGGGAGGAACATAGAAGAAAACTATTTATCGTGCCTTCCAAAGCACGGAGCCAGAATATTTCATTTTATTTTTTGTAATAAACAAGTCGAAATGGAAAAAACATTGAAAGTTGGATCATTTTGGCACTCGCGATTCAAACTCGTCAAATATTTACATACCTACTTAATTAATTTATCAAAACTAAAATTTGGTAAAATAGGAAAAGATTGAATCCATTAACGGTACGCAGTAATCCGTAAAAGCAGTTTGAGGTCAAGTTTGTTTATGTATTTTATTATGTATCTTTCATGGGAAAATTACAAGTACCTATCTCAAACGGCATAAACATTCATCACCAAACGAACATCGAACGTACGTGTTAATTAAAGAAGGTGTACTTTTAGTTCAATGCGTTCATTAAACCTTCGGATAACAACAGCGAAACATGCAACTACTAACGAATTAAGCAAATTGCTAATCTCACCTCGATAAATGACATTACTTCTTTGAAAAAGTGTGGTGGGGTCGTTTGCAATATCGTCGGTAGCGCGTCTTGGAGCATTTTGCTTGGTGTAATCAGTCTCCCACACATATTGGCAAGTCCTTTTCGAACTTCTTTCTCGAATATGCTATGTCGATCGTGAATAATGAGCCAACCGACCCGCCAGCCCGGTACCAAAAACCTCTTTGACAACCCGCTGCAGCTTATTACAGGCACGTCCTTGGACAGAGCTGAAACAGCCGTGTATTCTATGCCAGAAAACACCAGCATCTCATAAATCTCGTCAGCTATGATGGGGACCCTGTACCTGGATGCTATGTCCAGGATATCCAACAGATGGTCCTTCGAGTAAACTGATCCACAAGGGTTAGATGGGTTGATTACGACGATCGCTGCCGTTTTGTCGTCTATTTGTTTTTCTAAACTTTGTAGATCCACTTGCCACTGTTGATCGGGCTGGAAAAGATAAACATATTTAAGGTATATTACTTAATGATCATTATAGATATTTATAAAATACAGTGAAAAAATTACGTGCCTAGTAGCCAGCCAGGAATCGAACCTGGGTCTTCCGCGATCCGGGCGGCTGCACTGACTATTATGTTACCGGGAAGGCTGACGTAAGCACTGAATTTTTTCACTGCTTTTTGATTTTTTTTGGGTTGGGTAGGCATTTAATTTTTTCACTGTATTTTATAAATATTTCATTCAGCTTCAGTGCAGCAATTAGCACATAAAAATAAAAAGTAAAATTGATGATTATGAGTATTGGTAAGTGGGTATTGATTATCAGAAGTATTTTTGTTGAAGACACTTGAAGACACAAATCATTGAGCGGTATTTTACCCTCACCTTCTAACTATCCGGCACTAATTGGTCTATGCTAGCTATCCCACCCGTGCAAATTGAGTCAACACTATCTAATTACCTATATTGGCGATTTACAACATGGAACTCTCTTCCCCTTCCCCCAACAGTAACGGAAAACTTAAGGCCTGCCCACTAAACAGTATAGAACCATCCCTTATCTGCCACGGAAATGACTCGGGACCACGAACACAAGCACCAAGTAAACCTATCCAATCCTAGTGCGTCATAATAGTTTATAGAACTTCCTAAAGTAAAGAAGATCCTAAAGTTTCCACTTTTTTTACTCATTTCCAATCATTATTTTTATTGCTTAGATTCTGACTTTATCTCTTATTAACTGCAATTTGTAGGTATATAATAATATTATATTCCAAATAGTCACTTTCATTTTAAATTATACCTAGCGGATAAAAATCAGCATAATATTTTATATATATATAATATAGCGACAACGAATTAAATAAATATTAGGTACTGAAAGAAACTCAAAACGTCTGCTCTGCTGTATTCGTCAAGCTTCTGTTATTCAAACTTTTATAGAACACTATCTTTTATAGAGACTGCTGGTTGCCGAGGGGCATTTCCAGCTTCACCGGGCTTGTTTTAGGGGCGGCGAGGTACGTAAAGGGTACCTCAAGCCGTGTTGAAACGAATCACCTTCGGAGGATTTCTAGAGGGGTACGGCATCGCACACTTAAAAGTGCGCGTCCCCGTGCCCTTCCAGAGTCTCCGAAGGGTTCGGATCGGATCGGGGAGCGGAACCACCCGAGGGCGCCTCTAAAGGCACGGACCTCGGCTCGGGTAGACCGGGCCGTGGAGGAGGAGAGGAGACTATCTTTTACTCGCGACTTCGTCCGCGTGGATAAGAGATTTGAAAAAGAAATCTTTTTTTTATCAAAATTAAATATAGCCTAATCGTCGTTGAAACTGCACTACTGCTGCGTCGTAACCAACTTTGCTAATAACGCGGAACTACAAAAAATCAAAATTGAGATTTCGCGCGTATAGGTTCTAAACAGCCATTGGCGTCGTTCCGTGTGCTAAAGTACCTACCTAAATCTTTAAATATATTTATAGTTTAATCAGACAAAGACGTAGTAATAAAGAAAATAACAGGTTTTTTCGCTCTCCTGTAAAATTGGTCACTACCAAGTTCCGCGGTATTGCAGTATCAACGACGCTATGTTACCCAAAAGGAATGTAGCATTCTATCAGTGAAAGATTTTTTTGAATTGGACCAGTAGTTCCCGATTACTCTTCGCAAACAAACAAACAAACAAACGTTACCTCTTTATTCATATTAAATTGCGAAGGTCGCAACCGTAGCTAGATCTTAAAAGAAACCGAATTGATTTTAAATTTATTTATTTATAAGAAAAAAAACACCGCGGCCGTCAACACCCGCGCGGTGTCATGTCACCGCACCCGACCACGCGACTATAATCTCAATTTTCGATAAGTTAAAGCCTACTTTTGTATGAAGAAGTTTGGCTATAAACAAACTAGAGTAAATTTGCTACACTAAAACCCGCAACAATTGTATGCTCTGTGCGTTAAACTTTTTTTTAAAAAGTCAATGTCAAATATGTCAAATTTTGACAATTGAGCGATCGAATTCTATGGACTCTATGTCGTCTAAATAGAGCCTACTTTTGTATAAAGAAGTTTGTTTATAAAAAATCTAGAATAAATAGTTTGATCATGTACAACTAATAAACTATTTCAGTAATCACATTTATTTTGATAACTGCCAGAGGAAATATATCAATTAGTAAATTGTCGTTTACAAAATGATAAAATATGATCTAATTGCAACTTATTCATTATTTTAGTGGACATCGACTTTAGATATTCGCCATTTTGCAAATTACGTGATACTTCCGCGGTACTTCCGCATTCCGCGTTCCGCGGTTAAGAGGTTAACTAAGTACGTATATGACCCGATCGATGTCAGATACGAAATGTCGGCGATCACGTCTCCGCGGTCGGCGCGGCGCTAACACGGTGGCTGCGCGCACGTTCCGCAGCATCGGCATTTCTTTAATCTTGCAATATTGATATACAGGTTGTAGATTTGCATTCCCGCCATAATTTTACAGCTGATCGTAATTGGTACACTAAATGACTAAAAAATACTTTTAACACGGAGAAAGTAATAAGGAACCGATTGATTAATAAAATGATCTCAGTGTAAATTAGAATAGCGACCGTCGACTGACGAGAATAGGGGTGCAGACCGTAGTAGGTACATAAGAGCGCAGCGGGCGGACATTAAGTCGATGAACTTACGTAAACTTGTAGGTACTATTATGTATTCTGTGGTGAAGTGGCTTACTCTTACGCATAAGTATACTTTGTTGCAATAAACTATTATTAGGTACTTACTGATCATGTTTAAGATACTCGCAGGTACTGCTCAAAGTGGGACCTTCACGTTCTATGCACAAATGAGCACGGCGCCTTAAGTTTCTAGGTAACTTTTGCAGCACACTACGATTTGACCTTACACTCTCAAAAGCCATTAAAATATTTTGTTTTAACTGCACAACACTCGTGATTTTGTCTTTATAAACCATTCTTTTTATGTCTCCCCACAAATAAAAGTCACACGGAGTCAAGTCTGGCGACCTCGGAGGCCAGGGCACTGGAATGGAATAGGGCCCGAGTAAATATCCACCAACAATGCCAGCCCACACATTGATGCTAAACCTATGCTGGAACGAATCTTTTTTGGTCTTATGCGGGTTCTGTTCGCGGTGAGCCCACCAATGTTCATTGTGGACGTTGTAAACACCGATGCGCGTAAACATACACTCGTCCGTCCATAGAATGCTGGCTTCTCGGTGTTCTAGTACCCAGTGACAAAAAGTAACCCGGGCGGCATGATCTTGCTCGTTCAATTCTTGAACTCTTCTGAAGTGGAACGGGTGCTGTTGCTCCGACTTAAGAAGCCGCCAGACTGTTGTGTGGTGGACATTGAAGTGGCGGCCAGCATCACGAGTACTGGCACGTGGTTCCCTCTCGAAGTATTCGAGTATTTGCTCTTGCAAATCGACTGAGAGGCCCACACTGCCGCGACCCTGCGCATGTCGAGGAACGTTGAACTGGCCATGATCCCTCAGTCGTTGCGTGGCAGCAAGCATTACCTCGCGCGATGGAGTTGGTCTGTTTGGAAACATATTCACAAACATTACCACGGCTCGCCGTAGACTGTTCCCACTAATTGCGTATAATCGCACCATCTCCACAAGTTCTACGTTAGAATATTTTTCCGTCATTTTACTTTTTTTACACACACAAACAACACACCTAAGAACACGTTTCGCTCCAAATTCGCTAGGGCTAAGAAATGTGTCACTCGTTCGGGGTTGCGCGGCACACTGGCTTTGATGCGTGCGGCGGCGTGCGCCCGCCGCCCGCCGGCCGCCGGCGCTCGCCGCGCCGACAAAGCTGCGGGCGCGCCGCGAAGCTCGAGCTTGTTGCTACCTACGCGTGGTCGGGTGAGCGGGCGTACGCGAACGAGCGTTTATTTTTTAGTGCTACGCAAACGTGCGATTCGTATTTACAGATTTTGAATATGATTATTATTTTTTCATATTTTTTTTATAATTTATTTGTAATAAGTATAAGCAATACGACTGCTGCTATGAATATGGCGTGAATGCAAATCAACAAGTTGTATAGACCTATTTGCACGTTCTGCAGCATCGGCATTTCCTTAATCTTACAACATTTAGGTATGGCCTATTTGCAAGGTCGGCGTCAGCGATCCTCATAGAGCCCACATACGTAATTTCTCCTCCCTCAGATCAGCAACTATTTGAGAATTTTGAGATAAAAAGTTGCTGGTGAGTCTTTGGATTTTCCAGGTTTCCTTGGTTCCGGGGGATTTGGCGTTGCATATTGATGATAACGTGACGAATCTGGCTGTCTTCGCGGATTATCTGACTGACCAAATGGATCGTGGTAATCAAGTTGATGCTGTTTACACAGATTACACGAAGGCATTCGATCGTCTGGATCACAGGATGCTCCTTTTAAAACTTCTGAGGGTGGGCATTAGGGGGGATCTTTTCAGATGGTTTTCTTCATATAGGTATTGAAAAAAGGTTGCAGGCAGTAGTCCTCAATAGATTTATGTCTTCTTGGTCTAATTTTCATCTGGAGTCCCACAAGGATCTCTTCTAGGTCCTATGTTGTTTATAAATTTTATCAACGATATAGGGCAATGTTTTTCTCAGTCAAATTATCTTCTATTTGCGGACGACATGAAAATATTTAAAGTTGTCAATAATACTGATGATGCAGCCAAGCTTCAGGAGGATTAGGGAAGGTTGGATGCTTATTGCCACCTAAACAAACTCGACCCTAAATGTCTCCAAATGTTTTTCTATTAACTTTACTCGGAAAAAGAATCCATTTTGTTATAGCTATAAATTAAAAAATGAGAGGTTATCGATTCAACAGGAAGCTAAAGATTTGGGAGTTATTTTGGACACTAAACTTTTATTCGATAAACATATTATTACCTGTATCAATAAGGCATCCCATACCTTGGGGTTTGTTATGCGTTCGTCTAAGTCATTCAAACATATGAAAACTACCAAAATTATTTACTGTGTATATGTCCGTAGCCACCTGGAGTACGCTAGTTCAATTTGGAACCCTGGCTATGATTCGTATATAATTAATATTTAAAAAAGTCGGAAAAAAGGAATTCTGAATTTAAAATTCAAAGAACGTGTATTCTTTGAATTTTAAATTCAGAATTCCTTAAATGTCTTATGAACAACGTTGCGCTAAGTTTAATTTTTTACCACTTTCTGCAGACATTGTACTACTACTTAAGATAGTCAGAAGTACACTAGATTGTCCTGATTTGCTGAGCAAAATTACTTTTAAAATACCTACGCGAGCATCCCGAAATAATAATCATATAAACCATTTAGCATCCCCTCCACTCACACCAACTATAGACAGAGCAGTTTTCTCGTAAGAGCTTGTATGTGTATTAATAATACTAATGCCAATATCTTAGAGCATTAAACCAACATATAGACATATTTTTCGACAGCATCAACAGCATAAAAAAGGCGGTTACCGTTGTTGACGACTTGTTGACGGTTTAAAATTAATTTTATTGTATAAAGTTTAGTTTTACTTAGATTTACTGAGATCTTAGATGTGGCAGCTTGTCAATAGCTTATAGTTATAATTTTTGTTGTTATTTTTTACAACTGCAAGCTGTTAGCTATCCTAAAATAAATAAATAAATAATTTGGTTGTTTGGATCGATAGCTTCCTTTTTCTTAAAGCACTGTAATCTGTAGCGTCTTAGCATGACTACGATTTACACGATTTTTGAATAGTACGCCGTAGAAAGGTATCGTTTTATGATACAATATATAATGAACCTTTCACGGTCAATGTTGATCCAGTGTGAAGTTAGAACAATTGTTGATCCACCTATTTTACGTGTATACTCGGCTCCCCGTAGCGCAAACTGATATACTTTGATCCGTCATTGATGCGCGTGTGACGTCGGTGGAGCTGCACTTACAGGTTTTCAACATACTCGTCAGCGATTTGACCAACATTTGTTGATCCAGCAACGTTCGAAAAAATCATACTGAATATGATTTCTTAGATCCAGAATATATTTAACTTATATGCAACATTTACTTAGACTAAGTTGATCCGGAGCCAAAATGGACGAATAGGTACTTGAACACAAAGCGGCAACGTCGCGTTCTGCGTGTGACAGAGAGAGAACCCAGTAGAATATAGAGTGAATTTGTGTTATTTTACATTACAAGCTTTTATTTAGTTTCACCTGCCCCGTTGTTTGTTTGTCTGTAATTAAATCTGGCAAGTTAAATTTGATCCACTTTCCGGTTAACGATTGAGCTAAAATTTTGCATGCATGTGGAAATCGGACGACAATGCAAAATTATTATGACATGGAGTTGATCTGATGATGGAACCGGAAGGTGGCCATAGGAACTCGGTAATTAAACGACACAACCCCATCGAGATTGGGCTCGTATGATTTGTCTTGAAAAGTACTTTGGTGCTAGATGGTAACCAGGGTCTGATGATGGAACCGGAAGGTGGCCATAGGAACTCGGTTGTTAAACGACACAACCCCATCGAGTTTGGGCCCGTATGATCCATCTTGACGAGTACTTTGATGCTAGATGGTTACCAGGGTCTAATGATGAAGCTGGAAGATGGCCATAGGAACTCCGTAATCAAACGACACAACCCCATCGAGTTTGGGCTCGTATGATTCGTCTTGACGAGTACTTTGATGCTGACGGTAACCAGGGTCTGATGATGGAGCTGGAAGATGGCCATAGAAACTCCGTAATTAAACGACACAACCCCATCGAGTTTGGGCTCGTATGATTCGTCTTGACGAGTACTTTGTTGCTAGATGGTAACCAGGGTCTGATGATAAAGCTGGAAGATGGCCATAGGAACTCGGTAATTAAACGACACAACCCCATCGAGTTTGGGCCCGTATGATTCATCTTGACGAGTACTTTGGTGCTAGATGGTAACCAGAGTCTGATGATGGAGCTGGAAGATGGCCATAGGAATTCGGTAATTAAACGACACAACCCCATCGAGTTTGGGCTCGTATGATTCGTCTTGACGAATACTTTGGTGCTAGATGGTAACCAGAGTCTGATGATGGACCTGGAAGATGGCGATAGGAACTCGGTAATTAAACGACACAACCCCATCGAGTTTGGGCCCGTATGATTCATCTTGACGAGTACTTTATGCTAGATGGTAACCAGGGTCTGATGATGGAGCTGGAAGATGGCCATAGGAACTCGGTAATTAAACGACACAATCCCATCGAGTTTGGGCTCATATGATTCGTCTTGACAAGTACTTTGGTGCTAGATGGTAACCAGGGTCTGATGATGGAGCTGGAAGATGGCCATAGGAATTCGGTAATTAAACGACACAACTCCATCGAGTTTGGGCTCGTATGATTCGTCTTGACGAATACTTTGGTGCAAGATGGTAACCAGAGTCTGATGATGGAGCTGGAAGATGGCCATAGGAACTCGGTAATTAAACGACACAACCCATAGAGTTTGGGCCCGTATGATTCATCTTGACGAGTACTTTGATGCTAGATGGTAACCAGGGTCTGATGATAGAGCTGGAAGATGGCCATAGGAACTCGGTAATTAAACGACACAATCCCATCGAGTTTGGGCTCGTATGATTGGTCTTGACGAGTACTTTGGTGCTAGATGGTAACCAGAGTCTGATGATGCTGGAAGATGGCCATAGAAAACTCGGGAAAATAAGTTCGTACGTTTGTACGTTCAGTTTGTTATGAATGTGGATTCTGTCTTTGATTAGATGAATAAGATAGATGACCCAATGCCAAGGTGAGCACGAACATTTCAATTTTAAAAGCTTGAGGCATTCATTTATTTTATTTTATTTACTCATGTCGCTATCCTTTAAAACAGGTTTACACAAAACAAATTAAACTTATGAATTGTTTTCTAAAGTTTACGTGAACACTACACATTGAAATAAAACAACTTTTACGGATCTACTCGCATTTATTTTAGGGTTCGAAACGTCAGGATAAACATTAACTAAAAGTAATGTGTAATGTGCTCGATGGCGCAGTGGTTAACGCGCCCGGTCTGCAAGTGTTGAGGTTAAGCAACTTTCGCAAAGGCCGGTCATCGGATGGGTGACCAAAAATTTAACATCTCGAGCTTCTCCGTGCTTCGGAAGGCACGTAAAGCCGTTGGTCCCGGCTGCATTAGCAGTCGTTAACAACCACCAATCCGCACTGGGCCCGCGTAGTGGTTTATGGCCCGTTCTCCCTATCCATCCATAGGGAAGGCTCGTGCTCCAGCAGTGGGGATAAAAATGAGCTAATGGTGATGATGATGATGAATGTGTAAAATAAACGCGAGTAGATCCGTAAAAGTTGTTTCATTTTAAATTTCATGAAGATCGGTTCAGCGGTTTAGTCGTGAAGAGGTAACAGACAAACAGAAAGACATAGTACTTTTGCTTTTATAATATAAGTAGGTATGAAATATAAAAGTATGGATTGCCTAATACAAGCTTTTATTAATTAACTAGTTTCGTTCGTATGTCTGTATGTCTTTCCGGTTCAAATCATGTAAATTAATTTTGACCTACTTTCCGGTGCCTGATTGAGATAAAATTTGGCATACCTAGGTATCTTGTGTAAGGTGGCTAGCAGCGACTGTTATCGGAGAACCGAGGATTGGGTTCAGTAGCGCGCCTTGTTGGGAGGCCTATGTCCAGCAGTGGACTAGTTTGGGCTGATGATGATGATGAGGTATCTTGGGAGAAAATGCAATAATATGGTACCATGGAGCTGGTCTGATGATGGAAGCCGGAAGTTGGCCATAGGAACTCTTCAACTAAGCAATATCCTCGTCGTGTTTGTGCTTATTAGATTTGTTTTAACAAACTATAGCTCAAGAAACATTTGAAGTCCACTGTTGGACATCCGCCGGTTTGGCGGGTCCAAACTGTGTAGTGAACACAAGCCACAACCAGCATTCTGTGAAATTTGAACTCGAGACAGTTAACAGTTGTTCATGAGAAGACGATCCTGGCTGCAGCATCAGGTCAAGGTCACCTTATTATTGCATTGTCATCGGATGTACATACGTTTACCAAATTTCAACTCTATACGCTTAACAGTTGAGGAGTTCCCTTGTGAGAGACGATCCTGGCTGCAGCATCAGGTCAAGGTCACCATATTATTGCATTGTCATCGGGTGTACATATGTGTACCAAATTTCAACTCTATACGCTTAACCATTGAGGAGTTCCATTGAGGAGTTCCCTTGTGAGAGACGATCCTGACTGCAGCATCAGGTCAAAGTCACCACATTATTGCATTGTCATCGGATGTACATAAATGTCCAAATTTCAACTCTATATGCTTAACCATTGAGGAATTCCCTTGTGAGAGACGATCCTGGCTGCAGCATCAGGTCCAGGTCACCATATTATTGCTTTGTCATCGGATAAACATACGTTTACCAAATTTCAACTCTATACGCTGAACAGTTGAGGAGTTCCCTTGTGAGAGACGATCCTGGCTGCAGCATCAGGTCAAGGTCACCATATTATTGCATTGTCATCGGGTGTACATATGTGCACCAAATTTCAACTCTATACGCTTAACCGTTGAGGAGTTCCCTTGTGAGAGACGATCCTGACTGCAACATCAGGTCAAGGTCACCACATTATTGCACTGTTATCGGGTGTACATATGTGTACCAAATTTCAACTCTATACGCTTAACCATTGAGGAGTTCCATTGAGGAGTTCCCTTGTGAGAGACGATCCTGACTGCAGCATCAGGTCAAAGTCACCACATTATTGCATTGTCATCGGATGTACATAAATGTCCAAATTTCAACTCTATATGCTTAACCATTGAAGAATTCCCTTGTGAGAGACGATCCTGGCTGCAGCATCAGGTCAAGGTCACCATATTATTGCTTTGTCATCGGATAAACATACGTTTACCAAATTTCAACTCTATACGCTGAACAGTTGAGGAGTTCCCTTGTGAGAGACGATCCTGGCTGCAGCATCAGGTCAAGGTCACCATATTATTGCATTGTCATCGGGTGTACATATGTGCACCAAATTTCAACTCTATACGCTTAACCGTTGAGGAGTTCCCTTGTGAGAGACGATCCTGGCTGCAGCATCAGGTCAAGGTCACCACATTATTGCATTGTCATCGGGTGTATATATGTGTACCAAATTTCAACTCTATACGCTTAACCATTGAGGAGTTCCCCTGTGAAAGAAGATCCTGACTGCAGCATCAGGTCAAAGGTCACCACATTATTGCATTGTCATCGGGTGTACATAAATGTCCAAATTTCAACTCTATAAGCTTAACCATTGAGGAGTTCCCTTGTGAGAGACGGTCCTGGCTGCAGCATCAGGTCCAGGTCACCATATTATTGCATTGTCATCAAGATTACTTAAGTATACAAAATGTCAGCCTATTCCGATAACGTAAACTAGTTCACAATTGACTTACAACGCAGCGGGCGGCACTCGCGCTCGCACTACCCAGAAACCGCCTTTGATTCCGACTGACTCCGTGTCCGTGAGTGGTTGTCGGAGCGCACATTTATTCTGTATTTTGTGGCCAAAGATACGAAACGGCAACGTCGCGGCTGCTTTCAGCCAATCCGATCGTTTGCTGTGCTCTGATTGGCTCATTTAAATCGGACCAACATTTTCCGTAACTATCGCAAGGTGGATTTGTATATCGGATCAACTTCGGCGAACTTTAGTAAGCAGTCCCGTGAGTGTAGATGTTGATCCGGCCGGAGCCACATTAGTTACCAGAGATGCATATTGGATCAACAAAAGGCGCCGGATCAACATACATTTTCGGATCAACAAAGTGCTCGCGTGAAGTCGCGTCTGATCAACATTTACCGTAATGGTATCTCTATATATATATATATATATATATATATATATATATATATTTATCAGTTGGCTGTTCGTCGATTTTGGACCGGAGTCTGGAGCGATATTTTGTCCTAGATGTTGTGAAGACTTCTCAGGTCAATCGAGTGATCAGGATGTGAGTAGGATCATAAGTTCGCATATCCAGGTCAGTCGTTCTTGATTGTGAATTCGGTCGTGCGTAAAATGCATTTCAACGGGATGGTGACCAAATAACTTCCCTGTAACTGAGTGTAAGTTTCTCTTTCACAGGAAAGTTGTATGTACTTTTGTTTCATGCGGCAGAGATATTGTATAGTGTTGGTCGTCTAATTTTTCCATCGCTTCTTTGGATAGTATGACGGATGCTTATTTGCAGGTCTTCTCTAGAGATTGTTTCGAGATGAGATGCTGAGTGCAATCAGGTACGGTAAGAATTTGATGGTTTACTCCTTCTTCACAGAGATAGCCGTTACTTAACTTCGGGCATTCAGCCTCTATACCTAGTCCGGCCATAAGTTCTGTTACAAATGAAAATGCATTTTTTTTTATGAAGTAATGTAATATTACTAAAACTTATATGGTACATATTTATTAAAGTCTCAGCAAAAAATAAAAACAATATTCTATTCAAAATGCCTACCTTTGGCTTTTATAGAGGCCTTTAATCTGTCTGGCCACGAATCTATGGATTTACGCACTGTTTCCATGGGAAATTTCGCCACTGCTTGCTCCAGAGATTTTTTAAGAGACTCAATGTCGCCGTGTCGTTTAGAGCAAGCCATGCCCTCTAAAACTGACCATAATTTGTAGTCTAAAGGGTTAAGGTCTTGGCTAGATGAAGGCTAGTCTTCAGCTCTTATAAAGTCCGGAACCTTGATTTTAAGCCAGGCTTGGGTAGTTCGTGCCTTGTGACCAGGTGCAGAGTCCTACTAGAAAGTCCACGGTACATTTTTAAAAAGTGTATTGCTGAAAGGTTTTACAACACGATCCAAGACTGTCTCTTGATACACTTTGGCTGAAGTTTTCACTCCTTTTTCACAAAAATGTAGCTTTGTGACGCCTTGATAAGACACGCCCCACCAAACCATCACTGACGCAGGATGATGACCACGTTGCACCTTTCCGACCACTTGAGCAGCTTCTTTAGAATTGTGAGCGTACACTTTATCATTTTGCTTATTGTAGTGCTCTTCAATCGTGAAAATTTTTTCATCGGTAAAGAGGATATTTCTGTGCCTTTCACCTGCGTATCGCGACCGAAGGCGTTTTGATCGATCCACTCTCTTTAATTGTAAAGATTGATTTGGGGCATGTTCTGTATATCGACGATAAGCACCGAGCTTCAGGTCTTGTTTTATAATATGCGACAGAGTCCTAGCGGGAATCTTCATTTCTCGCGATAAGATTTTTTGCTTCCTAATGGGATTTCGACGAAATCTGGCTTTAACAGCATTAACAGCCTTTGTAGTTCTAACAGCACGCGGCCGCCCGATCTTTTATGGTCTTCGACAGAGGAAATGTTGTTGTATCTGTTGATAGTACGATATACGAACATACGGCTGATACCAAGCTTTTGAAGTGTCTGAAATATGAACGACGTGATCACTGCAATCCTATTTTCTTTATAACCCCATTCCATATTGTAATTTGTTAGTGAACACGAAAAAGTATGTGAAATGGCGCGAAATCGAAAGAAGTTTTTAAAATAATAAACGCGTTCCAAATTCAAAATAATTAACAAGTTGAAAAAAGGAAATGTTTTTATGTAACAGTATTTATGGCCAGACTAGTTATACATACACGAATGCAGACTCGCTAGTCGCTAGTTGTAATTCTTTTCAAGAAACCAAATACCAAATTTTCATGTATTATACTTGGAGAGGCCTATGTCCAGCAGTGGACGTGTGTAGGCTGATGACGATGATATCTAAAAAACTGACGGACTTTTATACAAACTTTCACCACCTATTTGACCCCCTTAGGGTGTGATTTTCGTAAAATACTTTATGGCGGTTACGTTACTCAATTAACCAACAGTCCAAATTTTATCTAATTAGCTTCAGCGGTTTAGGCACGGCGATGATGAGTCAGTCAGTCAGGACAAGTCATTATATGTACCTATATAGATTTGGATTGTTATTCAGAAATTGTCTACATAACTGATAACATATTCTTATAAATCTAATTAAACTTTCGCGTTCCCATCAAAATCGGGAACAAGACGTAAAGGCCTTGTCGTCTAGAAAAAACCGAATTGATTTTAAATAAATTTATTTATAAGAAAATTACAATAATTGAATATTAACTTAGTACGTATATGACCCGATCAATGTTAGATACGAAGTGTCGGCGATCACGTCTCCGCGGTCGGCGCTAACGCGGTGGCTGCGCGCACGATCAGCAGCATCGGCATTTTCATAATCTTGCAACATTTAGGTATGACTTCTGTGGGTATGGCCTATTTGCAAGGTCGACGTCAGCGATCGTCATAGAGCCCACATACGTAATTAGTATAGATTAATCTTTTGTTATTTAACCTTCTTAATTGTTTTATATGTGATTAACAACAATGATCTTAAAAAATACTACTTTTGGAATGAGTTTAACATACCAAATCACACTTTAAGTATTCGGTATCTATGTTAAACTCATTCAAATCAAAACTACTTTATTTATTAAAGTGTAAACCCAAATAAACCGGTCATCAAAAAATTTCCGCTAGGAGGATAATCGATGATAAACATTGCCTTTTTCTCAAAAACAAAAGTATTAGGTATTTTGTTCTTGAGAAAACAGAAAACAATGCGAAGAGACGAATGAAAGATGGTAGAAGCATGGAAAAAAATATGGTGTCATGACTATAGAAAACTAGAGGCTACCCATCAACAAATCATAACAAGAACCCTTTTTACTTTGCGTATGGAGAAAACGCTTTGCTACACACAATGTATCCGGAAGGCCGCAGATGGTAATATGATATTGCACTTTCCTGCCGGCTGCACTTCGCCTTTAATGCCACCAGGGTAATCCGAACAAGGATTACACCTGATACGATATCAAAGGGTGCAAGGTAAAACTATTACCCAAATCTGTGGTGCGACTTCAAATCCCGCTTGTAGAAAGTTTTTCAATGCTTTTCTAAAATTATAATCTACTAGCGGCCGCCCGTGGTTTCACCCGCATGGTTCCCGTTCCCGTGGGAATATCGGGATAAATAGTATCCTATATTTTAATCCAGGTTTTAAACTATCTGTATGCCGAATTTCATCCAAATCCATCCATCCGTTGCAGCGTGAAGAATCAACAAATATACATACATACATACACACAAACTTTCGCATTTATAATATTAGTGTGATGTGCAACAAAGTTTATGTATATATATTTTACTAGCGGCCGCCCGTGGTTTCACCCGCGTGGTTCCCGTTCCCATGGGAATATCGAAATAAAAAGTATCCCCATGTTTTAATCCAGGTTACCTACTTATAAACCATCTGTATGCCGAATTTTATCCAAATCCATCCATCCGTTGCAACGTGAATAAGCAATAAATATACACACATACACACACACAAACTTTCGCATTTATAATATTAGTGTGATAAGCATAGATGTCAAAATACATCTGACACAACGTAACAATTTAATATTAGTAGGTTAGTAAAAATTTTGTGCCTTAAACTTCGATCAATGATCAAATACTCACCAACAAATCATAATATTTGATGTTGATGCTCCGCCCTTCAGCAATGGTCATGTAGATTGTGTACCCGGGCCTAGGGACCAGTATGTTCTGACCAGGGTTGGCCAGCACCGCTATAGCCATCTCCAAAGCATGGACACACCCGCTGCATAGAATGACGTCGTCTGCAGTCACGCGACCCTGGTGAGCGCTATACTCAGCTATGGCGCGTCGTGCCTCTACGGTGCCATTAGTAGGACCATAGTTACGACTTTTGTTCGTCTCGATGCTATCCCGGACAGCTTGAAGCACTTCATCAGGGGGGGCTAAGTTCCCAAATGCCGTTGGGTCTCCTGTAACATCAAAAACCCCATTAACCTCACCTTGACATATTCAAAACATGTCGTTATCAATAGCATTCCATTCCTAGTTTAACATTAATACTTAATCAGAATATTTAAGTTGTTGACAACTACAGATAACGTTTATTCAAATGTAGGCTGTTTTAAAAAATAGGTAAATTAGACAGTTATTAACATTTTAAGTCTGCTGCTAATAGACTTTATACTACTTTTTTACTGTAGTTTTAGAGCTGGATTAAAATTAGATAAATTTGTCTGCTAAAATAAGTAATATAAATGTTTGATCGGAACATAACAGTATATTAACATAAATAAGTATACACCACGTATACACATACATACTCGTACACATTTTAACGGTAACTAAATTATTAAATCATCATTATCATCATCATCAGCTTATTTCATGTCCCCACTGCTGGGGCACAAGCCTTCCCTATGGATGGATAGGGAGAAAGGGCCATAAACCACTACGCGGGCCCAGTGCGGGCTGGTGGTTGTTAACGACTGCTAAAGCAGCCGGGACCAACGGCTTTACGTGCCTTCCGAAGCACGGAGGAGCTCTAGATAATAAATTTTTGGTCACCCATCCGATGCGAAAGTTGCTTAACCTCAGCACTCGCAGACCGGGCGCGTTAACCACTGCGCCATCGAGCTCCTCTTATTAATTAGTATAGTTATATAAATTAATTAATATAGAGTCACGGGCTGACTTTTATATAAAGACAATCAGCTAGCGAGTCAGTCAGACATTTTTTTTTCTTTGAAGAGATTTTGCTGATTGCCTATAACGGCCTTTGCAACTTAAAGGTTTCCAAGACATGTGATCAAAACACCGTTTTAGAGGTTTTTAGAGAGCGCATCACGGAAGCGTGTTTTCTTTCCCTACTCGATTCTCCTAGGGATTCGGATGGGATCGGGAGTGGAGCAACCCGAATGCGCCTTTAAAGGCTAGGACCGACTTTTTGGCGGGAAAGTGAAGAGTCATGTCTGCGGTTTTGTTTTATTTTATAAAATTTGTGTTATGTCGAATATTAATATGAAATGTTTCATGTTTAATATTGAACCAACCAAGTCCAAAACTTCTTTGTTTATGCATTTATATTATTATGATATGTTGTAGATTCACTTAAAGAATAAGTTTTTCACTCAGAATAATAACTAAAGCTATTAGTTATTGTTTTGGGGTTTTTCACAAAAAGGTGTAATGTGCTGAAGTTTTTTAGTTTTTTTTTTTGTGTTTTCTAACAGACTTCAAAAAAAGAGAAGGTTTCTCAATTCTACTCGTTTGTATATATATACACATATATTTTGTATGTGTTTTTGCGGATAACTTCGTCGTTTATTGTCCAATTTTGATGATTATTTTTTTGTTGGAAAGGATATATCTCAAGGGTGACACTATGATAAGGAAACCAAGATCTGATGATGGCATCCCAGAGAAATCGAGGGGAACCTTCGAAAATCGTAGTGGCGACTAGTGCGTTTGTTATTTTTTTCATTAAGTATTTTAAAGCACTACTATTTTATGAAGGTCTGGAGTCGATCTGATGATGGAGCCGAAAGACAGTCAAGGGAACTCCTCAACGATTTACAGCACATACCTGGTGTTTGGGCTTGATATTTTTTTTTGGATTGGTGAGAACTTTACACCTAGATGGGTTGTGACTGTCATTAGGGGTCTGATGATGAAGACGAATGACAGTCAAGGGAACTCCTCAACGTTTTACATTAGCTACCTTGTGTTTGGACTTAATTCATTTCTATTGATGAGAACTTTGCACCCATATGGGTTAAGTTAAGAGTGCTGACGAGTGTTTGGCTCGACTTGGCGAGGGCACTGCCGTGGCCCCAGATTGCTAACATCTTACAATTCGGCTCAAATGTTGTACCCTCTAACATCCTGTACTTTTCCGAATTGGTGTTAGTTATTGTAAAACTTATATTCCAACAGATTCTTATGTTTATAAGCTAATTCGTCAAGCTAGAAAAAAAATCTTATTCCTCAATGAGTAAAAAGTAGTTCGAAAATAATTATTATTAAATATTATCATATTTAACAGGTTCCCTGTCCCATATATCACATGTGATACATAACAATTGATTATCTATTGTTTTAATTTTTGGACAGCGAAACTGTTAATATACTTACTTAAAAAAATGCATTTATAGTTTAAAGTTTATGGTTAACCACAACATTATTAAATAAACCACAAAAATCTGCTAAGTGATTGGTTGATGGACTAAGTTAATACCAATAGAAAGATTTCACACACAGCCCTATCTTGCTTACCAATAGACAGCTGGATCACCTTCTTATCAGGGTTGGGTTTCATGTCGAGGTTTTCCACCACGCTCCTGATCAGGTTCTTCGTGTTCTGCGCGAATGAGGAGGCGGGAACCACCCACGGTCCATGCTGTCGACGCGACATGTGTACTTCTCACGTCTAAATGGTAACCACCATCAACATACGCTCTCTTTTAAAAACCACTGCTTAACGACCTCAGGTCGTGAAACTGGTTTAATAATAAATTATACGCCGCCGTATATGCAACACATCTTTTTCTGCTTTTAGGAATCCTTGCTCTATTAGAAACTGCGAGACCGCGCGGTGACCTAGTATAGCCATAAAGCCAAATCAACAACTGAGAACGGCTGGAGTTATTTTTTAATCACCTTCACCTTTAATTGCCTTACATAATAACTATTTTTCCTATTAAAAGTAACAGTTTCTTATTTATTATATCACCAGAATCGATAATAAAAATGACCAAATTCATTAACTGAATCATAAACGATTTGATTGTGTTTTACAACTAATGACATGGTTATTATATTCGCCTTTGATTTCATTTGATAGCTAGTAAGTTACATTGTAATAGGTAATACTGAATCATGTTTATTATTACAGCCAATTACCTTTTTTACAGCATTGTAATCTATCTTCTATCTTTAGAAATAAAAATGAATCACTGAAATATATGTATGCGCATAACTTCCGATCGACTGCACAAAATTGGATTAAAAAAAATTGTGTTTGTTAAGGACAAGGTTTGTAAAGAAGAAAAATAAAAGAAAAAAAGATTTTTTATTTTTTTATTTTTTTCAAGTAATAATTACAACTCATTTTTGTTAGTAACAATGGCACTTAGAACTATGTTAGTATCGATACATTTAATTATATTTATATTTATTTATATTTGAATGCTATGCCACTTGATATGGCACAGCAACGCTTGACAAACGAGCAGTCTAGTCTGCTCGCAATCATGTCCAGGATGCTGTTGGTACTCCCTCGCACCCTGCGCACCAGGGACGCGCATCTTTTGCGCATAGTTGCGTAAAAGCAATCAACGCAGGCCTCTGCGAACATTCCTGATGCACTGCAGTAGCGAGGCAATCCCAAGAGCACCCTGAAGGCATTTTTGTATTGGACTCGGAGGGCGTGGTAAGCCTTCTGAGTATAGTTGGCCCACAAGCTGCACGTGTAAAAAGATGTACAAAAAGCTCGGAATAATGTGATTTTTACTTCACGCGAACATCGTGTAAACCGGCGGGCCAACATGTTCGCTCTTACTGATAACGCCCTCCGCTCCCTATCTATATCTTCATCGTCCTTAAGGTCAGGAGTCAACAAATGTCCAAGGTATTTAAACATATACGCTCTTTTCAGCTCACATTTATTAAGCAGAATAGGCGGTACCCTGTCCATCCGCTTACTCCCGGCCTCAGAGACCATTATTTGACTTTTAGTTACATTATAAGCCAAGCCATGAGCGTCGGCGTACTTTTCACAAATATTAACAAGCTTCCTTAGCCCGCAGATAGACGCACTCAGCAGCACCATATCGTCCGCGTAACTTATGTTGTTAACGCTGACCCCGTCTATGTAACAACCGACCCTGGCACTGCTGAGCTCGACTATAAGCTCATTAATGTATAGATTAAAGAGGGTGGGCGAGCTCAGTCCCCCCTGCCTTACTCCGCACTCTAGCCCGTATGGTCTTGACAGTGCTCCATCCCATCTTACATTATTGACCTGATTTCCGTACCAATACTTTAAGATATTTATGAGCTCCACTGGTAGTCCGGCTTTTTCAAGCTTTCTCCACAACAGGTCGTAGGAAACCAGGTCAAAAGCCCTAGACAGGTCTAAAAAACAGGAAAATACAGGCGTATTGCGCTGTGTATAGTACTCTATAGCGTGCTTAACACACAGTATAGCGCTTTCTGTCGATAAACCTGGTCTGAACCCAAATTGGTTATCATGGGGTTTCCCATATCTATTCAACTGTGTATTAAGCACACTATCGAACACCTTCGAAATCACAGTTGCTAACGATATTGGCCTATAGTTGTTCCTATCTGAAAGGTCGCCCGTTTTATTCTTAGCTATAGGTACGACTACTGTACGCAACATATCTACAGGCATATAACTGTGATCCACGCAAAAATTAAATAACATGTACAACACGCGAGGCAGGTGTGTACCCGCAAATTTAAGATGTTCAATGCTGAGCCCGTCGTGGCCAGGGGATTTACCTTTAGACATTGATTTTATTATACCTCTTATATCTTTAACTGTAAATATTATCCCCCTATCCGCTCCGGGCCCAACCTCCAGCATCGAGTGTGAGGGTCCAAGTGGTGATTTAACTTCAAAGTGATCTACAAATAGATTTGCTATTTCCTCAGGTTCACTCACACCACTAACGCTCACGGGAAGACCAGGCTTACATTGAAGTTTATTGGTGTGTTTCCAAAAAGAACGAAAGTCGTTTCTAGAATGGTGAGAGGCCAAAATATCCATTTTAATTTGATTTTCGTGATTTTGGCACCACTTCAAACGAGATTTGAAAATTCTCCTAGTTCTGCACATTTCATCATAAATAGTACCGGAAGAAGGTTTGCCGCACCATATCCACCAATTAAACCAGCGCCTAGCCTCCCTGTGCGCCTCAGCGACATGTTTGTTCCAACCAACAATAATCTTTCTTTTTGGTTTGATAAACGTACGTCCAACTTCAGAGGATGCGACAAGTGCAGCAACGACATCTCTATAAAGTCTATCTATGACAGTTTTATGGCTACTTTACTTAACGACGAAAGACGATTTTTACTAAAATATATTTTTTTTTAATATTAGATATGAAAAGTGAGTGAGTAAATGTGACAGAATGACGTACAATTCTTCAGCCAGCATTTGACAACTTAAAAGGAAATACGTCATATGACATGGTACGTCATCCATAGCATAATATCAATCAAATAGAATTACCTACCTACCGCTTCTTTTGCAAAAGTAATATTGGTGTTTCGTGTGTTTGAAAGTTTATCGTAGTGTGTGAGGCGTCAAAATATCGATATACGAGTATTACCACAGAATAAGTAATAGTACGTATTACTGGGTGCCTAGTTTAAGTTTTGTTAACTATCCGTATTCATTCGATTACGTTTACGAAAACTAAAATTAGTATGGCATTGAAGCAGCGCCTCCTGGCGGCATACGAGAGGAGTTAACATTTTGCCATACAAGTTCTCGTTTTCGTTAACGTGATCGAATGGCGAATGAAACTCGCTCTTGGCACCCAGATTGCCACACGAGGAACATTTTTTTAATGTTTATTTAATTGACGCTATTTCGGAGTTAATTTAACGAGTTCTAATTATTAATTTTAAGTTACAAAGCAATTTAATACAAGCATATCGTCTCATCGTTGCTAAAAAAACAAAATTTATGTTAAGTATACTAATTATAAAAAAAATGCAATTCCATTTTCTAAGAGTTACCGAGTATGATGATGACCACTTCAGCTAAGCCTAGCATAGCCCCTAGGTATCCGACTACGATCTAAACCTACATCGTAGTAACGAAAATTAAACTAAGGCCTTCATTGTCAATAGCAACTCTAAGGCATTAGTTACGATACGAGAGTCTTACACAAGATCTGTAGCACTGCACATCTGCACACTGCACCAGGACGCTTTCAATTAAAGGTCTCTGTCATTAGACCGTATCATGCCATGACCGTGCTAGGAACGTATAAGGCGCAAAACGTAATGACAACGGACTATTATGCCCACTACAACGCATCAACAGCGTATCATACCCGTGCCTACGGGGTTTCTAGCACGGTCATTGTATACGGTCTAACGGCTCCCGTCCACGACCGACTTTTTGTAAGACCGATAATCGGACCGACTTTTTCGTCAAGGCTTTAGTACCGATTTTGTGACCGACTTTTTGTAGACGTGTGCGATGCAACACAGAGTTACATACGTTTCATTTTCATCGACTAAAAATCGGTCACCGATTATCGGACGTAGGCGAGAGCTCTAATGGGCAGAGACCTTTCGTGTCAGACCGCTGCTGGCTGCCGTTCGGTTCCATCTAAACGCCAGCCACACAACAGCCGCACGACAGCCGCACGACTGTTTTAATAAGGCACGCAGCGCAGTGCAGCTGATGTGTGGCAGCCGTCCGACAACGAACGTCTTAATTGAAAAAGAGCCCTAAGTCTCCACCTTAAGAGTGATGAGACAAAAACTTTGAAAAGAATTTGTATGGCATTGAAGCAGCGCATCCTTGAACAAACGAGGATGGGTTGCAATTTTGCCATCTTTATGGTGAATACAATTCGCACTCATATTTTCTATAGTTCTATAGAATGTTCTCTGTAGAGCGATATTTAGAAAATATAAATTAATAATCATACTTTAAAGTAGGTTAGGTATAGCCCCCGAAAACTTTGCATGCACTTTGAAATTTTACATGCTGAATGAAGAAAATTCAATTTTAACTGTACACTATTAACGAACCTTTGACACAGAATACGATTTAGTAAAGATTGAACATTGTCTCAACCATAATTTTCCATTCTAAATTCGTCATAATTATTTCAAGGCATTTTAATTATGTGATTACTTAGATATCAAATTCACAAACACACTCCATGGTAAATATCTTGAATCAAGTCACCCGCCCGAATTTAAAAGGGGGGGGAGGAAAACAACATGGCTGTCAAACTGACGAAAAAAAATCGGTTCCTATTAAGAGCGTTTACGCCGCACACTAGCGCCGCCAATAAAAAAACATATCTAGTAATTAGAGATAGGAAATCAAATTATGCTCAACAAACTATCTATAACAAACTATATCTGAATGAAGTAATTTAGCATTTTTACGTCACCTAATGAACACCTGACATGTTATGGTTTATTTAAATATGGCGTTATAGTTAAAAGTGGCCGTAACGTCTTATTTATCTAAACCATAACATGTGAGGTGTTCATTAGGTGCCGTAAAAATGCTAAATTACTTCATTCAAATAGTTTGTTGAGCATAATTTGATTTTCTATCTCTAATTACTAGATATGTTATTTTTTTCATTAGTGGCGCTAGTGTGCGGCGTAAACGCTCTTAAGAAAAATATTTCGTTTTCATTGCGGCCATCGAAAAATAGTATAAAGACGTTTACAGAAAGGAGTATAAGTCGTAAGCGTTCACTCTGTAAGCATGGTCGTAAGTCGCTATTAGAAAACAAAGGGAGATTCTGAAACATTTTGGCAGGCATTGTTTACCTTTTGAGAACACGAAGGTGGTTTTCTTCCAAGTTCACTAGCTCTGTTTTTGAAGTTAAATTCCTAGGTCCGTTTATTGACGAAAACATGTAAGTATATAATCAGAAAAATTACGTAAACAGTTTTTCATTATTATTATTATTATTAATGACTTCGCGTTTAGCACTAAGACGATTTCAAGTAGTATTATTATCATAAAGTAGTGCAGGACTTCTTCCTCTTCAGTCACTTAAAACCCGTATCCCGTGATGGTTTTCACCGAGCCGTTCACAAGCGAAAATATTTTTTCGCTTGTGAAGTTAGATTTGAGATAAAATGTTACAAATATTTTTATTATTGTAGACTAAGCATTGTACAGTAGATTGAGTTTTAAATGAAATCTCACAACTCACAACACGTTTTTTACAAAAAAAACTCGAGTGAAACTAGATTTTCATTTGCACTTAGCCTCTGCGAAATATTAACGAAATATAGAGACAGCTTGCTTCTACGAGTAGCATATCATGCAGACGATGTCATGGAAATATTATAAAGGTAATATAGGTAATCTGCACAAATAGAACCTTTTTCAGATTGTAATAAATAAACATCTTAAGCTCGATCAAAACTGAATCTAGTAAAGTTTTCATATTGCTCTACTAGCCAGTTGTCAGAAACTAGATTAAAAGCAAAGTGCCTTTAAGGGCACTTCACGAAAAACGTATTTTTAAAGTCTTCATCAGAAAAAATATTAAAAATAAATTAAACAATTTCTATCTATATTTCTTTTTTAAGGGGGTTAGGCAAATGACTTTGCTCTGCCAGGTGTTAAGCAGAAGCAGAGTCCAGCCAGGACAGCTAGAAAGTTGGGATTCTGCCTCACTAGCCGACACAAGGTGAGGTCGGTTTTTATTTTTGCGTCCTAAGAAGGACAACCCACCTACACTATCTGGAGGTGGGAGGAGGTGAATATTTCACCGTATGAATAACTCAAACGGTTGAGATAGCCTATGTCAGACTCCTACTGACTAAGCACCCCCTGGGGTTGCCTATTGCCTTGTAAGGGCTGCGTAGGCTGACGGAACGGTCGCCTCCCGGGGAGGGAGGTGACGTTGGCGTTGTGAGGCCGTACACCAGAGATACATTTGTAAGTATTAAAATAATTGTAGCGCCACATTTGAAACGCGACACGTTTATCGCCCCCCTATATTTATTTGTAAACCCGCACATCAAGGACACATTTGTAGTAGGTGCAGTTGGTTGGTAGCGAGAAGTTTGCCGCGCCACACGAATTCAAGATCGAACACGTTTGTTTTATGTGGCGCCGTGCTTTACAAAAATGAAAGACAACATTGAATTTGCCTTGAATTTTATGTTGAGTTTATTGCAGAGTTTGAAAAAACCCTGTTTTATATAATCACACGCTTACTGAGTATAGTAACAGCCGGATTACAGAAATTATATGGACTAAGATCGGCGAAAAATTCAATTTTGAAATTTCCGTAAACTGTACAATTTTGATTAAACGGATGAACCCAATAACGTCTTTTTTTTTCTCATTAATCGCCACATCAAAAAATCGTCATCGTCAGACGATGATGTCGACATTCTGTTGCTAGAGTGCCACGCTACAACTGTGCTTCCGATGTGCGCATACTCGATACATTTGTCGCCGCGTAAATTTTATCGGTGTACGGCCTCAGCTCAGAGCGCACGCCGCCGCCGGCCGTGGTGAATCACCACGGCGCGGCGGCGGCGGCGGCGTGGTGAAGCCAGCGCGCCTCCCGGGGCGCGCACAGTCTACAGTGATGCTGCCTATGTCGGCTGAATCAACTAAGCGCGACGGCGGCGCGGCGTGTCCTGTGCCGCAAGTAAGCAATCCAGGTCACGTGATAGTGGTTCTGAGGGATCCGATAAAGCGTGTTTCGGCCTACGGAAATGGGGGATGGAGGGAAGCTCGGGACTATAGTCCACTGGCTTTCGGATGAGGTATACCCGCATATTGCTTCTTTCTTCAAACCTCGTTTTAAAGGACCGCGGACCCCATGCTTCCCATTTTTGTTACAAGCTTCATCCTATTTTTGTTACAAAGAAATTGATGAGGTTTTGTTTGGGGGAAGTAGTTTCAAAAATTGTTTATGGATACGGAACCACCAATTGCCTAAAATTTTAGTTTAAATCTAATTCAAACCGGTCATCACATTATAAAGTTAGAACATAATATATCTCGCTATTCGCTATTTTACACGTGTTTCGCTATTAAACGACAACAAATAATAAAAATAAATTGTATTTTTTAAATGTCTATTCTGTATAATTCCTTTCAAAGTGTGTCTTTAAAATATTGTTTCAGCAAAAAGCCGCATTTTAAATATGCGAATTTTGAATTACCTCTGTGTTATATCTATATATTTTTAAAATCAATTGCTGTTCGTTTGTCTCGCTAAAACTCGAGAATGGCTGGAGCGATTTGGCTAATTTTGATTTTGAAATATTTGTGGAAGTTCAGGGAAGGTTTAAACGGTGAGAAACATAAATAATAAGTAATTAACGGAAAATACTAAAAACGACAATTTAATTTTCCAATACAAAATGATTTGTTTGTTTAGTTGTCATGGAAACTGTCAAAGTGGTACGAAATCCGCCGGGTTAACTAGTTATAATTTAAAAGAAATAGCGAAAAATACTCAAGGAAGCCTTGGGCCGATTTTGAAAAACGCTAAAACTGATTAGGTACACTTATCGTATTCATTCATACTTGGATTGGAAGTATATATAAATCAACGCTTTCTGTTAGTTCGTCATTTCGTCTGGTTCGTCTTTAAAAGTCATTATTTCCTAAGAACTTGATGTATGGCCTCCCAAGGATCTCCACAACGACCGGTTTTGTGCTGCTCGCATCCAGCGGCTTCCCGCCTTTGTCTCGAGCAGTCGACGTCTTTTGGCTGAGATGATAATGATGAATTGATGATGTATGGCAAAATCTTAACTCTCATCATTTTGCAGTAGGAGGAGATGGCATACAAAACTCGCACTAGGCACCCTGAGTGAGGGTACCCAGTGCAACTTGTTTTTTATGCCATCCTGACACAACGAGAGATAAAGAACCTGACTGCATTGAGTATGTGCGCGTAGCCTAAACAGTGTATAGATAATAGACATTTATTGTTTGCAAGAATAAATTATTGACGGTATGTTTACATACGATTTATAATTTTTAAAAGAAGATATGCATGTACCCATGGTAGTACTACATACAGCTTATGGGTTTACCTCACATATTGTTTACATCATAATATCACACGTAA
This sequence comes from Eudonia lacustrata, assembly GCA_947562085.1. Classification (NCBI taxonomy): domain Eukaryota; kingdom Metazoa; phylum Arthropoda; class Insecta; order Lepidoptera; family Crambidae; genus Eudonia; species Eudonia lacustrata. The sequence goes on along the minus strand of OX387312.1, from coordinate 18,308,866 downwards.
TGGTATGATTATTATTGTTTTTGTTTACATGTCGTTATGTTGTTATTGTTTTTTGTACCTCAACAATGTTTTTATGACTCATCTAAATCAATGAAGTTGCAATGGTTCGTAATGAATGTTTACTGTAGCTATAGGTAAGTACTAAGTCTAAGCGAGACCACTTACTTGTGTCAAACTATGCACCAAGCCAACAAACAATGCTAGGTATGCAACTGTACTCGAACTTTGAAGTTTATATGGGATACGGATTTTTGAAGGCTCAAAATAACCTTTTTTTTATAAATATTAAGTATAATTACCGTTATAACGTTATTCGTTTAAGTATTTTTACGGTTAGTGTGAAAAAGTTACTGTAGATATATAATTTATGTACCTATGCATAAAAATTATCGCTACATAAGGTAGAAAGCGGGACATTTAGAACAAGTAGGTATATTTTTGATCACAGATCCTGTTCTTAGATGATTTCTTCTTCATGGTAAACTCCTGGTAACCTGCGGCAATGTATCTGGATCTGGACGCAGAAGGTAACTAAACGCCTAAAACCACGCAGAACGCTAGGAACACCATACAGCATCAATGAGGAACACTTAATAAAAATATATTGACATTCGTTTTTTTGTGTCGTCAGTGATTTAATTCACACAAGTCAGTAGGTACTCAGTTCACGGAGCTTCAGTGAAAATGTGTCCGTCGTCAAGTATCATTTATATGCTATCATATCAACAATCACGATACCTACCTACTTGATATTAATTATGATAGCAATGATAGCTATTGCTTTAGACGAAGTAGAGCAGCATCAAGGAAAAAAGAGAAAATGGGTGCATGAAGCATGGCAATTAAGAGAGACAGAAGGAGAATTAATGACATTATACAAAGAATTAGTTAAAGATGAAAGGAAATATTTGGAATATTTCTCTCGTCTTTTATTCGTCTCGTTATTAAGTACATAAATCTCGAATCTCGATACTACGCGAGGTGAGACGAGCGCGCATATAGTTAAGTACCTACTAATGTGAGTTTCATTTGACATTCGATGGCGTTAACGAAAACAAAAATTAGTATGGCATTGAAGCAGTGCCTCCTGGTTCTGGCGAAATACGAGAAGAGTTACAATTTTGCCATACAAATTTTCGTTTTTGTAAACGTAATCGAATGAATACGGATAGTAAACAAATCTTACACTAGACACCATGTGAAGAAAAGTTTAAATGTCACTTTCGTTCGATAATAATTTATGATGCGTTCTTTCAAACTGAACTTAAATTCAAAAATTCTAAGTTATTGAATTGTTATTGATCGAAAGTGACATTTAAAACTTTTTACTGGACTAATAGCAACAAACAGGCAGGCAATCTAGTCGGTGGCACAAGAACACCGTAGAGAGCTGGCCTTTGCGGGGTTGTCAGAGAAGGCGGAAACATTCTTTCCTGCAACCAAAAAAAGCCATACCTACTAATTTTAGTTGTTGGCACTGCCTTGCACCACGAACCATATAGAGAAGTCCTTCTCTACACTGCGGCGTGTCAAAACGTGGTTGAGGTGTTGAGGTCGACGATGCTCGAGAACCGCTTAAATGGCCTGTGTATAAAGATCGTGCAAGAAAATTTACATGCAATTTCAAGTGAAGTCTTGCAACGAGACGATTGAGAAGATTGATTTTGTAGCTGCGGAAATAAATATTTTTGTAGCGAACGTGTATTAGTTTCACTTGCCTGCATTTCTCACTTCTCATTCATCATCATCATCATCATACCCCATCCCCATACATCATTTATCCCTTCAGGGAAAAATACTAATTAAATGAAGAAACTAGACACAAGAAGTGTCTAGAACGAACGACCTATTCGTTCGTTCGTTGATTGATTTCATCCGGAGCCCCGGAGCCGTAAAACAATACACAAAAAAAACAACACCTGAACTCTGTGTGACTGTCAGTGTCAGTGTCAGTTCAGATTTAAAATAATAAATAGGTGGCTAGCTAGCTAAATAGGCTAAGATTGGCTAAGATACGAATTCATAAAAAGGCGTTTAAACATAAATTACTTAAAATGAATTTTAGAAATGTATTTCCTTATATGATCAAATATTTTAGAGTACCATCTCAATTGTCTAGATCAATGACTACGAATAACCTATCGAGTCAAACTGCTCTGACTTATTGTGCTAAAATTGTTAGGTAATTGTATTAATAATGCATGATATTATCATAACATATAGAGCTTTATTGATCTAAGACAATCTCCTAGTACTTTGACGTTATTTTACAGATAGACAGCACGATTATGAAAACTTCTTAGCAACATTGCTGATGACCAAAGCAATAAGATCACCGGCACTGATAGTCAGAGCCTTTAATGTGGAAGTAGCTCGAATACAGGATCAAACCACAGATTCCCAAACAGCAGCTTTTAGATTACAGTTCTGGCACGACACAGTCACTAATATTTATAAGAAGAATCAGTCTCTGCAGAATATTCCAGCTAATCCTATTGCTCAGGAACTATATAAGGTAAGTAAAGTTTTAACCATATAAGCTTAAATAATCTGAAGTGAATACAATCTTGATAACTCCCTATGCTATGATTATATTATATTATTTAGATTAAGTTTATAATTTAGTTCACTAAAGAATATGATCTAATTTTATTTGTTAAACAGATCTGTAGTTGCTACACCTTACCTAAAAGACATTTGGAAAGACTAATTTCATCAAGAAGCAACTTACTTAAGACTAGATTCTTTCATAGTTTGGAAGATGTTGAGAAATATGCTGAAGATGCTGTCTCGCCTATATATTATTTGCTTTTAAATGTGGCAGGAGTCGCAGAAATACATGCTGATCATGCAGCTTCACACTTGGGAAAAGCTCAAGGAATAACTAATATACTAAGGTGACATAATATAAAATTATATAGGTATAATGTGACTAGCAATATTATATAATTATACAATATGTTAGATTTGTAGGACAGTCGCATAAATAAAACTAAACCTTTACCCTGGATAAACCTAACTCTTCTCTACAGATCAGTATTTGTCTCTAATCGTCACAAAATGGTTTCTTTACCTATGGATTTACTCATGAAAAATGAACTAAGTCAAGAAGAAGTCCTGAGAGGAAAAGATAGTGAGAAAATGAGAAATGTGGCTTTTGAAATAGCAACAAGAGCAAATAATCATTTGCAAAAGGTAACAGCTCTTATTTAATCAACACCATCTTTTATTAATTTCTGGATTAACTACCTGATTTTTTTTAAACATGATAAGTACATTTTTTTTTTCATTTCAGGCTAGGAAAATAAATGTACCAAAAATTGCAAATCAAATATTTTTACCAGCAATTTCTATTGATAAATATTTAACAAAGTTGCAAAAACAAAACTTCAATATCTTCGATGTGTCTCTACAGAAGCAAAGTGTTACTTTACCAATGAATCTCTACTATAAAAGATTATTAAATAAATATTAACTTGACTCTTTATTATTCTTTGTTAAAGGACCTTACCTGTCTATAAATTGGAAGAAGCTGTTATTTTCGAATCTTTAATCTCGGGAATGGTATTTTGTACATAATAAAACAATAATTTCATTGGAAAAAATTGCACTGTTTACTCTCAAGCTTCTTCATCATGCAAATAAATACTTATAACAATTTGAGATTCAAGCAATATGTATGTTTGGCAACTTGAGTACCTATAAGTACCTTATATAATATCTAGCTAATAATAATGCTACAGTGAATACACCTAGGTAGGTAAATTAGAGGGAAACTTATTACTTCATATTAAAGTAACCTGTTACAATTAATATTCCTAAGCATTATGTTTGCTAATTAAACACTTATTAAATAATGTACAAAAAATATATCACCTTTAAAAAGCCTGTTAGTTATTTTCGAGATTAATACAGTACTGGTACAAAATTAACTTACAATATTGAAGGCAAGATGACTGAAGATGCTCAACCCATTATCTTAACATTTACCATTGACTTTACCCAGTACATTGGAAAATACAAAGTGGTATCAAAAATATTGAATTAAGTCAATTATAATTTTAAAAATGTTCGATGTAATGTAATTGATTGATAGTTTTAAACTTTGGTTAAGAATGTTTGAAAATCTTTGGTAGCAGTCAATTCCATAATAGAACCATGAATTCACACAATGGTACTAATAATAACTAAGAATGTACTTCATTGTGGACTATATTCCAAATAAACAACACACTATTATAACATTGTCTTAAAATAAATAAGATTTAACTAATAATAGCCAAATATTTTGTAAAATAAGAACAATATTTGTATAGTTGAATTACAGCTGGCAACATTAATTTTTACAAACAACTTAATGTTAGATCAAAATATATCTGAACTGTCGCAAACCAAGGAAACAGGATACTTAAGAGTACTCTTCTAAATAGCTTGTTGGCGATTTCTAATGCTCCTTAACATTATAAAATTGGAATGATAATAATTTTTCCCAGTATTTAATAAATTTCACAATAACTTAACAAAGAAAAAAAAACATGGTTGCACAGCCAATAAGAAAATTCAAGTCTAATATGGAATGTATATTTAACAAAATATAAAATATTTCCAAATGAAAACTTAAGCCTATTATAAAAAGCTAACTGTAAGTACTGTTCCATCACAATGAGCCTGCTGCACAATAAAAAGCTATAAAATTCATCATCGTTTAAATAACTCGAGCTTCTATTATTCCGAGGGTGTTAAGTCTTTTTCTGGTTCACCCTCAGATAATATTTGCTGAAGGAGATCATATATAGGTTCAAAAGCCTTGCGGCAAGCTGCATTAGTGGGGATGAGGTAATCGTGCATGTCGTGATGGCTTATAGTGCCATCATTTTGTATAAAACCTTTGTCAATCGTTACCATCTCCACTTTATTCATATTTACAACTTTTTCACGTAATAGTTGATTAATTTTAGAATTTTTCTCTCGCAAGGCATTTGGGTATTGCCCTCGTGGTAATAGACTCTGAAATAATAAGACAAATGTAAGTTATATTGTTTACTAAATTATGTGTTGTAAACACTAGAATATTCTTGTGGAAATTGTTAGTTTAACATAAACATACAAACAAATCAAATTTAACAAAAGACTAAACACAGACATCTTATGGATACTAATACTCCATCTGTTTGTTTATTTATTTATTTATTTGACACACCTACAGAGGAGATACTACACAATGCCATACAAAATTAAGCAGATACCTGCGCCAATAACATTTGTGCAAACAGCATTTTTTTAAATGTTTTTTTTGCTACAATCTATTCTAATGGGAGATGCAGGGCTTGTACAGAAGACTGACAAAAACTCAGTTAAGACTATTTTGACCTAAGACTACTTTTAATAGGAAAGGTCCAGTATACCAGTAACGGATACTTTCTAATAGAAATAAACAAATGAACATTTAAAAGTAAGTAAAGTAAGAAGGTAACTTCATATTAGAGAAATATACTGTAAAATGGGGCGAATAACGACATTATTTGTAATTGACTAGATCATATTCTTGTCAATTTGTATTGCATTTTAAAGATAATACATAGACTACATGAGTTACAATCGCCTCTATTGTATTTATTCACCCCAGAAGGGGTTGTATTAAAATAAAGCAACTCTTTGACTAAAATATTCCTTGTTGTGAATCACACCTCATACACTAGAAATGGTAAATGGGGTGAAAAATAACACCTTTGAAATCAAAAGAGAATATTTGTAGTTTAAACATTAAAAAATAATACCTTGATAAAGATTGCATGCTAACCTAAGCTATAAAGCAATTTGTGACACTTTTTGTATAGCTTTTAATAACATTAATACTGTTATAACCCCCTCTGCTGTTGCAAATAACCCCATCAGAAGTAGATAATTGCAAAGTTAATCACCACCAAATCTAGTTGCAACTGGTCGACTGACTGAAATGCCTCGAAAATGGCAATGCTGTCAAAGGAAAGCATTGCAAACTTTAATAAAATGAAGTTTGTTCAAAAACATTAAAGCATGTTTTATGAATAAGCGTTATAAAAAAAGCCGTTTTAAATGTTTATTTTTTTTCTTAAAAATGTTTGTTTTGTAAAAACCCCGCAGTTGCTATTCACCCCATTTTTCAGTAGGTAATTAAAAAAGTTGTTAAACCCACATTGGAACAATTAATAATACAACAATAATTTGCTATAAACAATAGATGTAATAGGGTTTCTTGCAGCCTTGTCTCAGTACAAGGTCTTCCGACCTGTGTAGTCCTATGAACCAGTAATGGCAGTGACATTCAAAATAGTTTGAATTTGTTAATTAAAATGAATACATCATCAGAGGGGGGCAAAACCGCTAAATAGCCAAAAATCATGAATTTTCTTTTGGCACTTAAGCAGTTCACCAGCGACATACTTATTACAAATTGATTAAAAAATTTCAAAGTTATACTTACAGGCAGTACAATGGAAGCATTTGGATGTTTATCCCTTATAGTTCTGACAATCTCTAAGATGCCTTCACACACTTGTTCAGGAGTATGTTCAACATTGTTTGTGCCAACATGCACTACTATTACCTGGAATGTTATGATAATAATTAATCCGATTGCATAATCATTTAGCTGTACCCAAAGTAGCTTTATAATATAATTGTCATAGTATATAATATATAAACTGTTTTAGCTTTTAGTGATGTTCAGCTACACTGTGTTTACCCAATATCTGGCATTATTACATCTGCTCCATTTGTCTTTAAAAAGGTTAGTCTATTCAAATCTTGCTAGACACCAGTATTTAATGGCCTTACTTAAATACAGGATGTTTGAGGCTTAAAAAATTGTGGTTGATATTTTATATACCTTACTCTGTCTACAGTCCCCAACATCTTGTATACACAGTATATTTGAGGCTTAGTAATTATCTGATAGTGTATATTTTAAATACTTTTCACTGCAGTTTCAGTAAGTGACCATAAGGATTGGGCACATAAAAAGTTGCAACTTTACTTAAGTTTAAATTTATAATTAAATAAGATACTTTACCTTGGGTTCAACATGATCAAGTTCACCATTTCTAATACGCCACAGAACATTTTGAGTCTGATCTTTGTGGATGCTAAAGTTAAGGCAGTGGAGAGGAGCAAACCATTGGTTCCATACTTCAGTGTGTTCTAAGGCTTGTAAAATTGAATCCCCTATGAATATAACATCGGCATCTTTTCCTTTTGCGTCGGATAGGAATCTATTGTGCTAAAAGTTTAAAAAAGAAGGTTACACTAACAAACATAACTTCATCAAAAAGCTTAGATTAAAAGGAAGGAAATTCAAGAATCTTAGCTATTCAAGACCACGTATAGAAACCTAGTATACCAATAATTAAACATGATATTCAATTATAAATTCACTAAACAACTCACAATACTGTTCCATCTGCCATCGCCCTCTGTGTCTATATGAGGAGCAGCGGCAGAACAAGGATTCATAATTGTTACTATTGGATTTGTAAATAAATATAGAATTAGAAAAAAAATGTTTGGCGGTCGCTTCGCTGGATGTCACCAAAAATTCGCTCGCTGGATTTTTCTGTCATTTAAAGTCATGTCAAACAAGAATGACATTCTATTACTTTTACAATATGGAGAATACAATTGGATCTTGTCTAAACAACCTAATCTTCAATATTTTAAAATGTAAATGTAACCACATCTTCTGTGCTTAAAACCATTTACATAAATTAAATACTCCTACGATTGCCAAGATAGACGGGCCAAACACTAAACCCTTATAGCATTAATGCTTTAAGATTAAACTATATAATGCTCTAAGACCAAACATGAAATCCTTTGCATACCAAAATGTAAAATGCTATACATAATAGATAGCATTACCTAGCCTGTTTTTATTCGTGTCCGTTAAGGTAGCGTACACATGGTCAATATCTTTTAGTGCCTTAGAATAATTTTAGTGCGTAATTACTGCAAATAATTAGTTAATATACACAAGTAATAAGTGCCTCTTTAGTTTAGGAAATAAAGAGTTTTTTTAGTGTGTACGCTGGCATCATACGCTGGTATCATCATAGCTGGCGTACCCATGACCGTTCTCGAAAACTACTTATTTTATAGCAACGAAAGGGGTTTGGGTAATTTTTTTTTTTTAATGGCTTCGTGCGGTTTGCACATATAGCCAATGTCAAAGTTAGGGAAAGGTAATGCAGGATATGAGATCGGAAAAAACGAAATTTAGGAAATTAGGATCGGGAGAGTATATTATTGATATAAATATATAGGATAGGAAGTACTTCAATATAATGTTAAGGCTCGGGTTAGAATTAGATATTAAATTTTAATGTTATTGAGGTTAATAAAAGATGCTATACATTTATAAATAGATAAATCATTAGTACAAAGTAAGGAAAGTATGGATAATGGGAATGGAACATCGAGGGATAGGAGGTCATTTAAGAAAGAAGAGCGGTCGTGAAGCACACAGGAAAAGAAAATATGGTTAACATCACCAATGTCCACTCCACATTCGCATGTAGGTTCATTAACAATTTTGAGCTTGGCGAGATGTGCTGGCGAACAAACATGCCCTAGTCTCATGCGTATCAAAATACTAGTAACAGTCTTACCAAGCTTAGCTTTGCGGAACCATGGTTTAGGTGATATGGTAGGTTGGATAAGCGAGTAAAACATTCCCTTTTGAAGTCGACTCTTGGTCCAATAACTTTGCCACTCATCACATAAAAAAACCGCAGGTAAAGACAGCAAGTCATGGCTAAAAGTCTTGTACGGGTACATGTCACCACAATGCACTGCCTCTTTGGCAAGCCGGTCAGATGTCTCATTTCCTGTGATTTCACAATGACTTGGTATCCAAACAAACTCCACTGAGTATCCTAGAGTATCGCATTTGACTAGGCTGTTTCTGATGTCAAATATTACAGGGAAGTACGATTTCGTGTAAAAAGGAAATTTAAGTAGTGCTTGAAGAGCACTCATCGCATCACTAAAAATTACTGTTTTTTTAAGCTTTATTATCATAATATATTCAATAGCTTTGAATAAACCCACGCATTCCCCTGTAAGCACAGATGTCTCAGGAGGAAGTTTTACTTTTTGGACAATGGAGAGCTGAGAATGAAACACTCCAACACCTACACACTCATTGGGGGCAGATTTCGAAGCATCACTAAATATATGGTTATGGTTTTTAAATTTGGCATCAATAATTAACTTAAAAGTAGAAATGGGATTAATATCGTCTTTTTCAATTAAATTGCAAGTGACCAATGGTGAAAACTGAAGTGCGTCGTAGTCGACATTAAACAAAGGGAGATGATTGTCCCGATGTATAGGAGAATGTAGATTTATGTATTTACTATAACTAATAATTAAACAGGGATGTGATTTATGGTGCCAATAACTTGAAGAATTTATTTGTACTTTAAGCGATTGTAGTAAATGAAAAAGTGGGTGATTAGCAAATTGAAGTAAGCGGAATAAAAATCTGTCAGCAAGAAACTGTCGTCTTAAATGTAACGGGGGTTCGCAAGTCTCTATTTGTAAGGCATTAACTGAGCTAGATTTCATAGCACCTGTTATTATTCTAAGCGCCTTTGTCTGTATATTATCTAACTTTTTTAAAGCAGCTACATTGCCTGGCTCCAGAAGGAATGTTCCATAATCAAGTACACTTCGAATGAGAGCGTTGTACACTAATTTAAGGGACTGAGGATGTGCACCCCACCATACGCCTGTAAGGCATCGCAAAAGATTGAGTAAACGTTCACATTTGTTCACAACATAGTCGCAATGTGCCTTGCCTGTAAGTTTTGAATCTAGAACTATGCCTAAGAATTTAAATTGAGATGCAAGTGGGATCATTGTGTTGCTATAATATATATTTGTAGGGAGCGGATTTATTTTTCGCGTAAATATGACAATTGTACTTTTAGTTGCAGATAAATCTAAACCATTGGCATCCATCCAAGATTTCAAAGAAACCAAGGCAGAAGAAATATTTGAAGATGCGAAATCTATACAAATACTAGTGGAGTATAATAATAAATCATCAGCATATTGTAATAACTTGACATTATTTCCGAGAGCAGAATCTAAATCATATGTATATATATTATATAAAAGAGGGCTCAATACAGACCCTTGCGGTAATCCTCTCCAAACAGTTCTTCTAGAATCATTTGACATCGATAAAGTTAAATGCCGCTCATATAAGATATTCATTATAAAATTTAGTAAAATAATCGGGACATTTAAAGCTTCTAATTTTGACCTCAGTACTGATAATAACACGTTATCGTAAGCAGAGTTTATATCCAGAAAAGCTGCGACAACAGACTTATTAAAGGTAAAAGCTAATCGAATATCCGTTGTTAATATACTTAAGTTATCAGTTGTGCTTTTACCTTTGCGAAACCCGTATTGAGAATTAGATAATAAATCTTTACTCTCTACATACCATTCTAGACGATTTTTTATTAAAAGCTCAGCTAATTTAATTAAAACTGATGACAACACTATTGGGCGAAATGAAGAAGCATCAGACGGAGATTTATTCGGCTTACGTATTGGCAACACTAACTACTTGAGACTTCCATGACAGAGGGATAACACCATAAAGTATAATAATACTACGGAAAGATAACACCTGTTGTCATGATAGTGTTAATTAATTTTAAATAATATGAAAGGAGATTATCACTAATATTGGCGAAAAAGATATAGGGAAGGCTATCTTTTCCAGGAGCAGAGTCTTTTGTATTATAGATAACACTTTCTAGTTCATAAAAAGAGAAAGGAGAGTTAAGTGATAAAAGGTTATGATCGGGAGCAAGAAGACACTGATAATGATTATTGTTTATACATTGAGTTGGAACCCATGAAGGAGCTAGTTTGTTTGCGAAATCGTTAACTAAAGCAGGTGCAATGATAGACATTTGTAAAGTATTATAGACGGACTTAAATCTATTAACATTACGCCAGACAAATGTCGCAGGTGTATCTGGGGATATGGAACTGCAAAAGTTTCTCCAACTTTGAAACTTTTTCTGTTTAAATATTTTTTTTGTTTCTATCATTATTTTACATAGGTTTGCAAAGTTAAGATCTGTCATATTATTATTATAAATATGTTCTGCCTCCTTTCTTTTCTTTATAATTTCTGTACAGTCTTTATCCCACCAGGGCGGAGAAGGTATTTTAGTTTGAGAATTATCTTTCCGAAGGAATACCTCTTTGGCTGCTTCATTCAAAATAAATGCAAGTTTGTCAGCACATTTATTTTCATTACCCGGGCTTATATCAGGAAGGGATGAAACTTTGCTGTCAACACTGTTTTTAAATTTTATCCAGTCACTGGAGGTCCTATCTGGTAGTCTATATTTTCTAGTTGATAACTTGCCAGAATGCTTAGGTTTATTAAAAGGAAAAGTAATTACTATAGGATAGTGATCACTTCCGTGTGTAGAAGGAAGAGCACACCAAGATAATGATGCGGCTAAGTTGGGTGTGCTTATTGATAGGTCTACTGCGCTTATGTTTTGATTTGGGTCTGTGCGACGAGTGGGTTTACCATTATTTAATATGCATAAGTTACATGAGTCAAGAATATCTAATAAGTTATCCCCTAAACTAGTTGAAACTGAACTTCCCCATGATTGATGTTGAGAATTGAAGTCCCCTAATACTAGAAATGGTCTTGGGAGTGTTGAAAATAGTTTCTTGATTTCACTTAAAATAGAAGAAGATGGGTGGGGAATATATAGAGATACAAAACAAATATTTTTAATACTAATTGCAATAATAGAGTAATCTTCATCATGAGTAGGTAAAGTAATTTGTGAAAAAGGAATAGAATTTTTGACTAGAATGGCTACACCACCATAGCCATCTGCTCTGTCTTCTCTAATTACATGATAACCATTAATTTTAAAAATACTAATGGGCTTTAACCAGGTTTCTTGAACTGCAAATAAAAATGGGCTATGTTTATTCAGTAAGTATATTATGTCAGATTTTTTACTTATGATGCTCCTGCAATTCCATTGGATTACTTGATCCATTGTGAGTTTGATTAGCAAGAGAGTTTTGAGTTTCTAGAGCAGCGTTGGACGGTAACACAATATTAAATTGGTTTAATAAATTTATAAAAGCTGTCACAAAATCATTATGAAGTTGTGTGTTTGGGTGACTAGGGTCATTGTTGATAGCACAACCATCCCTAGGTGTTGGCATAGTATACTCTTTGATAAGGGCATTGTGAGCTAATTTATCATACCCCTTATTAATTATTGGGGGAGATTTAGGTTTCGAAAACACTGTTTTTTTATAAGAAGTACTTGGATAAGGTCTATTGGCACTGAGGTGTTAGGGTATATTAAGGTTGACATTGTTTGTCCTAACAGGACTGGAAGACAGTACATCAGCATATGATTTGGAAATAGGTGGATGAAGTTTAGATGCCTCTGCATATGAGACACAGTTTTGTGCCATGTAGGTTTTGATTTGAGTCTGTCTATTATATTCAGGGCATGACTTATTAATTGCAAAATGATAACCTGTACACAAACAGCATGAAGCGTTATCTTGTGTCACATCACATGATTCACCGGAGTGGTCTTGGCCACATTTGAAGCAACATGGTTTTGAACTGCAATTTAATTTGGTATGGCCATAACGACAACAGTTATAGCATTGTATTGTAGGGAATATGTACAGGTCAACCATTAATGCATTGTAGCAAATAAAAATTCTTTTTGGCAGTACTTGGCCATCAAATGTCAGTACCACTGTTTGAGATGGTTTCCAGATGGGGGAGCCATCAATGAAAGTTTTAAAGTTTAAACGTCTAATTTTTAACACTTCACCACAACCAACAGGGACAGATATTTTCTTTAATTTCGTCTAGTGACCATTCCGCAGGAACACCTCTTACTAAGCCCATACGTGTGACATTAAAAGTTGGTATAAAAGCTCTATATTGATTTGATACCAAGTCATTGTGGTTTATAAAATTATTTGCATCATTAGAGTCAGAGAAAGAGACTGAAATTTTATTACGACCAATTCTTTTAACACTTCCATTAATGATACTGCGGAAAGAAGTCTTCTTTAAAAATCTACCAAAAGACATCGGGTGTATTGTGGTTCCATCATTTGGTGCTGCTTGTATTTTTTGGACGTGCACCACATACGGTGCGGCGTCGGTTCTTTCATAAGACTTTCTACCTATCGGCTCGGGAATGGACATTGTTGGTGCTTTATTTAAGTTTGGTGTTGCAGACGGAGATGCAGTTTTGAGATTAATGTCAGGTTGAAAAGTAGGTAATTGGTTAGCAGTTTCTATCAAACAATTGCGATCTGATGACCGCCCTTCCGATCCATGATGTTTGCGTCTTTTGTTGCAATGTTTACAAACTCGTGTATGAGTACGGCTAGAAGTAGATCCATCTGTTTCCATTCCCGATTCATTATAGGATTGAATTGTGACATAGTTACCAGCCGGGGGAACAAAGCCCCCCGGGTCGGGGGGCTCATTCATTAATAATAATTATGGACTTACCAGATAAAATGTACAAATAATTATATTACACAAAATAGACTATATTAAAACTATGCTACTCAACTGATCACAATATTTACAACGTATTAAAAGTAAGAAAAAAGTGAAACTTGAAAAAACGCGCGCGCTCAGCCTTTCCCGCCCTTTTTTCTTGGGTAAAGTATGGAGGTTGGCTTGATTTTTTTTTTCAGCGGCCACTGAAATAATTGTTCTAGTTTAATAGTACATCGACCGAGACATATGGCTGCAAAAAGGTTTTTGACCTAAGTAATATCGAAGCCGAGATATGCAAGGTCAAAGTCATGCTATGAATACATAATATCTGTGTTGTTTGAAACCTTATTTATTATGTTTTTCATATTTTTATACATATCTGCAGTAGTTATTTACTTTCATATGATTTTGTTGTATAAATGTAAGTAACTATTTTATACATATTTCTGATTCTAGATGTAGTGGTTAACTATTGTTGCATCATATAGCTTGGTAATGCAGAAGTTGATAGATACATATTATTGTCACCCACAGTATGTACCTTTCTATAAATATGAATTTGAGGATAAATGAAATAATAATGCATTTTTTATTTAATAGATTTATTGGAAAATAATTATTTGCTTGCATTAATAATAATATTGAACCAGCCTAGTGAGGATCGTCGACTTCATTAGCTTCATTTTCTAGTCGTGCCGGATTATTAAGTCTAGAAACTGTGCTGGAGGAGACAGATTGGTTTGGTATCTCCTTCCGTATCCCAAATACCATATTACAGACATAACATGGGAACAACAACCTAAGCTAAATGATGCAACAATAGTTAACCGTAGTGGTTAACTATTGTTACATCACATAGCTTGGTAATGCAGAAGTTGATAGATACATTTATTGTACCTTTCTATACGAGTATTAGGTTAAATAGGTAGGTAAGAACCTTCAATGTTAGGTTCCTTATATACCTCAATCAAATAAGAGCCGTTTTTTACATGCTCACCATAATAATAGCCATATAGACCATAATGCGAGCCTGTTTTACCTGGTATGTTTCCATCGCATATACAATTAGGTCGTCAGCACTCAACACTGGAAACTCATCCACACCAGTAGGCCGATTCTACTAAATAACTGCAACTACACTGCAGCGTCGCGTGTGTCAAAATGAGCAAATTTTGACGTTTCGGTATTCTGATAAGCAGCGCTGCTGCCGTAGTGTTGCAGGGACGGAGAAGTAACGCAAATAGGTATTCCACTAACAAAACTGCACTACACCTGCACGTTAACTGCAAAATAATCGTATTCCATTAAAATATTTTGACATTTGTGTAGTAATGACAGCAGTATTAGTGCAGTTTTTGTGCAGGTTTATTGAAGTAGACCGTGAGCAACTTTTGCACAGCGTATTATAAGCATTTTACGTATTTAGCGTATTGTAACATTAGTTCTTTTAGTTTTATTGTAGGATTCGTGCAGCTGTAGTGTAGTAGTCGCGCAGTTGTAGTGTAGTTGTGGTGCAGAGAATTTTAATAGAATACGTCTATTTCCACGGCACTACTCCTACACGCGACAAATGACAGGCGTAAACGTGCAGTTGCAGTTTTCTAATAGAATTGACCTCCTGGAACTGCGGCATCTATAAGTTCAAAATAAGCCCATCTTCGATTTATATTTATTGAAATAACGTAATCACTAATACGGTTGTGCTGACCTTTTATTAATCTTATTTGGTTTTTAATCAAATTAACGAGGTAATGGTCAGTCAACGGAACACCAAATGCATTTAAGAGTGCTCCGGCTGTTTTAATTTCTTCAAATAAATGCGGTGTAGCTATATTTAAGTATTGGGAACGTAATTGGCGAAACTGATTTTTCAGCCTACCGTTGAATGTTTCCACAACCCAACGGCACACCGATACCTCTCTTGATTCATTCGCCTGTAATGTAATGCAATGCAATAATGTATAATTGCAGTTCTGTGTCATTTTTCGAAGCCAGCATGTACGAAAGCCACAAGAATCTACTTCCTCAATAGAATCATGTAATCCTCTATCTAAAATAAGGACATCGCCTTCATTGAAAACCCAATGGAAAGGATCGCCCCCGTTTCTCATTAATTCTGTTAAAATCTTTGCGACCGATTTGGTAGCTTCATACAAGTCATATATATCATCTAAAGGGAACAAACTCTGCCAATAAGTCTTCTCTTACTAGTTTCATAGTCTTTTCAAAGGTCTTCCTGGTCATTTCAAAAACTGTAGATAATCTCTCATTTGACTCTCCAGTCTGAAGTTTAGCAAGAACTGTGGCAAGAGCTGTCCCCGCCTTTCTTATATGTCGCCTAGTAATATTCGGTGTATTTTGCAGAATTTTGTTGAATTGTTGTTTAAAAAATCCAATATTATAACGGAATACAATATTTTATTATTGACATATATTACTTATGGACTTTTACTTTATTTACTTATAGACATTGAGCTCTGATATAACAATTATAACGCTTGAAACTGTAGTTATACTGAAATCTTAGAATAATAACGCCTAGAAGCCGAGTACGCGCACGGCGATTGAGGCAAGTTTAACCAAGCCATATGTGGCTTGGTTCGCCGAACGGCTCGCTAGTATTCAAGGTCACGTCGTGTCGTAAGCAGCTCCGCAATTTTTGTTTATAATGACGATTTGTGCCATCAAAGGATGCTATAACAAGTCAGAATCTAGCAAAAAGGATACTAATATTACATTTCACCTGTCAGTACCGTTAATCAACGTCTATTATTTCGTAAAACACGATATTATTATTCATAAATTTGTAATATGTACTTCCATGTATGTGTTGCTATATGTAGGAAAACTTTTACCCCACTTTGTGTTCCGAGTTATTTTTATTTAGAGTTGTTTTTATGTGTAATAATTACCAGTGAACCTAGTGCGACTTATAGTGGAGCGTTATTTAAAAATAAGACTTTATTATGAGTCCAAGAAAGACAATTTATCACGATTGCTGTTATCAAAGCGCCAGTTATTTAGAAAACAGTAACAGCTACAAGGATTTTAAACTGAAATGCTAAAAAAATATTACAACAGTTATTTTTTCTAATAAGACTGATTTTTGTGCAATAAAAAGTAAATGAATTATTTATCACCAAACATTGTTACATTTACTTACATTACATGTAAATGTTTTAGAGTTATAATAAGTAAGTATCTTTAAAGAAGTAGTTAATAATATGAAAATTGTGGTAGTCGTAGCTTCACTGCCATCTAACTAAAGGCTCGAAATAATCTTCAATGCATAATGAGATAAAATTATGCTTCCAAATAGTTAAAGAGAGAAGTGGCGGTCCATTGTCTCTGCCTACCCCTCCTGAGGGATTGAAGCGTGAGTTATATGTATTTACCTTTCAATTTTTACTTTTTAAATAATAATTACAAACTGAAATAAAAGCATCTTAATGTGTATAACAGTTAATATTATTAATGTATGCCGTTAAATATATAAGACAATTTTCTCTTTGTGATTATTGACTTTGTGGCTATTTTCACATAAGAAATTTGAAGTAATAAAAACAACAAATGTAACAACAATACAATTTTTAAACTATGAAACAAGATAACTAAGAGTTTAGTAACTAACCCATTTACCCCGAATTTGGGGAAATTACCATTTCACTTGCAACATTTATTCGTACGGTTGTGTGTGTAATGACAAGCCGCTGACGCACACGACGGCGTATTTTGTGCCTCAATATTTTGACGAACTTTGTTTGACACTATCGTTCTAGGCGTTATTATTCTAAGACTGAAATGTATATTATACAAACAATTAATACGGGACTTTTTTTTTTATTTCTTTTTTATCAAATATCTCAGTTCCGATACAAAGTGTATCGGAACTGAGATATTTGATAAAAAAGCCAAAAATGTTATATGACAAAAATGTTTTACTTTATTATATACTAACGACTGGTGCAAGTTTCATAAGTGGCCGCGGACTTTGAAAATCAAGCCACTTTTACCCAAACCCCTTTACACACATATTTAGTGCCCACGCTATGCAAAATTTCTCATAAGAATTGCTTCTAATAGAACGGAGATATCGAACATGTTTTTTTTTAATGTATTCATTTCTCAAAATAAAACTCTATATAAGATGATTATGAATGATAATACAAATGAGAAGTGAGAAATGATATACCCCCAACCCCTCGAGTATCTCAGTAAAGATGTGGGGCTTTACTAAGTCCTCACGCAGACTTCTTGAGAGAATTTGAAAAGTGCCGTTGCACTGTTTTGTTTCATTTACCAACACTCATGCACACTCACGAACACTTAACGGTTAATAATCCACCATTATTTCACATTAATATTCGACTTAACACAAATTTTAGAAAATAAAACAAAACCGCAGACATAACTCTTCACTTTCCAAGTCCAAGTCCTATCGAACATGACTTGTGATAGGGTTGCCAACCTTACTACCCATATAATTTATGTAGGTATCCTACTATTTTATTTTTTTTAGTTGTATAGAAGAATATAGAAGGAAGGTTAAAATAAAAAACGTGCAACTATGTTTAGTTCCGTTCTATCTTATGGCTAGAAAAGGAAGTTGAAGTGCGACAAATGGTTGACACTTAGTTTTTATTTTTTGTATTGTTATGTCATCGGTCATCAAAAAAATAAAATCTTGAGTCCTTTTGCTTGGCCAAGCCCCGGACAAATTCAGAAGTACATTGATTTAAAAGCTGACAGTTCGTTTTAGATATGTTTGACTTGTTCGCGTTTACTAAACAGACATTACTGAGTTATTCTGAAAGTTTGTGGGACTAATGGAGTAATGTATTTAAATCTGTTAATGTAAAATCTACCTTTATACTACAAAAGAAATGCTTGAGAACTATTTACAGTATGTACTCTGATGAGACTCTAAGAAGTGTTTTCAGAGAAAAGGGTTATTTGACACTGACGGGTATTTATGTGTTGGAGATGGCTGTTTTTATAAAAAGCAATATTCAGTATTTTAAAAGTAAAAGCACAAAAAAATTAATTTGCAGAGATATGCATATGACTTATATTTACCAAATATTAATAATGCCCTTTATCACAAGAGTGCCTATGTAACTGGTATCCAAATATTTAATCATCTGCCCACTGATCAAAAATTTAAGCTGTTTTAAAATTAAATTAAAGTGATGGCTTATAGATAAGGCGTTCTACAGTTTGACTGAATATTTCGGTACAAAAACAGCATAGTGGCTGTTTCTATGTAACATGTACACCTACTAAAAATTGCATGCCCGACTAGGGTAAATTGTTTGTTCCCAATTATAATATGCTTAACACCTGCTATGTATTTACACAATTTTATGGCAATAAAAAATATCTTATCTTATCTTATCTTATCTGACGATGAAGATAGTGAATGATGTATTTATTGTTATGTATAATTGTATGTATAATTCAATGTGGTATTTGACTACAATGAAAATATTGATCAAACTGTTGTTAACTTAATAGTAAACATGTTTTAAACTAATTTAGCCAGCACATAATTTTAAAATAAGTATAATTTTTATAAAAAATCATTATCATAATAAAATTTTTATGATTGACCACGTGATTAAAAACGCACGGGATGACGCTGAATCTGGAGTGATGTCACCAGCTTGTTTACAGTAAATGTCTCTGAGTACTGAAACATATGGAGACGCCTCATTGATCTGTACAAAAAATTGCTTATACAAATATACATTGAATCGACACATTTATTACAGATATATACTTATCTCTTTTTAACTAACCGATTGTGGTGTATGAAAAAAGAGACATATAATATTTGCTTTGTACTCATTTTGGCAACACTTTTGAGTGACGTCACGAGCTTTTTGACGCGTGCCGGCGTCGCCATATTTAGTTCCAATGTTTGGTGTACATCTCCTGTCATATGGTTGATAGCTCGAAATATTTTTTGTTGATTTATTGTTGTAAACTCCAAAAATATGATTTTAGTGGCATTCAGAACATTGTCCCGGAAAGCCAAAACATGCCTTCGTGTTGTGTTAAGCAGTGTGGTGCAAGAAGAAATAAAAATCAACCTACATTGACTCTCATAGGTAATTATTCAATTTTCACTATTTTTTGATAAAAATAGAAGGCTATCGTGTAGTGTAATGTATCAAAATAATATTGTGAAAGCTAATAAAGATGTATGTTAGTGGTATATAGTGTTTTCGTTGTTATTTTATTGATTACAGCTTGATTAGATTTAGTATGAATATCTAGTGATACGCTATGATGTTTTGATGTATCGATACATTTTAGATAGTTATTTTTTTGCAATGGTGTTTTTTGTGCAGATTTCCTGTAAATGAAGCAATAAAGAAGAAATGGATAGAGGTTATTGGTTGAGAAAATATAAATCTGCGACATAAAATGTGGTACACATTTGCTCGATGCACATTGACGAAAACTGCTTCAACAGAACTCTTGATGTAGGTAACAAGATTACGTGATGGTACAGTTCCTTCATCTTATTTTCTGGTAAGCATTTTGGTAAAAAAATAATTTGATATTATAGGTTATTATAATTAAAGGCTGCTTTTTCCAACTTAATTTGTAACCAATCGTCCTATGTAGGTATTTTAACGAAATTAGTAACTTATAAAATTAAGATAATATTAAGTAAGTGATGCAGAGTCCTTCTTTTTTTACTCATCGATGCTATTACCTTAATTGTGCTTAAAACATATTTCACTGAAATTTTCTTTTGTAATGTTATAGTTGATTTCTTCTTTTCAGCCTAATCAAATCTGTTTAAAATATGACGAACAAAACCCAAGAACAACATACCAACAGGACACTACATCATCATCAGCTGCAATGGTGGGGCTATTATGTTATTTAAATTATATCTTATTGTACATAAGGTGCTTATGATCTAACTGAAAAGTGAACCTTTGCAATATTTGAGTAAGAAACAATTTCTAGTTTTCAAGAGAAATATGTGCATTTATATATACTTTTATTTATTTTCAGCCTCTTAAAGTCAACAATGAACAAAATCAAATAAAATCAATTTCAAGCTTACAACATACTACGTCTGCTTTGGTGAGGACACATTTTTTGTTTGCCTTATTTTATGTATGTTTAAGGCGACGACGCAATTAAATAAAGTATCTTTTTATTAACTTGTCTTGAGCGATTATTTAAATTAAATGTGTTTGATGATTGCAGCGGAACTGTATAGTTCATAAATACTATGAATAAAGTTTTCTATGTACTCAACAGCCACTTGCTCCGCCCACCAGGTTATAAAAAAGCCATGTGCCTACAAAATTTTGGTTTGCAGCCTTTGAAAGTGCAACAATTAAATTAATAGTTTGACAATATCTAGCAATTGATCTAGTCAGTTTTCGAAGTTTACATACGTATGCATGCCAATTTAGTGGGTATGACTGGTCCATGATTGTGAACATTGACTTGACAATCATTGAATTGGTATGAATTGGATTAAAATCCAAGTTTTCAATAATGACAAAAAAATGTAAAAATGCATAGAATAACTTAGATGTTATTTTTGTTCTCAATATAATTATAATTTTGATTTCCAGGTTCCGGATGCAACACTAGAAACTATCAAGAGATTAAATTTAAAATGTAAAAATTATAGGAAAAAAATTAAAGCTTTAAATGAAAAAGTAAGACGACGAAGAAAGAAAATTGTAGATTTTTCAATTATTGTCAAAGATTTACAAAAATTTCATTGTCTGTGTCTTTGTAATTTATATTGTAAATGAATGAGACTGAGTGCATTACTTGTACCTACAATCGAAAATGTAGGTGTTCCTACTCTCATCCGATGTAAAAGAAATGTGTCTTAAAATCGGGAATAAATAAATAACCAGTAAGTAATAAATAAATAACGAGTTAGAATAATGATCCTTACTGGCAAACATATTAAAATAACTTGTTTTATTGTCGTCATTTCATTATTGATATATTTATAACATAGCGTTTATAATAATCATTAAAATCCTTGTTGTATGAAAATAATATATTTTTGCATAATGTAGCATTTTCTTTTATTTAATTACCTATATCTTTTCCCATGCTGTGCTGAAAATAAAAAGAATGATCCAGCTGCATCTCATCCCGTGCCTGCAGTAAGTCTGCTAAGGGAACAAAGGAGTTTTGTTGTGTAGTGGAGGTGTCCCATATTCATAACACAAATATTAGCCAAATGCATAAAAAATCCATAACTTTAATTCTTATTTATTTATCAATTTCACATGCTGGTTTACAGAGCAGAGCATTCAACACACTACACACAAATAAAAAAATAAATAAATGGGATGGGTCTGCTCTGGACTGCTTATCCCTAAAGTACCTATATATATAATTATATTTATTTAAATTATTTAAATTATTAAATTAAATTATTAAAGTTATTTAAATTCTACTTACATACTAAATGTGTTTGTTCTTAGTTCCAGTAAATATTATATTTTATAAAATATATCTATCGATATTTTGACTATTTATAAGTGCTTGTTATTAAGCCAACGTAATAAAGTTTTTATTTCATTTCATTTCATTAAAACTATAATAATTATGTAGCATAATTCCGTTGATGCTTTGATAAAGTCGTCACATTAAACTTGTGTCGATAAATATATCGTTACACAATAGGGCAGCACTACGGACAGGAGCCATTTTTAGTGCCAAGTAAGTGTAGGTAGGCCAATAAAAAAGCGCGGGAAACCTTAAAATTGGCGGTCGAATATTTTAGCCTCTCTAATTTTAATTTGATTTTAAGTGTAAATAGGATCATTGTGTTTAAAATTTAGTTTATTTATTGTTATTATTGTATATATTTGCAGTCTGTAGGTAAGTTTTTTGTCTTTTCTAATGGACGACGAACCAGATGACCCTGGTGGAGGGACACCTTCTCAGGTAGCTCTGGTTGTGACGGTACCTCATGATTGTTTGGAGATGGATACGGAGGGCTCTCTCTTGGATACGGATGCTTCCGAGAGTAAAATCAATAATTGTAGTAATTCTAAAAGAAAACGTACAATATCTCGAAAAATATGTAGACACTGTAATAAAAAACGGAGGCGTCATAAGTCGTCTTCTGTCGTTCTTTGTGAGAGTGACTGCCAATGCGAATCGAATTCAAAAATCCAGCCACCTAAAGTTTTTAAGTCTCCGGAAGTAACTCCTATCTCAGTATCACAATCTCAACCCTCCCAACCAAACAATGATGAAGTCAAACAGGCTGACCCAGGCACATATGTAGGTAGAAAGCTGTATGAAACTAATGACTCTGCACCCTATAATATCCACATCCAAAAGATCCAGACAAGTCCGAATGACAACATATCTATACACCCCATTTCATTTGGGCATTTTTTGAAAAAGAATTCTATAAAGAACATAGTTAATGGCAGTCTCAAAAAAATTGGAAGAAATAGAGTGGTAATATCATTCAATAACTACAAAGATGCTAATTCTTTCTTAGAAAATGAAACATTAAAAAAATTTAACTACAAAGCTTTCATTCCAACCTCATCAGTTACTCGAATGGGTGTTGTTAGAGGAGTACCGACTGATTGGTCCGAAGAAGACATATTAGATAACTTGTCTGTACCTTTTGGATGTGGAAAAATTTTAAAAGTAAGACGCATAAATAGAAAAAGTTTTAAAGATGATAAAATTACCTATATTCCTGTTGAGACCGTGGTAGTCACATTTGATGGCCAGGTGTTACCCAAAAGAATATATTTGTGTTATAATTCCCTTCCAGTGGATCTATACATTTTCTCAACAGTACAGTGTTTCAACTGCGGCCGTTATGGTCACATAAAATCACAATGCAGGTCAACTCCACGCTGTTTCAAATGTGGTAATAACCACTCAGGAGACAGCTGTGATTTTGATGAAGATGATGCTGTATGCTTTATATGTACTGGATCCCACTTTGCTACCAACAGAAAATGCCCTGAATATAGTCGACAAAAAGCTATCAAAGAGTCGATGGCTAATAATTGCATTTCCTATGCGGAAGCATTTAAGTTGCACCCTCCTGTTACTAGATCTTACTCTGAAGTTTTGACATCTGTTGCAGCACCTTCATCTCCTTTAAGACAAACTTTTAATTCAACTAAAGGCAATAGTAATAATGAAAATTCCACTTCATATAAAAAAACAGTTTATATTAAATCAAATAGCTCCCCAAAATATAATAGTAAAGGTTATGACAAATATACACATGCTGCCCTAACTAAAGATTATAACATTCCATTACCATCCATTGGCACAATTACTAGTGAAAATAATAACTCTTTAACAAATATGTCTATTAGAGAACTGATTATTATTTTAATTAATTCATTAACTAAGAATATGTCTGAACCGTCCAACGCTGCTGTACAAAGTATAAATCAACTCATAAATAACAATATCTCTAATAATGGATCATCTGTCCACAATCCTTCAGTGGAATTGTCGCAGTATTAATACTAAAAAAAGTGATTTACTTTATCTCATTAATTTGCATAAACCTGTTGTGGTTGCCGACCTTCTCTCTCTTCCTAAAGATCATTTGTATCATGCTTGGAATACCCATTGGAATATTTCAAGTTGTCATAAAGGTCAATATTACAAACGTATTCAACACAAAATACCACTCAAAGTATGGTTCACAAAATTAAAACTTTCTAAGCTTGCAACCTCCAGTATAATAAGAATGCGCTTGGGTCATGTCTGCACAGCCTCTCATCTTGCAAGACTTGGTATTATTAATAGCAATTTATGTGCTTGTGGTGCCTGTGAGGAAGATTTAAATCATATCTTTTTTGCTTGCCCCCTCCATGACAGTTCCTCACTCTTAAATTCCCTCATAGTCCTCCGTGTTCCTCTTCCTACATCAATCCCTACCTTATTGAGTTCTATAAATAGTTCTATAAATTTTGATATATATAATTTGTTATCAACTTTTTTAATTAACAATAATATTAAAGTGTAATTTGTAAATAATGTACTGTGTGTATGTAGTGTAAAAAGTATTATTTCCTAACTCCAACTAAGTATCCCCTTATGTAGTATATCCATTCATTTATATTGTAACCACCAACTTTGATCCTATTATTCTTTTTTCCCATTGTATTTCAAAAATTGGTTTCCCTACCTTTAATTAATACTCGTTGTGGCAAATGCACAAACCGTGCGATGCCAAGTTAAAAAAAAAAAAAAAGTGTAGGTATACACGTTTTTTTTGTAGGTATGCCATCTCCATATGTTTCAGTACTCAGAGGTAAATGTCAATCACAAGTTTTGTAGGTACGTTTAATTAAAATTTGACAGTTAAAAGTTTGCTTACAAGCAGGTGACGTCACGACATCACGTGACCTGCATGGCGTCTTCAGCGTTTTGGCGACTATTTTATTAATTTGAATTTTAATGGCGATTCTCATAAAAAATAAAGAAATTCATAACGAATTAATCAAATTGCAAATATATTATGCTATATGAACCATTAGACATATTTTTCTAAAACTTGTCAAATACCCCATTATTTTTTAATAATGTATAATTAATTATATTCTAAGTACAATAATTAATTTAATTTCGAATTGTATAATTGTGTGATAAATGTTATTGATTTATGTCGTTTTTGTCACAATAAATTAATAAATAAATGATTTTGCTATATTATTTGTCGAATGTGAACTGAGAAGCGAATAAAAATACAAATAAAATTTGGTAGAACCATTTTGTACCAAAAACCAGCCGTTAATTCAAATTTTATAGCAGATTTAGCCATAATTCAGAATTGGCATCGAATTATGACGTAAACAATGTGCATACTTTTCTAAATCGAGATATCGATACTTTTATTTTGCAGATTTCCTAAAGACCATGCACTAATGTCCATGCCAAAAACGAATGGAAAAATAATAGTGGATAAATCGTATTAGACTTCAAAAAGGCATTTAATCACATTTGTTCTAAGCATTTTACTATGGATTCATTTGTATGTAAGGGAAATGTGAAATGAACGCGACTTAGAGAAAATGCGGTTCCTAATACATTATTTATTATGGATGGATCTGATGAAATGGTATAATATGTATTAATTCATTCAATTCATGTAAGCAATTAATTGCGAAAAAACCTAACTTAAACGGTGAACCATCAAAACTTGATTTACAGTATTACAGGAAGTGCTAATGTGCCTGAGAAGGAAAACATAGCACAGGTAAGCAGATTTAAAAAACTCTTTAGAAATTTAACACAATGACATGTCGTACAGAAAGACAGGTATAACATTAGATGATATTGCCTGTTCCTTGCTATGGTGGAATATAGTTTTAGAAGAATTTTATGTCTATAGTTAGTAGTGGCTGTTATTCGGTTGAGTTAAAAAGAAGGATTTTAAATAATAAGAAGTGTTTGTCAAAAATGGAAAAATAGATTCAGGTCTTAGATGAATGAAGGTCTCGCCGCAGCGAGACCTTTCATTCATCTAAGATTCAGGTGTTGTTTTGTCATTGTGTTGTTTTGCATGTACTTTTGATAAAGATTTATATTAGTTTCATAGCTATGAGGTTTTGATATATTGTATACTTACTTTTTATGATGAAAAATACAAGCAATGAGTAAAATGTTAAATCAGGCGCTTTAATTTATATGGATCCCAAAGGTAAAAGGAATTTCCAAGATGTAGTTGATGAGAAATTCCCAACATGCTATCTCAGAAGAGTAGGTTGTTGTTGGATATGAGTTGTGATCACATTTTTTTAATTTGTAATAAAAAAAATATTTAGTTTCTGGATATCATACACCGACGGATGTTTATAAGACGCGGCCGTACATCTTTCCAAATTAAATAATGAATTGGAAAAATAAAAAAGTTTTTGATTAATATTTTGAACCTATAAAACATTTGTTAAAATGTGAAATGATTTTTTTGCAGAAATCATTGGCCTGTTGTACCAAGGATTAACATGACAAGTGGAACATATTCCACAGACGTATAATAAGAAGCAGACGTAACATTACAACAAAAAAGCGTGCCAATTACGCCTACAGACAAATGTCACGCACACATTTACAATAAAAGGGGCCGAACTCAGGCACGCAAGGGACCTCAAGTACCTACATCTATAATAATGTTATAAAGAGGATAATATTAAAAAGAGATTTGACGATACTCATTCGATTTTACCAGTAGAATGCTAACGTTATCTATCATTGAGTGTCAGGCTATCTCTGTATCTACCTATATCTGCCTGCGACGACGCCACATTTACGCGAACTTTAATAAAATGTATGAACAGTAAAACAATTTCGTTAACTAAAAAAAAACCGTCCAAGTGCGAGTCCGACTCGCGCACGAAGGGTCCCGTACCATTATCGCGTGTAATTATTTTATAAAAAACGGCATAAAAATCATGTCTGTTGTATGGGAGCCCCCCTGTTTTTTAGTATTTGTTGTTATAGCGGCAACAGAAATACATCATTGTGAAAATTAAATTTCAACTGCTGTCTAACTATCACGGTTCATGAGATACAGCCTGGTGACAGACGGACGGACGGAGTCTTAGTAATAGCACAGTATTACCATTTCATACAGTAGGGCATCGCCTTTGACGTGGGGCGATGCCGCCGCCCGCGTAGGTATCTACGCAATCGTTCGCCGATATGCAATGGTTGTCACAAAATTCGAAATCAAATAATCGTTAATATTTTTATAACATAATAATTTATTATCAAGAATAAACTATATACATATTTTCAATTGTTGCACTGCTAAATTAACGTGAAGGTTTATTTTTAGATTTCAATTTTATATTATTAAAACAATATATTGAATTCGCATTCGGATTGCTTAAAAAATGAAAAAAAGAAACAAGCCAAAATAAGCTAAATCTTAAATATAAACCCTAAAAAATAGGTGAATATAAAACCTCTTTTTCTGTTGGTTTAAATAAATCATAACAGTTGGATATTAGACAAATACCTACTCCTTCTGTGTCCGACGTCCCAACTACTCCAATAAGTTGTAAACATAATGTTTAAACTTTGCGCAAGAGCTTGCGCCGTAAAGAATACATATACTTACCTACACTAAAAAAACCCGCTAGGTTGGAGTTAGAGTTACGAAGTAACTATTTAGTAGGGAGAGCCCGTTGTGCAACTGTGATACAGATGCTATCGATACCATCTTACATCTAATAACAGAATGCCCAATAAACACCAAGGCGAAACAAAAACTAGAGCAAAAGATAGATAGTCTCGTTAACGAAAATTCGATTCAATTTATAATTGAGAATAAAAAACACAGAAATAGTCTAATAAAATATATGGAGGCTGTTGTAGATATACGAAATAAAAACAAGTGAAAATTGTAGTGTTTGTGATGAATTAGAATTTGATATTTGTAATTGTATTATTTAATAGTTATGGTTGTAAAAACGTTCATTATTAATCAATGAGAAGTTGGCAAAATAAATAAAAGAAAAAGAAAAAAGAAACTATTTAGTCATCTAAATCTATGAAATTTTAAATTCTTGTTGTGTTTCGACGTCGACTTACAACCGTATACAAAACAACGTGTATGCACCATTATATTCAATAGGAATCACTGAACGTAAATTCAAAAAACGTTTAAAATACGCAGTACGCGCACGTGGCTGCACTTCACGGTAGCTACCACAAACTGCGCTTGTTTGTGGTACACTCGCCGCAGCGCCCGCTTCCCCTCGGGTTCCCCTCCCTTGCTCTGCGAAAGTACCTTCGATGCGCAACTGTATGCTTGCTAAACTGTGGTAATAGGGTTCCCGTTTTACCTTTTGTGTACGGAACTCTAAAAATAAAATAAATAAAAACAACAACATACTCTGCTGGTATTTTTTTTAATAAAATACACTGGACAGCAAAAATAACGGGTCATTTAGAAAAACCGCGATATCTCCCAAAGTTATTTACATAGATCCCTCGTATAAATAATATGTTATAGGCAAATTTGTGACGCTTATTATACATATCAAAAGAGGTTGCATTTGAACAAGTTACAGCTTCAAAAAAAGAAATTCCGATTTTTGAAAAATATCACAAATCAAATTTTAGGAATAGAAAATTTTCTCGCTTTTGTTTAAAACCGAGCTGTCATCATAAACAGTTTTTTTGGCTGGTCACAGTATTTTGTGCATCAACCATGCACCAACATGTCGTTATCTACTGAAGAATGTACACGAATTATCACCATGGTACAAGAAGGAAGGAGTCAGCGGAGCACTGCTAGAACAGTAGGTGTATCTTATCCACGGTCCAAAGAGTACTCCAGCGATTTCAAGAGACCGGCATGAACATCAGGAGACCAGGGAATGGCAGGCCAAGGTGTACAACTACACGAGAAGACCGATTCATCGTGAGCACTATGTTAAGAAATCGACATCTCACGGCTGTTCAGGTCCGAAATAGCCTTCAAGAAATTCACCACAACAATGTAAGCTCTGACACGATCCGGCGGCGACTTCGGGAAGCTGATATAAAGCCTCATAGGCCAGCAAATGGCCCTAAATTGCTCAGAGAACATCGAGTTGCCAGGTTGCGGTTTGCTCGAGAACACGTCCGATGGACAGATGAAGATTGGTCCAGGGTTATGTTTCCGATGAGTCGAGATTTTGTTTATTCGCACACGATGGGAGATGAAGAGTATATAGGCGACCAAATGAACGTTATCGTCAAGCGTGTTTTGAAGAAAAGGTGCCATTCGGTGGAGGATCAATAATGGTTTGGGCTGGGATATCTTCGGAGGATCGTACGGAGTTAGTAATTATAGAAAACGGTTCTCTGACAGCTCCCAGATATGTAGAGGAGATTTTAAATGAGCATGCTGGTCCTTTCTTGGTGAATATGGGCGCAAATTCCATTTTTATGGACGATAATGCGCGACCACATACAGCACATTTGGTCAACGCGTATATTCAAGACGTCTGGCCTGGAGTGGCCAGCTCGCAGCCCAGACTTAAATCCCATAGAGCATTTATGGGACGAGCTCGGGAGATGCTTTAAACAACGCTCTCCAGCTGCAGCTAACTTACGTGAGTTAAGAAGTGCGCTAGTAGAAGAATGGTCAAACATAGACCAAAACCGTATTAGAAATTTGATTTACAGCATGCCACATCGTCTTAATGAAGCGATACGGGCTCGTGGAGGAAATACAAGATATTAAATTTACAGAAAAGATTTCATTTTGCAGATTAACCGTGTTGTATATTTTTGTTGTCAAAAGTTAGAAGTGCTTTTTTTTGTATTTTTTAGTACTTATATAAAATTATACAGTTTACAAACGTGTTATGTATTTTCTTTTATGTATAAGTCAGTCATTTATAACATACAACAGTTTCACTAGTTTGTGTTGTGTAGTTAAGAAACTATCACACTTTTTATAAGCGACCCGGAATTTTTGCGGCCCAGTGTATTAATTACAATAATAAAATCAATAATGACACAATTTTTAAAACTAGTGATATAATCAAACGTCATCTTGATAAGCTACAAGTAAACGACAAATGGCGTCCTAGACTTGTCATCAAGCGGCTTACAGGAGATTGCTTTTCGCTTATTTTTGCGATTTAATAAAGTTTAAGAGCCAAAAGTACAAAAATAAAATGGTGAAGTGTAGTGCACCTTTGTGCGGCAACTCCTCATGTAGGAAAACACCTGAAATTACTTTCCATCGGTAAGTTTTGTTGTGCCATAAAATCTCCTATTGGGTTTTTCGTCACTAAGTGATTATTATTAATCTTTTGGTATTGTAGAAGCAGTGAATAATTGTCATAAGTGCAAATCTCGTAAAAACTAAACGTAAAGTAGTTTTTGAAAGATTATTGTGGTAACAATAGGCAATTAATTATTAACCCCGATCTCGTTTGACGTTTCATATACTTGTACAATTTTACAGGGCCTTATTAGTAATATTTTTGAAGATTGATTAGATTAAAGTATGCAATTTAATATATCTTTATGGATAAATTTTAATAATGAAATCGTTTTCAGGTTTCCAAAGGATGATTATTTAAAAAAAATGCCTGGTTGAGTAATATGAAAAAAGAACATTGGCAGCCCAAATCATCTAGTGAAGCATTTTGAAACTCATATATTGGATCACAGAGTGGCTACCGTACAGTTCTTGCTCTTAGTGCGATTCCATCAATTGTCGATTCATCGTACCGAGAAGAAGTAAGTGTGTATATTGAAAGCTATTGAACTTTAAATTTAACTTAACTTAATTTTTTATTTAATTTATCCTAGGCCTATGTCCAGCAGTGGACGTGTGTAGGTTGTTGATGATGATGATGATGAAACTCTATCTTACCCCTTTAACTCTATGCTAGTCGTGGGAATGTATTCTGGTATGAAAATGTGCATAAAATAATAACTTTTTAAATTTGTTTTTCAGAATTTATATAATCTTCACTTAAAGGTCCAGTAAAAAGAAATGCCAGTGGAGATCATGTTTTGAAGAATTTGCAAAATTTACAGCCGAGTACCTCAAGTGTACTACATTTTGTGAGTTAATATAAATATTATATTGTTGTACAGTATTAAATGGTATAACATGACGAAGATGGGTCTGAGCAGTCACTCAACTGCATTACTTTGAAATATACAGAAAGTAATAAATTTATTTATTTTCAAAAACCTTCTTCGTCATCTTCATCTTCAACCTTTGGTTTCGCAGTCAGGGTCGCTGACTTTTCGACCACCCGGCGCGGCGGTCTTATCACTAGTTTTAAACATTGTGACATTATTAGAAATAGAAATAGAAATATATTTATTGTCTTTCTACATTTTTATACAAAAGATAAGAAAATCTACAGTACAAACAGTGCAATTAATACTTAAAAACCAATTTATATAAAAATAATTTATGAAAAAAATAAAATAAGAAAAGACAAAAGAAAATGGCTCAGCCTAAGTTAGTTGTGGCCTAGACCTTAACCAACGCTGTTTTTCAGCCACTCCCTGTACTCTTGAGATGTCAAAAGAGTTTGCCAATAGTGTTTGCCAAGAGGACATACTTACATGTTTTCACATTAATTTTGCATACAATTTTTTACAGATTTTTAATTATTGTAATTATTATTTTATTAAAAAAAATACCAGCAGAGTATGTTGTTGTTTTTATTTATTTTATTTAAAGGGTTCCGTACCCAAAGGGTAAAACGGGAACCCTATTACTAAGACTCCTTTTTCAACGATTCGACGTGGCGGGAATAAAAGCGGGAGTTTTCGAAGTAGACGTGGCGGCGACTCGACGTGGCGGGACTCGACGTCAAGGGAACAAATCTTCCGTCCGTCCGTCTGTCACCAGGCTGTATCTCATGAACCGTGATAGTTAGACAGTTGAAATTTAATTTTCACAATGATGTATTTCTGTTGCCGCTATAAAAATAAATACTAAAAAACAGAATAAAAAAAACTTGAGAGGTGTCAAGGGACACCCGGATGGATCGAAGTTCCTTTCGATTAATTAGTGAAGGAATTGTAATAAAATTTTATTTTTTTTAAGTTATAATAATATTTTTTTTATTATTAACAAATATAATGTTATATAAACTTTATCAGTAGGTTTTTTTTTTTGTTTTTTTTTTTTTGTTTTTTTTTGTTTTTTTTTTAGGTTATAGTGCTTACTTGCTAAAAATACAAAAGCATTTATTATTATCTGTATATAATCTCTACTTACCTAACTCCATCAGCAATATCCGGAACTTGTGCAGAAACACTGTCAGGATTCATTATTATTATTATTTTTTATTATTTATTATTTACAAAAAACCTGTATACACTCAACAAAAATAATCGTCGAAATAGAAATGAAAATATCTGGCTTGCTTTAAGAGAGAGAGAGACAGACAGAGAAACATTTTGACAGACAAAGAAACAGTTTGCACTGAAACCCTTGCAAAAATTAGCTTACTATAGCATAAATGAAACTCATTTTGAAAATACTGTATATTATTATTACAAAATATTAATCAACGAAAAAAATATAAATAAATAAATAATTTACAAATAAAATTAACAAAATAATATTTCGACCGTCACAGGACTCGAACCTGCAATCTTCGGATCCGAAGTCTGACGCCTTATCTATTAGGCCACACGGTCTTGTGATAACAATGGCGAAATTAACGTACACTTCTATTGATAAAAAAGTGTCGTGACAACTTTTTTCGTAAGAATTTTTTCCGTCCAGCCCCCTTTCACAACGCGCGATAAGGAACTTCGTTCCAATAAATATTTAAGGGGGCTCCCATACAACAGGCATGATTTTTATAGAACAATTACACGAGATAATGGTACGGGACCTTTCGTGCGCGAGTCCGACTCGCACTTGGACGGTTTTTTTTAGTTTACCAACTGTTCATACATTTTATTAAAGTTAATTATGTGGCGTCGTCACAGGCAGATATAAGGTAGATACAGAGATAGCCTGACACTCAATGATAGATAACGTTAGCATTCTACTGGTAAAATCGAATGAGTATCTTCAAATTTCTTTTTAATATTATCCTCTTTATAACATTACTATAGATGTAGGTACTTGAGGTCCCTTGCGTGCCTGAGTTCGGCCCCTTTTATTGTAAATGTGTGCGTGACATTTGTCTGTAGGCGTAATTGGCACGCTTTTTATTGTAATGTTACGTCTGCTTCTTATTATACGTCTGTGCTCGCTCACGTCGCATTTTGTCTGTGTGTGGAAGTGTTGCAGCAGTAAAAAGAATCGAGATAGTCTTATTAATTTGTGGTTGGAGAGAAAGAAGTAGAAATATTAATTTATTCTCATGTATGTAGTTGTGAAATAATGTTTGGTCTGCTTCTTATTATACGTCTGTGACATATTCAGAGCTTGTCCATATAAATCAAATAATTTTGAAATTATTGTTATTAATTACGAAATTATATTTAATAACAAATTCTGTTAGATTAATTGCTTTAATGTATATCTTATTGATTTTCAATTATGATTTTACCTTTTTTCTGTATACATTAGTACAGCCCTACCTCTTCTCTAGTTATTTTTTAAATTTAAATTAAGTTAATTTGTTTTGAGCAAAAATTAAAATGTAAAAACTAAATACGAGTACATTCATTAATATTGTTTCTTTTTAATGAGTTCGCTGTTCGATAGTTCAGTTGGTTGTTTGGGTTCCGTTATTGTCAATTTAAAATATATTTTTAATAAATATAGTGACAAAACAAGTACTTAATTTTTTTTTCAATTATTTAGATCGATAATAAAATCGATAAAGTTACCACATTACCCAAATATGACATCACTGTGAGGGTTGATTGCTGTGGCGATTTAAATGAAAGAGTTTTCAAAATGTAATGTCATATCATAATGTAAACCTCCTTATTAAGTAATTTCGCATTATTAAAAAGAGACAACATTATTTCATACAACACAGTAAAATATAAATTGCGGATGCGTATAACTTAATTTATTATAATTTACCTACACACATTTTGCAGCCATACGCCACATGTAAATAGAAACGCAAGGCTCGTCTAAGCCTCAGTGTCGCTGGCAGCTGGTACTATACAGACGTATGACTTGTCGCCACAGTCATAATTTATTGTGATAGAATTCGACATTACGAAAGAAAAAGGACAATCTATCTTTTTTCAACACATCACCTAGCTTCATTAGTAAAATAGTACGAACTGATGTATTTTGTGTTGCTATTTTAGTCCGGTTTCTATAGTTTTAGTTATTATTCTGAGAGTTAGACACCTAAAGAGACTAATTCTATGATTGCAGTAATTACGCACTAATAACGCACTAAAAGATGGCATAACAAGAAACGTGAAATCGATCATGTGTACGCTACGCTCCCTTAACGGACACCACAATTTGACGCAATAATAATACTTTATCAATTATAAAAGTAAAAGTTCGCTTTCTGTAAGCACTAATATGGGTAAGCTGTATAAACGCCAGCTCGAAATGTCATTCAAAAAATCTTGTTCAATATCTCCGTTCCTTTAAAAGCAATCCTTATGAAATTTTGCATAACGGAGGCACTAATAAGGCACTCAATGTGTGTGTTGCTTTAGTTTATGTAGTTTTTGAGAACGATCTCGTGTACGCCAGTTTGATCGTGATGCCAGCGTACACACTAAAAAAGGTCTTTATCCTCTAAACTGAGGAGGCACTCATTATTTTATGTTTGCATTAATTACGCACTTTAAAGAGAGCATAACAACAAACGTGAATTAGACCATGTGTACGGCAGCCTAACGGACACATTTTATTGCTATAGGGTAAAATGATATAGGCTCTGAGCTCAGAATACAGGGCTCTGAGCCTCCCTCAGAATCTATACTAATATTATAAAGCTGAAGAGTTTGTTTGTTTGTTTGTTTGAACGCGCTAATCTCAGGAACTACTGGTTCGAATTGAATAATTCTTTTTGTGTTGGATAGTCCATTTATCGAGGAAGGCTTTAGGCTATATAACATCACGCTGCGACCAATAGGAGCGAAGCATCAGTGAAAAATGTTGCAAAAACGGGAAAAGAGCCTAAAAAATTAAAAATGCTGCCGAAAGTCACTATTCCACGCGGACGAAGTCGCGAGCACAGCTAGTAAGAACTAAAGCCATTAGTTATTATTCTGATAGCTTTCCAATATCTTATTATGGTTTGTAAATGTGGTAAAGTTAAATCAAATATTCCTCGTCCCACTAATTTTAAATGCATTAAAAGTAGTATGGTAAATTCTCCACCTTTTAAAAAAAAAAATATCATTTTTGTCAGTAAACAATATCAAGTTATAAATAACCCTTGTGTGTGTGTGTGTGTATTCAATTTATATATGAACTAACCGTCACCTGCCCGCTTCGCTGTGCGAAAATAATGGGTCAATGAATGCTAATCAAAATAATTATTAGGTTTACCAACATCATTTTTAAAGCCTATCATTTGCACAATCTAATGTTCTTACTACATACAAATTTTCATCAAGAGCCGTCACTTGCCCGCTTCTTCTTCTTCAGTCCGTCAGCACCCAATATGCTGAGTGTGTGTAGGCCTCTCCCTTTGCACACCATCTCTCTCTGTTGGTAACCATCCCGAACCACTTCAAACTCGCCCGCATCGCTGAGCGTAAACTTGTGCTATTTTTTATAGCCTATCTTTTGCATAATCTCATGTTCTTACTACTTAAGCGTAAACTTTTTTTCCTTTTTTTATAGCCTATCATTTGCACAATCGCATGAAAGTAAGAATACTATATACAAATTTTCACCAAGATCGGTCAAGCCGTTCTCGAGTTAAAAGTGGACATACAGACAGACAGACAAAAATTTCAAAAGTGTAGAAATTGGTGTCAGTGACTTATAAAATCAATGTTTATCCCAAAATTTGTCAGAAAAATTGCAAGTACACACAGAGCCTACAGATTTACATAGTAGAATTCTAGTACATATAGAAGAATCGCATGTTCTTACTACATACAAATTTTTATCAAGATCGGTCAGACAGACAGACAAAAATTTCAAAAATCGTAGAGTTGGTGTCAGTGAATCAATTAAGAGCGTTTACGCCGCACACTAGCGCCACTAATGAAATAAAAACATATCTAGTAATTAAAGATAGAAAATCAAATTATGCTCAACAAACTATTTGAATTAAGTAATTTAGCATTTATACGTCACCTAATGAACACCTCACATGTTATGGTTTAGTTAAATAAGACGTTACGGCCACTTTTAACTATAACGCCATATTTAACTAAACCATAACATGTCATGTGTTCATTAGGTGACGTAAAAATGCTAAATTACTTCATTCAGATAGTTTGTTGAGCATAATTTGATTTTCTATCTCTAATTACTATAGATATGTTTTTTTTTCATTGGCGGCGCTAGTGTGCGGCGTAAACGCTCTTATTAATTATCCCAAAATTTGTCAGAAAAACTGAAGCATGTTGTGTTGTCCTTGTTCTTGGTAAATTTGCTTAAAAACGCAAAATTATTATTTATTTTATACGAACGAATCCTTCCGTGTATTGGCTACCTACGTAATATTGGCGGAATTGTGTTCGGCTGTAGACACAAAACATGCCATAAATAAAAGAAGAAGACAAATTAGTATTTGACTTGACATTAGAATTCAAATACCTAAATAAAAAAAATGCATTCAATAAATTTTTTGAATAGACGGAAAGAATAGAGACAATGTTAAATTTTAATAAATTTGCAAATAATTTTTAGTTTTTGATATGCATTGATCACCAATGCATTAATATCTTTCACTGTTTTTTTGAGTACCTACGTACTATTTTTACATTCTTACAAATCTAAAACACATTTTTTTGTTATTGTTACAATGGATTTTGCTGAAGAAACCAATGATAAAGTACTATCCATGGAAATTAAACACCGTAAAGAGAAAAAAGAACTTCAAGCACAAATTCAAGCTTTAAAAAAGACTGCCAAAAATGATAAATCTAAAAAGAAAGAGTTACTGACAGAAATAGCTAGGTTAGAAATTGAACTGGAAAATCGTCATAAACAAGAGCTCGAAACGCTTCAGATAGAAGATTGTGATGTAAAAGAAGATACAAATGAATTAGATTGCCAACAATCTTTAGAAAATGATGTTGCAAAGATTAAAATATCTAAAGCTCAAAAGCGAAGAGACAAAAAAAATCAATTAGAAAAACAAAGAGAAGAACAGATTAAATTTCAAGAAAAAGAGAATGTGTATGGTCCCAGAAATAAGGAATTACAAGAAATAACATCAAGACTCAAGTTAAGAAAGCTCAAAATTTTTCCAATACCCTCTGATGGTGATTGTTTATATAAAGCAGTTGCTCACCAATTATTAATAACAAGAAACGAGACTTATTCTGCTGAACACCTAAGAAAAGATTGCGCTTCATATATAAGACAGAACAAAGATGACTATTTACCTTTTATGACAAATCCAGACACGTTACAGATGCTTTCCGATGAACAATTTCAAGCATATTGTGATAAAATTAGCAACACAAACTCGTGGGGTGGCCAGTTAGAAATAAGAGCCTTGTCTAGTTCTTTGAAGTGTCCCATTACAGTCATTCAGGCAACTGGACCTGACTGCATTGAGCAGGGATGTGAATTTTCAGGTCCTTCATTAGTTATTTCATACCACCGTCACATGTATCAGTTAGGTGAACATTACAATTCAACTAGCATTTACAATGAAGATGATGAAAAATAATGTTATCTTTGTTAGGTTTCTTACTTTACATACATTTGTAAATTTCTATTAAGAGGCCTATTACATTTTGACTGATTTTTGCATAAAATGTCCAACTTCGGTGTTCTTGTTCAGAAAAACTGAAACCCTTAGACAATTTTGACTTATTGTATGGTGGAAAATAGTTTTATTCATAGCAGTCTCGTTTTCTGCAATCTATTTGTAGAAAGCCAAAATTCCACAACTAGTTTTCAATTAAAAACGCTGATGGCAATATTCAAGCTCATCAATTGAACTACTTTACTAAGCAAACGAAATGAAAAATATATAATAATATCTCTTAAATAGTGCATAAGTTCGTAGTGGCCTCGGAATTTCGAAATATGAATGGAAAAGAATGGCATTAAGTTTGTGTGACCCAATTAGCTGCAGTACAACATTGAAATGACGAAAATACTTACGGTTATTTCCATGGCATTCCATTAAATAAGTCAATAAATCGATATAACATTAGTTTATAAGATTACAAAATATACTTTTTTGAACGATATATAATTATTAAACTTCAAATAAATGTAATTACAACTGCACAAAATGCTACTTTTGCGATGCGTCGGCCGCTCGTAGTACTGAGAAAGCGCGAGCGCGCGCATTTTGTGATAGGCCTCTTAAATACTAAGAAACTTATCAAATAAGTTTGTGTACTTACAATAGGTAGAAAGTACAGCAGACAGCACCTTAAAGATTGAAGCATCATCAATCATAAAAAAATCTACTTTAAATTAAATAAATAATACATATTTAACAAACATCAGCTTACCATTGGATTAGCATTAGGAAAACGCCGGGCGAGAGGTTCGATTGGGTTTTAAACCTTACTAAACAATCAATTTAGGTTTAATTTTGTTTGTAATATAAAAATAAGGTTCATCATCATCAGCATAAAGTAGTCAAAAACAAGGGTAATATCAGTAAAATTCAATGTCATTTTTAAACAGTTCTTATTTGATACCTATATCATTTTGATGCTGCCTGTACATTATATTTTACATATTTAATTAACCTTGTAGTCATTGGTCTCTTTGTGAGCAAAAGCGTGATATCTTAACATAGTTAAAAAGTTCAATAATAAAAAACTATTTGAATTAAATCTTATTTTTATTTTAATGTAATAATTTAAAAGAGGATCTGGATTAGTAAACAGATACACCAAAAGATGCACTTCAACTATATATAGGTATGTTAAAACAAAGTCCAATGAAAAAACAATGTAAATACTTTAGTAAGTTTAAGCAATAATTATTTTTCTCCATTTTCTGCAGAAGCTCCATCTGCTTTATCATCCTCAGAGGTATTCTTGTTTGGATCATCTGGTTTCATAGCTGGGAATAGTAGTACTTCCTGTAAATAAAACATTAAACAAGGATTATTTTCTTAATACCTAACAAGAGTAGTGGTTTTGAATTTAGCAGACATGATAATGATGATAATGATGATTAGCCATAATAGATTAATCTGTTGTCTGTTGTGAATATAGATGCAGTCAAATTTTAATAGTTTAGGGCACTGGGTGCCTAGTGTGAGTTTTGTTTACTTTCCGTATACATTCGAATACGTTTACGAAAACGGAAATTATTATGGCGAATGAAATTTGCATTAGGCACCCAGTTCTCACTGCATATGAGCAGTTAAAAATAAACTTTGAAGACAATATCCCACCTTTATATTGTTAGAGTCAGTAAGAAACATTGTAAGGCGATCAACACCAAGACCCCATCCGCCAGTTGGTGGCAGGCCATATTCAAGAGCTGTGCAAAAAGCTTCATCCGTGGGTGGAGCCTCATCATCACCAGCTGCCCGATCCTTAGCTTGTTGCTCAAACCTTTCCCTTTGTGTAGCTGGGTCATTTAATTCTGTATATGCATTGCAAATCTCTTTCTTCATAACAAACAGCTCATATCTATTGAAACAATGATTGAAAAGTAATTAGTTTAATTAATGTTATCTGCAAGTGCAAGGTTATTATATGCATTGTCAAATGATAAGACATATTTTGTGCAAAACATCAAATTTCTGAATAATGAACCAATTCTGAATTATAAATTACCTCTCAGTTAAACCTGGTATGTCTCTATGATATTTGGACAAGGGACTCATAATTTGAGGATGATCCAAAATAAATGTTGGATTGATGCATTTCTCCTCCAGGAATTCTCCAACTAACTTGTCCAAAAGTCTTGCTGTTGTTCTGGGTGGTGGACACTCTACCTGTATTAGATGTAATCAAAAATTATTTTAGTCATGCAATTTACACCATTATCACAAAGAGTTAATATTACCTCATGTTTTTGGCATAGTTGACTCAATAACGCATTTGTTTCTGGAGTATGGAACTCTTCAGCAGGTGGTAATTTCACATTTAGTAGTTTTTCTAAAGTAGCAATCATAGGCATTCGAGCAAATGGAGGTGTAAAGTCAATTTCGACTTCTTCACCATCAGGGCCATCTGGATGATATTTAACCTGAAAATTAAGAAGGTTATGTCACTAACAATATTCTTCTTGCACATTACAATACAATCTTTGCGTAAAAATGTTCATACCTTATAGGTACCATGAATAACTTTTACCATTCCGGATACCATTGACTCAGTCATACTAATAAGATCATTGTAATCAGCATAAGCCATATAAAATTCACAAGTAGTGAATTCAGGGTTGTGGGTCAAATCAATACCCTCGTTACGAAATTGTCTTCCAATTTCATAGACTCTGTCCAATCCACCAACAACTAACATTTTGTGATATAATTCTGGAGCTATCCTCATGTAGAGATCCATGTTCAGGTCATTGTGATGTGTGATGAACGGTTTGGCTACGGCCCCTCCTGGTATCATGTTCATCATTGGGGTTTCTATTTCTAGGAAACCCATGTTGTCCAAGAATTGTCTGATATAAGCAATAATTTTTGCTCTTGTATAAAATGTCTGTCTGACCTGCAAAATAATTATTTAATGAAATGTAGTTTGCTATAAAAAATTAAAAGACTGTTCTAAATTTCTATGACATACTTTGTCATTCAAAATAAGATCCAAATATCTTTTCCTAAATCTGGTTTCTTTGTCTTTAAGGCCAAAATGTAAATGCGGCAACATGTGTAGACAAGGGGCCAGTAGCTTAATGCTTTTAGGAACTATAGACAGCTCTCCTTTCTTAGTTTTGCCAGGATGACCCACACAACCAATAATGTCACCTCGTCTTAATTTTTCAGTATCAGCTGCAAACTTTTCTTCTGATTCATACATTTTGGCATTGCCCATAACCTAAAAATTTAAATTACATATAGTACAGATCAATAGTTTAAATTGTATTTGTGTAAATAGATTGTATTTTTTATTTTATAAATACTTACCTGAATTTTAACACCCTCTCCTCTCAAATCATAGAAAATAAGCTTAGCACCCGACTCCCTAATGGAGTGGACTCTACCTGCCACTGAAAGAGTGACATTTTCCAATACTTCTCCACTATTCACATTATTATATTTTGCAATAAACTCTTCAAGGGAGATTGTAACAGTAAACTTGTGAGGATATGGGTGATCTTCTTTGGAACCAGTTTTAAGAGCAGCAACTGCCGCAGTTCTTAACTTATAGTACTCATTAGGACTTATTTCTTCTTCAAGATTAGTCGATTTTTTATCCGCAACTGGTGCTGGTTGCTGTGCAGCTTTTTCTTTTAACTTCTGCACTGCTTTTAGTCTTCGCTTAAGTTCGCTGTAAAAAGAACAGAAAATGCAGTCTAAGTATTATTAACAATATTTTAGGTAAATATAAAATTTACAAACCGTTTGCTCACTGCGGTTGATAAATCTGTGTATCTTTGTAGACTATATTTGGTTCTAGCCAATGCTCCAGGCAAGGCTGTTATTGTTCTAATTGCAAACATCGTTTTTTATAAAAAGATACTCACTTCTTCGAAACCTTTTCACCAGCATTTTCTGCCATATTTATTTATCTAGGCTAGTCTTTTGTTTAAAAATTAGGACAATACTAATTCTAACCTAAAATTACGTACGATACGAATTCGCGACGTATTCTGCCTGACTGACAGTTGACACGCACCGCACGTTTAATCCTCTTAGCACAGAATAACTAAGGGTGCGTTCCGAGTCACGATTATATTGATTACAGCGCTACGAACGCTCACAGCCGTTCCGAGTCGGATATCGCGCTAAAACCGACAAATGACCAGATGTTGATTCGGAACGCTCGTTACCAAGCTTACGTTATTCATAACCTCGAACTTTGTTTGTTTTTTTTTTTCTTCGTCCCTCACAATAAGGCTGACAAAATCCATGTTTAAATTTTTTTAAGTTTAAACACACGGTCCACGCGTCCAGACGGCGCGGTGCCGCCGGCGCGGAGCTCAAGATGGCGCAGACAATGACGTCATAAGTGACGTCACGCTAGATTTCGTGAACGCGCTCACGGCGATTCGGAACGACTGTTATCGCGCTAATATCGATATAATCGTAGCTCGGAACGCACCCTAAGATAAGAAACAAAATATAACGTAGAATAGGCTGTATGGGTTTTGCAACTCACAAATGCATCTCGGACTGCAGTCTGTCTGCACTTTGTAGACCATAGACACTTAGACCATAAACAATCAAGAAATCTATTTTTTGTTGCCACGTACAAAAATGCTAAAAGTCAACCTCTGTGCTTGTGCTTGTGTTGTGCCATAGTCACAGAATATACATAGTGTCCTAAATATTATTATTAAATATTTATGTGTTTCCTAGGTATGAGTACTGTAAAAATTATATATTTATTTAACAGTCAATCTCTATACAATAAGCGTAATTTCCTCATAGCTTTTTTAGCACACTTTTTCATACCGTCGTAGCCCAATTTATTATTATTTGTGCTAGCAATCTTGATATTGACATCACAGCTGTTCGTTTTGCCTGTGGTCTGTCTTGTCTTGCTAGGGAAAATTGTAATAATTATTCTGAAAGTGAGTTCAAACCTATGTTAATTACGCCTTTACTATCAATTTACGTTGTAATAATTAAAAACATTTAAAATAAGTAAGCTTTTGTAGCCTTTCGTCATATTGGCAATCGTTTTAAAAGTTTGCTGCATCACATTTTATTTCTCTTACATTCTTGTGAATATCAAGTGTAAATCGTTAATTATGGTTTGCCGATACCATACGCATGTTTTATGTTGTTTTGCGGTGATTTCAGGAACAATCTTATGTAGACAGAATTGCTTTGAAAAGCTGTAAACCTAACCGAAATACTATGCCTCTTTTTGGTAAGTCTCAGAAGAGCCCAGCAGAGTTAGTGAGATCTTTGAAGGATGCCGTCACTGCTTTAGAAAGAGGTGACAAAAAAGCTGAGAAAGCCCAGGAAGATGTGAGCAAGAACTTGGTAAGTGCTTTTTTTGAAATTTTTCCATTAATAATTGCCTTCCAAATCATCAATAAAATAAACAGGTGTTTCAATGCTAAAACGTTTTCCATTGATAGGAATGTGTGTACAGGATAAATTATCTAGTATTTGCTTGATATCTGGGGTTTCCCCCATTTTATTTTATTCCTACTAAAATCACTGATCAAGGAAAGATTGATATTTTTTAGTGTGTTTGCTCTATTTTGTAAAGTAATATGGTTTGACAATCAAACACATACAATATTACTATTCTTATTATGTACAATTATGTTGACTGCTACATACATCAAACAATGATAAACTACTTTTATGTAAAAGCAAGATAATCTGTTATTTTTTGAAAAAAAAAAAGACGGAAGCGCTTAAAAATTTCCACAAGCGGGACCCGCACCCCATGACTTGCTGGGTCAGGTGCGCTGCCGACTATGCTATCGTGGCTCAATCCAACTTGCCAAAATTAATCAACACTATCTACTTTTATTACTTTATAAGCCACCTAACAATAGGGCTCCTTTTTCCTTGAATCCCGCTCGTAGAATTTTTCAGCACCTTTTTTCAAATTATAATTTGTTCGCAACAATATTTGCGTAAAATAATATGTAAATAAATAATATATAAATTGTTGTTGTGAACCTAATAAGTATGTAATGCATACAATCTGGATTTTCCTAATATGAATAGCCTAATAGTACTAGTAATCTTTTAAGTTTTGTTTTAAAATTACTCAAAATAAATATCATGATTCATCATGATGATGATTTTAACTGTTCTCAGACATAATTAAAATAACAGGCCAAAATCAATGTGTTGTTTGTTACATTTCAGTATGTTATTTTAAATGAAACTCATGTAAAATTGTATTATATTTATATAAATATAAATTTTAGTCTAGAATTGAGTAACTAATTATCTACTATTGAAGTATTGGAGGACATGCAAACATGTGATTATTAAGCATGATTATTTATAGAACTAGTTTATTTTTTGTTTTAAAAGTGATAATTATAAAAAAAAATACTTTTATTTTGCGAGGGTCATGCATTCTTGAAAATATTTTCAACACTTTTTTCAAATTGTATTTTTTTTTTATGCAAATGCATAAAATTAGGTTCATGATTTTTTAAATTTATTTTTAGCTGTTAATAAAGAACATGCTTTATGGCACTTCTGATGCTGAGCCTCAAACCGACATCATAGTTGC
Organism: Eudonia lacustrata; assembly: GCA_947562085.1. Taxonomy (NCBI): domain Eukaryota; kingdom Metazoa; phylum Arthropoda; class Insecta; order Lepidoptera; family Crambidae; genus Eudonia; species Eudonia lacustrata. The sequence goes on along the minus strand of OX387312.1, from coordinate 18,264,357 downwards.
TCAGCTAGCACAAGAGCTTTACAACACAAATCTACTGCTTCTTTTAATTCAGGTAACAAAAATATCAAAAATAATTTTACTCTGATATGTTTTTAATAGATCCTAATTTAATACGAACATTTTTTTTGCAAGTTCAACTAGGAAATTAATTGTCTTGGTAGCAGAGTATATTTGTATAGTAGTAGTTAAAGGATGGCGAAAGTTTTAAAGCGCCATCAGAGGCACTAATGTTTTAAATTTTTTCTGATATACTCAAATCATTTGTTAATTGTTAACATACAAAACATTCTATTTAACAAGACAATCCTGAGTGTATTTTTTTCAATGTGTGTGGTTTGTTATAAGTGTTATGTTTTTGTAAAAGATACAAAATTGTATTTTTTTGCATTTAAAATGCTATGTTTATGTTAAATCAGAAGATAGCACTTGAAAATAGATAACTGGACTTCTTGGGGAAAAGTGAAGAATCATGTATGCAGTTTTGTTTTATTTTCTAAAATTTGTGTTATGTTGAATATTAATGTGAAAAAATGGTGGATTATTAACCGTTAAGTGTTCGTGAGTGTGCATGAATGTTGGCAAATGAAACAAAACAGTGCAACATCACTTTTCAAATTCTCTCAAGAAGTCCGCGTTAGGACTTTGTAAAGCGCCACATCTTTACTGAGATACTCGAGGGGTTGGGGGTAAAAATGATATATCATTTCTCACTTCCCATTTCTATTATCATTCATCATCATCATACAGGGAGGAAATCTTGTTTATTTATATATTACTTGTAAGAAAAAATATTTCATTGGTTAAATGCTTGTGCAAAGCCATAAAAAAACAAAAAAAAATATAGACAACTAAACCTACAGACTAACACTGAACTCTCTGTTAGACTGTTCTAATATGTTTGTAAGGTGCTTTTGTACCAAACTTTTAATAAATAAATAAAACTACCAACCTAGGGTACATTGCTATTTTCAGGTTCTAGTAAGAAGTTGGTTTATCTTTAATACAGTATTTAGATGGATAGTCCGTGCTTCAGAAGGCACGTAAAGCCGTTGGTCCTGGCTGAAGGATGGTGGCTGCTAATGACTGCTAGCTTAACAACCACCAATCCGCACTGGGCTCATTCTCCCTATTCATCCACAGGGAAAGATTGTGCCCCAACTGTGGAGTCATAAAAATGAGCTGATGATGATGATGATGACTGTAGCTAGATGGATAGTACATGTAAAGTTTCTTGTGTTTCTGCAGAACCTAAATCGAATTGACTTCGAAGGCAAGAAGGATGTAGCTCAGGTGTTCAACAATGTGCTAAGGCGCCAGATCGGCACCCGGTCGCCTACAGTGGAGTATATATGCACCAAGCCAGAGATACTCTTCACTTTGATGTCGGGGTAATATATTTGTCTCTCATGATCAGTGGTCGGCGTAGGTAGTACCATATGGGGTGAATGACCACAAATGTATTATTAACATGGACATGCTCCGGGATTCGAGATTTCAAAAATGATATTGAGTTTACTTATTTTAGCATAGGTAGGAACTATAATTATTATACTGTTTTCTGTCTGTTTATTCTCTGGAAGAGATCGCGGTAAGCGGCAAGACCTTTGAAATGTGATGTTTGTGTTATGTAACCATTTAGACAATTACGACGACTCGTTGTTGTTAGGAATAGTGTAGACATATAGAAATCACTACAGATTTAAAAAAGTATTTGTACTAGTTAGTCTTAACGCTTACAGCAACGAAATTGTTTTTAAGAAACTGCTGTTCTCTTATTGCTAACAAGGTAAGTATTTATAGTTTTAAAAAATGGTGACGTTTTTAGGGTGCACATTTAATTTACATATATTAAATGTAGGCAATATTTCATTAAATGTGATTTTTATAATCCCGGAATTTTGAGATGAGAGGGTATGTCCACGTTATGCCACGATCAACGAATCCCGTGAAATAGCACTATCTACGCCGACCACTGCTCATGATTTAGTTATCAAAGTAACTAATATAATATACCTGCATTGTTTAGTTCTGTTGAAAAATTTGGCAGCAATTTGGCAAATGGTAATCAGTTGTCGGAAAATGTGGATGTCAATAACCGAAATAAAACTCGTAGTAATAATACCTTTGGTCAAAAAATTCTTTACTTAAAACTTACTTCCTCTTGTAGCAAATCTGGACTTTCACAAAACCTTTACATTCATAATAATATAAGCTGTTATGCTGGGTTAATAAGTAGCTTACAGCACTCTTGTAACTGTTTTAGTGTAAAAACATATCAACCTGTTATCAATCTTATGTGTGCTACGTGAGCACACATAAGATTGATAAGCTCATGAATGCTGCCTACACTAAGAGTTTTACACAAACAATTAAAATTTCCACCCCATCCACCTTTCACCCAAACTACTCTTCAATATACAACAAATGTTATTTATAAAGTATACTGCAGCAAAAGATAAAACTCGCCTGTTATTATTTTACAGATATGAACATCAGGAAATAGCATCAAATTGTGGCACTATGCTCAGAGAATGTGCGAGATACGAGGCTTTGGCTAAAATAATGTTATATTCAGATGATTTTTACAATTTCTTCCGTTACGTAGAAGTTTCCACTTTTGATATTGCCTCAGATGCCTTTTCTACTTTTAAGGTGAGTGTCAATTCATATCATTCATGTTTGTTGGTTTTAGGTAAGTTTCAGAACTACAACTTTCATTACAGAATTTATGAACCGTTCATCCCCTGATCACTTTTTGAATGGTTGTATAAGAACCGATACGAAGGAGTACACTAGACTGTTTTGTCAGCTTATAAATATCCATACGCATCATTGCGCATCCAAATGTGCCCAATCCAATAATCCCATTAATATTTTACACTTTAAGGCTGACCAAAAATGTATCATCCCATGCTCCTCTGTTCTTTAAAAGACACGTAACGTAAATCGGTCAGTCGTTAACAACTACCGATCCTCACTGAGCCCGTGTGGTAGTTCATGGTTCTCCCTGTAGTTCTTTTCCATCCATAGGGAAGGCTAGTGACGCAGCACAAACCTGCTATATACAACTTAAAGTTTATACTGTCACCCCGTACCAACCGTTTACAAAAAGGTGTCGGTAAACCTTACGCAAGCAAACCAAATCGCACAAGGCACCATCAACGTCATGTCATAACGCCAGATCAGGACGCGCCGACTCGAATTCTTCATCCGGAACTCTTAAGACTAGTGTCTCAAAACAGTCGTGTCGTGATCCAGCAGTGAGGACAACGAGATGGTAATGATATGATATGGTGCTCTATTCTCTCCAGGAACTGCTAACCCGACACAAAATGTTGTGCGCCGAATTCCTAGAAGCGAACTACGACAAAGTGTTCAGCCACTACCAGCGGCTGCTCAACTCTGAGAACTACGTGACGCGGCGGCAGAGCCTGAAGCTTCTCGGCGAGCTGCTGCTCGACCGGCACAACTTTTCCATCATGACGCGCTACATCACCAACCCGGACAACTTAAAGCTCATGATGAACATGTTGAAGGAGAAGTCGCGCAATATACAGTTCGAGGCGTTCCACGTTTTTAAGGTTCGTGTTTTCAAACGTTTTTATTTGCTATTCTTGTTGCAGGTACATACGACTGCACATCAAACTACAGCAAACGGTCAAATTTCCTCAATATACTTTGAACTTAATATGTTACTCATATGGTTTAAACGTTTATTAAAGAAATTGAAAGTTTTGGATAGTCTGTACAATAAATAGATCTTAAAACTAAACATAAGTTCACACAAGAACCATGCGTTATACTATTAGCAGGGGCACTTGGAGGTGTAGCGCGTAACGTAATTTATTTATTTATTTTAATAGGCTTACCAACAGTTGTTTACATTAATATTATTAAAGACTTACAAGTTATTTAAGCTGAATGTAACAACTAATTACAGGTAATGCACAGCATGCTTAGAAATAAAGACAATTAAACTAATTTAGACCAGAAATATAAACAAAAAATAATTCACACATTCATTGAGAAAAAAGAAAATTCAGAAATCAGTTCTTAAAAGAGATATCAGGGTCAGAAAGATGCATCCAGATCGATTTGCGGTATGCATTTAAGGAGTCATTGTGTAAATCAACGTAATGCTCTGATGTTGTATTGAGTGAGTACGTCGTCGCGACGTACAACATCGAGCCCGCTGAGAGGCGCCGGTTGACATATTCCTACCTTGAATCCTGGATAGACAGTTGACTATTGATTTATTATTGTGTGCGTTGCCTACTACTAGATATTTATACTAGTGTTTAACGGATATTTCGTTGACGTTTCGCGTAACCTGCATGCAACCGAATTGGTAGCGAATAAGCTTTATACCAACTAATATTTGTAATTGTCTCATTTCCAGGTATTCGTAGCGAACCCAATCAAACCAAAACCAATTCTGGACATCCTATTACGGAATCAAGATAAGCTGGTAGACTTCCTCACCAGATTCCACACGGATCGCTCTGAGGACGAGCAATTCAACGATGAGAAGGCTTACCTTATAAAACAAATCAAAGAGCTCAAGCCCGTGGAACACTAACATTTATTGCATTTCATTTTCGCCACTTCCTCCTCGAAATGAAGTTAGTTATAGATGCTACTATATTTAAATGCTTCTAAGTCACCAGAGGGCGGCGCCGCGGGCCGAGGCTCGCGCTCACATAGGAATTCTAAATGGATTTACATTTTGGTCTGTGATGATTCAGGGAAGAAAGTATATTTGTGGTACGAGCAAATTAACATTTTTAATAAAGAATTGTAGTAATTAGCGTTACATATGGTTTGACTTATTTCGTAAGTTGTTGGAACCATTTTAGTTTATATGACGTGTTTAGTGACGTTTCCGGAGTCACAATCGAAATATATTTTGTCACATTAGCCTATTTGTTCCCTAAGTTTTAGCCTTTGGAAGACAAAGCGGTCATTCGAGATCTATAATTTAAAAAGAATATTTATGTTTAATCATGTATGTTTTTTATATATTCTTAATTGCTATTAGAATTATTAGTTGTTAAATCTACATACTAAAGTATTTTGTACTATATATTGTTATCAGTATTGGTTACAACATAATAATATGATACAATTATTTCTAATCGGTAATTTCCTTTTAAAGCATACAGCAGTTGCATAAATGCCTATTAGTGGAGTCGTTAATGTTTAAGTTCGCAAAATCAAATAGGCGTTGTATTTTCGTATCTAATAAATATGTAAGTATCTTTGTTGTCAAATTTTTGTACTATGTATATGATAATGTATATTTTTTATTTTATCACCATCATTATTGCAATTACATTCTATCAAAACTGAATAAAATAAGATATTTATATCATTCCATGTATCATTTGTTCCCAATTTTAATAGCTGTCACCCTTAACAAAATATATTTAGAAAGTAAATTAAGTATTATTATTAAAATTGACTGCAAAACATCACCTATACATAAATGGTTGTTTTACAAGTTTTAAGTATAAACTATCGTTGTAATCCAGCGGCTTGTAAGCCGGTAGTTACCGAAACCAGCGGCTAGAAATAACCAGATACCCGACTTGAGCATCGAAAAAAAAACGAGTTGTATTACATTTTTTATTGTTAAACTCTTATTTTTGTTATACGTTTCGTTTTGTTATGCACTTCTTATGTTCTGCTATTATTGTTTTTTTTAATTAAACACCGAAGACACCGTTTGTACCTACTAATTTACTTAATTCAGAGACAAACAGAACAACTATGAAACAATGTTTGTGTTTAGGAGGTGGTGTATGAAAATTATAAGAATAAAGGTAGCTAAATTAGTTTACTTTGGATTTAATCATCATTATGAACCAAACAAAGAAATACAACTAAATGCTTACTATTATTAGGTATCTGTCCACACTTATTTCATGGATAAATATCTATTTCCAAAACATCTCTGACAAATAAATTATTAAAATAGTCCTATTCCACTGCTGTATCACATTTTGTATGAGAATTTTGAGTACACATGCAAATGGCATTGTTTATGGCTATTTATGTTAAATGTATCCTATAGTAAATAAATCAGAAGAGAAACAACAAAAACATAAAAAATCATGTGAATATATCAATTTAATGTAAGCCGTTTCCAGCCGCTAGTTATCGCTAGAAATGATAATAAGCCAAATAAGCCGTTTTTAGCCGCTAGGCTAGAAATGTTAGTAACCAGCTTCACTTTTTTAGTATAAACTTAAAGCATAAAATCAACACACGTGTTAACTAAGCTTCCGAACCAACTGCTAACTGCGTCTAGATCTTTCGTTTTTTAATGATTTAAACTACTTTCGCCTTTTTACAAACTTACTCGAGTTCGATAGGTTTCTGTAGGTAGGTATGAGGTAGGTACATAATCTGTTATCAAAGTAAAAATGAATTATTCTAAGTTTATGTTACACTTACCTTACAGGCAAATGAGGTCATGATTGAGATTTTTATATACGTCACATTGTAACGTTGCAGTTACATGATACCTAATAATAATCATAAATCTAATATTAAAGTTAATAATTAATAAGTAAATAATAATAAAATCTTCATAATATTGTACAGTATTGTAAAGTGGTAACTATGGCGCGTAGCGTTCTTTTGTTTCCAGCCGGGACCAATTCGTTTTTTTTACTAACGTCTCTGTGCGCAAGGTGACCGCTGGAATATGTGTTCTGTGAAGTTCACTAAGCCACGCAATCCCAAAGCAGGCGCACGTCGCTCGGTGTAAAGGCTGGCAGATAGTCTCGTAAAGACGTAAACGACGTAGATTGTTTCTACAAAAAAAATAATTTACATTTCTCACAAAACGCATTAATGGCGTGTTTTCGTTGATAAAGAAAGTATTAACCCCGATTGGGTAAGTATTGAACGTTACGTTTATAGTAGCTAAATAATTTAGTGATGTAAGATTATCATTAAACGCTTATCACCGCCTGTGCTTGTGTATGTAATCTCCCGGTGTGCAACTCCTTAAGTACATAATTATAGTTGCAGTTATTCAAGTTGTTATGTTCCTTAATTTTCCTACTGTGGATATAGTGTAAATTATTTAAATTGTACTACCTACATTGTTATAAAAATGTACCATTTTAAGATAATGTGCATATTGCTTCTGTCTTCATATTGTATAGTCCATTCTGCCTTCCATCATGTCCACCTCACCTTCTACGTGTGAAAATCTGGTGTGACCATGAGTCCGTCCCGTACATTTCGGTCTTCTCATGTAGCTTAGCTGTCATCCGTGAGGTGGACACATACAGAGGTCTCCAGCGAGGGCGGTTGTTAACCGGACACAAATGTGAATTCCAGGGTCCGAGGATCAGCTTCGAAGCTTGAAGCTTGGCAGCTCACCTTCCATCACATCGCTCATTCATCGTCGATTGAAGTGTAGCCTAGCCGTTGCAGGGAAGTGCCGGACTGCGGAAGCATTATATTAGACGGGCCATTCGACTCCATAGACAATGTATATTATTGGGTATAGATGTGCCTCTCATAGAAAAAAAGATGGGAAAGTAGATTCCCCTGTACACAATAGATGTCGGTAGTCGACGTTTGCGTGCGCATTTACGCTTCTTCCCAGTAGATGGCGCTAAAAAAATATACAATATTTACAAAAAACTAGTAAATATTTTTTTTGTGTATAATATTAGTTGTAAGATTGATAAAAACGTATAAATGAACATAAAAATCAAAAAGTATTAATTTATTTCCGAGGATCGAACCTAGGATTTCTCTAGCACGATGCGTCGTCGCAGCCAATGAGCTCTTTGTGGAGATGACGAAAGTTGTGGCTATAAGAAAGTTAATAGAAAATAACTAAACGTAACTTTTGTAATTCAATGTATGGAAGATTCACCCCTCTGATTCGACCTAATAGACCATAAATAGATAGTTCTTTTAATATATTTTTTATGCGGACTGGGTGTTTCTTTTTAAACCCCCAAAACGTCTGAACATACATGCCAGTAAATAGTATTTATCCTTGTGTCTTGTGGTTTTGCATAATGATGGAAAGTATTATAAGGAAAAGTTTTAGAAATCATACGATTTTTTTATTCATTTCAAAGTTTTATTTCATTCAATATATATTACAAGTAATGGAACTCTAATATATATCGTATGTATGTACAAGAGAAATGTGAAGACATCGAAATGTGCCGTAATACTAGAATGTGTCGATGAAACATGAATTCAAGCAGGTATTACTTATTAAATACATACTTATGACGTAAAGATAAATATTTGGGATATACTTTGATATTTAAGTTACAGATTAACATAAAATTACTGGAAAAATTAAGTACCAAATTCACGTGATTATTTTTACAACCGTATTAGACGCAATATTACGTCGATCATTATTTAAAAGAATACAATTTAGACAGTATTTAATTGTTCCAGTAATGTAAGAGACGTTGTGTATGTACACAATTCAAATCTAATTAATAATACTACGTTTGCTGTAGTTGTAACCGGAGATTTAAAACCAATGTAGCTTTTAGTTTAGATAATTAGAGACGTAATACTTCATCTTCGTTGGCTTCGTTGAAAATATAAACCGTGGCTGCTACGTCATATTACCTACATAGTTCATTAAGACTGCTGTCGCAAGTGAGAATCGTCTTACTTGACTCGTAGTATCAGTAACGAAACTATTACAATTTCGCACTAATTATAATAATGCTAGCAATAGCGTTTATGGTTTGCATCTTAAATTAACCACGCCCCCTGGTGATTAGCAGGGGGCGTGGTTAATTTTCAGATCTTTAGCTGTCATGTGACAGTAACTCTTGGTAAAATGAGCTCACGGTACAATTCGCTTTGCAAAACATTAACGCTGCCGCTAGCGAGATACAGGTTAACTTATGGTAGGGCTTCAAAAGTCTAGTGCAAGTTTGTTCAAGAAATATGTTGCTACACCTGAACACTCCTGGAGCGCCTCTCGCGAGGTTCCATGCAAATTAGTCTTCATATACGCTAATTATACGCAATGTCAGCCATGGACACACAAAGCTTTTGTCCCCTGTTACAATAGTACTCGATTCCTGTACAGCTGCCTAACATTATTAAACTAATAATTCAAAAATTTAAATAATTTACTTTTCGGCAAGAAAAACTGAAACATTTATCGATTAAACTGTAAAATTATGCTTGTCACATACAACGTCTCCTACAAAGCTTTTGTTAATAATTCAAAACGTTGTTCGACCCTAATTTTCCTCAGACTCCTAACAAATATAACCGATATCTTCGGTTGAATCAGTCTACAAAAACATTAAAACACTTTTGCACTACTTTCTATTACACTAAGATTCCAATGATTTAAACTTAATTGTATACTAATAAATACGCTTTCTAATAAAGTGAAAGATTTATGGCCGTTATATTGCTTTGCCACAATCATTTAATCTAAGCATACTAGCATATATTAAAATATATGTTTATGCCAAAACCACTGCTATGAATAAGAGAAAATATAACATTCTGACAATATCAATACATATTTGAATGTAATGGAAAAACTGCAACAAAAATAAAGCCTGTTATTAGCAAAAAAAAATTACAGATTTTTTTTATTTTACATTTTTTTTACACAACTGTGCAGTTGTGCACTGATATTATGATGACTCAGGGTGTCTACTTTCTATGCTTCAGGAAAATACAGAGAGAGGTGACTCATAAGACAATATTTTCAAAGCCAGCTATATTACTAATCTCATGCGATTTAAAACTTTTCATAGTACATTTCAATCATATAGTAGTTACCGTAGTTAAAAAAAACAATAGTCGAGCGAGAGCGTGTCTCGCATGGAGTGTTCTTGTCAAACGACTTAGCATGCTAATCTAAACATAAAACAGGGTTATTATTATACATATAAACCAGTTTTAATAATAACGTTTCAGTATACTAATTAATATATTACGTATACGAGATACACCAAGTTTATTTACAATTTCATAAACACGTCTTGAATTATTAGAAAATGATATTATACAGTTCTTCAGTTGCATTACTGGTACAGAGAAACATGAACTCTCTAGTATACGCAATAGGAGACAATTCGTCTAGAACTTTGCATATTTTTGTTTAATTTCTTTAGGCACAGTTTTGAATAGAAAAAGGTAGGTAATTTTTACAATACTATGAGGCTTGCTGGAGATAATTGGATACTCAGTGTGTGTGGTGTGTGTATGTGGCCTATGGTTGTCAATGTTTGGTTTCAATCTCCAATACGCTGACAACAAACAAACAAAAACTCCAATAATAAACTTAGTACTTTATCATTGCAACTTACTAAACGGTAAATAAGCTAAGTTGAGACGATTCTAAACAAATGAAATAAAAAAAATAGAATGTTATCTCTTATATAGTTCGTAGCGGCCTCGGAATTTTTAGATATCATTGATTTTATATAGAAAAAAAAAATCTTATTCTAAACCAATAAACTTCGAAAATCGCTTTAAGTTAACTGTGAATTTCTCCTATCTATGAATTTATTATCATATTTCGATAAAAACGATAAATCCAACTGCAAAATTACTACAAAATACGATGCGTCGGCCGTCCGAACGATACCTATTCTCGCAGAGTGGAGATTAGTAATAGGGCTCTTAAGTGCGTAAGCGCAATAAAACGTATTTTACTTTAACGTGAATACGAGCATCTATGTTTTTGAGTACTATTTGAGTGAGAGTTGTAGTTTCTTAATGAATGCACTTTCTTCTAAATGTATCAAACGCATGCGTTGCCTAGATCACGTGTTTATAATTGGAAAATAAGTAAATTTCTTGTTGAATGATAATAATTGCTAAATGATTTGTTTATGAAATTATTATTAAATATTTTAATATTTGTCATTCCCATTTTTAACGTAAAATCACTTAGATTAAAGAGAAGTCTAAACTGTGTCAACAAAATTTCAATCAAAAAAATTAGTACTTTTATAAACAAATACAAACAACAACGTTTTAATAATGAGATTGAAACTCAACTGGTATATTATTTAAAAAGCAGCAAAAGAAAAATTTCATTCTTATTTTACAGTTTTTATTACTATTAACACCTACAAATGATTATACATACTCTAAGATTTAGAAGTTTATTACTTGATAACCAACATTTCAATCTCATGTAGGTACTATATGTCATCATGCAGCTCTTATTTTTAAAGCATTTTCATATATTGTTCTTCAACAGGTTTTCAGTTTTTGCATATTTGAATGAACCTTTAATTGAAATATTGGTTACACATTTACTCACATACAAATATTAGAGTAAAATCTAAAAATAATATTATTACAAGCTAAATTCAAGATATATAGGAGATTTTGAAATATGTATCATGATTTATAAATAATTACTTATTATAATTACTTATTTATAAATCATTATCAAATTAAAATTGAAAGTAATCATAAAATAAAAACCTAATATTCTCACTCTAAGAATTATATAAAAAAATGCATTACCGCATGCATTGCAGGCCTTACTTATATCACATAAAGTTTATCCTTAGAACCTAAAATATATTATTTGAAAAAGAAAAGAAAGAAATGAGAAATGTTGACCGGATTTATTTTCAAGTAATCAATAAGTTAAAGGAAGAAAATTTCCGCATTAAATTACTTCAGTACCTACTAATATTTGTATGAAAGGAGTACACATATAAACCAGCAGCTTGGAATTGGCAACTTTTACTATATACACAATATTTGATTATATTCTGCCAAGATCCATTATAACGAGTTCAATCATAAAAGAGATCAGTAAAATAGCAAGCGTCTCTCAAACCGTTCACAATCAATCTAAGATAGATGATAGCAATAATTGTTTAGAATCAATTTGAGAACATTTACGGTACATACATATACAACCACACAAATATTATGTTACTAGTGTAATACTAACTAGGTCGATTCAGCGGTGTTTTAAAAAGTCACTTACATGAATTTAGTCGGATTAAGTCATATCTTAATTTCTAATTAATTAACCCCAGCAGGGGCGCAAACTGGTCATTCCAGGTTTTATAAGTCACAAACAATGTTGCCGGTTTAATGAATGGCAGTGATAAGATAATGTACTTTTACTGACGACTATTCTAGGAATGGTTCAACAAATTAGTCTTCTGTTACATTGTCATACTCAACATTTACTGATATTAGTGTTAAAGCCTCCTTTGAAGCTGTTCCAAAGTGTACTTACTGATGTTTCGATAATGTGTACTTTTCTTTAAATGAAATTACACTTGCCCGATTTCTTATGAGGGCGAGTACGGAACGCAAAAAGGACACAAAGCTTCGTCGTCAAAATCATAGCCTCAGCTCACTTTACCCTCTTGATATTGGTTGTTGCTGGGCGAAAACAAAATGGAAAAACCACACAACTCTTCTATGCAGTGTGAAGTCTTCAGATTGCCCTGTGACATTGTTTCAGGTTGCGCTTAGCCGGTGAAGTTGGAGAATGCACTTAGCTCATAATGATGAGTTGGCCGGTGTTGTTGGCGTAGACGAGCCCCTGGCCGGGCTGCGGCGCCCAGCGGAGGCAGTTTAAACTGGTGAATCCGTGTTCCCAGTTTTGTTCCAACTCCTTGATGGGCGACAGGCCAGTACGACTGGAGCTCTCTAAAAAGTTTTATAGATTACTTTATTAAACGTTCATCGGTTGGTGTATTCAACTGAAATAAAAAATCTTTTTCTTTTCAAAATAAATGTTTATTGAATTAAAATTATTTATTAAAAGCTTTATGGATAATTTCGCAAATAAAACTTATATAAAGTACACCGCCGGTCTTAGTCGCTATAAGTCAAGCGCATTCTATTGCGTTATAATAAAAAAAAGGTCCTGTGTGTGCCGGGTGCCCTGTGTGGTGCCGGGGATAAAAAATTGCACCACCCCATCTCTTTCCGTGTTGGTGTCGTAAAAGCCGATTAAGGGACCATTCCAGAGGATGGGTAGCAGCATTTCTCTGAGGTTACCCTCAATTACGGCAAATACCCCCCCTGATGATATGCACACCAGCAAAAACCGGCCCCTAGTCCCCGGCGGCCCCGCTCGCTCTAGCTATACGGTAGCGGCCAAGGCAGCGACGGGGCAGGGGGTGCTAAGAATCTCCAGCAGAGACATGGCTACTGCCAACAATGAACTCTGGCCCTGGCAACATTGACGAGAAGATTTACGAATTGGAGGAAGAATTGAGCAAGATATGGTGGGACATAGTTGGATTATCTGAAGTCCGAAGAGAGGGGGAGGACTCGATAATCCTCAAGTCTGCTAACTTGCTTTATTTCCGGGAGGGCGAACAACTGTCCCAAGGTGGTGTCGGGTTCATCATCCACAAGTCCTTCGTGAACAACGTTGTCGAGACCTTACTTCAGAATACCGAATCAGCGTACCTTATACTTAGAATAACCAAACGGTATTCGTTGAAGGTCATACAGGTTTATGCTAGTACGACCTACTACGACACACCCTGGCGATGAGGTGGAGGCTACGTATGAGGACATCTCTAGAGCCATACAAGCCTCGGCGATGAGATGAAAGTGGGACGATTTGGGGTTGGTAATCGGAACTCCCGGGGCCAACTGCTGACGGACTTTCTGGAAAAGGAAGCTGGGGTCGGATACCGGTATATTTTTCGAAACGGTTTCGTCTTAAATGCCTAAAGAACAATTTGTTTCGTTTATGTTCGAACGGAACGTTATAAATAACGTTTTTGAAGAACAAAAAAAATACCGATTTCGTTTAATAAAACGTTTTTAACCGTTTTTATTTTGTTCTTTGTGTTGCTCGATGTTTCATGAATGTTACATTCAATTGGCATCTCACTGCCGCGCGGTTTAGTTTCCTCGTTCGTTTGCTAAGCTACCTGCTGTACCTACTGTTGTTATTATTCCTTCAGGGATATTCCTAATCCTGGATTATACGGGTATGCAACACCGGAGCACCCTAGCTATAGTTAACAAGGCGGCATTCCCCCTCTTAAGCCGCTGCTGAGGGATAAGGGGATGGGATACCATACCCCTTTTCCAACCATATCGCTAAGCCTCCCCCCGCCCATATTTCCTTATCGCGTTTCCCTCCCGCAAAATTCCCAAGTCTGATCCGGTGAAGAAGGCAGCCCTATGCAGATAATGCAAAAGGTTTGGTGGATCCGGCGGTTCAGCAAGGCAAAGCCTAGGGCGACGATAGAGAGCGTATAGTTATCGTCGGCCAGATACACCATCCGACCTCTGCTCAGTCGTAGCTATAGATGCGAAGCCAGTTGTTATCGATTTCAACCAGCGGTTGTAAACGGTTGTTTTCGTTTTTATCAGTTGTTATCCATTTTCAATGGCTTGAAACGGATAAAAACATTTTTTTAAATGGAATCCGTTTTTTCTCGTAGGTAATGCATAGAGAAAAGACCAATTGTATGTACTTAATCAATTGATTTTTATTAAATTAATTCAATGTCAGAAAAAAAGAAGAATTTAATAAAAAGAAAGGCAAGCTACCCTCTACATAATAGTCATTGTTTTTTCCAGCCAAGCAGCCACCCTTGCATCCCGGTTTTTGTAAATGTCGTCCTGCTTGTTCCACAACAAAGGGCGAAAATGCACTTCAAAAATAAGTTTCTCTGTATCAATTTTCATTTTTGTTTGCGATTGTATGCGTACAATGACGATGCGTGTAACCCGCACGACAGTAAAAACTACCTTTGCAGTAGAAGAACGCGCCCCGCAAGCGGGTGGCACGCGTGCGGAAAGCATGTATGAAATGATAGGATGCGGGCAGCACGCACGCGGCCGGCTATCCGCATGACAGGAAAAAGGCCCTAATAAGTCGTTCTTGTTGAAAATATTATGGTATTCCCGCGCGCATTGTCGTCACTTCGTCTTCAGAGTTATTTTTATAATTTAATACTATTTGCTCATAGCCAATGTGAACAATGTCAAAGCTAGAGATGGTTTTATATTCCTTTTATTGAACGACCTGACGACTTATGCGCTGCAAGAATCTAGGTAGCATTTCCATTCAACAATTCGTTCAATCACCACACATAAATTTAAATTATAGATACTTTATTTTATATAAAGTAACTTTCATAAGATAGTTAGCGTAGTTAAGGACCTTTATTTTGAAATTATCAGTTCCGAATCGAACTCTAATAAAACCAACGCCAAAAAGACCCTAAGCAAAGTATCGATATAGCGATATCGATACTTTTACGAGTATGATACTTTTCTCTTGATACTACTCATGCGTACAGTATCAATTCATTCTATTCGATACCGTGTTCCTACACGCACGCACCACACGACGGCCGGGGCCATTAAGGGCTAGTCACTTCGTGCACTAGCCCCTAATGGCCCCGGCCGGCCGTCGAAGCTGGCGTCGCTGGCGTCGCTGGCGAAGCTTGGATTTGACGACTACCGTAACACGTACCTACCTACATATGATTTCGAATACACAGGTATTGGCATTTTATACAAAATGATAATACCTAAGTACTTTACCTACCTACTCAACCAAAATGAATGAAACAGCTGATTTTATCATCATTTATTTATTTATTTTAACATTCATTTATCATCAAGTTTTATGGCCAGTGTCTCGTGACCCTAGACATCACTTCAGTCTTTTTGACACTGACCTTCAGGCCGAACTTACAGCAAGCTTGGTGAAAAACAGACATAAGTTTTTACAGGGCACCTGGAGATTCTGCTAGGAAGCACAAGTCATCAGCATACATGATATTTGTAATTAATTTATGCGACATTTTTGTACACGCCCTGAGTCTAGCCAAGTTGAAGAGCCTGCCATTTGTGCGAAAGCGGATGCGCACTCCTTCGGAGACCGATTGTGAGACTTCCTCAACAACTACTGCAAAGTATGAAGGCAAACGTGAGGCTATTACACACCCCTGTTTCACCCCACAGGTAACGGGGAAGAAATCTGACTGCTCGCCGTCTACGGTAACGCAGCATTGCATGTCGTCATGCAAGAGTCGAAGAAGCCTCACAAATTTCACGGTGCACTCCAGATTTTTCAGCACCATCCATAGGGCTTCGCGAGGCACGCTATCGAACGCTTTTTCCAGGTCAACAAAGCAGAGGTCTGTTATGGCATTTATGAATAATTTTTCGAGTGCTAACTATCTTCTTTGTAATTTACAAATACTTATACATGGAACAGACATAATTGATTATTTTGGTTTGATTCCCATCGGAAAACTTACCCAGCGGCTCCAGCCTGTAGAGCAGCGCGAACACGTTGCCGCGGCCGTGCGGCGTGGAGGTGAACCGGCGCGAGCCCAGCCCCACGGCCAGGTGGCGCGCCGTGGGCGACAGCGCCACCGACACCGCGCTCTGCTCCAGCACCGCCGTGTGCAGGCACTGGCCCAGCCGCGGCCACTCCAAAGAGTACACCCCTGGACAAACACCAACATTCCAAATAAATGCTTATCTATCTACGAGTATACACAGTCAGATTTGAAAAATTATTTGTGCATTTGATAGCCCAATTTTTGTGGAAGGCTTTATAGGCTATTTAACATCACGCTATGAAAACCCGCTACCCCTGAAAGAAAATTCACAAAAAACGCTAAGCGAATACGAATATTCCTACAGAATTAGTGTTTACGTAGATGATTGTGTATTTTTTTTGCCTCCTTACTTGGTCTCGAGGAGGCTGTTGAACAAATATAGAAAACGTTTTCGAAGGGTTAACTTATGTAACTATCTTATGTAATTTGACGACCTCCTTGGTCGAGTGGCTTGTACACCGGTACATCGCCATCTCTGAGGTCCCGGGTTCGATCCCCGGTCGGGTCAATTTGAAATTATTGTTTTTCTAAATTCTCTCGGGTCTGGGTGTTTTCTATGTATAATAAGTATGTATCTAAGTATTTTAAGTATGTTTATCGGTTGTCTAGTAACCATTATAACGAGTTTCATAACGAAGCTTCTCTTGGGCTAGATAATTGGTGTGAGTGTGGGAAAGTTTATTTAGTTTTATTATTTATTACCATATTGATTCATGATTGTCTCACCCAGCCAGTGATTAGTGTTCCTCAGCCGAGGGACGGGCAGCAGCGCCACTAGGAGCCTGCCGTCTTTTGATATGTCGATGCTCGCGTCATTGTGAATGCGGCATTTCTGCACCACCACGTTCTTAGTACCTGGCAAGAGTAAACAAACTTATTGCAAAACATGCGATTGTAAATGTTTTATAATTATGAGCTCCACATATTCATACCGCACACCATACACCATTTATGAGTTGTGTATGACTCACTCAGTACGTACTGGCATAGTGGTTACAGAAGTATAAATATTTTTAAAGTCAATTTTATTTTTAAAGTATGTTTTCGGAAGCATTTTCAAATAGCCGTGTATCTACCACCGCTAAATCAACTGTAAATCATAAATTTATTATTAATTTCTTTTTTGTACCCTACCTATTATTACTGTAAAGTACAGTCAGCGTCAAAATGATCTGATCGTTCAAATCTACCTAAACGCCAAAACATTTGAAAATAATCAACCTATTACAAGACTTTAAGGTGCACTTTCATTTGTTCTCAGACGTTAATCGAAAGTGTACTCGTCTACCATTGACATTAAAATTTACTTGAAGTACAAACAGTAATCTAATTGTCGTGTAAATATCGTGTATCTCAATACATCTATAAAAATAAACAAAAGTCTCACTGTCAGCTATATCGGGCGTGTCCCCTGTGGTGAAGTCCCAGGCTTGCACGCGGTGCGAGGGCGC
This sequence comes from Eudonia lacustrata, assembly GCA_947562085.1. Classification (NCBI taxonomy): domain Eukaryota; kingdom Metazoa; phylum Arthropoda; class Insecta; order Lepidoptera; family Crambidae; genus Eudonia; species Eudonia lacustrata. The sequence continues at coordinate 18,246,557 of OX387312.1, read as the reverse complement.
GGGCAGAGCTTCGGAGATGATGCCTGCGTCTAGAAGCCCCGCCATGCCGCTCATGCGGCGCGGGCCGGGTGGACCGGGCCCGCCGCCGCCGCCCTCCCCGCCGGCGCCGTCGTCGTCGACCAGCATTGCGTTCTAAAAACACGTGTTATGTTGTTATAAAAAACGATGAGTCTTACTATTGAGATCAGTTTCCTTAAGCGTAGTTTCCTAAAATTGGCTTTTGTTTTGGCTGTTTGGGATAACGAAATGCAAAATGGCTCCTAAGTAAAAGTATTGTTGAAGTTACCACACCAGTTCAGAATGTATTCTATTGAGAAGAGTCCGGAAAAAAACACGATAGAAGTGGGAAAACAGCGGCTCAGATGGAACTATTAAGCACAAAATATGATTACCATTGTGTACCACTAATGCAATGGTATACAAATTCGCTCTAACCTACCTCGTTTTGAGAATATTATACCCTTGAAAATAGCTAGACATTGCAGATGGAAATAGAGTGAGAAAAAAATCGGAGGGACTGTTTTGCCTGCGTTCATTTTACATATTATTTTATCATTATCTCAAAACATATTAGAAAAGATCCCTAAAAAGACTAAGTGTTGTTTTTGCATTTCAATGTGTAGTGTTCGCTTAAACTTTAGAAAACATTTTGTAAGAACAGTAAGTACACTAAGAGTATAAAAAAAAAATACCTGTGCGAGTATAATTGGCTGCAAGTACTCGTGTATGCGAGGCAGTCTTTGTTGGTTTCCCGACAGTTCAGGGTTGACGGAAAGGTCATTCACTTGCATTAGAGGCATGGCAACATTGTTCAAGACAGTGTGGAATTGACCAGGCTCTTCTGCCGCCCTGTAAGTAGACTCACTGCGAGGGGTCACGAAGTTAGGCCGATAAGTAGCAAAAGGTCGTCGACTACCCAACTCCGATTGTAAAGGAGAGCGATTTCCTGGCGGATTATTATCGGTATTGTGGGTCTGTAATGCAAACATTTCTCTTACAGAAGACGGCGTGTATAGGCGGATCGTTTGCAGACGTCGAAATCTGTTTCGTGCGGCATTTCTTAACCTGATCGCTTGCATATGCGCTATTCTAATTAAATTTACCCTATGTTCAAACTCATTCATCACTTCTGACCGCGGAGACTCTTGGTTTGAGTTTTCAACTGGAGGTGACGCGTTTGATGGTCCAGCTACTGGCTCGTTTTGAATGGGATCAGGTCTTGGATTGTTATTACTTTTTTTGGCAACCTTGGCTTTAGTTATCCAAGAACGCAAAGCTGGTATTCTATATGTGGTCACTGGCGGCAAAACTCTTTTCCTAATAAGTGGGTGAGACGTTGGGTTAGTCCTATGCAAAGCTTTCTGTCGTCTACTTTCCAAATATAAGTCTCGTCTAGTCCTGGCAGTAAGAGAGTTATTCCGGTTAGCAGCAGCTATTTGTACTGCTAAGCGATTACTCCACCTCTGTATATTACTTGCTATAACTGCAGGAGTTGACGCCTCGCTCTGCATCGGAACTTCATCTTCAGTTGGAATTTGTGGAACAATTTCGTTTACTTCTTGATTTTGAATACTTGGTTCGTTTGGCAAGCGTTCCTCTTCCATGTCATTCAATACGTTCGGTGAAGAAGGATCGTCAGTCCCGTCAACATTGATAGGGCCGAGGTGTTCGACGTTTACAATACGAACAACATTCATAGATTCTACACGTTGTGATGTAGATCCAAGATTATTGTTGGACCTAGTGTTATTTCTGTTCGTCATCAACATAAGACATGTCAAGGCTAAAGCTTTTTTAAGTGTTCGTAGCATATTGATAATAAGTTGACTAAGACCTCTTTCTTCCAAGCACATCATCATCATATTGAACATTACAGATAGTACTTGCATTGCTCGCATTCTGATTTCATGACGAGTGGCGCTAATTTCTATAGCACGTGCAAAGTCTCTGCGAGATCTATTTGAGTATCGAGGCGCCCAACGATTTGTAGTAGGGTTTCTTGATCGTCGCCGAATTTCATCTTCCGGCCGCCAACGATAACTCGATTGTAGTCTTCTTCTAAGTGACGGAGAAGATCGGATTCCAGTAGACCGTGTCAGAGGAGACCTATTTCTTCGCGTCGGTCTAGTCTCGCTGGGATTATCTGTGGAAGTGTTAGTTTCACTTTCTGCCGGATTTGGATTACTTGTGTTATCTGAAGTAGCCGGCGCACTGCGGTTTTCGCCCTGTGGTGTATTATTATCTTCATTCCTTTGATTATTTCTTGTAGTTCTATTGGTACGAGTAATATTGTCTGTCATTTCAGTTAGCATCATGCATCGTTCCAAAAGTGATCTTGTATAATAACTCGGTAAATCTTGTCTACCCGTTTCTCTATGAAGCATCAATATACGCCTTCGTAAATTTTCCCACATAGTACGTAATTCTCTCATGGTAACACGATTGCCTCTTAACCACATATTCGTGAGTTGCATAGTATGTTTCTGTAATGCACTAACGCCACCTCTTACTTTCCTATAAGCTTCATCAGGCGGCACCACGCAGCCCCTTGTCCAAAAATTATCCCGGCTAGTCGATGGTCTATCAGGGTTATAGTCAGAAGTGCTCTGCGTCCGACTTCCCGCCGATTCCCTCTCTCTTGGAGTGCTAGTAGATGTACTAGTCGATGGTTGAGGTTCGTCAGTTGCAGCATTATTTTGAGTTCGAACACGGAACCTACTATTTGTCATTGATACGTTGATTCCATTTGTTTCACGAAGAGCTTCTTCGGTGCGCATTTCGTCATTTAGTTCAAAAACCATACGGTCAGTAAATTGTGATACTCTGTCAGTTGTTGCTGTACTTGCTGGGGGTTGCTCATTTTCTCGCACTTCGTCCTCTCGGAATGTTGAGTTTCTAGTTCTAAAAATATTAACCTCGAGCGACTGATCGCTATCCGAATCTGAACTAGATGAAAGGAAATCTCGGCGTAAGCTGGAGCTAAAAAGCCGCACACGAGGGCGAATTACTCCTCTAGGTCGGTTGCTACCCTCGCCATCATCAGAATGCGCCCGCGAGCCAGCCCCGCGCCGGGGAATATTGCGTTCTACACTAGCTAGCGTCGATAGAGACATATTGGTTATCAAATTTAACAGACGTGTACCAGAGTCCCTTAATATGTCTCGAATTAGGTTAAGACTCTCATTTATTGTTTGATCCACTGGCGCTGACACAGGACTCATTTGGGTGGATGAATTTGTCATCGTCGGTCGTTGGGTAGCAGTTCGTGAAGTTGACGGTAAATTTTCAAGAATGGAGCTTGAGAGAATCGTCAATGGGCGGGCAGTCGACGTGGCTTCATCATTATTGATATTTGAAGAACTACTGTTTCTGTTTAAATTTGAAATATGTTGTGATGGGGAAGAGTTTCGCCTGCGACGCGAGAAGTCCCTATTTAGAGGCTCTGGTCGAGAGGATGCAAATATACTGGTACGCGCCGTATTAATAGTTAGACGTCTTGGTGTTCGCGAATTCTCGGCATACGTAATCCTGCTTGATTGTGGCGTACCACTAGAAGAGAATGGATTCGGTAAAAGTCTAGTTGGGCGTTCACTTTGGATTACAGTCCTGAAAGATCGAACGGTATCATTCAATGGATGGAACGCTGAAGATCTTGAACCAAATATAGAATGTTCTTGACGCGTCGAATTTTCATTCCTAGAAAACAGCAAAAGATTTGTTATTTACATAATATTATTGCATAGTGTTACAGTAAACAATTTCTTAAAATATATAATTAAACATACCTAGTTGGATTGCTTTCGAAAGATAATACATCTAGATTGAGTAATCGGCTACTGTTTCCCTCACCGTCACCTATATCCCCTGCGTCTGGGCGGCGAGAGGGTCCAGGGGTTGGATTTGCTATGAAACAATTTCAGTTTAAATATATATTCAATAGAAATAGCTTCATGCCGTAATATGTAATACTTGAAGATTAATTTTTCGATTTTTTTTGAATAATTAATAACCTTGGTCGAAAGACGCCGTAGATGTGGATGGTCGAGCTGAACGTGTCCTACTGGAAGTTCCGGGTGAAAGGTCTGTTTCCATGGGATCTGTGCCCCTATCAATCTAAAAATATTTTTTCTATTATGAACTTGATTACAAAATTGTTAAAAAAATTGTATTGCCAAAAATAATTATATACCATGTTAGGTGGCGGTGGTGGATTACTAATAAGCCGATGGCGCACCATAAACAATCTTTGATAGTTTCTAACCAAACTATCGTATCTCTGAACTAAGTTTTGGTAAGAGTTGACTATCATATCCTGTGCTGTTCCAGAATTTTCTTGAGGCCTATTGGTATTACTAGGGCTTTCATCCAAGTCTTCTCTTCTATTATTATTATTTGTGGTGTTAGCTGGTCCCCAGGTCCCATTTGGCTGTAGAACTGTAGGTGGACCGCCACTAGGACTGGACCAAAGAGATATCCCAGTTATAAGTTTATATCCCAGCGCATCAAAAGCCACATATCTGGAAAGTAGTATTAAAAATAACAAAAAGGTTTTATACAAAAAAAATCTTCTTACTTATGCTTGTGTCAATAACATACCGAACTTTCTCATTTACGTTATTGGTCGACACTTTGGTAAAAGGCGCTGGTTGGCTCCAATCCCAGAAGTAAAGTTCATTGTAAGTTGCTATCACCAATAGCTGCTCTCTAGGGTGAAAAGCTATGGAGGCTATAACCGTCTCATTACGGACATTCCACACTTCACTACCACCCTGTAAAATATGTGAATGATGAATATGAATGGGTTTAAAGTGATTGCTTGAGGTTTTGTTATTTTAGTTTTGTTCAAATAGACATAATTGTTTTGATTACAACATTCATTTCAAATTAATCAAACAATAAATATTAAAAAGTACTTGCTTTCGCTAGGGTCCTTCGACACTGTTGTTGTATGACATCACATGCGTATCATATCATCATAGTGTAATGCACTACTAAGTATACTATAAGTAGGTACTAATTACCAATATAAATCCAATATGTCGGAAAATATTTGGTGTGACAAAAAAAATCTACATGGAACTTTATTGTTTTCAAAAGATAATATGGTAAGCCAAAAAACATGTTTTTGTTGTTTACCACTACATAGTATAAAACAAAGTCGCTTCCCTTTGTCTGTCTGTCCCTATGTATGCTTAGATCTTTAAAACTACGCAACAGATTTTGATGCGGTTTTTTTTAATAGATAGAGTGATTCAAGAGGAAGGTTTATATGTATAAAACAAGCATATAATTGGACCCGGTAGGTGGCGCTGCGCTGCCATAGGGTTCTATAGGAAATGGGTGTTCACTCAAGCGTAACAATAAACCTTCCACAAGCTTTACTGTTACCCAAGAAGTTATCACCAAAATTCAAAATTTACAAATAAACTTACACTAGAGATATCCCAAACTCTGACTTGACCTCCAAGACAGCCAGAGCCTATAAGTTGTGGATGTGATGGGTGGAATGCAATGCACCATGGTGTTCGTGGGTGCCCCTTTAAGATCCTCACATGTTTGCCACTTGCAAGCTCCGATACATAGACATTGTGGTTTCCATGAGTGGAAGCAACTTTGGTTCTACAAAAATAATTACTCAGAATTAAATCTGTTTGTGGCATAGGATTTTACATAGATTTTTAGCTCAATATTATGTTTGGTGAGCAAGTAGTTAAATTTTATTGCGATTGTTCTTATTCAACTATGCTTATTATAACTTACCCATCAGGACTAAATACCATCAGAAATGTTGATCTTGGATAGCCAGGTAGGTCACAGCACTAAAAGAATAAATAAAAATTATTTATTTCTTATACATTACTAGGTAATTTATAATAGATAAAGAAAATTATGAATTGTATTGAATATAATTTTAATAAATGAGAATATAAGATCTAACAGATAAAGAAAAACTATGGCAAAAATACTTTGACTCACTCTAATCTTAAGTGGTTTCCGAACAAGAATATCCTCGGCAATGTTTTCGAGCACTGTCTTGTTGGACGGAGCGTGTGTGGGGTTTATGCCCTGCTCCCTCCACTGCCAGCTCCGAGCAACATTGCCGACATTTTGAGCATCATCAATTGGGTCATTCTTGTAACCGAGCCACTCATTATCTATTACAGGATCCATTATACTGCAAATTACAAACCGCAATTACATATACTTTGTCATCAGGCCTGTATCATTTTGAATATATTTAGTAAATGTAGATACTGCATTCATTTATAAATAACATGTTAAACATGTATGATTGAAGCACTGTATACTTAAATACAGGGTACATGACAATCCTATCTTGGCAGCAGATGCTACACATTGTAACTAAATAAATGTAAGCTTAAATGCTGTTATTATTATATGTTACTTTTCATTTCAGCTTGTTAGAATAACCAGTTCAGAATAGATTTGAGTAACATTTTAATCATTAACTTCAGCTAAAGCGCATAAAGAATGTAATGACAATACATAAATTTAAAACAATTTCCTAGTAAAAATATTACGTATGTGTCTGATCCATGTTTTAATATACCATCATGTTTACAGACAAATAACTAGTTTGTTATTTAGTTAGTTTCCTTGAACATTACTCATTCACTTTAATAATAAATAATATAGAAATTGGGTATATTATGAATTTAAGGTATAGTTGTGGCCAGTAGGCAATAAATTTGCTTTTATTACTTTTTTATTTGTGACTTTGAAATGTTTAGAAACACAATATTTGTTCTAATGTTATCAAGAAAAAAAAAGATAGGAAAATAATATGACATACCTATGTATATTTTTATTTTCATTTATTTTGTTAATTCACAAAATTTACTGTGATATATGTATAAATGTGGCTAATCTCATAACAAACTAATTATATAAGATTATATAAGATATTTATAGTTACTTACCTTGTTAGTGTTATGTGATAATTGCATCAAAAAAAGGTAAATCAATCTGAAAACAAAAACACCACACTAAGTTGTTAACATTTCTATAGGAAATATTTGTCTGTGAAATATAATTACATAGTAACCAGAATGTTTACTTGAGAGGACGGTAGGTATTCATGTCTTTGATAACTAAGATACACGAACATTGTAATACAGCTTTACCTAGTAGGTACTACTACATAACTTTATATCTATGCCCTCAAGACCAGTAAGCCATATTGGAAAATGTCAACAGGTTATCCAATCATAAAATAATCAGACCTACTGCACATATTTTCAGAGCGCAGTGATAGAATCCCGAAATTCATGCTTTATTTTAAGATATAGGTAATTATAAAACTTGCAATCGCTAATCACAATCATGTTATTACGAAGTTATTTACGGACGACAAATACCTTGTTCATGTTGTAAAATATGTAATGATGCGATGAAAAATCTTTACAATTCTTGTGCTATTATTTTTTTCATTTACAATCGTATTGTTTTGAAGAGTAATACACTTTATTTGTATGAAATTAAACAACAGAAACAATCCAGTAATACCCAAACCCAGCTGCAAGCGAAATTGACAGTGACAGTTGAGTGACAGTTTAAAACAGATAACATAAAATTAAGATTGTTTTACTTTGGCAACCCCATGGCTCCAGAGTTCAAAGCAAATGTTGTGAACACAAACACAGACCAATTTATGTCCGTCAAGGTGGCGTTCACATGGTCGATTTCGCGTTTGTTGTTATGCCCTCTTTTAGTGCGTAATTACTGCAAACACAAAATAAATAGTGCCATAAATACCTTTTTTAGTGTGTACGCTGGCATCACGATCAAGCTGGCGTACCAATGACCGTTCTCGAAAACTACTTATATTATAGCAACGAAATTTACACACATATTTAGTGCCTAAGTAGTGCCCACACTGCAAAATTTCATAAGGATTGCTCTTAAAGGAACGGAGATATCGAACAAGACTTGAGAATGACATTTGGAGCTGGCATCAAGAGAAAACGTACACTTACTAATGCTTACAGAAATTTTATTATTGTAATATGTATTATTAGTGCGTTAAATTCTGACTATCAGTATAAATTGTTTATGTGAAAACGCAGTGGAGCTATGTTAAAAAAAATGTAAAATTTTAGGAACAAGTATGTTGTTGTATACAGTGGCACACAAGATTAATATTATTAGTTTTATATCTTATTACACCACAGACCATACACAGAGAGATGTCGTAACTTTTTTTAAAGTAAGCTTATTAGTTTACCCTTTTCTTCGTTTTCATTGTCGTTAAGTACATTGTCTTTTGACGCCCGCCAGCTCGTAAAGTCATTCACAAGTCTTGTTCGATATCTCCATTCCTTTAAGAGCAATCCGTATGAAGTTTTGCATAGCGCGGGCACTAATTAGGCACTAAGTGTGTAAATTTCGTTATTATAATATAAGTAGTTTTTGAGAACGGTCATCGTAGGTACGCCACGCCAGCTTGATCGTATACTAAAAAAAGGTATTTATTTCTTAAACTAAAGAGGCATTAATTATTTTATGTTTGGAGTAAAATACTATCGTATACTAAAAAAAGGTATTTATTTCTTAAACTAAAGAGGCACTACAAAAACACAAATGTTAAAAAAAATCCACGAGCAGGATTTGAACCTGCATCCTTCTGACATACAATTTTAATTTATAATTATTTCAACATTTGTGTTTTTGTAATTTGTTCGCAACAATGCGTTAAAAAATATATAAACAAAACAAATAAATTTTATAAATAGCTTACCTACTTCTTATTAACTGATCTTTAGTATTTGTAAAAATATTATGATCGGATGTTAATAACGGTAGTTGTAGACATTGAATGGGCGCCTTTGGCTTTCAAAGTAAAAAGTAAAGTGTTGAATAATTTCGGCGGGCTGGTTAGAACCACGATAGCTCAATTGGGAGAGCACCTGACCCGGTATGTCAGAAGGGTGCAGGTTCAAATCCTGTTCGTGGAAATTTTTTCAACATTTGTGTTATTGTAATTCGCAACAACAAAATTTGCGTTAAAAGTTATATAAAACATTATACAAAACAAAAACATTTTAATTAAGCACCATTTACGCAGTAAAAGAACAAACGTGAAATCGACCATGTGTACGCTACCTTAACAGACACACCAATTTGACCAAATTGTATTTAGCCACATCACAACTTGTGAAAATGTTAAATAAATACTAGGGCGTTATAATTAGTAGGGACAAAATGTATTACAACTATATGATATCTATTAATTTTAGTAACTATTTATCTATTTCATTATTACAACATTTTTTATTTACTTGGGGAAAAGCTTTATGCATTCTTCTTCTCTGCTTTAGCCACCACCACCCTATGTAAGCTTTGGTTCCTTCTCAACTTTCACTTCTATCTTCTATCTTCTATCTATCTAACTTCGGCCCGTAGAAAGGAGGCATCAGATACCCCCCAAGGCGACTCCCTCGAAACGATAAGCCACCGGGCGAATAGCAGCCCAGAAAAAAGGGTCAGTCATGATCGTGAAAGCTTTCGCTACGTCCCCGCAAGGATCCCGAAAGTTGTCTCTAGGTTGTCTCTTTGCATTTTATTGAAGGTATTGTAGTCGCAGCGCTTAAGCAAAACTAATCAAAGCCGAAATATGCATATGTTATGCTCCTGATCTTAGCATATCGGGAGTATACCGAATTCTTGTGTCTAAGGGTTACACCCTGCCGCTAACAGTCTCAAACTAACATTTTTATCTCGGACTTCAAAGCGGAGCTACCATCCGCAGATTTGTGGGCCCATCAAGATCTCTGCTTCAACCAGTTACATACAGTGTGAAGAGGACTTTTACCCGTTTTTACGGAATTTTGTTTCTATCGGCTCGTGTCCGTTATGGTGGCGTACTTATAGTCTAATTCACGATTATTGTTATTGTATAATACTGAAAACATGAATTAATTGGTGTCTCTTTAGTTTAAAAAATAAAAACGATTCCGTTATGGTGGCGTACTTATGGACTAATTCACATTCGTTGTTTCCTCTTTAAGAGCATAATCAGTGCGTAATTAATTACTGAAAACATAAATTTATTCGTGCCTAAAGAGGCACGAATAAGTTTAAGAAATAAAGAGTTTTAGTGTGTACGCTGGCATCACGATCAAGCTGGCGTACACATGACCGTCCTCGAAAACTACATAAATTATAGCAACGAATTTTACACACATATTTCGTGCCTTATTACTTATTAGCAAAGTATTAATATTTGTGTTATTAGTGTGCCCACGCTATGCAAAATGTCATAAGGATTGCGATATTGAACAAGACTTGTGAATCATCATCATCATTTTCAGCCCATGTCTACTTACCCACTGCTGGGCATAAGCCTCCTCCGCGTTACGCCAATCCATTCTGTTTTGAGACTTGTCAATATAAGGCATTAGTTATTTTAAGTTTGCAGTAATTACGCACTAATTATCCAATCCGATCCGAACCCCTCGAAGAATCTAGTACGGCAAGGGGACACGCAATAGTACGCGATGCCGTTCCCTCTAGAAAACATCTGGAGGTGCTTCGTTTCACACGGCTTGAAAGCTTGGAACCCTTTAAGTTTCTGGCCGCTCCCCAAAAAGCCCGGTGAAGCTGAAAATGCCGTCTGAGAAAGTCAGGTCAGCACACTTTCTCCAAAAAAACGCACTAATTACTCTCTAAAATAGGGCATAACAGACACCTCGACTCAACTAAGCGACGCAGTTGAGTTGAGTCACCGACCTCTAGGCACAGCAACATGCCGCGGTGAGTCTGGTCCTATAGAGGTAGCAGAATTACGATCCACCCTTTCCTATGTCGGCTAATGGCATGGCCGTCGAATTTCTGTCTTTGATAGAAGACATGAGAATCGGCCGCTGCACAGGTTGTACCGTCTCCCGTCTCCATAGTCAATGCTCGACATTTTGGAGTACCTTCGGCTGGTGTAAGACAGGCACTTGAGGAGGTTTCAGTCGTGTACGCGATGCGGATCGGTGCAGGCACGCGCATCATATTAAAATAAATAATATTACGCGTAGCGCGGCGCAAGCCGCTGCTCGATTAGCGTCATGAATGACAAACTCGTGGCAAATGAACTCCTGGCGTTTCTACAACAAAAGCTGGACGTCATGGACGAGGTGAGCGCAGTGCAAATTTGCAAGTCCGGCTTCAGTGAAGATGAGGTGGCCGCTGCGAAGAAGCTGCTCTACAAGTCTGTCGGCAAGAGCGACCAGATGGGATGGAGACGAGACGGAACGCAAAAGAGCCTACAAGAGATCATAACACTGATCAAAGAAACCAATCCAGATGACATGCCGACGTTTGTGGCGAGAGACCTCAACAAGTTGCCTCCCGTCACCTTCGATCATGTCGACGTCACCTGCCTCCTGAAGGGCATCGTGTCTCTGAAGGCGAGTTTGGCTGAAGTGATGCAGAACTGCATCCGAAAATACCGTGAGTGAGTTGCGCAAGGAAGTTGATTATCTACGCGAATCACTCGCGGTAAGTAGGTCATCGATCGCAGGCTCATATGTCAACACTCGACGAGGGGCCTGCCTCGATACGTCTATGTCGTGCTGCAAGTCAGCAGTTTCGGTGCCGTCTCCGATACGACCCGAGCCGAGCCGAGCGCCGCCGCCGTTGCGGTTGTTAGCCGCGAGCGCAGTCCCTATGCCCCGCGCGCCTGCCCCCGCCGCCGCCGTCACCTCGCTGCCTGCACCTGCATCGCCGGCCGTGACGACGCATGCGCCTATCACGTGTGCGCCCGTCAACTATCGACACATCGCGATTTCGCCGCTGTTGCCGCCAATACAAAAATACGGTCGCAGCGACCTGTCGCCGAAACAAAGGCAGCGTCACGAAACATCGCTCACCCGGATCAAGACGAGGATGGCTTCGTCGTGGTTCGAAACAAGAAGCGATGTCATCAGCGAGCAAGCCAGAACCGTTGCAGTACCGCACCGACAGGGCCCAACTTCCTGCTGCGTGCTGCGACACCGACCACGGCCATGTACCTGTCTCGCCTGCATCACACCACCACATCGCAGGAGGTAGCAGAGTTCATACGAATGAAGTCTAACTTTAATTTGAGGATTGGACCGCTGGAGTCGCGCCATAATACGAGCTTCAAAGCATTTGTGGTGCGAGTCCCGACATCAAAGCTGGATATCTTCATGAAGGAGGACTTCTGGCCGAAGGGTGTAGTCTACAGGCGCTTCCATGGAAAGTTGCCTGTTGCTACCAAGTTAGCACAGTAGGTGCTAATCAAATAATACTAACAATAGTTACTAAGTTATTTTATACAGGTTGTAGATTTGCATTTCCGCCATAATTTTACAGCTGATCGTAATTGGTACACTTAATGACTAAAAAATACTTTTAACACGGAGAAAGTAATAAGGAACCGATTGATTAATAAAATGATCTCAGTGTAAATTAGAATAGCGACCGTCGACGGATGAGAATAGGGGTGCAGACCGTAGTAGGTACATAAGAGCGCAGCGGGCGGACATTAAGTCGATGAACTTACGTAAACTTGTAGGTACTATTATGTATTCTGTGGTAAAGTGGCTAACTCTTACGCATAAGTATACTTTGTTGCAATAAACTATTATTAGGTACTTACTGATCATGTTTAAGATACTCGCAGGTACTGCTCAAAGTGGGCACCTTCACGTTCTATGCACAAATGAGCACGGCGCCTTAAGTTTCTAGGTAACTTTTGCAGCACACTACGATTTCACCTTACACTCTCAAAAGCCATTAAAATATTTTGTTTTAACTGCACAACACTCGTGATTTCGTCTTTATAAACCACCTCGCGCGATGGAGTTGGTCTGTTTGGAAACATTTCCACAAACATGACCACGGCTCGACGTAGACTGTTCCCACTAATTGCGTATAATCGCACCATCTCCACAAGTTCTACGTTAGAATAATTTTCCGTCATTTTACTTTTTTTACACACACAAACAACACATATGATTATTATTTTTTCATATTTTTTTTATAATTTATTTGTAATAAGTATAAGCATTACGACCGCTGCTATGAATATGGCGTGAATGCAAATCAACAAGTTGTATACTAACAAAAAAATATTTTTATTTTGTATGTATGTTAGTCTGTAAGGTATTTATTATATGGGCCGCTCTGTATTTTTACCATCTGTTACATTGTTTGTTGCCTGAAATAAAGATTTATTATTATTATTATTATTATTTACGATACACGCCCACGATAACATACAACTTATACAAGATTATCTTTTTTTTTTAAATATATTAACTAGATGAAGATCAGGGATCACATGCCGCGTTGAGTCTGGTCCTATAGAGGTAGTAGAATTACGATCCACCCTTTCCTATGTCGGTTAATGCATGGCCGTCGAATTTCTGTCTGCGATAGAAGACATGAGAATAGGCCGCTGCACAGGTTGTACTGTCTCCCGTCTCCATAGTCCGTGCTCGACATTTTGGAGTACCTTCGGCTGGTGCAAGACAGGCACTTGAGAAGGTTTACGACACACGCCCACGATAACATACAACTTATACAAGATTATCTTTTTTTTTTAAAATATATTAACTAGATGAAGATCAGGGATCACGATCTACCGTCACCGTCCTCAAAGCACAGCAACATGCCGCGGTGAGTCTGGTCCTATAGAGGTAGCAGAATTACGATCCACCGTTTCCTATGTCGGTTAATGGCATGGCCGTCGAATTTCTGTCTGCGATAGAAGACATGAGAATCGGCCGCTGCACAGGTTGTACCGTCTCCCGTCTTCATAGTCCGTGCTCGACGTTTTGGAGTACCTTCGGCTGGTGCAAGACAGGCACTTGAGGAGGTTTACGATACACGCCCACAATAACATACAACATTAACAAGATTATCTTTTTTTTAAATATATTAATAATATAATAAAAATATGTTTAACTACACACGTGTGGTGGTACAGGTGTTATACTGGAACCAGTGATCGTCCCTTTTTCCTTTTATAATTAGAAAATGGTCTGCAACCTTCTGCAACAGATTTTTGACTTTTGCGTCAATTAAATACAGACCACTTAATTCTTAGCTATCATCTAGTATTTCAATGAAATTCTATGTTATTTATTGGTGACCATATCTTTGTCAATCACTGGGCTTAAAGTGTCGAACACTGCCACTTCGACTATCAATTAGTAACAAAGTAGGTAGGTACTAGAAATCCGCAGTGATTTACTATAGATCTGCGATTGCTGAAGTTAAGCAACTTTCGAAAAGGCCAGTCACAGGATGGGAGACCAATTATTTACAATCTCGAGCTCCTCCGTGCTTTGGTTGGATGGCACGTAAAGCTGTTGGTCCCGACTGCTTCAGCTGTCGTTAACAACCACGTGGGCTCTGTCGGTTTTCTGTAATTTTCATAATTTAATGAAGGGCTGTATCTTCAAGCGAAGCATTTTTTGTTAGTCTCAATCTTAATTTTGAATAGTTGGTTAATAGAGAAATTAATACTTGCCTATTACCTATTACCTGTAGTTTTTTAATTATGAGTTGGTTTTGTAATATATTATTTGGTTAACCATTAGTGAACTGATCTTTAAAAGTTGTGCATTGAACTTGTTGTCGGTTAGCATCTAACCAACCAAAAATAAATAGCCAACCAATATGTAGATGTGATACCATGGATGGATGCTTATAATAAAGTACCTATTTAATAGTAATATACAATAAGAATGGCGAACAAGGGTTTCAGCAAAACCTTATCAAAGAAAACTTTCTTCTGAAAGATTCAGTCGAACTAAGAAAAGTTCCTAACAATATAAACTTTCCCACAGCTAAGACAAAAGGTCTGCGATAATACAAACTCATGTCATCATTTGTTAGTGATTACGAAGGGGTTAAAATGAGTTAATTTTGAGGGGGTACGCTGATGATTGATTAGCGTGGCGCCTCAAGTTCGAGGCACGACAAGCACTACGATCAAAGCTTCCGATCCTTTGAGCTGTAGGCTTCATTAAAAAGTTTCTTGCAACGACGTCAACAGTGTCGAACGCTCAAACAATTTCGTGTATTTGCTTAGCAAATTGTTACATCGATTTTTTGGAGACACATTATTTTATCATAAATTAAAGTTAACGTACCTATGTACCTACTTCGTATACCTCTTGTTCGCATTTTGAATCTGAAAATGGCATTTGAAAAGACGATGTTCCTCATGTAGGACTCGAACCCACAATCTTTAGCAATCTGGTTCAAGTGCTTTTTTCATTGTCGATATAGTTACATAGTATAGCATTGTGAATGGAAAATTGGAAATAAGTAAATAGTGTTTCTACCTACCTAACAGAACATTTATATTTTCTGTAGGCACAGTCATAGACTAAGTTAGGGAAGCAGCCAAATAATATCAACACGACCTTCAAGATATTTTCATTAAATTTTATTTTTAATCATTTGTGAATCAATTATGGCGTTGTCGTTTGACCGGAGACATTATGCATAAGAATATCAGTGCTTGCTAAAACGACATTTTACTGGCCCTCAAATATTAATTTCGCTGTAAAGAGAGAGAAACTGGAATTGTTAAAATTAACTTTAGAATTAAGTAGGCCAGTCGGCACCATGGCTAATTCAGTTTTACAATTGGAAGGGAGTACCTACCTACTTCCTCTTCAACGTGAAGATTTCTGCAATTTAGATTTACGAGAGTCGTAAAATAAATCTCAAATATTAGGTGCGCCATGCTATGGGCTCTTCCCTCTTCCGCCCTATTCTTGAAAATACACAGCACATTTGCAAAAGTGACAGAACATTTTTTCCGTTATAAAAAAGTTTCGTTTTATTTTCTCTACGGACTCGGTTGTTATATTCGCTGAGTGTGTATTATGTGCTTATGCAATATTCAGTTGGTAGATATTTTCGTGCTTACGTTTGTTATAAAGGTATAGGTATTGCGACTGCGAGGGCAGGCTTACTGTAGTCACTTGGGGCGAACCTCGCCATCCTAATGCCAGGCGATCGTTATATTATCTCACATGGAAAACTCTCTAGACACCTGCCTCTGTCTTGCTAATGGAATGCTAGAACGCCGTTATAATAATAAATTACCTGATTTCAGTATGTATCTGCATTATGATTTTACTAGTACGAAGGTAGGTATATTTCGCAGTATACCTACTATCCTAACGGTCGGTGGCCGAGTGGCTATGTGGCTCGTCTTATTATTCGGACTCTGGATATCGAGAGGTCCTGGTTACAGTTATAAGGTTGGGCAAAATGTGCTTCGGATTTTTCGATGCTTAGCTCGGGTTTGTGATAGACCAAGTGATGACTAAACCAATACCATCAATAGGGGTGTTGATAACAACGATAATTAATTCCAGAATATTAAGCGTATAAATCCAATCACGTATCAGTTCTTTGAAACAGTAACCAACTTTTTATTTGTCCCGTGCCATAGAACAATTGAATTTCTATTGTGTCTGGTTTTAGAACAACTAAGTCGTTAAATGACTTAATTATTCTAAAACCAGACACAATGATGATGATGCATGAATTCTGTAACCTAAAACAAAATAGTGACGTCATAGTTTCCATTGCCATAGAATTTTCATTGAAAAAAATTGTTTTGACAGTTGTTAAAAAGTGACGGAGTTCTTGGCGGGAAAGTGAAGAGTTATGTCTGCGGTTTTGCTTTATTTTCTAAAATTTGTGTTATGTCGAATATTAATGTAAAATAATGGTGGATTATTAACCGTTAAGAGCCCTCGTCCACGGAGACTTTTTGTAGCGATGCAGTCGCGCGTTTACGAAACGCGCGAAAGCATCGCTACTAACGCGCGTTAGTTGCATTTGCAACGCGCTACAGACGCGATGCCAACGCGCGACTACGCGCTTCAGCATCGCGACTGACATCGGGGAGAGAACGGAGGGAGGGTGGCGCGCGTGAGTGGAGAACCGAGCGTTTGCATCGCGACTGAATCGCGTTTGCATCGCGACTGCATCGCGTTTGCATCGCGACTGCATCGCGTTTGCATCGCGACTGCATAGCGTTTGCATCGCGACTGTATCGATGCGAACGCGCCACAGCATCGCTACAAAAAGTCGCCGTGGGCGAGGGCCCTAAGTGTTTGTGAGTGTGCATGGAGTGTTGGCAAATGAAACAAAACAGTGCAACGGCACTTTTCAAATTTTCTCAAGAATTCCGCGTGAGGACTTAGTAAAGCCCCACATCTTTACTGAGATACTCGAGGGATTGGGGGGTATATCATTTCTCACTTCTCATTTCTATTATCATTCATCATCATCCTATATTAGTAGTTTATGCTACTGTCATATAATGAAGGGTATTAAAACACGAGTGTGAGTTTATGAAACGAGCGCAGCGAGTTTCATAATAGTAACGAGTGTTTTAATACCCGTGTTATATGCAGTTGCATACACTACTTTATCTTCACTAATGCAATTAGTCAAACAACAAGAGTAAAAGCTGACAATAGTTTATTTATAATAATTGTTCAAATTTTGGATGGTACAATTTTGAAAGTTAATGTTAATTATTGATCCAGCAGCTGTAGCGGTCGCGGGGCAAGCAGTAGAGCTCGTAGACGGAGTTGGAATATTTATAATTACTTCATTCGTCTTATTTTCTATACTGTTCAAGATCGTATTTGAGACTTGAATTTCATTCATTAAAGACTCATCAATGTAGCTTTCAGCCACAGTAGAAGACTTCCACCCCCCGTGTCGTTTCAGTGCGGTCAAATCACCACCGCTATCTATGAGAAGGGTCGCTGAGGTGTGCCGGAAGCAATGCCCCGTGTACAAAGCTGGGTTAGGCAGATTCAAAAAACTTGCGATAGTTTTTCCCTGAGCACCAAATTTATTAATACCAGTTCTTTGATCGACGCACTTCCCCGATCTATAGCTCAAGAAAAAGGCAGGGTTTCGACAGGGGGTGGGTCGAAGTTCCATGTATTTTTTACATACGGCATAGCAGTTGCCCGTCACAACGAAAGAACGATCTATTTTCGTTTTTGTTTTCGAAACTTTCACCATGATTGTACTGTCGTCTATGTTAGAGACTTCATCGAACTGGATGTTGTATAGCTCTTGCCTTCGGCATGCCCCCATTATGCCGAAGATTAGTGCAACCTGTAACAATAAACGATATAATAAGCTTGAGGTACATAGCCAAGGCAAAATCTATAATTTATCAAGTAGTAAAGTGTAGGTACCTACTACCTAATTTATACACAAAGCGCTTAAACGGAGTGTCTAGATAACTTGCGTGTGTAGTACGTAAGTACTAGGTAGATTAAATAACAGAACTAAAATACACTTACCTTATCAAAAAGATACAAAATATCTGGTAAATCTTTCAGGAACATCTTTATTTGACCTGATGTAAACGTCAAGGACTTTTTTTCCTTGTGTCCTTCTGAACTGCGTTTCAGGAACGCTATGACTTTTGAATACTTCGTGATATCAATATTGTTGTAGATACTCAGTGTGGACTTGAGCATAGAATATTTAGCCCACATAGAAGATGGCTTGAATTTGTCGGAGAGGTCTTTGAGATACACAAGAATGACATTTTCAGAAAATGATGTAGTTTTCTTTTCGATCTTCCATGCCAAAAAGTTATTATATTCTTTTTCATATAATTTTCTAGATTTTTCTGGCAAAAGATTGTGAGTTACTTTTGTTGCCAATTCTAGAATATCCGGAGGCGTACAAATATCATCGTCGCTGTCCATTTATAACTTTTAATTTGTATTTTAAAAACAAAACACATTGCGAAACATTAAATTCACGCGTACGTGTATTGTCACAGTGAACTTGCCGCCATTAAAATCTAACCAATGAGAGCGCAGCTGCGCGCGCAGGGCCAATCAGGAGCGAGCGCGCGCTGTTCTTTTTTTATTTAATTGGCACAAGATCTTACCAAAGAGTTTTGTGTATGTAAGTTTAGTAGTTTCGACGAAGTTTTCACGTATAACCCAACTGTTTTCAAAAGCCAGCCTAATATCAAAATTTTATACAACTTGTATGATGATTTTGACATAAGGCTCGCCAGGTTAATTGGTCGCGTTTTATTGATGTTATAATGAGATTTTACGATATCGATGTGGATATTATACCATCATGTGAAATTGCTTAAATTGAGTGTTTTGTTGTCTGCGCTATAACAGTAGTAATTATAAGTCAAGTATTGGAAACATAAGTAGAATGTTACAACATTAGTGTAGATAAAGTTTATTACAGTTACCTTTCAATCTTCTCAGAGTTTACTACGAGTAAGTATATAGCAGGCACTTGTATAGTTATTATGTGGTATACCTACTCTCATTTCTTATTTTGTCGACATTTGATTGTACTGGATGTTTGCTATTTTCCTATTTGATATTCCATAGTCAATAATTATTGTTTGACCTTATATTATGCATGAAAATTGTGAATAGTAGATTAATATTCGATGTTTGCCTGTGAAGTTGAAATGAACTGAATAATTAAATATTGAACATGGAACTTTGGTTATCGATATTCACAAAATATGGGACAAAGGAAGGGAACTTTATGGTGACCCATCCGGAAATCGGGTTTTGCGTAGGTTGCTTAGCTTTATATCTCTTACTGCGTTAACGACTTGCTTTTGCCTAAGGAAATACAAATAAAGTGGATGGACAATAATAAAAAATATCAATGCAGAAGTGCTTTGTGGAAAGTGTAGAGAAAGAGAGTATAAATATAATAATATAAATATAATAGTACCTGGATGACCGGTATTTTATTTTCTTGTAATTTTCTAGAAATGAAACCTAGCTAGATCGATTTATCGCCCCCGAAACCCCCTGCACACTAAATGTCATGAAAATCGTTGGAGCCGTTTCCGAGATTCAGATTATCTGTATATAGGTATAGTATAAATAAAAATGAATCGCTAAATGGCAGAACCGATTTGGCTGATTTCTTTTTTGTTGTGTTTGGTGAAGTCTGAGGAAGGTTCTTATGGAGAGAAAAACGTTAAAAATACAAGGAAAATAGTAAAAACAACAATTTTCTTTTCCCATACAGACCACTCTGTCCCCAGCTATCAAACATTTGACGTCAATCAAAACAAAACAAAGGCGCGTTATGATTATCATTGGTATGCCTTCAAGTTAAATATAGGTCAGATTTATTTATTTACGCGCCAAGTCATCAAACAAAAAATATCTTGTACCATAACGACAGGCCAATAAATAACTTTTGATAGAACGAAATCTGTCGTGGCAGCTATTAACATTAAAAAAATCAATATAATTTTGTTTTAGAGAAATAGGGCAGAACAAGGTCTGCCGAGACAGCTAGTATTAAATATACTTATATACAAGAATTGCTTGTTTTCGTAGATTTTCTTGTAATTTTCTAAAATAAAACCTAGCTAGATCGATTTATCGCCCCCGAAACCACATCTGCACACTAAATTTCATGAAAATTGTTGGAGCCGTTTCCGAGATTCAGATTATATATACAAGAATGCTCGTTTAAAGGTATTAGATACACCAACACTACCTAAGCACTTACCTAATACCTACCGTATTATAAGTTGTTGCGATAGGATGAAACGACTGTCTGTCTGCATTTAGTACTGTAAGTACCTGTGGTCAGTACCGAAAGTCACTGATCACATAAAAACTTTGTCAAAGCAACTAAAATCACTAAGCACTAGTCAACTTCTAGTAAAGTTATTATAACATGGTCCTAAAGAGTTCAAAGACTTTTGATGCTGACTATACCTTCTTGGAGTGACGATGAGCTAGCGATTTAGGTATTCCTCGCTTACGTCAACCACGATCTGTCTCCAACACGGATAAACTTAATCGGTTTTAGCAAAGCTTCATTTCCAATTTGTGTTCACGGAGATGTTGCTATATCAGGTAGGCAGGCACGAATGTACCTACTTAATCGAATATAGGCATGTAGCTGCGTCTCTGGTAACTGTTTTAGTTACTGAATATGGGCAGAAAGTTTATGTACTGTGATGTTTGGGGGCGGCGAGAATACATCACGGAACAATACATAGACGAAGATACTTTATTTTACAAAATAAGCGACTTAATACCAGTTGTTTTCTAAGTTGTCATATTTAATAACAAATTATATATTTTTACTAATATGCACAAGAAAGAGCTTAATTGTTTTTGCCGCTGTCCAAACATAATATTGAAGTAGAAAAAGTATGATTCTATTTATTACTTGTAGCAAAAGATTTTATATAAGTTTTGTAACTTCTTCTTCTTCAACTTAAGAGCGTTTACGCCGCACACTAGCGCCACTAATGAAAAAAAAAAACATATCTAGTAATTAGAGATAGAAAATAAATTATGCTCAACAAACTATTTGAATGAAGTAATTTAGCATTTTTACGGCACCTAATGAACACCTCACATGTTATGGTTTAGCTAAATAAGACGTTACGGCCACTTTTAACTATAACGCCATATTTAACTAAACCATAACATATGAGGTGTTCATTAGGTGACGTAAAAATGCTAAATTACTTCATTCAGATACATAGTTTGTTGAGCATAATTTGATTTTCTATCTCTAATTACTAGATATGTTTTTTTTTTCATTGGCGGCGCTAGTGTGCGGCGTAAACGCTCTTAAGAGTCACTCTTGTCAGTGTAGCCTTTTCCGCCAGTCTCTGTCCCAAGCTAATTATTTAATCTCGACCCGATCCGAACCCCTCGTAGAATCTAGATGGGAACGGGATGCGTAATGCCATTCCCTCCAGAAAACCTTTGACGGTGTTTCGTTTCACACATAGCTTGAAGAATCCTTTATGTTTCTCGCCACCCCCATAAAAGTCCGGTGACGCTGAAAATACCAATCAAAGTCAAAGTCAAATCGTTTATTCAATATAAAACTGTACAGGCACTTGTTGACATTCGAGTTCCAACCACGTTCGTGAAAATTTTTCAACACTTTTCTATATTTTTCTTAATATTTAGCTCGGCAAATAGCTCCACTCCACCTGATGTTAAGTGCAAACGGAGTCCAGACGCAAGGACAACTGGTGCAGCGCGAAAACAACGCAGCATCAGTCACCCTCACCCTGCCGGCCCACAAGATGCCTCTTTACGCCTCGTTTATAGGACCCTTGTCATAGGAAGGAGGGAAAACGTGTGCTGGTATACTGTAACTGTACTGTAATTTGTGATTTTTTTGAAACAAAATTTACGTGAAATTAAATGTATCTTTAATTACTAACTCTTTGACTTCTTTAAAAGACACAACGTTCACCTTCTCCTTGATCAGTTCCATCGTTACTAAGTATTTAAAAATATTGTCATTCTCATTCGTTCCCATGACGTGAATAACGAATGACATCATCTACGATTACGCGTGGTAATGGCATATTACTCGTTCGTTCCCTTCCTCGGAGAGAGTGTATATCTTTACATACATTACATACATTAGATACCAAAGCGAGCCTCGTAATCATATTTTTCTTGAAATTTGATTCGCGGCAATTTTGCGGCCGACGTAGACGTGATGGGTTAGAGAGATTTAATATCAACCCTCTACAAATTTAAAAATTATTCTTTGCAAGATTATTTTAAACGTTTTGCTATTGCAATATAATAAATAATCTAAGTACTTGTACAGAACTTCCATCTAATATTTTTACCTTGTCAATATATACTTAAGTTTAGAACAGTAACATAAACACTAGAGCATTATCATTTGGTATAGTAATACCATGTTATAGGCTTTAAATATCTATTAAGTACTTACCTACATTGTAATAAACAGTTAATAAATAATTGATGACTCAGAATTTGTAAGATACATAAAGTATCAGTTTTTAATATAATAAAAAATGCTTACCCTGCACTTTTGTTCTATAATTCTATTTCTACCGATACATTATTGAAGGCAATCATGCGTGAAATGGCTTCTCTGATCCTCTACCGAGTAAGCCTAACCATTTTTCTGTTCACATATATTAATATTCTATTTACCTATTTTTATGAAAATTGATATGAGATGAGATGAGATATGTTATACGAAAATACGAATATGTAGAGTAGAAGATATGGTTTGAATGGAATGCTGATGGTAGCAAGGAAACGATAAACAAACATCTAAGTTAGCGTATAAGTATAGAAAGAACAAAATAGGATACGTATGTCTTATCTAAAAATGTTTCCGTTCTCATAAATAACGATGATGTTCACCAGGAAAACATTGTCAATTCATAAAGGAAACTAAATAATCTTCAACAGATTCAGTGCACTGAAGTCTTCACCACTGTGCTGTGCCTCGAAGTAGAAATAGTAAACTTCATCCAATAACGGGAAAACGTAGTTCCTGAATGTCTAGATTTAGATACAGTTTTCTTACTATTCCGGCTTAGTACGTCTTGAGCACTCGCCTAGTAGCCACTTCCGCTTTGCTTCCTCTCAAATATTCATCCCATTCCAAAATAACTCCGACAGATGTAGGTATGCGACAAAATATCCTTTAGCTATTCTTGAAGTAACGTCGGATACAATTTCTGCTTCCAATCGATTTTCAAACTCAATTTGTGCCGACGACGACTGTTTGCTGTAAAATATAAATTAAAGCAAGTAGGTAAGTTTCAATATTTAAATCTTGATATTCCTCTCGGTCCGCTTCGGAAATCATTGTCATTCAGTCCCGAGACACTGATTAAAATGCATAGCTAACAATAGACTTTGTTCCAGATCAAACATTTTTGTTCTTTGTGTTTATATTAAGGGACAATGATAATGCGAAAGGACTTTCAATTTGCGACATTCTTTGTTCGCTGTGTATTAATTAATGAAGAACTGAGACGTGCTTCCGTTTAAAATATTTATTAAATTGCCGGCTGCGTTTGCGGAAAGATTGTAATTTTAAAGCGAGGCGACAGTTTTTAAATAGTGGGAGTTTTTTGCGAGTGCCCAATGAGAGTGGAGAGTGATTCCGTGACGTTTAGCCCCGGCTCTCGGAGGGCGGAGGGCCGTCTGAGGACGAGCGCAGTGCTTTAATTGTCAGCTTCTGTCCTCTCGCGCTCTGTTGTTTCGTTGAGAATGTTTCGCCTATTAGCTGTCCCGCGCAACTGGTAAACAAACTCTACTACTATTGTTGGAAACTCAAATTTATATCTGGAAGGTACACACTTCATTTGCTAACTTCTAACTTAATAGTCCGTTCTGGTCATGTATTCGGGAGCTCTTAGGCAGTTAGCAAAAGTTATAATGGAGATGCTGGTCTCTTAGGACGTATTTAACTATCTAAAGTCTCTCGCTGTAAGCTACTGATACGTCTTGTTTTGTGTTAATGTTGTGAGAATTTAAAGTAATTTGCCAATGGTGACTTTAAGCCATGGCTTTTAATGATAATGCCACTCACTGTACGAGGTTGTCAACCCTTGATAGGTACCGTCTGTAATAATAGTTTTTTAGCCATAATAATCTATAATCATAATACACAAATATTGTTGCGAACTAATTATGATTCAGATAAAATGTTTTTTTTACGGGTGATTCACGAACCCGCCCTTTACTTTTTCTGAAGATGAGGATATCGCTCAATCTATCGCATTCAAGATAAGATTATTAATGTCAAGCAACATTTTAATTGCTGGATTCTCAGATGAGTGAGTAACTTTTTACAGAGATACTTACTAGAAGAACTGTAGACTTTTGTTTTAACCTTATTCGCTTACACCCAAAAAAGATTCTTGTTTCCCCTTTTGAAATAGTTCGTGATTAAACTGTATCCTACCCCTTTAAACGAAAAACTAGCCTCATAATGAACTCTCGGACGCTCGACTGGTATTTCAAATAAACAAAACACGAATGCCGAGCGTAGACAAACATTTCTATCGTGGAGGATTAATAGAGCTTTCATTTTTTGCGTGCAAAATGTACTAGGTGTTCACTCTCCGAATCAGTCAGTGATGAGCGTGTGAAATGGGCCCGTATAAAACGTCGTATAATATTTTTTGTAAAGTGCCGTACAGAAGGGATAATGTGCGAACGCCGACCGGCAGAAAATAGCACGCTCCCGGCCGCTGGGTCCGACCCTCACACGTCATCAGGAGGAATCTGACGGCTGCTATCAGGCCCGAAGGAAAATAGCCACGCTTTACATATTTAATGCAGTTTGACGACGACCATTTGATACTCGTATCACTGTGCGCACTTTTTAGAGAATGAGGTTTTGAAAAAAGTATATTTGGAAAGGTTACGTGTTCAGGTGTTCTTTAAAATACCAATGATCTTATCTTATATAATGCTGAGTCGAGTCCTATTTGCTGCTGTGGCGCACAACGGTTTGTGTTTTACCCGACTGCTTCAGAAGGAGGGTTATGTTTTTCGAGTGTATGTATGTATGTATGTATGTATTTGCATGTATGTATGTATGTATGTATGTATGTATGTATGTATGTATGTATGTATGTATGTATGTATGTATGTATGTATGTATGTATGTATGTATGTATGTATGTATGTATGTATGTATGTATGTATGTATGTATGTATGTATGTATGTATGTATGTATGTATGTATGTATGTATGTATGTATGTATGTATGTATGTATGTATGTATGTATGTATGTATGTATGTATGTATGTATGTATGTATGTATGTATGTATGTATGTATGTATGTATGTATGTATGTATGTATGTATGTATGTCTGTTTCTTTGGCACGCCCTACAGCCCAAACGGCATGGTGGATTTTAACATATGAGGTGTCGTTAGATTTGTTTTGACTGTGGGAGTGACACTATAAAAAAATCTAAAAAAAAACAAAAAAAAGTAAATATTGGCCGGGTTAGCTAATTCGGGAATATTAGCAGATTTTATTCCCATGTTTAAAAAACTCAAAGAACATGCCTGTCAAAAGTACTAGACGTCAAAAGTACTAGACGTCAAAAGTTTCGTTTTTCCGCCAATTGGTGTATGCGCTATGCTATTTAAAAGAGTAAGGCGTTTTTATATAATTATTTTATGTAGGTTTTGAAATGCGTGGTTATTTACTTAACAAAACCAAAAAGTTTGAAATAAACATTGCTCAAATTGAATTCTGGGATCTTAGAGCTTGTTTTTTTCTTTTCAGTTTTTTCTCTTTTCCAGTTATTTTTGATATAGTTGTTTTAGCAGTCGCCGAAATTATTCAACACTATTACTTTAAATATGATCAGATGTTAATGACGGTAGTTTGTTGACATTGAATGGGCGCCTTTGGCTTTCAAAGTAAAAAGTAAATAGTGTTGAATAATTTCGGCGGGCTGGTTAGAACCACGATAGCTCAATTGGGAGAGCACCTGACCCGGTATGTCAGAAGGGTGCGGGTTCAAATCATGCTCGTGGAAATTTTTTCAACATTTGTGTTTTTGTAATTTGTTCGCAACAAAATTTGCGTAAAAAATTATATAAACATTTTATTTGTTTTTTTAAACAGTAGCAGAACCAGCAGCAAAAACTAGTACCTACAATTAATTATAAAACTTTTTACACTGGTCTTTCCCCAAATACATTGCTTTGAAACCACACCCAATAATTAGCAATTATCGACATTATGAACCATATGTTGGCACATTTCTTCACACATACAATATGTTGCAAACATTGTGCGTGCATTAGTAGCCAAAAATATGTCTTATTTTTAACGAATTCAAAAAATAGAGGAGATTCTCAATTTGACTGTATTTTTTTATAATTGCGCGTCAACCTACGACTATTGGCGGAAACTCTTTAAAAGTAAGTAGTAGGTGAGTAAATAGCCTATGACTGTCCCACTACTGGGCGAAGAATTTCATCATTGAAATGAAACAACTTTTACGGATCTACTCGCGTTTATTTTACACATTACTTATTTAATAAACGCGAGTAGATCCGTAAAAGTTGTTTCATTTCAATGTGTAGTGTTCGCGTAAACTTTAGAAAACAATATTTCATCATTGAAATTAAGTCATCACTCCAATTGATGGGTATTGGAATAATCACCACGCTTGCCAAATGCGGGTTGGAGATCACAAACTCGGGCTATGCATCGAAATATCCGAAACCCACTTTGCCCGACCAGGGAATAGAACCTGGGACCTTGTATCGAGAGCTTTGCTACTCGGCTACCGAGACGTTCGTCCACCGAGGCGGCGTATATTTTACATAAAGGCATATTTTCTTTAGTAAATTCCGGTATTCCTCAAGCAACCTCAGATTCCTACCATTAAAAACGTTTTTGTATCGTAAGCTAGGGTAAACATGGCACTTGAATATCTGACGGTCAATGCATCATACCTAAATAAGGTTGCCAGATGTCCGGGATTTCCGGAATTGTCCCGGAATTTTACGTATTGTCCCGTGTCCAGTAATTCGATCTATTGTCCCGGATTCCGAAAAAATTAAATAATTAAAAAAAATAACAACAAAATATGACATGGCAGGCGGTCATATAATAATAAAAGTACCTATACATTTGAAAAATAAAATGTATTTTCCTAATAAATACAAATATAAAATTAAATATTCCGTAATTTATATTTTTATTTTTTCTTTACATATTCAAGGCCACGGCCCGACATGGAATTGTCCCGGACTCGGTAAGTTCCGATCTGGCAACCTTATACCTAAACCTAGTACCTACATTCTACTGTCATGTTGCAGAAACCAAGACGCCGAGATGACGCCAATTAATTTTCAATCTTAATCATTAAGACATTAGGTCGGCAGCTGTTGCAGGGCGGGGCGGACAATTTGAACCGGTGCCAGGTCTGGGACGTTTTCTAAAGGACTAACATAACATTGAGTGTATTTCTGCGGTAATAACTTTTAGGAGACATTTAAATATACACATTTTAATATTATAATCGCCTTTAAGATATTTGGTTTTGTAGTAATATCCAAAGCAATTATATAGCTATATCAGTTTGCGATCGTCCTCGAAAAGATTCGGCTTTAATTTTGTAGCAACCCAAAGTAATTGTCAATATCATTTGAAACGAGTAACTATTATGTTTACAAAAAAAATTAGTTGATAAAACATATTTTTTAATTGAACTACTCACGACATAAAACAGTATAGATAAGACAATTCACTTTGATGAAAATCATAGATGAGAGATAAAACTGACAATACATAATAAATATGAGTCAGCATTCTGGTTCGTTCTATTTTCCATATAAGGAGCCATTACCAATAAATACATACGGAAAATGTAGAAAATACGCCGACGACAACGATAAATAACGCAAATGTATCGGTGCCGATCATCGGAGTCTTCGCTGCAATACGAATGAGATACAGGCCATGAATAACATACTATATTGGATTATCAAGTTACGAGAATGTTAGCAAATGTGGGGTGGTGCTTCCGTTTGCTGAATCTCGAGATGTCTTCCTTGTCTTAATAGAAACATAAGTTTACTTAAATACATATTTTATTACAAACGAAACGTTTTGACCGAGTAGCGGGATATTAAGCAGTTTGCGTAAAACACTGATGTTATTTATAATGGAACGTAAAGTTTAAAAGAGTATCTTACTACGAGCTACGTCTTACGAAGTTTTCAAGTGATTCAAGAATTTTCGTGTTTGTCCATTTTGGCGCAACTGAAAAAGTTCTTACCATTACCCATGTAAAATTTTAAGTAAAAAGAAAAGTTAGAAGTTTTGCTGTTGGTAAAATTATACTGGTAACAATAATGTTAACTTAACACAACAAATTAAACTTTATTCGCCCTTAAACAAACATAAAACCAATAAAATTTCAGAAAATTGCTGGGCCCGCTTTTAGGTTACTTAAACACACACATGATCAATTATGCTAAACGAAAAAGATGGTTGGTAAGGTAACTTGCCAAGCGCAAGTTGGGAATGCAACCAAAATTATACTAAATTGGTAAGAGTATGTAATGTATCATATATTCTTCCTCATCTATTCTTTACCAAAACTTAGTGACACACAAAGCCTTTTACATAGAAACATTAAGAGCTCGAGAGCACAAAATAAGAAGACTGCAGAAGGTAAACTTCATAACGTAAACCACATAGACACCTCTCACGGACACGGAATCTCGCGACACAGCTGCGCTCGTCCCGCCAGATCCTCTAAATGCCACTACACATTTACAGATTTTTTTATTTTATTGTGAGGGCTAGGGCTAAGAAGAGACCGACGATGGAACAAACTTGCCCAGAAATAGAAAACACTAAACATGCACACAGTTTAGGCCCAAGATACCGTACTCGTAGAACAAGGGTACGACGAACAGGGTTCACACGCGCTCTATACCAGGTACAGACTTGTACCTGGGCGCTTCTCTCCTCTACCACGGCCCGGTCAACCCGAGCCGAGGTCCGAGCCTTTAGAGGCGCCCTCGGGTTGTTCCGCTCCCCGATCCGATCCGAACCCTTCGGAGAATCTAGTAGGGCACGGGGACACGCACTTTTAAGTGTGTGATGCCGTTCCCTCTGGAAAACCTCCGAAGGTGATTCATTTCACACGGCTTGAGGTACCCTTTACGTACCTCGCCGCCCCCAAAAAAGCCCGGTGACGCTGAAAATGTCGTTTGAGGCTATCAGCAATCTCTCGCAAAAAAAAAGCTGCGCTCGGACTGTTTCGAGCTATATGAAGCTTATCTTCTGCAGCATCTTTATTTTATGTCGAGAGTCTCCTAGACTACTTTTTGTCCCGGTCAAATACTATACCCGGGGTCGGCAGGCGATAAATACTTGCTGACAGACTAATTACTTTTAATTATTTAATTAACTACTAGCAAAAGCTAACAGTTCCGGGTTTTAAATATTTTTAATACCTTCATTGTTTCGCAGGTAAAAAAGGTTAAAAAGATAACTAGGTAGGTCGTAGCAACACATTTTCTTCTTTTATTAACTTTGATCAGCCGTCATCGAAAGTTTTAATCCTTTCTTAACAGTATCATCTTCGACACAGTCTATCACTGTTTCGTCTTCTTTTTCCCATAGCCTTCAACTTTCATAATCATCACCTTTATCGTAATTTTTTATTTACATTACATGTCTATACCAAGACAATTGGATAATACCAAAAATGTCTAGTACCGTTTTATTATAAACCGGTATTATGCTAATGATCGTTCATAATATTATTATGTATATATAAATTCTAACAGCGAATATCATGGGGGCTGTTGACAAAATATAATCTGGCAGTCGCGGGGAGATCCAATCAACGTCTCGTGGCAGCGTTCACAGCCGGTCATATTTCATCGTTTGATGACATAGCTGCGTTGTTTGGCGAACTTTGTTTGACTATAGTTTTTCAGCATCGCGTCTCTGTTTGGATTGGAGTTGATTGATATCTGTGTAGCTTTGTATATAAACTCTGTCCAAATTAATTTATTAAAAGTGCTATTTTAACATTTTCAAAGACTTAAAACGGCGTTAAAACTTTTAAAGAAACCATTTAAATTTTTAAAAATAAGGATAGCACACGGAAAAACTTATAAGTTTATGTTTGTACTACATATACGAGTAGAAACAAATATTCATTTACAAATAGTTATTAGAATAATAATTATTAGCAGGGTTATTACCATGTTTTTTGTTTTGTGTATGTAATGAAGTTAACAAGTAGTTAGTTCAAATAAAATAAAACATACATAGCTATGTATTTTATTTATTGCCTACTGAAGCAGTCTTTAGACTATAGGCTATAGGTACAAGCTTAGAGTTGCATTGCAATTTAATCGAGTAAATTTTTATACCCCTCATGTCTTTGGGGGAGGCCTTTGTCCAGCAGTGGACGTCTTTTAGCTGAGATGATGATGATGATGATAATTTTTTTTAACTAGCTCTCGAAGACCCAATATTTTTTGCCCCGTGTTCCAGTAATCCCTAACTATTTGTTCTGCGGCTTTTTTCTTAAAATAAAGGGGCCATCGCCTCCGGAGGCCGTTTCTACGCAGTTTACCAGTGCGTTATAGTGGTAGAGCTGATCTAAGTCTACTGCTAATGGAGTACGGAACCTGCTGCAGACGCGGTTGTGGTCAATCGAGGGCAGTTCTGGTAGATTGTCTGTTCTAACTGGCTGGCGGACTGGCTGCAAGTTGTCATCGCTCCCAATTGGCATCTGCAGCATCCGAGGAGTTGCCGAAATTGTGAGCCGTGTTTTCATTTTCCACTGAAAAATTTGAACGGGCAAAACGCCTACAGCATGCCAAATATTAAAATATGATACAAATACAGCCCAAGGCGATTAATCTGAAGCGACGCATCAGTTTATTTTGCTAAATTAATAATAAAAAAGGCACAGGGATAAATTCTTATTGAGTATTAGATAATGAATAATACAACATTCTCTGTTTTGATAGATAGAATAATATACAAAATAAAATAATAATAAACATAATTACAAGAATATTGTATTTTACTTCTATCAAGGAATATAATTACGAAAACTTCATGATTATGGTTATCATTTAAACCTACCAAGTCGCGTCATTAAAATATTTTGTCTTATTGTTGAAATATCATGAATTCATTTGATGTTCAAAACAAATCAAATCATTTATTGCATAGTACCATTGTGTTATATACCTAAAGGTGGTATATAAACAAAGAGTAATTTTAAAACTTATCTATTTGACCCTGTTAGGGTATTATTCACTGTTAAAAAAAGATATTTCGATACGATTGAATCATTTAATTGTTCCTGATATTCATTCTCCACATTAAAGTTCAATTATAATAGTCAGTAAGATAAAGTTTTACTAGACATTTTTTTTGAGACTGGTTGATTTCTTCTAGTACCTATAATTTATAACTTGTGGAATACAAAATTCTAAATATTAAAAATGTGTAGTGTTAATTCCGCAAAATTTAGTGGAATTAACACTAAGCACATCATTATAATTGCATTTTTGTGTCATGGGTTTCCGCATAAAGCACCTGTTCCATTAATTATTCATTCCCCAATTAATAGTAGCGCAAAAGGCTCGTGGTAGTCGTGGAAAGCCGGTTTTTGCTGATTCGTAGGAATTTCGTCAGTGCAATCTGCTGGGCAAACCTGGACGCCGGCAATCGGGTAATTAAATGAACACTTCCCTAATCGAGTGACGCGCTGAAAGCCAGTCGGACGAAAAATAACATCAAAAATTTGATTTTCAATTTAAACTTCCGACGAGAAATTTATGAGTGAGCAAATTACCTCTTTAATTAAATCTATAGCAGTTTACGACGACGTAAACGAACGCCTATAGGTAGCGCCAGCGGAAAACGACGAAAGGTAAGATTGTCTCTCGAAATCATAAGTATCTTTTCCATTTTATACAAACTAGCAGGGAAACTGAAAGGGTCATAAATCTTTATGTTCATTCCATTTTATTTGAATAAAATAATTGGATTTTCACGTGCTTAACTAGAAATTCAAATAACAGAAACTTCATACTAGCCTTTATTTTAGTCGTTAAATGAAGAAGGAAACCCAACCTCAGTTCGTGGCACGTGCTAAATCGCATTATGGGACTTTCAGCATGAAATATTTGTGGTATTTGTGGTAATATTGCACAGAAGGGATTCAGGTATTACAATATGACACATGTTATTTTATTATTAATTCTAACTAACTTCTTGGATGTCTGACAAAAATTGTTTTAAAGCGATAAGACTGCCATATTGAGACGTTGTATTTTTTTGTTTACTTTTTAATATTTGCTTTATTATCAATGTCCAATAGAATAGTATTTCAGGTTGTAAAATTAGCACTAAATGAGCTGACATGGCGATAATATATACAGACACGACTACCGGAGGCAAGCAAATAAAATTAAGTTTCAATCGCAAAAATGATTTCAGATGGAAACACGGTTCAACGCTCAGAATAATAATAGCTTTAGTTATTGTTCTGAGGTTCAACGTTAGGAAATCAAACTGAAGATTGCTTCCAGCCCATAAACATTTCCTCTGTTTAGAAACACTAAAAAATCACCTTAATTATTAGATACGTTTTTATTAAAAAAGTGTTTATGATTTTGATTGATTTTTGCCAATACCAATCAATTGTAGTGATGACTTCATTTCAATGATGGAGGCCTTTGCCCAGCAGTGGGACAGTTATAGGCTATTTACTTACTTACTTAAGATTTTCGATATATCTGATGTACATAGGTAATAACGCCGAATCGGGTCACAGGGACCATTCATCAAAGTGGAAATGACATTTGCGGCCGATAAATAAAGGTAATACTCGTAGCAACTGATTAATTTCGGTTTATTGCGAAGCCGTTAACGTTTATAACATAGTCTGAGCCTATAAAATAGACTGAGAGAGAGAAAGCAGGATAATATCCCTCTGTTTGCTATGCCCTTACGGGGCGCTAAATTGTTTATTCTAACACCTTTTGTACCTATTTATTTAATTACTTTGTACACCAATGTGGCATGCAATAAATAATTTGATTTGAATTTATCTTCCTACTTTTATAATTTACTAGTTCATGATCGCAAATTCCTCTGTCTTCTAACTCGTATCCGTTTACTATAGAAATAAAAAGATCTTTTTCAGCAGACGTCTACCCAACTTAGCTGCAAAGGAGATTGCGCATTTTTGTATGGCGCTCGGGGACGAGCTCAGGATTTTTGTACATCGACCAAATAAGCATAAAAATATTGCTAATTTAACGTGCTTTAAGGAATTTTTTATTTAAAAAAATCTGAATCTGAAATCGGAGCTGAAAAAACCCGATTGAATAAGAAACATACATCGATTTAGAATACCTAGATACACCAACAACGCCTCACACGCGGCTTGAATCAATTGTGCTAAAAACGCGTTCTAGCACAATTGCACTCGTAGTCGCGCGCCGATCACCGTCAAGTCAACATGCCTAAGTGCTCCGTGAAAAAGTGCAAAAATAATACTTCAAATAGCTTAAAAAGGATGGGGTTTCGTATTTTTGCTAAGTATTCATTCAAGGTTTCATAATGTAATGAATTTGTGGCTAAATTTACCTTCTACCTAAGTAAAAAAAAATATTTTTCTAAAATAGTTTGAATAAATCGCTTACGCGGTTGTCCCTTTCCCTCGCGTGACGCTATTCACGTGTTTAAAGGGACGAAAGATTCATAAAAGTAGAACATAATTAAAAACCAAATATATAGAGACGCCTGTTTAGTTTTTTTAAAGTTAGTTTTGTAGTCCACATCTTTTGGCGGTATGTTGGTATGTTTCTATGGAATTAAAATTAATAAATGTTTTTCAGCTACTATAATAAATACTCAGATCAAAGCGAAAATAAAAATTATATAATAAGTACTGTACCTACTGTACTTCTACTGATATTTGTCAAACATTATTTTTTACACGCTTTGTATTAACTTGCAATGTATATGTACGTACATACTTACTTACATACATATGTATGTAAGTATGATGTACGTAAGTATGTTTGTATGTATGAATGTATTTTGTTCAGGTCAAATCTTGCAAATGAATTTTAAAGCAGTTATCCTCCTCAACCGATTGAGCTTTTTTGCAAACATATAAAGTCCATTGAAAATGTAATATGTTGGTACCATCTAGCTGGTCTGATGATGGAGACAGAAGGTGGCCATAGGTAATGACGTAAGCTGCAGTAGGCGGACAGATTATTGTGAAAACAACGATCGTTGGCCTAAGTTCGGTGACCGCATTAGGTGAACGAAATAATGTAATTGCCATTTTGGCCATGTTGGTGGTTTGTGTTATGCGTGATTTATACCTAATTTGCAATGAATCTGAAAAGATCATCAGGCACTATATTAAAATAAGTGGCGGAAGTACACTGTTAAGGCGGTATAATGGTAAATTTTTTTACGATGCAAATACTGCGATGTCTAATGCACATGAAGCTATTGAAAAATACAGATGCTCATACAAGTGATCAATATCACCATATTTATAAACTGACAAAATCAGCAGTTCAGAAATATGTGGATGTGCATCTGCATTATATTTGTAAAAAAGAAAACATAGTGCAACTAGCATTACAACAATTTTACAAATTGTACAATACGTACATGAAAATAATTTTGTTAAACACGACTCCACTTACTCTATTCCTACAAGAGGCGGAGATCGTTAAATTTTACGACTTTCGCGATGATCGCATTTTGTAATGTCACAACCGCCTAACGCGTGCAATACAAATAAAACCTTATCTGTGGGGAATAAAGTTGTATTTAATTTTTATAAATATGGTCTTAGCACATTATGCGTTTTTAAATTGTCTACTATACACGTATACTTACAACTAAGCGAGTCGGGACACTTTTTCTACGTGAATTTGTAGGTGACGGTGTATCTAGGTATTCTAAATCGATGGAAACAATATAAACTTTATGTTCTTTGTATAGGCGTCATACAGACAAGCAGCACTTTGCTATCGAACTGGAAACGATAACGATATCGTCGACCTCGCAGTTTTATACATAACTAGCGGCCCGTCCCTGCTTCGCACGCGTTTTGTGGTGTATAATTAATTCGATATTTCGATAATATCAACATTCTTTGGTGGTTTGATATAAATAGCCTAATATAAAAAATATAAATAAATCCTCAACTATTGAGAACCGGCTATCTTTTCTCTAGCTTTTTTTCGTATAAACCGGATGGCCTTAATCATCAAAAAATGTAAATTTATCCGCCTTACAAGGAGTAATAGTTCCTATACTCCGTTGTACCCTATAAATGGTGAAACATTAAAAGAGGTGGGTCATATTCGGGATCTTGGTGTACATCTCGACAAAAAGCGCTTTCATATGCATTCAAGTGTTGGGTTTTGTTATCAGAAATAGTAAGGAATTCAAAAGTCATCTACAAAAATTTTGCTGTTTAACACGCTAGTGCGTTCACTTCTTGAATACTCCAGCCAGTAGGCTTAGCCAAAGTAACATTAAGAAAACGATAGCGAAGTTCGAAAATAATAAAATGTATGGGATTGACATAAGCCGCGCTAAATCACGTGGTCAATCTTATGTCAATCCCATACATTTTATTCTTTTCGAACTTCGCTATTGTTTTCTTAATGTTACTTTGGCTACCGCCACTGGTCTGGTCTCCTTTTTACGATATTCACATTATGCGGCTTGAGCGAATACAGAAGAGATTCTTGTGGCACTTGACCTATCAATGTGGTAAAGCTAAGACTCTTGCGACTTATGGGGAGCGTCTTTCTTTCTTCGGCCTGTTTAGTCTGAACCATAGAAGAACCCCGTTGGATCACCTTTTTTTGCATAAATTAGTCAATGGGAACTTAGATTGCCCCCAGTTGCTGCGGGAGTTAATCTCAAGACCGTTTGCGCCGCACACTAGAGCCGCCAATGAAAAAAAAACATATCTAGTGATTAGAGATAGAAAATCAAATTATGCTCAACAAACATAAGCATAATTTGATTTTCCATCTCTAATTACGAGATATGTTTTTTTTTTCATTAGTGGCGCTAGTGTGCGGCGTAAACGCTCTTAACACTCCATTTAAACTGCCTCGTTATTCTAAGTACAACCCTTTCTCCACCCGATTGTGTAATATCAACGCTGCCCAATGTTCTGCCTTGAATAGAATGCAGAATGAGTACAAAAGTTTTTCGAAGCAAGATGAAGTTGACATTTTTGCAAACAGTTTGCAAAATGTAAAGGCCTGATTTTGGACTCTTTCGTTAATAGTTAATTAACTAATTCTATTTTTTATTAAGTTTTATATATGTCGGCGGCGAGGCTGGTTTGTAGTAGGACGGTCGAGCAAACTCGGATTCGTCGATAACACAGTTCATCTTGGATCTTCAAAATAAAGACGCAGTCGTATTCCTTACAGTCACTTTAATGTTATTTTAATATCACAATTACAATATTTAGAAACAGTTTCCTGATGCAAATGGATTTTAGAAACGAAGTGAGTTCTGCGCGTGCGTACTCTCCCACCGCTCCCGATCGAATGTCCAGTCCGTTGTCGCGCCAAGCCAACTGACGTTGACGTTTCGCGCACCATAGAGCATAGGCTGCGCAGACCACACTAAGTATAGACTATACTTGTCGTTTCTAAGCGATGCCTAGCGCCACGTCTCCGACATATATTAAATTCAGTAGGTGTATAGTTTATTAAGTTTTACGTCTATAGATATTTGATATTGTTTGCTTTTTTCAGTTTTATTGTTATTGTTTTTTTTTCTGATACGTTCACCAGTGCATGTCGTGGCGACCTATAATTGAGACAGCATTTAGCTTTAAGATAAAAATCATTGCTTCTTTCTTGTTTTAATGTATGTCTTGTTGGTTGTTCTATTTAAATAAATAAATAAATAAATAAACACTACAACGCGATTAACAAACAAGCAACACTAACAAGTCCTACCAGTACCACGAATCATACAGAGTACACAAACATGAACTTTCCCGCTGGGAATCGAATCCGGGACCTCTGGCTTTGAGACCGGTGGTCTTAAACACAAGACCACAGAGGCGCTTACAATCTATAACTCAAATCAAGTCTCAACTTGTATTATTTTATAGATATGCGGCGAGCACTGTTCAGTGCCATACACAATTAAAATTCTATTGTGTCCGTATGCATGCACAGCAGACAACGACGGATTAATTAAAAACAATTGCAAGATTAGCTGTTTCTACAAAAACTTTCCTAATTCGACCCGTAGTAGGGGTGCTGTTGTAGGTACTAGCTGTTCTTCTGAGCTGTTCCTCGTGATAAAGCGGAATGCATTGTTCAAGTTCGAAGATTCTAACGGCTGGGTTTATTTATACTACAATGTTAGGTATATGAAATACATTCATTACATATTTATCTTAAGTAGCGTAAAGATTGCACCAAATTATAAATTCCTCTCCGTCATTTGGCTGGTTTCACGCACGCACAACTATAATAGTTGATTACTTTTATTTTAAATATTTTGTTATATACTTCATAGGTTTAATTAATATTTTTGATTATTTAAAATAAATCAATTTATCCTGAAGTAACTATGATTAACATTTTTAACGCAACAAATACCTACCATAAATCATTGTTCACATATTTTATCTGTAGTTTCGAATGTTCCAAAATCAAAATTTCTTGTGAAATTTAATAACTGTCTATCTGAACCTCACAGGTAAAGCTTACAACAAGTATTCAAGTTCAATATTAATTAATTTTGAAAATGGAATTCGAAACGTGCGGAATACGTAGGGAGGGACCTCAGTTAGACGGGAAACATTTTTCCATCAAAGGTAGCGTTTGGTTTTACCTACGCATGTCTCTGCGTGCGATTTTAAAAATAAAAAACGTTTTGCAGCAATTTTTATCAGCTTTCTTTGAAACTAAAGTAAATTATACATTAGTAACATTTTTCCTTTTTGTATCGAAAGTATATCTTGTGTACTTAAAAAGTTATTGCAATTTTAAAAGTGTGATACCTACTTAATTTTGCAGGCCAGTGTAGTATAAAATATTATGATTTTGTTCGATTCTTAGGTTAATTTCTATTGTACATATTAATCTGTTACAGACTTTTCCCTCGTATCCAAAGCAACGCGTTGAAAATTGGTGGCAGGCAGACACTATTATACAAATCAATGAAAAATCTTACCTGGCCATCTTTATCTGCCTGTCGTCGCTAGCACAACAGATCTTCTCAGGAATGCCACGATCTTGTAATAAGGATTAGCTTAGTGATTTGTATTGGCCTAAATTATATAAAGGCCCCTCAGCATCAGTATGCCGGGCGGCCGTCACCCGCCTTTTATTGCGCCGCGCTTTCCAATTACTCGGGAGATGGGGTATTTGCGCCCGATGACGTCGACTTGTTATCTCTGAAACGAGTGCAAGGGTGCTCTGAATAAAAGTCGACGTTTTCAACAGGCTGTTTGAATGTATTTTGTCTCATTTAGTTGAATGTTTTTCGCTTTAGTTTTGTTAGAACAACATAATTGAAATAAATATTATGTTGCAAAAGTTTAAATAAAATAAATAATCGGAAACTACTATAGTTTTGTCTCATTGGCCCACACCATTAATATTTTAGCCGTCTTACGAGTAATGTGGATTGTAGGGAATACTTTTATATTTATTTGAAGTTATTATCAACTTTTCCGTATCAACAATATAAAAGTATTTACAATTATACACGGGAGATGGGGTATTTGCGCCTGATGACGTCGACTTGTTATCTTTGAAACGAGTGTGAGGGAGCTCTGAATAAAAGTCGACGTTTTCAACAGGCTGAATGAATGTAGTTTGTGTCGTTTAGTTTTATGTTTTTAGCTTTCGTTGTGTTAGAAACAACATAATTATTGGGAACTACTATAGTTTTGTCTCATCGGCCAATGCCATTAATATTTTGAGCCGACTTGTGTACAACGAGTGATGTGGATTGTAGGGAATATTTATATATTTGTTTGGACTATCAAATTTTTCCGTATCAACAATATAAAAGTATTTAATAATAGACGATAACGCGCTTTCCAATTACACTGGAGATGGGGTATTTGCGTCCGTTGACGTCAACTTGTTATCTATGAAACGAGTGCAAGGCTCTCTGAATAAAAGTCGACGTTTTCAACAGGCTGAATGAATGTAGTGTATGTCATTTAGGTGAATGTTTTTAGCTTTCGTTGTGTTAGAAACAACATAATTGGTAACTACTATAGTTTTGTCTCATTATCCCATGCCATTAATATTTTGAGCCGACTTATTTACAACGAGTGATGTGGATTGTAGGGAATACTTATATATTTGTTTGAAGTATCAACTTTTTCCGTATCAACAATATAAAAGTATTTACATAATAGACGATAACGCTACAATAATAGCACAATAATACAATAATACAATAATAATACATAAATAGGCTGTAACCGTCACAAAAGTATTTTTAGGACAAAAGAAAAGAAGCATTAGCTCCAAAACTCAACAAAGTTGAATAAAGTAGAAAGGCCTAAAAGTCTGTGTCAGTTCAAAGTAAAAAGACATAACCAACCAAGAACCATAAATTGAACGGTTTCTACACAGGCATAAGTGCCATACTAAATAAAAAGTCCCCAAACCTTGTTGCTTACATCAAAAAAAATTCAAGTAAAGAGCTGTCGCCTAGGGGGTAAGCGACTAGTGTAAAAACACACTATGCCGAAGGTACGCGACCGAAGTTCCGCGGCTGATTTTACGTTCCGACGTATTCGGCTGATATGACACACCATAAGTGCCGAACTTACGCCCCGCCCCCGGATCTTCGTAGGCAATCGAAACGAACTTCGGTCGCGTATAATGTGTGCTCTATAGAATAAGTTGCCGCTGAACTTACGCCCGACCGAAGTTAGGCTGCACGCTATAACGCAACGTAATTTCGGTATTATGTGTCGTCAGTAATTGAAATAGCATTGCAGGCGTAATCATGCCGAACTTCAGTCGCGTAATTTCGGCATAGTATGTTCCTACACTAAGACTCATAGTAGAGACATGGGAGTAAGCGCATTCGAAAGAGCAGAAAATTCAAGCTAAGATGGCATTCATAACTCATTTTCGACCTATGTGTCGCTTATCCCCAGAACTTATTAAAGAAACAGACTTTAGTAAAGAAGTCATCAGAATCATTCTTATCTTTTTAACCGTGATGTATAACGTGTATCAGTAAGGTGTGGTCAAAATGAAAAGATCCAAAGTGTATCCGATCTAGATCTTATATGTTGTTTTTACTTAGACATAATTAATAGCTTTAATTTGTCATGCAATTTTAAATTTAATATTTATATAAGTGAAGTCATCCACATAAGGCTCGCATAAGCAAGCAGCAGCAGTAATAAAGCATAAATGTAAGATTACAAAGGTTACTAAACCACTAGGGCTGTAACTTATTTATTTTGATGTGACGTCACAATAGAACTATATACTCGTAATTAAAAATTGCATAACAAGTTAAAGTCAGTTCCTAATTATGTCTGCATACAAGATATGGATCGGATACACTTTAGATCTTTTAATTTTCACCACACCTTTCTGTTACACGTTGTTTAAAGATATGTATGTATATTAAAATAATACGAGTATAACCACAAAAAGATCGAACTGTAATCTACCTTGACGGAAAATCATAAAATGGCAAACAGTTAACCGTCTACAACCTTTCTTGCCGTCTGGTTTTACTACTATTTAGATTAATTTACGAGTGCTAAGTGTATGATGTGAATTGCTTATAAAATATTATTTACTTAGGGTGCCTAGTGTGAGTTTTAGTTACTATCCGTATTCATTCGATTACGTTTACGAAAACAAAAATTAGTATGGCATTGAAGCAGCGCCTCCTGGCGGCATACGAGAAGAGTTAAAATTTTGCCATACAAATTCGTTAACGTGATCGAATGGCGAAAGAAACTCGCACTAGGCACCCAGTATTCTATTTTGTTTATAATACGACGTGATATTCCGCAAAGACTTTTTTTTCTTTTAGTTGATGGCTTCGTGCGATTAACACATTTAGCCAGTGTCAAAGTAATTTTCCACCAACCCCTCGAGTATCTCAGTAAAGATGTGGGGCTTTACTAAGTCCTCGGGCGTACTTCTTGAAAGAATTTGAAAAGTGACGTTGCACTGTTTTCTTTGATTCGCCAACACTCATGCACACTCACGAATACTAACGGTTTATTAACCGTTTATCCACCATTATTTCACATTAACATTCGACATAACACAAATTTTAGAAAATAAAACAAAACCGCAGCTACATGGCTGTTCACTTTCCCGCTAAGAAACCTCTCCGCAAAGACTTTTTTTTTTTTTTTAGTTGATGGCTTTGTGCAATTTGCACATTTAGCCAGTGTCAAAGTAATTTTCTTACAAGTAATACATAAATAAACAATATTTCCTTATATGATGATGATGAATGATATTAGAAATGGGAAGTGAGAAAGGATATACCCCCCAACCCCTCGAGTATCTCAGTAAAGATGTGGGGCTTTACTAAGTCCTCACGCGAGCTTCTTGAGAGAATTTGAAAAGTGACGTTGCACTGTTTTGTTTCATTTGCCAACACTTATGCACACTCACAAATACTTAACGGTTAATAATCCACCATTAATTCACAATTATATTCGACATAACACAAATTTTAGAAAATAAAACAAAACCGCAGACATGACTGTTCACCTTCCCGCCAAAAAACCCCTCCGCAAAGACTATAAACAATACTTACATATTTTAAACAAACGTATAAACGCCCCGCAAAGGAAGACCTCATATCCAGCCGGACTCAGTAAAGAGGTTTCATGTGAAGGCATAAACTCATTCGAGGCAGAGATTTTATAGCGGCATTGCATTGCTACCAAACTTACATGGGCTAGCCGTCCAAGTTAGGCACGACATCGGCTAATGGGTCTGAGACGGTGACTGATTGTGTTTGTTGGTAAACAATTAATTGAACTATAATTTGACGTCTGAGTATATCAAAACCTTCACTTTCTCCTTAGTTCTTTAGGTCATGTGGTTGATTCTTATTAAGCACAGAAGCGACTAATCATGAATGTTGTTTATTTGTAGATGACATCTCTATTATTGTGACGACTAATAAGAATAATTTTACACTGCGTGACCATGAAAAGGACATGAATTATACTATTGATAACATTATGAAATGGCTAGAGAATAATAATTTAAAAATTAATTTACTTAAATCGAATTATATACAATTTAATCAATCAATACATTCTAAATACAATTTTAAATTAAATATTGATAAAATAGAGGAAGTAACACAAACCAAATTCTTATACTATAAACCAAAACATAAACTGGAAACACCATGTAGAAAATTTATGCAAAAGGGTTAATCAATTTGTATACGCTCTCAACAGAGTAAGTAAGGTAACTAACAGGGAGACAACAGTAACAACCTATCGCACATATGTAGATTCTATATTACGATACGGATAATATAGGGCAATAGCACAGACGCTAGCAAAGCATTTATCGCACAAAAAAGATGTATCAGGGCTATCTGTGGTATCCCACCTGATGAATCCTGTCGACCATATATATAAAATATACGTAAATATAAATTATATACGTGGCTTATGGATAAAAACTTTTATTTACTTTTATTAATGGATAGGTATTTATGAACAAAAAGGTACGTTTGTGTAACGGATCGTTGTGATTTATTTTAAAAACAAATATAATTTGTTTATTCTTATTTGTTTTAATATACATTATGTAATATATATTTGGTTATACTCGTATATGTATCACATATTTTATAATTATTTGTTATTTTTTGATGTGTAATATCTTTCCGCTGGCCTTCTAATATATACAGTTTGTGGGAGTGATTTTGTGAAATGTGACGGAAGTTGGTGTAACAGTGTAACAGGAAGTCGGAGAAGCGCGTAAGCACGCCCAATTTGTAAA
This sequence comes from Eudonia lacustrata, assembly GCA_947562085.1. Taxonomy (NCBI): domain Eukaryota; kingdom Metazoa; phylum Arthropoda; class Insecta; order Lepidoptera; family Crambidae; genus Eudonia; species Eudonia lacustrata. The sequence goes on along the minus strand of OX387312.1, from coordinate 18,203,149 downwards.
TTTAAAATCGATATTATGAACATGCCATATTATTATCATATGTGACATATTGTGTCATTTGACTATCAAAGGTCATTTTGATATGTCAATATCTTCTAGTGAGTATTTACTGCATTTATTTTATAGTTATAAAATGATGTAATACCTGGCCCATTTTTTTCAGAATATAATGTTAAAATTGCTTATTACTAAGGTGAGATGTCAAATGTTACACATCATAATATGCAACTACGGCTAAGGCTCGCTCGTTTTTTAAAATATTAAGTGTACTGCACGAAACATTCTATAGAAACCTTATAGAAACCAATAACCATCTCTCACTCACACTTCGATTAAATTCGCAAGTAAAAAGTCACAAATTGAACGCTTTGTCAACACATAAAATAGCTATTCAATATATCTCGAGCATATGGCCTAAATGGCCTCGTAAACGGTGTCGTTGTATTTAGCACCACCGCGCATAAAAATATTATTTCGCCATACAGTACACAATAAATTGTTGCGCGAAGATTTATCTGTTACGTTCATCCGGATGATCCCGTGGGGAGAGCCGGTAAATTATAAACAAGGTTACTTTATTCTGTTTGTCCTGCTAAAATGGCCGACCGAGCATTTTCTAATCTACGTGTGTGTCGTTCGTGATAATACGGTTTCATTTGGGGCCGTTTAATAGTTTTCCATTGTCTAAGGTTGCTGTTCTCTGCTAACAACAATAAAAAGAATAACAAAATATTTTTTTTATTAAAGAAGTATTTTTATAAAAATTCTGCTTATCCTTTTGATTTCTTAAGTAGGTATCGTTTTTTATTGTTTACAAAAGTAAACAATCGGGAAATCTGTTCTGGAACCAGGTGTCGAGACGTGAAGAGAATATTTTAAAAGTTCTTAGTGTAAATGTTTATATAATTTTTAACGCAAATTTTGTTGCGAACAAATTACAAAAACACAAATGTTGAAAAAATTTCCACGAGCAGGGTTTGAACCTGCACCCTTCTGACATACCGGGTCAGGTGCTCTTCCAATTGAGCTATCGTGGTTCTAACCAGCCCGCCGAAATTATTCAACACTATTTACTTTTTACTTTGAAAGCCAAAGGCGCCCATTCAATGTTAACAACTACCGTCATTAACATCCGATCATAATATTTTTACAAATACTAAAGATCAGTTAAGAAGTAGGCAAGCTATTTATAAATGTTTATATAATTTTTAACGCAAATTTTGTTGCGAACAAATTACAAAAACACAAATGTTGAAAAAATTTCCACGAGCAGGGTTTGAACCTGCACCCTTCTGACATACCGGGTCAGGTGCTCTTCCAATTGAGCTATCTTTCACAAAAATGTAAATAAAGTAGATATGAGTACAATGTAAAAAAGTTGTAGATTATCATACAAATCGTGGGACTTTCTTTCATAAACTAAACAGTTTTGTTTCATCAAAATGTATTTTGTTACTTTAAATATCGAAAATCTTATGAGCTTTCCTGGATTTCATTGAAATTATTGGGTACGAATGGTCGATCAGTGACACAATGAGACAAAATTACACACACCATTAACAACGATTAAATTAAATTAAATTAAATATTTTTTTTACTTGTGTAGAGGTACATAGCGTGTTTATTTCCACTATGCTATCATTATTTCCTAAAAATGTATTGAGAATTTCCAAGATTTTGACAGGAATATAAATAATAGCTTAAAATATGTTGCAACAGATTGACAAAGGTGAAAAATAACAGTGTATTCTTTAAACTTCATAAAGTTTAAAGAATACACTGTTCTTTTTCACCTTTGACATATCAAACCAGCTTAAATTTTCAGTATTTTATGAAGGTAAGTGAAGAATGTGGAGCATTTCCAATTTCATTTTTGTACGGAGTGACGCGAGGTAGGGCTTATTGGCAGCGCAAAATTGTGATAGATGGACGAAATGGACCATGACGTGGGCGAAAAAAGAATAAATTTATAAAGGTCGTGGGGATAACAAAACAATGTGGGCCAAGAAAAAAGTTCCTTCACTTTTAACATATCAGGCTGGAAAATATGATAATAATTTTATATAAATATATAAAGTGAATACCTAATCGAAATGGGTCACCATAAGTCTAAATCCGCCGTAGTACAGAAAGTTACTCGTGTACTCTTTGATTGATTCGCAGAAGTTTAGTGTTCTGTAATACGAGCCTCAAACTTGCTCCAACCAATTATGGATTCGATTTTAGATTTAATAGCAAAACAACAATTCTCCTTCTCTTTTTTTTTAAATCTCTTTTTTATCTTAAATCTTACTCTATCCTATCTTTTACTGTCGGTAAAGAATAATGCTACTTACATTGACTTTATAGCGACATATTTATATACAACTAGCTTTTTGTTCGCGGCTTTGCTCACAAGGGCTACATGACTTGTGTTTGTTCGTAATAAAAGCCAAACTTATTAAAGGTAAATATCATAAGGGTATAATTATTAAGGGTTAGACAACTAAACATGTCACGTCATTTCAACATTAAGTTTTCCATTTTGTATTATTAAAAAGCCCATCCATGCGAGCTAGAATTAGTAAAAAATGTAACAAAACAAAACCGCGTAATAAAAATCACTCTATATAACTAATTTTGGTCCGTTCTGAAACCTCCTGTACAAATTGTGTTCCCCTACCTAAGGGATCGTTTTCCAAAAATCCTGAAACTCTTCGTAATTTCTAACCAGGCCCAATAACGAAATTTAAGGAATGACAGAATTCCATACAAACTTTCTACCCCTATTTCACATCTCTAGGGGAGGTTTTTCGAAAAATGCTAAAACACGTCATTCTTTAATTTTGTTGAAAAATCTAAAGATCGATTAAAACATTCATTTTGATAGTTATTACTTTAAAAATAACGATTTCCGCAAAAAAAAACCTTTTTCCCTTTTTTACTTATTTAAAGAAAAATAAACAAAATTCCTGAGATATGTCATTCTTTGATTCTTTTCAAAAACCCAAATACCAATTTTCATGTATTTAACCTCAAAACTGACGGACTTTCATACAAACTTTCACCCCATATTTGACCCCTTTAGGGTGTGTTGTTGTGGCATGTCTTAGTGGCTGCATGGTTATGTCACTCAATTAACCTTAAGTCCAAATTTTGTCTAATTAGCTTCAGCGGTTTAGGCTCGGTGATGATGAGTCAGTCAGTCAGGACAAGTCATTATATGTATATAGATTGTTGTGGCTAGCCAGACGGAGTTAAAACAAGCGCTACCACCGCCAAATCAACTCTAAACGTATAGAGTGAGACCGGTGCCGGTGGTAAGTATCACTAGATCAGAGAGGTGGTGAAAACAAAACATTCGGTGCACAAACTTACAAAGAAAAGCTGTTTTAAATATACCTGCAATCTATACCGACCTAGATGCATTACCCAAGAAAAAAATTAAATCCTTTTAATTAATGGAATCAGGCGTTATTTTGCGGAAATCCATAGTACAAAAAAAAAAAGTAATTTAAATAATATGTAGTGTTAATTCCGCTAACTCACTCGTTTATACAGCTTGGATGCAGTACGCATGCACCGCCCTCCCGCCCGCAAAAAGTATGCACATGCTCTCAAACAATGCGTGCAAGCGAAAATGCACACCAACACTGATACCCGATATTTTTAAATCCTTTTATATGAAAAGGAAAATCTTTTTTTTTATTTTGTACTTTTCATGTTGTAATTTAAACTTTTTGAACCCGGAAGCTCAAAACAACTTGATCGTCTAAAATTTTGAAGGTTATGAAGTTAAATAAACTAGGCCAACCATGTATAAACAAACTTACTACCAGCCTAATTATATTTTGGTCATTCCCCAATGGCCAATACTGAATATTTAATTTTAAATACCAATCTTTACTTTCATTTGAATAAAGAGGGACGAATAAAGGAAATTATTACAAAAGGCATTTGTTCTTGACTTATTTAAATTTGTATAGGGGTGGTATTATGAAAGTATTGGGGTTTGAAGAAATGTTCGAAGAAGTAGGTCAAAGCTTTTATAGAAAATGTCGAAACTTTAAGTTAATGAGTTTATTAATGTACCTACTTGGTCAATTGTATAAAATAAGCATACAATAAAATTGACAATATTATGAGGAGACTTTGTTTTTTGAAGAATGAGAGTAACTCTTTGATTTTATTCTTTTACAGATATTTTTTTTAAATCTTTTTTATTTAATAGCGAAAGAAGGTGGAAGCGCCCGCCGTTTACTCAGAATGCTAAACTACTTAAGTCTATCTCTTTACTGACGGAACACAATAATGCTAAGTACTTGCATTACTAACTAGTGGTCGCCCAGTGGTCGAAATTCGCGCGTGATTTTATAAAGGCTGCACGGATTGTATCCTAAGCAATGAAAAATTAAAAAAGATAGAATGTAAGATTGGATTGACATTGACAGATTTCGGCCGCTCCTCTTCCATTTTGAAATTTTTGAAAGAGTATGCGTGTGTGTCAAATACATGGTAGTGTGTGTAATGTTTGTTTTATTGATTTAATGTATTTTTTATGCATAATTTAAAAATAATAATAACATTCTGTACTCCTTCTCTATATAAACTATAAGTGTGCAAAATTTCATACTCCTTCGTCCGCGCAATTTTTGGTAAAAAGGGGTACAAAGTTTTTGCTTCACGTATTAATTTAGAGATATTATAAAGAGGAAAGCTTTGTATTTTTGTTTGTAAAGAATAAACTCAAAAACTACTTGACCGATTTAAAAAAAAATGTCACCATTAGAATGATACATTAGCGCTGAGTAATATAGGCTATATTTTTTACTAGAAAAAAGCCTGATAAATAAATAGAAATACGATTTGTTTGTTTTATTGTCATAGAAACTGTTAAAACGTAGGTACACGTAAGTAGTCCACCGGGTCAGCTAGTTCTTTATATTTAACATTCGAGCGAGCGCTACAAACTTTAGAACAAGAATAACCTTTGAGTGAAATCGATCCCAGGACCTCTGGGTCTAATCACTAGACCACAGAGGCGGTTAAGGATCTCCAGCATAACCAAACCATGCTCTTAAGGTGCGGAAAGTTTCACCTTGTATACATCTCAATTTGTAACTAATTGGAGTACAAAACTCAAACAAAGCAGCGTGTTATGGAAGCTAATTTTCCTTTCGATAATAATTCAGGCATGACTCAGATTGTTCCCTATATGCCAAAGTATATTATACAAAAGTCATCCAGGGGGAGCCATGTTTTACCAAAGTATTGTATCAAGGCCAAGTAGCTTCGATTTGTGCCGTTATTGAGTATCGATTTTTAATTTGGTTTGATTAAAACTGTTCGTGTTCTTTGCCTTTTTTGGAAGTTTTTCAAGTGGTTGATGAATATTGCTATAGGTTTGTACTGTGGTACGCGAAAAATGTCTGACTTAATAAAGAAGTCGTACGACTTCTCTTTAGCTACTTCTAGCAACTGCTAGCTCGTACGTTTCTACCGATACATATTAAGTGAAAAAAAGGTTGGGTATGATAAACTATGTACTTACGAATCCACGTAAACATAGTCATGAAATAGTATGTGTACTAAGTACAGAATACTTAATGTGCTGCTAGGTACGGATCACAAAGAGGCAGCCAAAAAATCACTCACAAATTCTGCAGACGAAATTGAACTTTGCTATGGCAATTGCTCTTTTACTCTGACGTTCGTTGGCATCAGTGACTACCGGTCGCATGCCCCGAGGTCCCAAGTTTGAACCCAGCGGACGGTACCTGCATATTGTACCTACTCGATTTGGTTGTAGGGCTTGTTGTAAGTCCAATTGATCTTAGTATCGGAACACAACAGTATGGCTAATAACAACAATCTTAGTAGTATTGTTGTGTTTCGTTCGACAGTTAATGCCACTTTGTGTCCGACTTTCTGCCTTTATTCAGAACTTACCATAAAGTGTGATGAAAAAAAACCAAGGAATAAGCATACTAATATCACGGGTAGGATTGACGTTATTAAACTAAAAAAACAAGAAGAAGACAAGAAAGTAAACGAGTTTAAAAATTAGACATTTAAGTAATGACTAACGTATTCTGCATGTAATTCCCGCGCTTTTACGCAATATGGGTCAGCGGAGTATGAATGTGGAAGCGTCCAAAGGCTCTGGGACTCGCCACCGTCTATAGGTGAGCATTCGTTCACTCGATAATAAGGTTAACGAGGTGGCTGGGCTTTAACGAGAAAAGGATTGCGCGTTTTTATTTAATCAAAAGAGGCAGCCGAGAGAGAAATTGTAGCGCTGTGCCGCTGTTGCTGGGGCAAAAACGATTGCCTAGTTAGACATCATTGGAATAATCACATTTCTACGAAACCACTCCCACAAATTATTGTATATATAGAAGGCGTGCTGATCTCACTGTTACGGATCACATTGTGACGACCCTACTTCCGTCCCTTGTCTACGAAATCACTACCACAAATTGTATTTAGAGAAAAGGCGAGCGGAAAGATGCTACACATCAAAAAAGAGAAAAAAAAGAAAAAAATATACGTACGTCATTGTTAATTCTATATTCTAGTTTATATTGTAATATTGATTTCAAAAGGTGAGATGCCAAATGTTACACATCATATGCGACTACTGTAAGGCTCGTTCGTTTTTGTTATTGTTATTGTTTCCTATCCTATCCGTGATCATGGTGCATGTAACTGATCTGAAATATCAGATACTTACCAATAGTAAAAAACTTGGCAATAATCCCGTTAATAATTTGGGATTCTCAAGAAAAATATTACTTTTCAGAAACGAAATGGAAGCCAGTCGATACATATGTATCAAAAATAACACAATGTAACGTATTTGATTTTATACTAAAGGTATCTTTTGCATAATCTTTTGGTAATCTTTTGCCATGTCTGTTTTTAAATCGTTTTATTTATTGTCGCGGACGGCGTAGGCTAGGGCTTATTTTATTTATGGAAACAAATCTGAGTAGCGAGGATGAATCAATAAAAGCCAAAATTGGAACGCGGCTCGCGAACGAGATTCTATTCCGAGTAAAAGTTACTAGAACTCGATCCTTGCTATCTCTCTCCCGGAAAGTTTTATGACTCGGATGGGATAGATTGGGGATCGGAATGCATTATTGGCTATTCGCGATTGCGTCAGTTGGCGCTGCCAAGTTTCCCGCATAATAACAGCAGTCGTAATTAGTTATTTGTAGACAATTTATGACAGAAATCCCATCTTAACATTAAAGCTAAATTCTTTTTAAATACAATATCGCAGTGGCATCATCGTCGCCATAATATAGAATTTCATTGAAATTTTACTGAATGACTGCTACGAAGTCTGTATCATATTCAATCGTCACTAATGTCATGAATTGTTGTCCGTTGCTGTTCCCTATTTCCTAAGACTAAAGGAAAAAAGGGTCGATCAATGGTTTCTGTTGAAGATTGGTGCCATTACTCAACAAGACTAATTAGTAAAAATTCTATAAATTAAATTGTTTAAATTTTATTATTTTATGAAAGTTAACGTTAAAAACTTATTGCGTCGATCACAAATAAGATCTGAAACTGGGCAGTCAAATAAATTATGGCTGTAGTTAATTATAATTTACTCAGGGTTATTGTAAAGAAATTAAAAAAAAACATTGTTAAAACAGTATAAACAGTGAAAATAGGACACCATTCTAGAGACTAAGCAGATACACTATATACGCTATGGTTTTATTTAAAGGAAAACATTATTAAACAGACTGGCTGTTTATCTAGTCAACAGCACATTGTTAGTCGGCAATACAATAAATTTGTGCTAGCACGTTCGTACGTCAGCTGGTGCCAGTTGCATGGAAGTAGTTCAAGTGCCGATGCTATCTGTCGCGAACAGTGCCGCGTTGTACCTACCCAAGTAGGGAAACTTTGACAAATCACCGCTCTAATCCTAGTAGTGCAGCCCTGTCTGTTTACACTCGCAGCGCGAGATTTGGATAATCAAGATGGCGGGCCGATTGTGATAAACTTGTCGGGACTTGAGCCGGGTCTTATTCAAATGCAGATTTGGGTTAGACGTCGATTGACTTCGAACAGTGTAATTAAGGAAGGACTCCGAATACGATTTTGGTAGATTTCATTATTTCGGACAAATACCCATAATCTAGTTTATTATAACTGTCATAACTAACATAGATTTATGTTGGTCTTGATCGCACTTGAGCGCGGTGTATTTGTTACTGTATAGTCTCTAAAGCAAACAATTTAATGAATGAGGTCTATTTCTCACCGCACTATCTTTTATCATCGTCATCCATCAGCCTATAGTCGTCCCAAGACTAGGCTTAGGCGTTTCAACATTTATTTTTATTTATTTATTTATGGACATCCAACAAAGCATACACCAAGACATTCTTACATTAAAAACCCTATAACTATTACACAGGCGCTGCTTTAATTAAAGGCTGCCAGGGCATGCATAATTTCAAACAGTTATACAAAAGTAACTTAAAACTAGAGATAACAAAATTTTTTCACTGTATTTTGTAAATTTTATAAATATTTAATTTAGCTTCAGTGCAGCAATTAGCACTTGAAAATAAAAAGTAAAAATTTAGAGATAACAAAGCAAAATTATTACGCTTAGCTTATTGTAATAGTTATCTATTTTTTTTAAATTTATTTTGGAACTAGACGTGTAATAACATTGATCTGTGAAAAATGTATACAAAACACTTGAATTTACAAATTGGATAAAACATGTCAGCATCAATAGACACTGCCGACGATTGATCGTGACAGGTGATTATTTGGGACTGAATTCGATTAATAGTGGAAAAGTGACCTAAATTTGTTCTAAAGCCTTTAGCGCAAAAAGGTAAGTCTGTCTAATCTTGAAGGTCGAGCTAGTTTGCTAGGAACATTCAAGTCGATCTGCTTTAATAAGTTGGGACGGTCGATACAACCATTATAAATTTTAAATAAGAACATATGATCAGTGATTTTTCGACGACATTCTAGACTGAGCATTTTGAAGTGATGGAAGTTGCTTCGTCATACCGCATTGATAAGACAAATGCCATAAAAATCTCTTCTGAATGGATTCTAAATGTCGTTTGTGTTTCATAGTATGGAGACCATATCACACTGCAGTATTCCAGAGATGACCTCACCAGGGCAATGATGACCGCTATTTTACTGCCAGAATGCCTAAACTCCTTACAATTTCTTAGTAGAAAACCTAACAATTCGAAAGCCTTATTAGCGACTTTATCTATGCGCGTGGAAGCGAAGCTTATTATCAATGTTAACTCCAAGGTTGCGCACCACTTCAACTTCCTGGATTACACAACCATTTAAACCATAACTTCGAAAGTATGGTGACTTTTTTTGAGAAATGTTTGATACTACATTTATCTGCATTAAGTGTCATCGCATTACGCTCGCACCACAACGAAAACCAGTCGAAGTCCTCCTGAAGCAGACTCCAACTATCAGCGTGTTCAAGCTGTTTTATTATTTTGAGGTCTTTGGCATAGAGGTATATCTGAGAATGCAGAAAATATGACGCTACATCGTCAATAAAAATGTTGAAAAATAAGGGACCTATATGCTACCCTTGCGGAACGCCCGACGTAGTCAAAAACGCATCCGATGAAAAACCATTCACTACAACTTTTGAAGACCGTCCGACAAGAACAAAGACACACCAACTGAGAATGATTCCCGTAATGCCACACTGAGATAGTTTGTAAATTAAAAGTCTGTGATTCACTCTGTCGAACGCCTTACTAATTAATTAGTGTAAATCACGTCAACGGGCGACCCACGGTCGACCGCATCAACGACATTGGACACAAAGCAAGCAAGGTTAGTTGAAGTTAATCGTGCCTTAATGAAGCCATGTTGCTGCGTCAGCAAAATGTGCCTTACATGCCATGAAATGAACAATAGCACATGGGCAGTTTGGGTTATGTATAACCCACCTCGCTGACACCATGCGGGCATGGTTGCAATATTTCTATACGTGTTATAATATGGAATATAACAGGAACGCACCGAACACATAGAACTTACCATTTACTGTCTTTAGTCGAGTCTGTGTTGTTCTAGTGAACTACATTAATAGCTGAGTTACATGAGGCTACCATAGTGCTGTTAGTTGTGTTTTAAACGGAGGGAATGGTCTACATCTCTTTTTGATGATAGGATCAATATATACCTACTATAAATAAACTAGGTATTTCAATTTCATATTTAATTCCAATTGAACTGCTAAGGCTACTAGTAATACAAATAATATATACCTACGTTTAGGAGTAGTTCGTAGTACTAGTGTGGTACTAGCACTTAGATAGACTGTGGTACTAGTCACAACGGCCGGCCGGGCTGCCCGGTCAGCCCGTGAGGTTTAAAGTGCCCAGGTTTTGGTCTGGGATGCCCAGGATACCTATATCTGTTAATGCGACGCATTGGAAATTTACGTGATTATCTTGATTTTTCCCAACAATTACAAAACATATGAAAGTGATATTTGATGACATGATTTTTCATTTGATTGATTTCATTTTGCTAGTTGCAGAAACACGATTTGTCAACTTTTATAACAGAGAAAAAAATATCAAAGTAACCTCTTTTAAAACATAGATTTGCATTTCACAGGCTAACCAGACCGATTTAAGCATCTAAATTTTCATAGTAGATTAGTCTTAACACAGACTTCAATATAGTAGTTCATTTTTTTAAATAATTTGTAGTTTTAATTTGAAGGGAAAAAACCAGTTTTTCTTATGGTACGGGGCGGGGCGCAAACGCTCCGTATGAGATTTATTGTTTAGCGGTGCGTCGCCTTAAGCAGTACAATAAAAGCAGACAAATATACCAGTGTTCAACATAGTTTTTACCGTCATAAAATAACCTAGATATTCATTGTAGTTTTTCGGGATCACAGTTGACAGATGATCAGTTGCTGACCCCTATTTGTAATGATTAAAGGAAAAAAAGTCAATCACCGGTCCCTGTTGAACCTTGGTGCCACCACCCTTTCTATTATTTCAAATGAATTGACTACAATGCTATATGGTGAAAGGGAGTCAAGTAAAATTTGTAATTTGAAATTTCCTTCAAGTTTCAATGCTCGCAAAAATATATGTGTAAGAGAAGTTCACGCCGTTCGATCGGAAAGTGGGTCATAGCTTTCATTCGAAATGTTATTTTCAATGATGACGGCAACTTCAACAAGCTTTGATGTAAGTTGCTGAAAAGCTTTATGTATGTTTATTGTGAGTGCAAAACATTTCGCTGCGCTCTTTTAGCGTTTGTGTATGATGTAAAAGCAATGTGGATACGTACAGTCGCGACCATAAATTTTTGTATATGGACAAGTTGTCCTTATATGTTTTTTTGACATTTACATTTTCTAAATAACAATTATTAAGTGCCCTGCACAACAAGATAACAATAACAACTAATACAAAAAAACACAACCGCTTTTTAGACGCTAGAAGCTGCCGATGAATTATTTGAAAATATTTCTACTAGATAGAAATTGTAAAATACTTTTCTGTTGTAAATTGTTGTTGATATGTGCATTCATAGTAATATAAATGTTGTTTAACAATGATTATTTGTTTATCAGTCACGCAGAAAATTTTAAAATAGGTAGGTAATAGAATGGTCTAACACGTTATGGGTTTGCCCATACTATTATCTCGAGATAACGTTTTTTTCTTCTTATAGTTAGCACTTTGTGTTAAACTAAACTTTACGCAAGCGTATTCGCATGCGGAAGCTAGTTCGATATAAATACATAAAATTATTAGAGGCAGCTAAAATAGACACCCTACAGCAGAATAATAATAGATCCTAAAGCAATAAAGTCCCATTTAATTACAAAGGATAGAAACGGAGATTCTTATCTTTTTATGGTATAGATAGGGGGTTTTAATTATATCCTGCTGTAAATCCAGTTAAGGTATATTGTATCTGCTGTTGTTTAATCGGATTTCGATGTACACTTAAAAGGTATATTGACGATTGATTTGTTGTTAAAGTATTAACAACCGCCTTTCACTAACTATTGATATTGAATAATTACAACGATTATCAGCGTGCAGCGTAAATCACAAACTACTAGAAAAATTCAACGAGTCGTCTGGGGTCGCGGTAGCTCAGCGGTCAGAGCATAAGACCGGTTATCCAAAGGTCGTGGGTTCGATTCCCACTCGAGTATTCTGAGACAGGATGATTTTTTCTAAAAAAATTTTTATCTTTTAATGAAGAATAGGCTTTTTCATACATCTAGCTTGTCACTGTATAATTTAGATTCTTTATTTTATAGTAACTGATAATGATGATGTATTACCATGAAAGTAAAAAGATGTAATCATTTAAAATATATTCTCGTAAAAATGTATTAAGCTTACAATTGCATTATTTACCCCTTAATAAGACTTGTTAGACACAAGAGAAAAGAAAAACAAAAGCTTTCGCATTACCATGTTAAACAACATTGTCTCTACAGTTTATAGAAAGCGTTGAGAGAATGAGTTAGGTCGCATTTAATTTAAATATTTTCTTGTAATGCTATAGGGGAGCGAGACAAGGCGTCGAACGCGGCCTTTTGATGAAAAATGTTGACGTTATTATGCGTATGTACGAGTATGTGTGGTGTGATTCGAATACATTGTGTAGGAGACGCCCGCGGGGCGGCGCCGGCGGCGGCGCGACGCTGGTGGCGCCACAAAATACGGAAACTGGAGAAGGTAAACTTATTACATACGGCGGCGCTCGAGCAATGCACACATAGATTATCTCACGGACACGATCCCGGAACAGAGTGTCTAGTGCGAGTTTCATTCGCTATTCGATCACGTTAACGAAAGCGAGAATTTGTAAGGCAAAATGTTAACTCTTCTCGTATGCCGCCAGGAGGCGCTGCTTCAATGTCATACTAAATTTCGTTTTCGTTAACCTAATCGGATAAATACGGATAATAAACAAAACTCATACTAGGCACCCATAATGCCTATTGTGAGTTTTGTTTGCTATCCGTATTCATTCACTTACGTTTACGTTACGTTTGGCAAAAATTTTACTCTTCTCGTATGTCGCTACCGCTAGGAGGCGCTGCTTCAATGCCATACTAACAATTTTCGTTTCAGGTTTAAGAATCTTTATTTCTCATAAGAATGATTAAATTCACTTATGTGAGAAACTTACACTTGTTACTAACTTAAATATTAAACTAAAATTTAGATTTTACTCTTGAGCTATTATTTTACATTATAAGGCAATATACATTGCAATTTAACAAGGTAATTCGAATAATTTTCGTTTTCGTAAACGTACCTATGTGAATGAATACGGACGGACAGTAAACAAAACTCACGTTAGGCACACAGCTCGCAACAGTCCGTGCGCAGCTGTAGCGAGATTCATTTGTGTCCGTGAGAGGTAGTATTAGGTCGTTACCTATGAAATTGGCGTTTTGTATGAAGATTTTTTATAAAACTAAATTTTTCATACTAACGTTTTTTTTTAATTTTCTTAGCATCTATTTATTTTAAAACTATAAACATTGTAGTGTAGTGTTTCACTAGCTAAATATCATCATCATCATCATCATCTCAGCCAAAAGACGTCCACTGCTGGACAGAGGCCTCCCCCAAGGATATGAGGGGTATTTGCCGTAATCGCCACGCTTGGCAGGCGGGTTGGCGATCGCAGTAAGTTGAGGGTAACCTCAGAGAGATGCTGCTGCCCATCCTCTGGAATGGTCCCTTAGTCGGCTTTTACGACACCCACGGGAAGAGAAGGGGTGGTGCAATTCTTTATCCCCGGCTCCGCACAGGGAAGCTAAATATAGCAGACATTAAAAAGAAAAAAAATCAATTTCTTTAAAGCTTCAATGAAACAAAAGGACAATTCCGCGAACATTAAAGTTAGTCAATTTAAAAAAAATTGGGCGATAAAGACTTATAATTAATAATCATTGTTATTACTGAAGTCTAAGTAACATAGTCCTAATTAAAGGTGTATAATAATATTAACAACCGGTATTGACTTTTAGAAGTAATACACATATTAATAAGTGAGGAAAATACGTCAATTTCATAGGTAAGGACCTATTATATGTGTGCGTGGCTAGAGCGCGTTGTATGAAGCTTACCTTCTCCAGTTTCCTTACTTTGTGACGCGGCGATGAGGTACGAGCGCTGAAACGTGGCTGAAACCTCGTAAGCTTTGTTAGTATAACACGTTTGAACATAAAACAGCAACTGTAGCAGCAACTCCTTTAATCTCTCAAAGTAAGTAAGACAGACAAGTGTAAAAAGTATTAATATTAAAACCATAGATTATTTTTTTAATTATGTGTCGCGTGTTCACTGTTACCTTTGAATCAAGGGAACATTGTTCAGCTGTAGATCCGTAAGAGCTACTAAAATGTGTGTACCCTACCATTCTTGGCGTCTAGTGTGACTACCTCCGGAATCATACCGTAGATTTACAAGTAGAAGATAACGGGCATTACTAGAACTGGGCGTAACAAGAAGTGGTCAAATACAGAATTAGTCATATCCAGAAGGGGACATTTCAAGAAGTTGTCACAGACCGCCTACACGCTTCAAAAGAACAGGAGATGTAATTAATGGTACAGTAACATATATATTACTATTGACAATTCGAAAACAATATCTGCACCAGAATACTTTCAAGAGTTTCTGCCTACACGATTGCAGGTAAAAATTATGATAATTTACGGCTTGTAATAATTATAACTTCAAATGACTCGAAGCGAACATTGTAAGGACAACTTCTCTATAAGGTAACAATTATGATCTTGACTATACAATTGATTCAGAAGCAGCCCCAAATTCAGCTGTGATTTTTTTTAAGGATTTTTTTTTAACGTGCAAGTAATGCCAATCAAAATTGAAGCTAACCCCTAACTAACCCCTGTCTCACTGCCTTCCTATGAATGGAGAAAGAAGATTAAAAAAATGAAGCTCACTCAAGTTGGAGTGCAGTCGACGTCAGCGGTTCGGATGGCGAAGTTTGTTTGTCGCAAGGGCGGCAGGCGTTGATTGCACAGATCACAGATGTCAAGTGCATTGTTCCCTTTGATTTTCATAGCTGGATGTTTGATAACTTTGATCTGTCCTTCAGGGTTTCAAATTTAAAGGAAATGCTTTAAGTTTAGGTATATTTTATTTTATAAAGCTCTCTATCTATATTACTATATAAATCTGTAGGCTGTGTGTACTTGCAATTTTTCTGACAAACTTTGGGATAAATATTCATTTTATGACTCACTGACACCAATTCTACGATTTTTGAAATTTGATTTTTGTCTGTCTGTCTGTCTGTATGCCAACTTTTAACTCAAGACCGGCTTGCCCGATCTTGATGACAACTTGTATGTAGTAAGAACATGCGATTGTGCAAATGATAGGCTATAAAAAATGAAAAAAAAGTTAACGCTTAAAATTTGTAGGTAGTACGAACATGAGATTGTGCAAATGATAGGCTATTATGATGTTGGTAAACCTTTCGGTAATCATATTTTTTTTGAATTGCATAAGTAGAATATTCATTTGTTTCATTCCATACGTTCGTATAATGGCCGATTTGAGAAAAAATTGGTCAAAACTTGCCCATGCGCGATATATACTACTATATAAAGCTGTAGGCTCTGTCTGTAGGTACATGCAATTTTTCTGGCAAATTTTGGGATAAATATTCGTTTTTTGACACACTGACACCAATTCTACCAGTCTGTCTATCTGTTTGTCTGTATGTCCTCTTATAACTTGATGACAATTTGTATGTAGTAAGAACATACGATTGTGCAAATGATAGGCTATACATGATGTTGGTAAACCTAACAATTATTTTGATTAGCATTCATTGTTACATTACATTCGCACAGCGAAGCGGGCGGGTGCCGGCTAGTAAATATTTATAAAATGAAAAGTCTTACTACTTTGCATAAGAAGTTATTTATTTCTTAACCATTCTTATTTGCATATAGACACATTTCTTTGAATAAGTATATTGGATTGAATTAATTCAGAACTACCATTTTATTATCATTCATTTTAGACAAGTGTCCATAATTTAGTTTAACAGCTTATTTTAGTAACATACAAAATACAAAGACTGCAAAATATTTTGTTATTGGTATTATCTTTGTATTGTTTCGATTAATAATATTTGGCATTGCAGTTTAGAAGTTAAAAAAAAGAGTTAACATTTTAAAAGTTGGACCAACACACTCATGTTAGTACTTTTAAATGCCATGTTTCTTGCAAATAAGTAATTGATTTTATTGTGGCAAATAATAAATTGACTTTTATAGACTATAGACCTTACACATAAACAGAGTATAACCTTGAAATACATATTCCGTGTTGTGTTCACGAAGGGTTCTATTCCCGTCGTGTAAACTTCATTTAATTTTAGAGTAAAAGAGACAAAACATGAAATAACTATTCGAAGCTTGTTCTCTTTTGAGTTGTTAGGCCCTATAAATATTTTAGCAAACTATATAGCCCACATTTTTATGATTAATCTAAAACTTGAATAAAAAAATTAATCGAACGAGATTATAATCTTTCTCCTTTAACGGCAGATGCGTATCTTCCAGCGTATAAATTGTTTGATTTCTCCTTATCTTATAACCATTTCTCGCGTAACAAATAAGTTTTATCTCAGTCGGTAGCTGTTATCCTTTACATCATTTGTCATATACCTCGGCTGCTGTCCATCTGAATAATAGATGGCGCTACAAGAAGTCTCGGGGGACAGATTTATGGTTGGCTCGCTTACAACCGTCCCTTATTGGGTGTCTTTAAAGTAAGAAATGTTTATATACTTTTCACCCTATTCTGTTTTATAGTATCCTATGAGAAATATTACTTTATTTTTCTAGTTAAAAGATATTTCGGCACAATTGCATGCATTGTTATTTAATAATTACTCTAATGGAAGTGACCATGATTGTTTAAATAGTTATATTGAATTTCATGTTCCAAAATAAATAAAACTTTGACTGAAGAAATACGTACGTAGTAGGTAGCTACTTAACACCAAATCATTTAACATTTAGCTATTAAAAGACTCGTTTTCACCTTTTCAATTTTTTATTAACATTTAGCTATAAAGACTCGTCTTCACATTTTCAATCTTTTATCCAATGCGCGTTGCTATAAAAAATAGTTAATTTTTATTTACTCAAGATTCACCGACGTTGAAGCACAATATTAGATAAATAAAAAGTGCTACACCTTAATCTAAATCAAGCATAATTGCTTGCTTTGCTTTTTTGTAAGTGTGCTCTCATAGTAATTTATGGGCACACGAAAAACCATTTAATAAAACAAAAACTAATAGCCGTTTACTTAGGTCCAAATTATTAATCAATAGTATCGGCGGCGTATCAGTGAACGTAACGATATCTTGTGAATTTACTGCACTACGAAACAGGCAAGGCGCGTGGAGTACGCGGGCGGCGGCGGCGGCGGCGGCGCGGCGTAGCGGGGTCGATGACCCGCAGTTTCCCGCCCTTCAGGCACACATTTTCTTTTCGGCCACCACAGAGCCGCGAATCTGCTGCGTCGCCGCGCTCGCTCCGGAATATTCGACTATTGTTCCGTTTTGCAATCTCATGTGTAATCTCCTCCGTGTCCTTGCTTATGCTATGTTTAACATAAGAATATGCATGTGGGAGGAGTTTTGCATAATATTGTTTTGTATAAAATATAATGAATAGAAAATGTTTGAGGTATTTTTTAAATTATACACGACAAATATTGTAACCTAGGTACAGGTATATAATCAAAGCCTAGGTATATCATTTAATAAATCAGTAAAGTTTCAATCCCTAAATGGTACACTTAACTTAAAACTAAGTATGTTAGTTCCGTTTAAAATGAAGAAACGTGTAAATTAATTAATTGGAATTACAGATTTGTAAACCTTTACATCACACACTTTGCTGACGAAGATATCCTATTATCCTTCATGGATATAATGCCCAGACTGTCCAATAACTATAATTTTGTTGGATTTCAACCTTTCAAACCGACTAACTAACTAACCTATTAAATTTTGTTACAATCAATTAATAAAGCCAGTTGTATTTAATAGACTTTTACGTTATTTACTCTGGAAGTTGAATTAGAAGATAACTTTGTATTTTAATTTTACGTTAATCAGAAAAAACTTGTATAAACGGAATTATGTTCAAAACACTACTGTTTTACTTGTCTACGTAACGCTGTTATAATAAAATAAGTAACTAGCAAATTCTAGAAGCAGTTAAGCGTGCACCTAATTGATTATATCTACAGTGTTGTGTTATATTTACATAAATGTTTATGTTCTTCACAATAAAATTCATAGTCTTGTAATAATTGTTTAGTATATTTATAACTAAAAAAATTAGTTATTTTTAAAATTAAATGTAGCTATTCTACACTGTTGATACCTAACTCGAACGCCCCGGTAGAATCATGTACGGGGTTATGCCAGCCCATATACATATTATTACTAGCTGTGCTCGCGACTTCGTCCGCGTGGAATAGTGACTTTCGGCAGCATATTTAATTTTTTAGGCTCTTGTTCCCGTTTTTGCAACATTTTTCACTGATGCTTCGCTCCTATTGGTCGCAGCGTAATGTTATATAGCCTAAAGCCTTCCTCGATAAATGGACTATCCAACACAAAAATAATTTTTCAATTCGAACCAGTAGTTCCTGAGATTAGCGCGTTCAAACAAACAAACTCTTCAACTTTATAATATTATTAATATTAATATAGATAGCATAGAAACGTCTTGTTCAGCCTCTAAGGGTCAATTAAGGATCCTTCTAGTTTGTCGTCGTGATTTCCGGTTGCGCTATAAACCCGTATACGGCTAACAGTTCAGAAAAAAAACTTATTTAGGTAGACCTAAGTAGACTTAAATAGATGTAAGTACTTAGCCACTGCAAGTGTGTTGGAAGCCTTAATTTCCACAGCCGTCTAAATCCGGTGCTGACGTGTTGTGGAAATGAGCTTTATCTATTATCTTAGGTACGTTTACCTCGGAGTCGGAAGCTGCCTTGAGTGCTTGCCTTTGTGACGTTAACGGTGTAAGTAATAAGGACATCCTTAGCTTTTTTCAAAGAATTTTAGTTTGCATTAAGAATGAGAAAGATTCTGATATCATAGTCACTTACCTGGGAGTATCAGGTACTCTGGGGTTGTATCACTACAAACTATGTATTTTATTGGGAAATAAAAAGCTCATCATCGTCATCATTATCAGCCCCTCCTGACCCATGCTGGGCATAGGCATCTCTTTGCTTGTGCCATACGCCTCGATCCTGCGCTACTCTAAATAAAAACCTAAAACTATTTATTACTATATTTATTGGTTCTTGTGAGTATCCGTGATGATGCTCATGTTACTGTGCCAAATGATTGATGCAAGCATGATTCTAATCCCAGTAATTTTATTATGACTGCACGGATTGTATCCTAAGCAAAGAAAAATTAAAAAAGATAGAATGTGAGTTTGGATTGGCATTGACAGATTTCGGCCGCTCGTCCGTGGCCGTCCAGGTCGTGTCAAATACATGGTAGTGAAAAATATTAACATTCGGATAACCTTCTCTATATAAATTATAAGTGTGCGCAATTTCATACTCCTCCGTCCGCGCAATTTTCGTATAAAAGGGGTACAAAGTTTTTGCTTCACGTATTAAGAGCGTTTACGCCGCTCACTAGAGCCGCCAATGAAAAAAAAAACATATCTAGTATTTAGAGATAGAAAATCAAATTATGCTCAACAAACTAGATTTGAATGAAGTAATTTAGAATTTTTACGTCACCTAATGAACATCTGACATGTTATGGTTTAGTTTAATACGGCGTTATAGTTAAAAGTGGCCGTAACGTCTTATTTAACTAAACCAGTTCGGGCGGGGATCCTGGAGACCTGAAATTCAGGTTTATCCTATCTTGGGCTCCAGTCCTCTCAAATATTATATGTTTTTCCTATTCCAATTTCTCTTTTTAACCAGTGAGCGGCGTAAACGCTCTTAATATATAGATTTACTACATTGGACTATAACAATGGTGTCAGAACCGTTACTTTTTAAAAATCTACAGGCCTTCTAAGGGCCAATGAAGCACTTATTCCAATCCCAAATAAGTTCAATTTCAGTCAGAGACTATGGAAATAGCGAGCTTTTAAAGTGCGAATCATCCTAGAAAGCGACTACTCAGAAGATATTAATTTTTCACTAAAAAGTATGAAAAAAGGAACGTGTTCCGACGTTACTTCGGAGCAAAAGGTAAAAAAATATGTTTAGACCCTTTGCGTTTCGGATAACTGGTTCTGTTATAAATAGTTATTTCTGTTTTTCTCATTTAACCTCTTTGTAACTAACTAAAACTAGAGCCATTATATTCACACAGTACATCAGTGTTTCTCTTATTTAAACTAGAGCCATTATATTCACACAGTACATCAGTGTTTCTCTTATTTAAACTAGAGCCATTATATTCACACAGTACATCAGTGTTTCTCTTATTTAAACGCCTTACCTGAGATTATGCAATATTACCTGATAGGAAATTAAAGGTATAAGAAAAAGTATTTTAGCTAAATGTTTTGTTCATTCCGTTTTCTCAAAATTTTAATAGTTAAACATTTATTTATTACAACTTTTATTTTATTTTCTTGATAACTCGGTGATTTTTTATGGCGCACGACAATTACCTGGTAATCCCGCCATTTTCCATTCTCTTCACGAGCACAGTGAATTGAACCTGAATAATAAACACATGATATTCGCATTCGCGAAACCGAAATTAAAAGTGAGTTAGTTTAAGAAAATGATTCACCTCATAAACGTGGTTGTTTTGAGCTCAATCTATTGTTATTAAGCTTTCATGGGTTTTTAGTTCCCTTATAGGTACATAAAGTGAGAGGATTGCATCTAAATGAGATTTAGTAGCTCGGAAATACAGCACTAACGCAATATATTTAATATGGTTATATTAGTAATCTGACAGACAGATTACTTACCTCCTTTTTTTGACTCTTTGTATCTTTATTGGGTTTACGAGAGCCCCCGAAGGGGGGGCCCAAGTTGTGAGGCTGTCTTCCATCCTTCTTACCTGCCTGGAGCCTAAAAAATAGCATCCTGGGGGCAAAAAAGATGGGAAATATAGGCATATCTCTATCTATCTTTAAGTCTTAATCTTGTTTCACGAACAAGAAAATTCTTTGGAAGCCAGAAAAGCAACCTGTTTTTATATACTTAAAGGAATATACGCTTACGCACTATACGGACGCATTAACTTGGTTCCATAGGAAAGTCTCCTCGTTTATAACGTTAGTGGTCACCGAAAGAGCGTAACGTTTTGAAGAAGCGCAGAGCAGTCTCAATTACGCAGCATTCAGCGGGTAACGAGCGAGAGTGCGAGTCTTGGCCCTAGGGCTGTACCATTCCTGATATACATACGTCGCGGCCTATAATCTTGTTTATTTTCATGTTCAAATAGACACAAAAGCTATTTGGCAATAAGCCGTCTTTGCTGTTTTCGTTTTAAATATTAAATAATTAATTAATTAAGCCTTTCCACACTTTTGTAATCAACCGAATTCTACAAAGACGAAGCCGCGGGCGGAAGCTAAAGAATGATGTACCAAGCTATTACACACTCGATTACGGGGTCTAAACTACTTACCTTACTTACTGTTCTCGTAGTATATGTGTCATAGGCATACCTTTTTTGTACACGTCGCGTCGTTTCGACTATGCTGCACCGACTGTGGTCACGGGCTGATTGCTATCGTGATACAATGAAATGCATGAGAAGAGGTAGAGTAAAGCCACCAAAGAGTATGCCTACCAAAGAGTATCTACGCAATTCTATTTTTCCATTGGCAAACACACATTCATGGGTTTAATGAATACAATACTACGTACCATATTGACTCCATGCACACGTTATGTCACAGGCAAGAAGTTGCTAAGAGATTTAATAGTATTCAATTAGTAGCAAAGAGGTACTCTTTACTCTTTGGTGAGACTGAGTGGCTTGCCTTAAATCTCGTCTAATTAGTTTGCTTACTTACAGACGACTGGTCAAGTGAGTGTTATATTCGAGAGTTTGATAGATAAGTTCTTAAATTCTACTTTTTTTAGTGAAATGTATTGTACCAGGGGAATAATACAACGGTTTAGTAAGTTTCTTCAGAAAATCATTAACTTATTCATATTAAGTTACTTATCATCTTTGATTATAAACATGTCCTGATAATGCTTTGTCAATGCGGTTGCCATTCAAAAGTAGAAGTAAATAAAATAAAATAAAAACACTTCTAAGATCGACAACCCTCGACTGTCACTATTCGTTTCAAAGCCGACCAGAGCTTCCCTGTTATCTATGTGATTCATTCATGGCAGTACATATAACTAACGTAAGTACAGTGAATTAGATTATGCCGTTCCTTCAATCAACACATTTCCAGAGACCTAGTTACGTTATACAGTGTGAATATAGCTAAAGATAAACTAAATAATAAAATAAAATATGCCTACCTAAGAGAATTTGATTTCGGTTTCAAATCAGCAATTGTTTTGTATTCAGAACCTTTTTGAATCATCCGATATCGATACTGTAAAACGGCAACAACAGATTTAAAAATAACTTAAGAACACGGTCTGTTCCATCTTAGTTGGGTATATCAAGACTTTTACGTACAAATTCTTATGGGAATCAATTGTGAGGCCATGCATATGTATATCCGAATGGTAACCGGAAATATTCTGCTTGGTCATAGGCTGTCCGCAGTACGCTTGGTCATCATTGAAGAACTGGTTCAGTTTGATCCGCCTTATAACGAATAGGCGCCATTTTGTGGTATCCATCGGCAATAGATTTATGGAATGAAGAACTCAATATATTTTGATTGGATGAATGGGCACGCGAGCACATTCACATACGAGTATAATGCTAGAAAAATAATATGGTTAGGAAAAATTGTCCATATATTATCTACACATACAGATCGGTACCTACAGAGGGTCAGTATACTAATACAGCCAAGCACATTCGTTTCATTTGGTAACGATGTAAATGTCACGAAAGCAAATTAAATCGACATTCATTTGCTTCGAGTAGAGTATCACAGATTGGCGTACGTTTGTGTTTATAGAGTACTCTTTATCTGACTCGCCAAAATATTCAGTGCAATGAACTTTTTTAAACCGCTTATAATTATCGTACCAACGAAGGTTTAAAGGACTTATTTTTTTACCTTTTAAGGACAGAAATATAAGTACAAGATATATGCTAATTATTTTAGACCACACACGGAGTTTACGAGGAGTTCTACATAGTTTTTAAAAAGGTCCTTGGCAGGACTGCACAGCTTAAAGCACGTATGCAGGGTAATTAGGGTACATCCCCCTCTGCCAGGTAATGAGGTCGTTAGTGAGCCGAAATAGGCCGTCTCTCTCCAGTCTAGCGAGTGGATCTGGAATTAGCGGGTTCAACGTTTTGTATAAAAATTATATCCACTCAGCATGACATTTTATTTTTTACAAAAGTTTTGGCTTACAATAACATTATTTCGGTATCTTTGATCGTTTGGAAAAACATAACAGCCGTTTATTTGATTAAAATATGGCCGGTGATTAAAATATTTATTATGGTACCTACATAAAGACTAATAGAAAATGAATCTACCAAATAAAACTTTTGAATTAAATTATAGTGAAAAACATACACATGTTTTATTATTGTGAGCCCAGAATAATTTTAGCCAAGTTTTCTCTCTATATGGCCCTGTGCTATATGTTCATCATTTGAAAATGCTGAACCTACCAGTACCAGTGGGACGTTTATACACTGATAATGTGTTGTAGATGATTATCTATCTATACCATTAACAAAGAGGTAACGTTTGTGATAAAGTTTGTTTGTGAAAAAATCTTTCATATAATTAAATCTTAATATAATTCTACATTCCACATTCATTCTACATTCATTCGATTACATTTTATTTTGATAAAGAATAGTAATTAGGTTTAAATCGCAAAATTTGTAAATCCAGTCGGAAGAAAAGGTGCTGCTTGGCTACTTTATCGGCGTACGCTGACCAAACGGTTAAGTATACATGTAAATAATGTACTACAAAAATATTGGTCATGAAATGATGAATACAGTCAGTAATGTCATGTCATGTCAGTAATGTCAGCGACACGATATACCTAGCTTTTATAGTAAAGCCACAATAACGTATAATTAGTAATTTATAACACTAATTAAAGAGGTACAATTTATTAATTTAGAATTGGTAGGTAATCACCAAAACTGCTGATCCGATTCCAAAATTATTTCACCAATATTCAGAATGGACCTTTTGAGTGCACAAAAATAGTTTACACTTCCAAATCTAAAAATTTCTAAATGAAGTCAGAAAAAAGAAAGTGCAACTTGGCTGCTTTATCAGCGTGCGCTGACCAAACGGTAGAATATACTTGGTAATAATGTACAACAAAAATATTAGTCATCAGTAGATCTAAAAAAAAAGTCAGCGGAACGGTATACCTACCTAGCTTTTATATTTTAGCTACAATAACGTTTTTAATGGTAATACCTAAGTCATTTAATTTTTCAGGGTGATTTTGAAGCACAATATATTAGTCTTTACTAAAATAAATGGTTTCATCAGCGGAGGAATTTCATGACGATAAAATTTGCTCTTTGCAACGTCTAATTTTGGTCGCTTATTTCTAGAAATATTGCGAAATCAAAAATAAATCAGTATGAGGCCTTTGCTAAACAGTGGGACAGCGTTTAGTGCTAATTATGTATAAGTGTAGGTAATGGCATAAAACTATACGTAGCGATCTTCTAACCTTATCAGAAACTTATCAACGCATAATATTCGAAATTATATCTTTTATTTTTCTATTTTAAATTTATAAGTCTCAGGGACAAACATTCAAAGTAACGAATTGAGAAAAGTATGCATTTTTCATGAACAACTCTTTTAAAATAGTAAAATATGTGGAAAATGTAAGTAGTAACTAATATAGGATTGGACGCGGTCCGCCCAGTCCTTAACTCCTGGACTAACCGCAAACATGGAGCCGTAACATTCCATCGGATGCTGCACAGCATTGCCTGCAAGAGTGCACGACTTGGGAGCAGCACCCTAACTCTCCCTAGCTCTGATCTCTCGCTGGCTAGAGTTTAGCTTCTTAACAACTGCGTCTACTTTATAAACGGTGTCAATTTTTGTAAAATAAACAATAAAAATGTTTCTTATTCTGCATACATTTTTTTAACTCTAAATACCTGTGTATTTAGAGTTAAAAAATTGTATGCAGAATGTATCCAAAATAATCAGTGGTACACTACAGGTGTTTTTTTTTTTTATGTTAAAAGGAGGCAAACGAGCAGGCGGGTCACCTGATGGAAAGTAATCACCGCCGCCCATAGACACCCGCAAAACCAAAGTTATCGCAGATGCGTTGCCAACCTTGGAAAGGAGTTGGATCTTGAGGAGGGAGTAGGAATTGGGAAGGGGGAGGGGTGAGAGATGGGCCTCCGGTACTTTCACTCACCGGACGAAACACAACAGCAACGCCGTTGTTTCACGCCGATATTCTGTGAAAGGGTGGTGTTACGCCGGGCGAGCCGGCCCATTTCGTGCTGCAACGCAACGTGGCTCTACCACTCAGACAGTGTTACTCATTTAGCACCACCCAGGGGTCACGTGTAGGGTCTCAAGTATAATAAATATGTGACTAACTTAACAATTTGATCTCTTTTAAAATTTCTCTTGTAACGAAAAAAGTAACCACCCTTAAATGAAGAGCTCAATTATTTTCGACGCGAACAATGACAATTAAATGTATATAAATACTCCCCTGCAAATTCAAAAAGTGCGTAACTTAAGTAAATAAATAAAGGAGCTCGAAATAAAAGAGTGGCAGAGCGGGGCGTAGACGTGAAGTATTTAATTGATATAATTGGCGTTTGGGGCCGCCATTAGCGGATCCATTCGACCCGAGCCCGCCGGGCCAGCCGAGCCCGTTCCAGAAACAAACGCCGTTTTTTAATCCCTAACGAAAATCGCCTGTGCATTTTTCGTGGTGCCCTCTCAGTGTTTTATTATTCAACCCATATCCCTTTTCAGGATCCTGGGCAATGAATGATAGAAGTAATACACATTATTCTGTAAATACACTGGCTGTCCTATCCTTTTATGTGCGCCCTGAGTAGTATTTTTAATACCAGCGCTGTCTCGTCAATCCTTTGATGTGAATGGGGATCTTATAATTTTTCCTTAACATAATTTTCTTTGGAGGCTTGGGCATTTTCTCTTTTATGAGGGAACATTGGGGCAATTCGTATTAAAAAAAAACAGTAAAAATAACGCTCATACTTTTTACTGATTGTTTTTCTTTTCGATATAGAAAACATAACAGGATTTTTAACTTAGCTATTACGGAAACAGCAACAACGCAAAGAAGCTGGTAATATTTGGATGAGAAAATCCGAAGGTCAGTCTCAGTGGCATGCATTGGGAGATGCCTATGTGCAGCCAGTGGACTAATACGGGCTAGTTGTAATTTTTATTTTTTTATTTTATTTTGATGATGATGATGTTGAAACAACGGAAACATCTATGTAATGTTATGAATGTTTTGCAAAATGGTTATGTAAGAGTAGATTACACACCACACATCACATCTAGCAGGATTTAAATCCATTTAAAGTAACTAGATCAGCCGAAACATCAAACTACAAAACAATTTGATATTGCCGAAACAGTTACATTCGCGATTAAGCCTTTTAGCACATGAGTAGATATATGTATTCACTACATATATATACGCATGTGCTTTTAGTATGCAATTTGAACAGTGAACGTTGGTAACAGAAGAACTACTTTAGTAACTTTTTGGTGCACCTTTATTATTCTATCTATACTATTAATTGGTGTAGCGCATATTACAATCACCCATTTAATTAATAGCAAAATAAAAATAAAAAAATCAAAATTTAAAATCATTTATTTAGTTTAGGCTACAAGTAGCTCTTGTGAATGTCACTATGCCATCGGCTTGTAAGTCTACTCTGGGCGGGAGATCTTGTACCTACTGAGAAGAACCGGCAAAAAAACTCAGCAAGTGTCCAGCTCTTGTCTCCTTTACAGCGTCAAAAATATTGGAAAATTACAAATAAACACAAACAATATAGAAGACAACCACAACATGTAAAAAAAACAAAATAAATAATGTAAGTTAACAAAACATCAGGTAAAAGTTTCAATTTCCACAATGTCATACAGTACCACTACAGTACTCTAGTAATAGTCAAAAATTGTTTAAGAAAAACAAAGTTAAACTCTAGTGAACAATACTAAAAATAAGATAAGTATGCAAGAGCAGACCAGCCTCCACAGGCGGCACCCGTTCACGAGTATGACATTATGAATCAGCCATCGCTTCGCTCAACCATATTTTAGGGAACGTAACGACCGACCCGACGCACACGCCACCACCGCAGAGACAATAAAGAGAGCATGACACACTCAAGATACTTTAAATAAAAACTTAATGATCTATATAACGCAACGCTGTTTGTTATCTGTAGGACACTGCTGATAAAGGCTATCATATCAGTAAAAAAATTATATAAAAAAAACTGCGGTGCGTTATTAGATTTAATCTTCTTTAGTCTATAGACATCTTCAATTCAATATAATATAACCTCTAAGGTATTTTTGCGGAGAGAGCAATAAAAAGTATTCAATTGATGGCGGTGCGGGTGCGGCGGGCTTGGGTCGGTAAGGACGGGCCCACCGTGCACTACCGCAGTGTAGACATCCTTCTGGAAGTGCTAAAAAAATAAGGTTTTACTTAGTTAGAGAAAATAAAAGCAAATAAACATCATTGATTTTCAAAGGTCCGGTGAGGACGGGCCCACCGTGCACTACCGCAGAGTAGACATCCTGCTGGAAGTGCTAATGAAAATAAGGTTTTACTTAGTTAGGGGAAATAAAAGCAAATAAACATCGTTGATTTTCAAAGGTCCGGTGAGGACGGGCCCACCGTGCACTACCGCAGAGTAGACATCCTGCTGGAAGTGCTAATGTAAATAAGGTTTTACTTAGTTAGGGGAAATAAAAGCAAATAAACATCGTTGACTTTCAAAGGTCCGGTGAGGACGTGCCCACCGTGCACTACCGCAGCTAGACATCCTTCGGAACTCGGAAGTGCTAAGAAAATAAGGTTTAGCTTACAAAAAGGAAAAAATATAGTTGATTTTTAAAGATTATTGTAATTGTTATGGTGCATGCAGTTATGAATATGAACAGAAAATAAAATTAAAAATAAGTGCAATACACTTTGTAATAGATATAGTTGGAATTGTATTATTTAAAATTTGTTATCTAAGGAATACGCCGTATTCGAAATTACCAGTGTCAAAATAGTCACTGGCGAATTCGAATACAAATGGGAAGAAGAACTCATTTATTGATATAATAGTGTGAGAATTATCGTCACTGGTTATTAGTTGCACACCATCCTACATCTAGAGAAACAGTAGAAATACCTTGAAGAGGTACTTACCCTACTGCTCAGGTAATGATTGTTAAATGGTACACAATAATTTTTTACTAGTTAAATCAAGCCAATAAGAGGAGAAGAATAAGAAAGTAGAATTATTTATTCATCACTAATTACAATGGATAACACCAACAATGACAATAAATAGTACAAAATAATAAAAACTTTTTTACTTAAGTTTTTTTATTTAGTTGGCATCTCCAGTTTTGTCATCTCAATGGCGCACAACATGAAAAATGCTCCCTAAATCACAGCCCAGACTCGAGGAGGTGATTTCGGACAGACTACAACCATATAAACAGGGTGGCCTATTATGAAATTCCAATAACTCGACTAACTCTAACTCGATTTTGCTGACTGTGAATGGAGAGGCGAACACGAATGTACAAGGAGGACAGCCATCGAAGTTCGATAGCACGTTTTGTGGAAATAGGGGCCCAGATAGCGTCCCCCTCTTGCAACTACATCACGTGCCACCAGTAAGTCCTTTACACTCAATTACTTATCTTGCAATTTGGTACTTACCTGTTTACCTTGTTATGTTGTTTCTGTAGAATTACTTGTAACTTGCGTAAACGAAGATTTCTCGATATATTTATCGTCATCAAAATAATCAGCGTAATCTACTACAGTACGAATAATACTTCTCTCAAACATAGCATACTAGTTTAAATTTTTTTACAATTGCTGATCCGTTTTGTACAACATCGTGGTGACCAGTAATTGAAGTAATTGAATCATCAGTCTTTTTAAGCATTATTCTGAACTGTTTCATTTTCCATTTTACATTCGCAATTTAAGTTTTATCTCGAGAATGATAAAAACCTTACTAAGCTAATACTTTGTAGCGGCCATTTTTGTCTATTGTTCTATTAATAAAATGAATATAAAAGTTAGCATACTTGCAAATATAAGTGTAGCCTTTAACTTGTTACAAATTCTGCAAACACATTATACACTCGCACGCAGTTGAAAACTCAATTAGTGGAAATATTGCGGTTGTAATGAAGTCGACGTGCTACCCAATTACGTTAATACTAAATTTGATCGTCTTCACTTAAGTGCGTAAAATTTATGTTCGCATTGTGGCACATGTACGCATTGTACACATATTTCTAGCTTTATTTCTTAATTTATTACGCCATAAACGTCTCTATAGCGGCCCAACAGAGTTTATATTAGATTAAAAGAGCAAAAAGGATAATGTTGTATGTCGTGTCTGCGTTACCACAACAGCAGTATGAGTACATCAAAAGAGGGTTGTTCGGTCTGAAAAGCAACGATAACTCGGACACGGAAATGAAACGGGCGATGAAGATAAGTTGTTATTACCTTTTGTTATGTTACCTTGCTTATGGCCATGGGAGGGCCGGCGATAGAGGGGACGCTGACCGCTAAACTAGCATTGGCAAGATCATTAGTCCTATCTAGTGCAATATAGCTTCTAACAATTTTAGTGTAATTTATTAGAGCATATGGATTAACTTGCAAACTTGGTTGGCGTACACGATTTATGCTTAACCAGCATAAACACCCACCGCCCACAAGTTCAGGTAATCTCCTAGCCTAGGTACTTAGGAAATCTGTTTATAGTTCAGATTATTTAATAGCTCGCCCAACAAGCATTTTGATGTTCTCATCTTAAACAGGTATGTATAACATTGTAAAGAAAACCGCAACGAAATATTTAATAATTACGCGTTGGTACTCGGATTGCAGAATTTGCGTCGGAGCATCTATCCACGCACAAATGAGCATGTCCCAGTTGGAGTTCGTTATTTAATTGGCATTTCCCGGATCGCATTTGAGCTGCCCGCCCCACATGGAGATCAGTCTGCGCCAACATTTACATTGGCATACCTACGCAGCCATAATAGCGTGAGCATAAACGGCTAATTAGCGTTCGTCCTTGGAGTGCTCGCGTGTTTTTTATTCCGAAAGGATCATGGCCTAAAGGGGTTTCGCGTCAGCCATCAAAGCCTGGTGTTCCCTAATTATGCAGCACAGTAATGCTGGATAAATACCGGGTGCGGGCACCAATGCAAATGAACGTTTTTATGTCTCCCGGAGAGGCTGCATTCGCCTGCGCGAGAAATAAACCCCTGAAAAGGTTTAAGATGAATGAGAGCCGCGCACGCTCACAATGCAGTTAGAAACAGTTAGAAACAACTTATTCCCGTGAAGCGAATATAAACAGTCTGCAGTTTATCTGTGCAGCTGCTTTGTAAATAGGCATCAGTCGCGACTTATATTATGATATGATAAGTGCTCTTTTCATTTTAACGCGATAATTTCGAAAGTCATTGTGACATTCTCAGACAATTTAATAGCTTAATTACTTGTTTTGTCTTTACGTAAATTTTATATTTGAAATTAAAAAATATATTGTGTAAGTAATTTATATTTTAAATATTACAAAAACATTAAAAAAATCGCAGAATTCGTGCCTGACACGACTATCGAGCACATTGGAAATGAATCTACGGAATACGAAAAAATATTATCGCTGAGCGACGAGAAAGTCGGGATAAGGAAAAGGTTACAAAATAAAACTACAACGTTGAAACACCGATAACGAACTCTGCGAAACATGAAGTCACAAATGTCATGTGAAAAATGTAGTTCTGACTTTTTGACTTTTTTCAAAAAGATTAGGCTACAGGGCAAACCCTTATCCCAATCGTCTTTGTTTATTATTCTTCGTTTCCAAAATATCGAGCGCCAAAATCAAAAATTCAAATATAAAAAAAAAAAAAAAATTTCACTATTTCGGCCATAACTTTTACGGTTTTGACTTTCTCGAATAATTATTTTTGCACCTTACAGCTCTCGTGAACTCTACGCGTCTTTTGAGTCTTTTTTGAATATCATATCTTCCCAACTCTCTGAGATATAAGGGGATCGTTCGTGAAATCGGAGCCTACACTGGAGCAAACAAAAAATAATAATAATAATAAATGTCAAAAATTTACTACATTTTAATACATACCAGATTCCATACAGCTCCCATTTACCTAACAGTAGGTTAAAAGGTGACTAAGAATATGATAATTACTGTCTTGAAGCAGGGTTTTATGTACAAGCCGATGTCACACAACGCTAACCTTCCCATGTACCAACCAATGACAACGATACAAATCAATTACATTAATTATAGATTACGTTAAACGCCTACAATTAATAGTATCAATAAGGTCAAAGTTATAACTTATATTATAATACTGTAGAAGTAGATTGGATAACGGATTTGTAAGTTAACGTACTTATTAAAATCATATTGATCACATAACTAAAACCTAGCCACTAAAGCAATTGAATTCAGATCAAGTTTACAATTTGGTAGCTTAAGCTAACTAGTTACTAACTTTAAGGTTAGCCAAGGCTCCATAATGTTCATTGGTGCGTAGTAACCTTGAGTAAGAATTGCTAGCAGATTTGGAATATACATTGGGTACTGTGAAATTTTCATAGATTTCTGCAATAGAAAAGATTTTACAAAAGGCGACCTTACCCACAGATAAACTGTCCTAACAATTTTGTGGGTATTTGAAAAAAACGCGAATCAATGTCATGAATTTGAAAACTGTGACAACACTTCATAAGTATTGTAATGGGCTTCTTGGCGGGAAAGTAAAGAGTAATGTCTGCGGTTTTGTTTAATTTTCTAAAAATTGTGTTATGTCGAATATTATTGTGAAATAATGGTGGATTATTAATCGTTAAGTGTTCGTAAGTGTTTTTTTTTGTTTTTGGAGAGAGATTACTGATTGCCTCAGACGGCATTTTCAGCTTCGCCGGGCTTGTTTGGGGGCGGTGAGAAACTTAAAGGGTTCCTCAAGCCGTGTGAAACGAATCACATTCGGAGGTTGTCTAAGTCGTGTCCCCGTGCCCTACTAGATTATCCGAAGGGTTCGGATCGGATCGGGGAGTGGAACAACCCGAAGGTGCCTCTAAAGGCTCGGATCTCGGATCGGGTTGACCGGGCCGTGGTGTAGGAGAATAGCGCCCAGGTACATGTTTGTACCTGGTATAGAGCGTATTCGTAAGCGTGCATCAGCTATGGTAAATGAAACAAAACAGTCACTTTAATATTCTCTCAAGAAGTCCGCGTGAGGTCTTAGTAAAGCCCCACATCTCTACTGAGATACTCAAGGGGTTGGGGGTATATCATTTCTCTCTTCATTTTTTTAATTTATTTGGGCAAACAAACAGTGTAACAATAAACATTTATAATAAAACAGTTACATAAATTTATAAAAGTACACCAACACCGTTTACAACAGAACACTAAATCTTACAAGAAAAAACTAGCTTAAAGAATACAAGCCACCGCAATGAAGTTGTGAAATTATTATATTATTACTAGTGGTCGCCCAGTGGTCGACCGTACGTAGTTTCCAGAATATAAAACACTTAAAGAATGTAAAGTAACAAACTTAACACATACTCGTACATCAATTTCTTAAATAAATTTCATATTTTATTTTTTATATTTCGTGACTATCTCTTTAAAGACTTTAACTATACCAAATGACACAAATATGCTTAAAAAAGGGGCACGATTAATAAAAAATATGGTATTACTAGAATGCCTTCTAAACAGTGCGTTATATATTGTTTAGAAGGCATTCTAGCACATACTTTTTATAACTGCTAGGTTTAATTATAAACATGTCAATGTCATTGAAGTAACAGTTAAAGGAATTTACTTTAATGCTCTAAGGAATTTACTAATAGAAACAGCGGAGATCTTTTACCTGCATTGCTTTTACATCGAGTGGTTGCAAAAAGTTTATATGCATTTCGGCAGTGTGTTCGAGTAGGTATTCTGTAACTAATTTTATCAATTAACGGAACGCATTCGTATCTACCATGGCAAAGATCGTAGAGTAACATAGCTCCAAGTCGTAAGCGTCTAGTGAGCGTTACAATCTTATAATTATCTAAAATGTTAATAAAGGACAAACGATTACGAAAGCATTTAAATTCGACACAACGTAAAAATTTCCTTTGAACTTTTTCTAGAGTAACACAGTATTTAAGATAAAAAGGATTCCAAATTGGCACAGCATAATCTAATTTGATCAGAACGAATCAGACTTATATGCAATAAATGCATGTATATAGGTGGTAGATGTACCTGCTACTCGAGCGCTTAACGAATGCATACATTTTATAGGCTTTCTGACTAAACGGTCAATGTGTAAGTCTAGGTGCAATTTTGAATCAAGAGTGATCCCCAGGTCTCGCACTGAATTCACACTTTCAAGTATCTCACTACACAGCCTGCAAGTAAAATTGCTATTTTTTTTTCTAGTAAATTTAATAGCTTTACATTTATTAACGCTGAGACTCAATTTATTCCTTATACAGTAAGCCGAAAAACGATCAAGATCCTCTTAAAACTTGTCATGATCATTAAGGTTCTCTATTCATCGAAATATTTTTAAGTCATCAGCATATAATAAAAAGTTACTATATTCAAAACATTTATATACGTCATTGACAAATAAAATAAACAGTAAAGAACCAAGAATGGACCCTTGGGGTACACCGGAGTCAATTGGAACAAAATCAGACTCAAACCCTTTCATAATAACTTTTTGAGTTCGATTTGTTATGTAAGATTTAAACCAACGCAATAAACTTCCGCGTATACCATTATATGCAAGTTTTTCTAGTAGTATTTTGTGATCCACTCTGTCAAAAGCTTTCGGGAAGTCAGTATATATACTATCTACTTGCTTATTATTATCAATACTTTCAAAGAGATATGTTGTATACAACAATAGATTTGTAACTGTAGACCTACGTTATACAAAACCATGTTGCTGTGGTATAATAATGTTGTGAAGGGATGGATATATATTATTGTGGACTAATCTTTCAAAAAGCTTCGACAGAGTGGGCAGGTAGGGCGGTAGTTCTCGACTTTGGTTTTATCGCCACCCTTGAAAACCGGGACCAGAGGGGCTGCCTTCCGAATAGCCGGAAATATTCCTTGTTAAGGCACAGGTTGTTTTTGTAGCAAAGTGGTTTATAAATACTTGCAGCTGTTGATTTAAGAAAAATGGGTGGTATGTAATCTAATCCAGGGCCCTTCGTTAGGTCCAACTTGCGTAATTCCTTAAGTACTGAATCTTCGCAGAGTTCAATGTCGCTAATAACAAAATCACTACTTGGATTTAAATCAATAACGTCACCTATGTTATAATTCTGGTCAATAAAAGAGTTTGAAAGCTAGACTTAAAAAACAATAAAAAAAGATGGCAAATATCATCTGGATTATTTGCAGTAAGATCTCGATACGTCAGTTTATTAGGTAAATCATTTTTTTAATTCATATTGTTAACATGATTCCAAAAATATTTAATATTGCAGCTAATACTGTCTTCGACTTAATTCATATAATTTTTATAACACTTTTTTGATTCTATTCGAAAACGGTTCCTAAAAATAGCAAATGTTTCATAATCAGAAATATTATTGTATGTCTTCCATTTTATCCATGTTCTATTTTTATTTTTGAATATATGAATAAATGCACTTGTAAACCAGATCGGAAATTATGAAGATTTTGCTTTTTTAACTGTCAGTGATACATGTTCTTTTATCAAGTTATATTAACAAGTCAGAACTGCATTTTCAGCATTTAAATTATAGAAAATAGTATCAAAGTCTAATATAGAGATCTCGTCATTTATTAAAGAATAGTCTGCGTTGTTGAAGTTGTGGTACACCTGAGTGTTACCAACTAGGCCGGGGAAGTTTGTTCTAATTGTCATCAATGCAAAAAAAGGTGGGTGATTCGTATCTGTTCTATTCGTATATTTGTATCTAAGTTTTGGTGGAATGTAAGTAGCACTGATGACAAGCCAAACATTTTTATTTCGTATCTCAATAAGTAAATGATCTGCGAGTGGTGACTGCGTCGGCGGACAGACGGCAACGACGCTCAAGGTCGCGCCCAGTTCCTGCTTCACCGCCACCAATCGGTTGTCAATAAACTCATCATCTGATATATGCTCATGTAGCCATGTCTCTGAAAGAATTAATATGTCATAGTCATGCGTCAAAATAGTCATATAAATTGTGTGTAATTTCGTTCTAATACCTCGACAATTTTGATAGAAGATAGAAATCACTTTTTTATTCACTGTGCATCATTGCAATAAACAATATTAAATAAATACACAATCAATCAATAAATGAGGTTTATGTTTACATAGGCTAACTGCCATGGCAATACTATATTGAAAAAATTCACTAATATAACGATAATTACGAGTACATAGACTAAACAATAAATAAGATTGTAGTTGTTTGCCGGCCATAACCAATTGTATTTATTAATTTGTCCTATAAGAAATTGTTTAACAAGAGCATATGCCAATTTGGAATGTAGTAATAAAGATGATAAAACATGTAACAATAAGCTGGTTTTGCTATCTTGCAACATGATATATGTAACGATCTTATAACTCACTAAGTCTAAATATATAATTTTACTTACGCCATTTTGATATTTTAGACACAACTGCATTATAAATATAACCCTAATTATGTATGTGATTACTATAAACATAATAAATAATAAATAAATTTTCCTACCAATTATCTAGCCCAAGAGAAGCTTCGTTATGAAAATCGTTATATGGTTACTAGACAACGGATAAACATACTTAAAATACTTAAATACATACTTATAATACATAGAAAACACCCAGACCCGAGACAATTAATTTTAGAAAAACAATAATTTCTAATTCGACCCGACCGGGGATCGAACCCAGGGCCATACGTATTTAAAGTCCTTTTGTTTCTTGGCCAGTTCCCGATACTGTCGAAACAACATGTTGTTAGTTAGTGTGAGATGCTTATTCAGATAGATGGTAGACGGCGTTCCCGAGATAGATAGCTTGGAAGAATCAAGTCCTTTCAACGCCGACACACGGAAAGCTGAGATAATATTGTCGCGCAGTAAAAACAACACAAACAGTAAAAAATGTTGCATATTACAATCTCTTTTCATTTCTATTATCATTCATCATCATCATACAGGAAGGAAATATTGTTTATATATACCTATGTATAACTTGTATGAAAATAACGCCCATAGAAAAATTGGCCATATCCTTTAAATTCCGTAGACGTTGTAGTTTGTTTAAAGAATTTTGATCGTGTGGTCGATCTAACAGTTTTTTGGGGTCAAGACTACTAATAGCTAACCCGGCCAATATCTTTACTTTTTTTTATAGCCTATGTCACTCCCACAGTCAAAACAAATCTAACGACACCTCATAATATGTTAAAATCCACCATGCCGTTTAGGCTGTAGGGCGTCCAAAGAAACAGACATACATACATACATACATACATACATACATACATACAAACATACATACATACATACATACATACATACATACATACATACATACATTACATACATACATACATACATACATACACTCGAAAAACATAACCCTCCTTCTGATGCAGTCGGGTAAAAATACTTTGACACTGGCTAAATGTGCTTATCGCACGAAGCTATCAACTAAAGGGAAAAAAGTATTGTAATGACATTTGTGTTCTTTTCAATGGGTACTAGCTTGAAGTCTTACGCAGCTTACAGAAAAGACTTTGTTTGTTAAATATCTAGAAGACCATTAATTCAACATTAGTTTTAAAAAGTTTTGTCTTGATTCACTGACAGACAGGTACCTACAGCACAAACCGTTGGACACAGAGATTTGAAATGTTGAGGGTGTATTCCTTTTACTATGTACGGCATGTATAGTCGACAATGAAATTGCTTTACCACCTTATAAGTGAATTTTGTTTGTATTAATAAAACAACAAGTCCTATTTTTGTTTAAAAGACCAAGTGACAGATACGTTGTCATTATTGACAATGAGCCTCAGCGAAATTTTATTGTAATTGAAGTTTTTGACAAAAGTGATTAAGCAATGTCATGGTCGACTATAGAAAGGAATTTTAAAACTTCGTATCATAAAGGGTCCGAAAAGATTTGAAGAAACCGTTCATATTTTAGATATTAGATAGATATAAACATGCAGCCATTTGCATTATTTATATTTATTTTAATGTATGTGCTAGTATTTTATGTATAATATTTTCTTTAAATATAACATTTATTTTATCACGCCTCACGTTCAGGGAGCTGCCTGAACACGCTTCTGTGGCATTTTCTGTATTGCCACAAAAGCATTGCTGAGACAGCTTATCGTTAGCCTTGCACATCATAGTTTTTTTTTTGTGTTATTTTATTTAATGTTTACTGTTTCTGTTCGATGTGTTAGTTGTTTGGTGATGTTCTTTTTTTCTTTTATATATTTTTATAACGAATACTTACTACATCATATTTTTCTGAAATTATAAAAAGTTCTACTTAGTTGGCTAACTATGAATGATTTGGTTAAACATTGGTTTAATTGACTTTACTAAACAGCAAACACTTCAAAGTCTACTTACGAGTGCCAAACAAATCCACCTTATTCAGCAGTCTCTCGTTATACAAATCACAGACAAAATTATTTTTTTATACAAACTGCAAATGGACTTACAAGTTAATAGCCTTACGGAGCTTAATTGAATTAATTCCAAGTCTGAAACGTTTATGCGTAACTTTTATTTAGAACCGGAGTGCGCTCTACCTCTATCGCACCTAATGGGTAAGTCAAGATAAGGCCGAAGGTGGAAGCGTACTTTACCTGAAATCATCAACTTCTGAGGAACCGGCTTTTTCTCTTACCATGGTACTGTAGTGATCGGGACTCCTTGTGCTTCGGGCAGCTCTGTGGCACACGGCGTGACCTGAGTTTAAACTTAGAACGTTAGGGAAAAGGAAGAAAAATAACAAGTGAAGATATTTTTGATTATTGATTTTGTGACAGCAAGCTAAGGCTTGATTGTAAATTGGCTCTCGAAATACACAATTCTAGTTATTTTTGAGTTTCACTAAAAACCCACACAGTACACAACGATGTCACTAACAATGTGTTAGAGCAATATACCTACTTAGATATATAAATATTTATAAAATTTATAAAATACAATGAAGAAATGAAATGCCCACCCGACCCAGCCATAAAATAAATATTTAATTTTATAAATATTTAATTTAGCTTCAGTGCAGCAATTAGCACTTGAAAATAAAAAGTAAAATAGATGGTGCTTTAACCAGGCGGACCTAAAACAAGACCTTCACCAAACGACGACTTTCGACGACCTCCTTGGTCGAGTGGTTTGTACACCGGTTTTCATGGTGTCGCCATCTCTGAGGGGTTCGATCCCCGGTCGGGTCAATTTAGAAATTATTGTTTTTCTAAATTATCTCGGGTCTGGGTGTTTTCTATGTATAATAAGTATGTATTTAAGTATTTTATGTATGTTTATCCGTTGTCTAGTAACCATTTTAACGAGTTTCATAACGAAGCTTCTCCTGGGCTAGATAATCGGTGTGAGTGTAGGAAAGTTTATTTATTGTTTATTTATTATCAAACTACTACTATCACCACCAAATACGGGACTTTTAGGTCTGAAATCGGTAGTCGAACCACTAGGCTAATATTTAAATTGTGGTTTATGTACGGTTATCAGGTATTTGTAGTATTTGTAGTTTATTAAATCGTCGACGTCGGTTATATGTTATGTAATGATTGGGCCCCTCTAGAGAATGTTCGCATACTCCAGACAGACGACGTCAAGCATAGGCGCGATAATATCGCGCCTATGCTTGACGTCGGCTATATGTTCTTTTTGTTATCTATACTAATATATAAAGCTGAAGAGTTTGTTTGTTTGTTTGTTTGTTTGTTTGTTTGAACGCGCTAATCTCAGGAACTACTGGTTCGAATTGAATAATTATTTTTGTGTTGGATAGTCCATTTATCGAGGAAGGCTTTAGGCTATATAACATCACGCTGCGACCAATAGGAGCGAAGCATCAGTGAAAAATGTTGCAAAAACGGGAAAAGAGCCTAAAAAATTAAAAATGCTGCCGAAAGTCACTATTCCACGCGGACGAAGTCGCGAGCACAGCTAGTATAACATATAGCCGACGTCGACGATTTGATAAACCACAAATACTCGTTAGAGAACAACGATTCATCCCTAGGATGATACGCGAGGCTAT
The DNA here is from genome assembly GCA_947562085.1 of Eudonia lacustrata. Lineage (NCBI taxonomy): Eukaryota > Metazoa > Arthropoda > Insecta > Lepidoptera > Crambidae > Eudonia > Eudonia lacustrata. Next base: position 18,163,362 of record OX387312.1, on the reverse strand, counting down.
TGAAATAAAACATCCTAATTTCAATAGAGAAGATGGTTGGAATCTACCACCAGCCTAGTATCCCATCATACAAAATATTAAATCCAAGTCCCAACACCATACTGCCAGACCAAAAGATACTGTAAGCTCTTTCTGCGTAAAACGGAACGCACCTGATAAAATTTAAATGAGGATATACAAGCTACCAACTAATTATGAGACAACCAACACCCCAGTCTCCCTGTGACCACAGACCCTGCAAAGGGTTCGAAACGTCAGGATAAACATTAAATAAAGTATGTGTAAAATAAACGCGAGTAGATCCGTAAAAGTTGTTTCATTTCAATGTGTAGTGTTCGCGTAAACTTTAAAAAACAATATAGATTACAAAAGCTAATCAGTTTCCTTTACTAAGGTAAGGGTGATAAATTTTCTCAAAAAGTCATGCACTTATATATTTTGCAAATACTTGCAAATGTTTATGCGATTGTTAGTGAAATTGCAACACAGAACAGGTGCAAATTGAAACAAGATGAAGCTTCCAGACATGTTTACACGTGAAGCAACGGACCATTCAGGCCGTGTCTGCACAGGAAATAGCTCGCGGATGGGTTTTGCGCTAGCTTTCGCTTCCCGAGTTAAATTCGAGTGTTCTATATTATTTCAGTTATTCTGTAATATCTCATCCCAATATGTTTCCTGTGTATTTTTATTATGTACAGAGTATTTTCGTATTTGTCGTGCTCTTGAGTAATAGTTAAGCACTTTTTACGTTATAGGCAATTCTGTCACAATATTCCTAATATCTTCCCAAAGATCGCTCCTATTCACTGATCGCAAAAATGTTTTTATAAATTAAAAAAACAAATTTCTCGAAAACTTTTCAATTCTAAACAAACACACACATACTAATGATTATTATAAAGGTCGTATCTGTAAAACATCTATAAAAATATTTACTGAAGTCAAAAGATAACAGTATGGCATGATAAATATGTATTTTTGCGAAGTTAACTTTATTGTCTGGGAGATAAAACATGGACTTAATCATTTGAAAAGATAGTTTTTGATAGGAAAAGGAAAGTTTTATTTTATTTATTTGGAACGTTCAAAAGTTTTCCGTGCGATCGCGGTACCTACCTTGAGTTTAATTTATTTGAAAACCTTTTTCAAAAAGTTTGGAGTGATTGAGGTATGCTTAGGACCCCTCCTCATTTTTGTATTATTATGGTATGCTGTCAAAAAAATACAATGCTGCTCCCTTTTTAACCGACTTCAAAAAAGGAGGAGGTTTCTCAATTAATGATTTCAATATTATTTCTTGCTTTTTAGAGCTGTTTTTACTTTTTTAAGTTTCCTGTTTTTTGAAGACGTTTTTTTTTGTTAAAAATTATTTTATACTTTTTAAATAGGATGGAAGCATGTAGTTGTATGATTTGATTTGGAAAAGGTTATAAAGAGGAAATTAGGTACATTATTGCGATTTTTTAAACATAATTTATTTAATTGCCACAAGGTACTTAATTAAGATTTTTCTGGTAGGTACTTGACATGGTATGTAGCACCCCATAGCGGCATACCGCGAATTTCTGAGAGAGTGCTGCATAATTAAGAATAGGTACCTACTTACATACAAAAACAATATCGGAATAAATAATGATAAATCAAAATATTGCATTACTTTTCGTGCTACTGAGATATTGAATTGAAATTATAGTTCTGACATAGGAATTATTTATTGTTAATTAATTGTTAACTTTCTTTCGTAAGTCTCGTAATAAACAAGTCTATGTTAAAATATTTATATTTATATGTGTAAAGATAATTATAAAAGGTATATTTAGTGCTAACAAATTTGACAACTTTTACAGGTACCTACTGCAATATTCTTAGTAAGCTAACATTTCTTAATTTTGTACATTAACTTAGCTTACAAAAATTCAAACAACAATGCAAGCACAAGGTTGCATTTCCTCCAAATATCAAAATAGATTGTACAAAAGGTAGTTTTTTTTTTGTAAACGGCGAGTGGCGAGCCGCAGACGCGACCGTTTTCTCGGAACTAGTATCTTAACCGTACTTTGCTTTTACACTCCAGTACCTGGGTTAGCCGTACCTGCCACGTTAATGAAACTGTTCGTGGTTACTTAAAATAACCTAAATTTTATTCAATTGTTTTACGTCAGAAATTTTCAAGAATATAACATGTTTCGAACAAAACGAAACATAAAGTGAGATAGTGAGTCCTCCGAATCCTGATTATCTTCGTTGAATGATTTTTCTTTCGTAGCTTGCGACACTTCCCATGATAAATTGACAGGGAAGTGACATTGACACGGGCGCAGGTTGCACCCTCGGGTTATGGTGAGGCGACGATAAAGACTCAATCACCTGCCCCTGACAGTTAAAAGCGTCTTCAGCCCTCTGATGTGCCGAAGAAGTGCCCAACAAATAATATTTATCATCCATTATTATGCAAGGACTGCTCTTGACAGATAAGACTCAATAAAATAGATGATGCCGAAAACTGAGACCTATAAAAACATCCAATAAATTTCGAGCCGCTATTCAAAGTAAATCTGTCTATTCAGATACAGAAGCAGATAACTTTTATTGGAGGATTTATTTTGTCCAGCCCTAAAGTGGAATCATGGTCTATAATGATGATCCATTTCAGAGATAACTGATTCATTACTTTACCCGATCCACAAAGAGTAATGAAACCGTGATTGTGATTGTTTTGATGTCACTGTCGTTTCCCCAAAGTTTAATTGAAACAAAGTTAAACTGTTTTCGTAAACAGTTATACCTACATAGATCGAGAAACAATAAAAGCCTCCGGATGGTGTCTCTTCTATGTATTGTTTGTGATTCCTCTTTATCGAAACATTTTTGTGAATGTAGAAATTTTGGATGTGGTTTGGCGAAAGAGGCGCGCGCAGGCCGCGCGGTGCGGAGGCGCGGGGCTTCGTCCTCGCCAGCAGCCCTCGCGGCGCGCTCGCTCAGTCCGCGCCTGACCACGGAGGGCGAGTGTCGCGCCGCGCCGCGCTCACCACGGACGATTCGCTAACCTTGCACACACATCGCATCTTCCGCGATTCCTCACGGACGCGATCAGGCATCTGATATATTTACAAACTGTGGACGGATCACCTCCGCGTTCATTGTACTTTACCAATACCGGCTCTGAACTTGACCTGTGATTGTTTGTCCGAACTGTCAGTGCGCGTGTTGTGCTTTATCGATAACATAACCTGTACCACTTCAAGGGCACAGGGGACTCGTACGATAGTTGGTGTTTTGGATGCGGTGTTGCAGGGCGATTCGAAGGGGTCTGGTCTAGTTGATCTTGTAAAATATAAGTGGGCGTATTCGAAAGTTTGAAAATCGATCGGATGACGTGCGTGCGTGGGATTGCGTTTACGTAATCTTTGTTTACCTTGGGAATATGCACTGTGCTGCTAGCTCGCTGTGACTTCTGTGACGCCGCGCTCCTATTCCATTGGCATGAAGGATCAAATTGTCTAAGGTAAGCAAAAAACTTTAACCACCCAGTTTCTTACTATTTCCTTTCTATTTACTCCTATTTAGCAAAATGCCGTAATATTTTCTAGTATGTATTATTTGTTTACATTAAATAGAAGACGAGTCTCCACTATTTGTTAGTGCTTGTTATGTTAGTTTAGCCAGTCGCTCGTTATTTTTATGTACAATTCAATGATTTTTTATTTAAATTTATAATTTATCACTAGGTATTAAAAATTTACGTAGTTAATCCTTAGACCTAGCTTTTGACCCTACAACACCATTTCAATAAAAAATACTAACAATTCCTGTAAGTGTTTCATTTCTCAGAAGGGCCCCGTGTTTAACTAATCAGCGAATCTGCAGACAGCGAAAGTAGGTAACTCAATTACCACAATTTCGCTAAAATCAAGAACAATTTTCCCAGCAGCCCACGTTACATGGTTACATTGGTCGCGTGGGACGCGCAACGTCAGAACATTAGAAATTAGAAGCATCAGATTTTTTTTTAATCGAACGTTTGAAGCTTCTCCGGAACAAATCTAGATTTGTTCCGGAAAAGCTTCAAACGTTCGATTTAAAAATTTTGTTCAATATAATTCATCCAAATTGATCCAAATTACTCCCTTAAGTTTTATCTGGGAGTAGCTGGTCCGCATTTACGAAATAATATAAGTACCTACCTAGTGGGTATTTACAACATATGACAACAAATTAATAAATAAAATAATTTTAATTTTTTCTTTGCTAATTAACAAATTGTTAATGCTATTAGGAAATCAGATGTCTTGGCAAGGGTCAAAATATCCACGAATACGAAATAGACTTGTTTAAATCAAATAACTGAGGCGTAAGAAAATGAGTAAAATAATGAACTGAATAAAAGTATAAGTAATGAACTGTATAAAAGGAAAGAAGAAAGCCATGTATAACGTAAAACTAATAAAGCAGAAATAAAATCAGAAAAGAGACAATTAACAGCTTCACGACGACAACACCTAAAGCAGAAAGACAAATGAACAACGTTGACAGTTTGTTTAGCCAGTTAAAAAATTTAAGGACATTTTAATAAACATGAAAAAGTATTGTAGTGACAATTAAAAACTACAATTCCACAATAATGCACGTTTTTCACTTCGTAATCGTTATCGTTCGAAACAGAAGTCGGAGCTGAATAATTTGGTAACGTGGATGGACGCAGTTAACAAAAAAATACGCGAGGCAGTGAACCAGGAAGGATCATGTATGGCTGCTGGTTCTTTCAAACGGCCCGTTCATATTTCATGAGCGCGATGCGAGCCCACAATGGAGCCGGGATGAGGTCGTCTGGCGGGCCCCGCTCTGGCTAGTTGGCGGACCTTTATAAAGCAACATGTCCACTATATCGTGCGCCTTACCGAGTAAAGTACTATCATTAATGTAATGTGCGCTCTTTATTGTTATTACAGCATACTCAACCGTAAAAGATGTAATTGATTTTAATTTTCTTTTGGTTTACTGGGTAATAAAGATGTTTACAAGATTTTTCAAATGTTTAAATTGAAAATAGCTGTTGGAAAAAGATGTCTTGCTAAAGGTGGGACACAAAACCACGAATTATTTGTCGCTGTCGATGTCGCCCAGATTGCGAAAGGTCGTGGGTTCCAATCACACCTGAAGCAATTTGCCTCAGGTCAGGTCAAATGCGACTTTCGAATTCAATAAAACATGAATTGTCATTAATTTTTTTTCTTAATTGTACTGGGTTAAAAAAGAAAAGTTTTAGGAGGGCAAGCGCGTTCGAGTGGCGATCTTGCGAGTAGGTAAAGCAACTTTCGCTATGCCAGGTCTCACAAATTGGTGCCACTATAAGCAAGCTGTTGGGTCATGAAAACCCAACCCGCTTTGGGCCAGCTTATTGGTTTTTGAGCCAATTTCCCAATTACACGTGGGAAGACTTGAGTACATTAATGAGGCATTACAGGCTGATGATAATGACCATAATAAAGATATTTACATCCGAAAGTATTAAAAGCAAATCTTCTGAATTTCTTATGAGTAAATTATAGTAAAAAGTTCCTATATACATTACAAAACAAAAAAGATTCTGATTTATGATTTAAACTTGTATTAAAAGCTTACACAAGTTTAAATCAGAATCTTTCTCTATCGATCATTGCTCGTGCCTAAAACCAGGAGGCAAGGTTATAAGGCATTGGCCCGTGGGGAAATTAACTGAATCATCTGTTTAGTCCCTAACAGTCACTTCCAGAATAGGAAGCGCGTAAGGAAACGCCGTACATTATCTTAAGTAGATTAGATATGTAATACGATGCGTAACACCAAGTGTTTCATTAATGTATATAAATAACATATAGGTAGGTGCATTGTTTTAAATTATTTGATAGATTTCCTTATTTCAGATGACAGTTCACTCTTACGTTGTTAACAATATGTTATGGGATTGCGATTGAAAAGCTAAACCTATTGATTGAGGACTTAACACAAGCCACAACCGCATACACGTATGGTATTTATTCGCTGGATTAAACCATCTGATAATGACCTCTGGGTCTGAAGTGGGTTGTTGAGCAAACTATAGGTAGGTAATAAAAAACGATTAATATAAATTTGAAATAAAGTCGAAAAAACAAAGAAATCTTTTTCTGTTAGTAAACAAATGAGCGTCATGCAACATAAGATGAGCCATGAGTCAGAATGATGCCATCCATTCGTCGGCTACATATACATAATACGGTTTATCTAATTTTAACTGCGCAGTTTGTCTACTGGCCACGGTTCATTTGACCTTCCCTCAATCAAAAGATCACACGCGGCATCTAATTTAGTGCGTTTAACGTGGGTACATTAATTCGTAACAACCCCGTCACGTTTGTACCGTGTCCACGCTAATGTGCGCCGAATGCAAAGACTACTAATGTCCCACATTGTCCTCCCTCGGGGTAGAACACCCTTAGTCTACACGCGCTACGTATTCGAAGCATGAATAGCCCCCGGCAGCATTGATGTCATGACGGAGTTTGATGACATGATATATGCCGTGTACGCCTTGCCCTATAAACGAGCGGACGCGGTGGTCAGTATTTTAAATCTATTCAATTAAAATACTGATTCGTCTGGTAGGATTCTGATTCTGATTCCGAAACCCAGAATCTGAAGAGACGGCGACCTCTCCAATACCTGATACCAAGCAGCATTGTGATGCGGTGAGGGTAGTGGCTTGTCTTGTGGGCTAATCAAGGCTAGTAGGGCACAATCTTATTCCAATAGCTGTCTTCGCATCTCAACTCCGCTTCTTTAACATCAGGAATAGCGAAGTTTTTTGCTCATCTATAGAAAAATAAAATGTTTTGCTTTGCTATTTTCCGGTGAAATTAATTACAGGGCATAGAAGCATAAGAAGCATAGTTTGCAATGCGATCATGATAGGTGCCACATGCATTCATAGGCTGTGGTCAGGCGGGCTGCATACTCGATTGCTGGCTCTAATAAAAATAATGCTATTTTTCTAATAGCATTTCTCTAAGAAACAAATCGGTCTTTTTAGACGTGCCGTTGGAAATGTGAATCGCTCGATTGATCCCGTTAATTAAAAGCTTCGACTCAGACGCTAATTCTGCATGTATTTAGATATGCACTACGGCTCATACTAATTGGAACTCACGAAATATTTTTAAAGAAATTTTTAATCAGATGTTTGTTTATTTTTATAAAGATAAAATCATTGTAGCGTGTTAATTATCAGATATGCAATTTGACTTTGACGTTGTGCGTTCAAATAGATGCTAGCGGTAAGTATATTTTTCGCCATAAGTTGGTACATAAAAAGGATGACCCCCTCCGTCGCGGCGGCGTCCCAATCTCATTATTTATGGTCCAAAGCTCCTCTTTTCCTTTATTGTCTGCAGTTCTCCGTCTCACCTCGGCTCAGGTCATGCGTCTCACACAAACTAAAAGTAGTGCTTAAAATTTGATCTGAAAAACGAACATTCTTCTTATATGTAAAGTACGTTTTACCAGAGGAGTAGATATCAAGATGTTCAATTGAACAGATCATAAAGTTCAACTGGTTTTGACGCGATTTCATGAATCTAATCTTAGCCGTATGGTTGGCGCAAGGTCGAAATAATAAGATAATTGAGCAATTGAATTACATTACTTGGTTTGAAGAATGAGGCATTATTAATAATGAATCGCCTATGATCCAGGAACCAGAGATCTTTGGTTTGATTCCCAGCGCAGTGCAGCGCTTTTATAGCATTGCATGCCGATAGGGCTTCTATTTTAGGTTAGGTTAGGTTCTAGCCGCATACACAATGTAAAATACATTATTGTGTTCCCACAGTTAAAGATAGTTTTCCTCCTCAATGGTTGTAGATTCCGAGTAAAATGCGCTTCCATATTCGGCCTTAGCGCCGCGTCAGGTGAGATGAAAACAAACCTTTTCTCGATGTAAAATAAGAAAAAGTAAATCGAGAGAAACGAACCATAAGTTTCTGTTAACTCTTTTACTACATAAAGCGTAATTTCAACGTTTTTAAGAAAAATACGTTTAGGATACCATAAATTTGTGGAAATTGCTTGCGATCCGTTAACTGAATAATAAACGGAACATTTAGTTTTATTACAAAAATAAAGGATGTGGTTTTTGTGAATGGTTTCAATTCGGCATTTTGTACTTTTTAGCTCGAAACATGTTTAATCACGGAATATGATTTGCATGCATATTTTGCCATATACGTACCTAACTACTGGCATGAAGGTAAGACATCGAATGATATAAAAATTTGTTATGGTATTTGTAAAATGATAATTATATTTTAGTCTAATGAATAATAATGTCTAAAATGACTCATATAATATCTTGATCGCACCTACCAATGTTATCTTAGCACCATCCTATGGTTGACTGGTAGAGGATGCCTAAGGCATTAAGTCCGCTATGTGATATTTATGTTGTAAAAGTTTAAATAAATAAAAAATATAGACACAAAATAATAAAGAAGTATTCATCGATATAACAACAGAAATTTATATAACTATGAATATTGGGTTCATGCTATAAGCATTAAGGCTCTTAAACTAAAAACACTTATATAAGTAAATTAAGTATCTATTGATAATTTTATAAAAAAAAACTAATAACTAATACAGTCGTAAAGGTTTCTGAATAATTATTATAACGAATTGTATCAAACTCTAACTTTGTAGATAAAAATCGTCTTCAAAGATACGTTACCTTGAGAAACATTCGTATTGACTTAATACTTTACATTAAGTTGGGAATTTTGTGAGACCCTTAAGGTTTAAGAGGGGTGCCAGGCCCCCAAGAGATAGGAGCATCTATAGAACGAAAAGCCGTTCACTCAGAGTCAAGTGGATAAACCGGTTGGCACTGTGAACCATAATCCATGTGGGGTCCACCTTGTTCGCTGGGCAGGGTTTATTGGACAATGTGAAAAAAGCTTGGTCATTTTGTGACACGCCAATTTGAACTTTTAACAGACTCGTTTTGTTGATATTGGATATTCGAAAGACGTCAAACAAGAACAAGGTGGTGTAGAATAATATGAAATGTTATTCTTGCTGAAATTTGTACGCATCATTTTATTTATAAAGAAGAAGGGAGACTGTTAGATAAAAAAATAAAATTCAACAAGGCTTTATGTGTAAATCAAATAGATTTTTTATTATTCATTATAAACAGCTAAACGTTGTAGTTAAATAAGAAAATAGAAAGAAGAAACAAACAAAGAAAGTTATTATTACATTTAAAATGATCTAGGTATAGGTATTTCGGTCTAATTCACATAACCAAGAAATCGAAGAATTATTTGAGCACACTTAATTGTAATCCAATTGCAAAGAGTAGAACTTTCTTCTTCTTCTTTTGTTTATGGCATGTTTTGTGTCTAACACAATTCCGCCAATGTCACGTAGGTAGCCAATACACGGAAGGATTCGTATAATAATAATAACAATTAAAATTTTGCGTTTTTAAGCAAAGGAGATGTTTAATTTTGTATGGAGAAAATGCCAACACCTTGTACATAATACCAAAATGTAGCTAATGCATGAAATAAGCTTATTCAAAATGATTTTCTTCAAATAAATGAATAGTTTTTACGTAAGAAGTATTATAGATAACCAATAATGGCAAGTTTCGTGATCGCAGGGGGTAATGGTGGTATTCTGTCAATGTCATGTCATGTCAAGTAGCTGTCATAACAAAAGTACTTACCGTATGCATGAAAATTGTTAATGTTAATAAATTAACTTACTTCTGGCTATTACTTTCATAACATGTAGGTAGAGTAGAGTTAAACTTAAGCTGTTAAGTGCCTAATTAAAATACGAAAAACTCACCTAAAAACAACGAATGTAGTAGCAACAATGCAATGGTATCAACAGTAGCAGGGTCAAATGCAAATCGAAGTCCGGGATAGCAGGCAGAAGTCAACAAGTGAGGCAGCAAACGGAAGTCCAGGATAGCAGGCAGAAGTCAACAAGTGAGGCAGTAAACGGTTAGCAGGTAATCGGTCCAAATCAGAATTTAAAAACAGCACAGCACAAAACCACAACGACTCAGAATCCATGTAAAAACGGAATGAAAACAAAACACCGGTTTTTTTTTAAAATCATGGTGACAGTTGCACTTTTAATTACGTTCTTTACAGCTTTGGACACTTGTGTTTAATCTCAGAAAGACATCTCAAGTTGCCAGGTTATTAAAAATTATGTTTCATTTTTTTATTCTTACGCAAAAATGGTAAAGCATATCGGAATATTAAATATATCAACTAAATACATGTATTTAATACTATTTTTTGAGTAGGTGTACATGGTCTTGGCAAAAAATTAAACATCTCCTTTACCTAGAACAAGGACAACACAACATGCGACTAGTTAATATTATAAATATAATACACGAGTAGAACTTTGTTCCCCATTTACTATGACAGATCTTAGTTCATATATACAGACAGCAATCAAAGTTGTATTGCTTTTATAAACAAATTGTTTCAAAAAGTGTTGAAAATAGTTCAATTAGCGGAACCCGAACCGTCTAGCAATTTAGGCAGCCAAGCCAATCATTCAATGCCGCGCGATCATTTCGGTAATCTATTTCAAAGGTATTATAATTAGTCTTATTATAGTTGTTTACTAATACTCTAACGGCTGTGTACAAAGTACATAGATCCAATTATCTTCAATTTTTTATAACATTATAGCCAAAATATAACAACTTTATATGTATATTAAATATTTATATTTATAAAATACAGTGGAAAAACTAAACGCCTACCCGACCCAGCCAGGAGTCGAACCTGGGTCTTCCGCAATCCGTCTTATTCCGCAATCGTTTAATTTTTTCACTGTATTTAATAAATTTAATAAATATTTAATTTAATTTTAGTGCAGCAATAAGCACTTGAAATTAAAAAAAAATATTACTTTATTCTTAATGCAATTATTAATTATCTGAAAAACAATCATTAATTAAAAACTTTAAATGCATGGTAAATGACAAACGCAATTAGTTGTTAATATATTAGAGAGAACGTAGACACAGACAAGCCCTATCTTAAACAAACTTACTCAGAAATTAAGAGCCTTATAAATAAACAAAGTATAAACATGGAATAGTTATTTCGTGTTTTGTCTCTTTTACTCTTACCTGAAATGGTGTTTACATGACAGGAACAAAATACTGAATATCTATTATAGGCTTATTCTTTGCTTAAAAAAGAAGAAGAATTAGCGTGTTTTTTATATACCGAGGGCACAGTGTTATAAGTAGGTAAGTATGACTAATTACGCCACTGTAATATGCCGCATAACATTTACATATGCAATCGCGCAATTGCATTAAGTATAATTGTTTGTGTAATAATAATTAACACATCTGCAGTATGTAATGTATTTGGACCGAGGCAGACCGGAACCGGCGCGTGCAGTGGACCGGGCCGCTCAAGGTCGGCCCACACCTAAACAATTCACCACCGCAGTGTACTCGAATGCTTAATATTATAATTGCGACAATGCAAATATGTGCTTAATTGTGCCTACTAAGTAGATTGCTCAATAAGATGTAATTAAACACTGGCGCTTAGGGTCACTAGTGCAATTGAAATAAATTAAATTTATTGTTTGAGAACAATTATGATAATTTGGCACTTTCTGTTTTCAGTGTTTTTTTAATCAAAAGCAAATAATTACATTGTCAAGAGTTCTCCTTTTTTTTAAAGTTCTTCTTCATAAATTTAAAATATGTATCTACTTGCGTTAATTATACGTTTTGAACGCTTTGTATGGTCCGTGGTTAAAACCTTTTGAGCGCCAAGCAATTTCGACCGCGATGTTTTTTTTTATATATTTTAACGGGTAAGCACAGTGCCTTGACCTCACCTCATGTTAAGTGATGATAAGGCCAATGATGGAAGCGCACTTCACCCGGGATCCTCAACTAGTGAGGCACTGGCTATCTTATCTCTAGCTGCCGGAACACAACAATGCTACAAACATCATTATACATCATTATGGCGACATATTTAGATAAGATGGTGGTAGCTAGCCAGGCGGACAAACAAGCCCTACCACCAACCAAACCGAGTACACAAACATGTACCCCCGCTGGGAATCGAACCCGGGACCTCTGGGTCTAAACCAGTGGTCTTAGCCACTAGAACACAGAGGCGGCGGCGGGAGGCGACGTGCCCCCAGCGCCACGCTACAAATCTGTAACGTATATATATAGTAAAAAGTAGTGATGAGGGCAATTGTTCCATCCATAAATTATATTTAAGTGTTTTTTTTCCTTAAAGGGAGACGTCTAAAGAGATGTAAAAAAGATTACTGCTATTGTGGACACTAAAATTTATCATTTCATTTTCATAAGTAAAAAATCAATTTTCACGTGGCTAAGAAGAAATCACTAGCCATTGCCGAGCCGCTAATAAAAACATTTTATTCATGCAAAAATAAAAGCTGATTCATTACGGTGTGGTCGAGATCTCAGAACGGAGCGTAACGGGTAACGGACAAGAAAGACGGCGCGGTGCAGCTATTATTATGGTAAATAGCAGCCTGCCATGGCCCATCTACCCACATCGAACGGCCACAGATCACCGTGAGATGTTATTAGGCTTAAAACATATTATTGTTAAGATGAATGCTAATAATAGCGTCGGCAAACTCTCTATTTGTAAGCTGTTTAAACGTTACTGAAACGCTAAAGAAATCTGCAAACAGAGAAGTGTAAATGTGTCTGAACATACCTACTTTAGGCTACTCACTGTGTTTGCTGCAAGCTGCAAGTGTACAGTCAACAGCAAATGATTGGTCAAGTTTCAAAATATGAAATCAGTATGAAAATCTAATCTTTTTAAACGCATATCGAAAACCTTCGAGTGTCTACTAGTACCTGCAGACTTTCGACTGTAGTTATATAAAAAATACCGACTTGCACTATCGAAACTTAATTTTGAAATCCAGTAAACATCATCTACTTTTGCTGTTGACTGTACGAACACATTCTAACATCGACATAATAATTATAGTTTTGTTTAACGCTGAAGAAAATTATACAATCCATATATTGTTTATATAAAAGCAATCTAGGTATTGAAAGCATTAAAGGTTTTTATTAAAAATAATCTTAGCGATGCATTAATAAACTAAACTTTTCAATAATTTCTGTAACAAGTCGCGTGACTGTGTCAATTGCATCTAGATTTCTCCTCTAGAGTTTAAGCAAGAGCGAAATTGTTTCAAATCACGGGTGTTACGCGACGAGAGACGAAGATACTCTTTCTATTTTGTTGGTTATTCTTTTTTTTTTCAAAGAGAAAATGTCAGAGAGACATGCGATTGCGACATTGTGTCTATTTCTTAGATAATTGCATTATACGGGAATTGTCTAAGAGAACTGAATGTTCTGGTCATGAACAGTGAAAGTGTCTGTAAGTAGGTATCGGGAATGCTCTTTTGTGCCGCTGAAGTCAATGGTTCGAGTGGTGGAGCGGCCCCAGATCACGTCATTCTAGTCTCGAGTCTCGACTCTCGACGCAGCCGGCGCGGCGGCGCGGCACCGACTCAGCTTAACACTGATATAGTGCTGACCTCGAACTTGAATGCCGTTGAACAGAACGCACAACGTTTACGAGCTAATTGTAAACTTACCAATTTAATTTTGAACCTACTTTTTAACTGATTTGATTTAGGTAACAATCTTTTTATTACTCTTTAACAAATAACACTTGAGCGAGTTGCTTAACTTTGTTATGGAGCTTAACAAATTTTATTTTCCATTTACGCTTATTGTTATTACGATTTATTATAGTTTATTTTATCATGATCATTACTAGTTTACTTACTAGTTTTATTTCTTTCTTTATTTGAATGCGGATTTATAGAAATATATATAGCGGTCAATAGACTTGGAACACCATATTGATAACTTATATTACCGACCCTCACCTCTTACGTAATACACTTCTATACTCGGTAACTGGACAGGACCTCATATCTATTCAATAAGGAACACAGTGTAGGGCCATTCTAAAGTGTCAGTAATCCGGATCTTTGCAGGACAGGAACTGTACCACCGAACGGGCAATGTGTTTTGACTCACCAAGTACTCACCAAGTAAATACATAATCAATTAATATATGGACATAGCTTGACGTACGTTTACGCTAGGTACCTAAAAAGCTACAGCTGCATCAAGACGGGCATTATCTAGCTGACTCATGGACAGCAATATTAGCACCGACTCATCTGGTTTCATAAATCGATTCAATAAATACTTGCTCATCGCCATTTATAGTGGAGCGGTTTCTTGATCGACCGCTTTTGCTTTTCTTTCATTTCGAGAATTGGAGAAGGGGCTGTTGAGTTTTGCTGTTTATTTTGTGTAACAAAAGTGCTTTCTCATGAACAAATAATTGAAGCCGGTCACGGCGACATTCAGAGCGCGGTGTGCGTATCAAGTATTGATCTGCGGAACGAGTTAGCTGCCCCACATTTCACAGAGGCAGCAAATCGCTGTAGGCACACTTGCTTTGGCCACTTAGGTCTGCAGTTGCCAGCCGTTCAAAGCGTCGTCGTCGCGCCGTACAAAGCGCCGTCGATACATTCTGTCCCAGGCGGAAGCGCAACTTACGCTACTTATTTATTTCCCTAGCATTTCTGACAATGGCATTTGAGTCTCGGATCTCCATGTACTTGACCTTTCACCGACACCTGCCGATGTGAATGTCAGGTGCTCATTGTAACGCATTGTCCGTGGGGAGATTCCTGCTGCGATTGGCTTTTTGAAATATTACAATATTAAACGTCTGTCTGTCTAAATAAATGTCGCATTATGTTATCTGGATTTTTTTAATTTATAAAATAGTTAGTTCGTACTCATAGAATTGAATAAAAATACCAATGGCATATCGATTGTGAACAACGTTTCAATGTTTTGTCATAATGCATGGAGTTTACTGTGCTCCGTTTCATTCAGTTGGGTATTGTTGTATGAATAACGATGCATTTGTTGGGGAACAAAGAATCTGAAACAACACATTGTGTTCACTTGAAGGTAAAAGTGAGAAAATTCTTTAGAGCGATACAGAGTACTGTTTACGTACCTCTATGTAAATGTATGTTTAAAATAATATATCAAGACATACAAATATCGAGTTTTCTGTTAGGTTGCACCACAGCTTAATAATTAATAGGAGAAGCGTTAAAGAGATAGTGAATTTTCTTCTATAGTGATAGTGAATAAAGTTTTTCTATATCCATTTCTATAATTTTAGACTTCAAATTGTCTAAGAGTGTGGAAACGACCTTTCATCTCACCTGATGGGAAGTGACACTTAAGCCGCAGTTAGAAACTCACTTCACCCAGAACCATAAAGGATCGGTGAAGTGAATTAAAAACCTCCAACGGTCCTCCGTTGCTGGAAGACTTTTTCCCGCAAATTAGTAATAAATAAATAAATAATAAATAAACTTTCCTACACTCACACCAATTATCTAGCCCAAGAGAGCTTCGTTGTGAAACTCGTTAAATGGTTACTAGACAATGGATAAACATACTTAAAATACTTAAATACATACTTATTATACATAGAAAACACCCAGACCCGAGACAATTTAGAAAAACAATAATTTCTAAATTGACTCAACCGAGGATCGAGCCCGGGACCTCAGATATGGCAACACCGTGAAAACCGCGGTGTACAAACCACTCGACCAAGGTTATGCAAACAATAATAACTATAATACTTATTAGAGTTTGTCTAATCTTAACAGTTTTTTTTTGCGATAGCTTGGTAAATTGGTTGTGCTTCTGACTCGGTATATCAGAAGATGCGGGTTCAAGTTCAGCACGTGGAAATTTCAACATTTTTTCCCAACACTAGTAAAACTCATTTTCAACAACTAACTTTCCCAACTTTTGCTTACTTTTAACGATAATGGTAAACTGAGCTCTTGGTTCGACATCAGCTTACCTAGTGCGGGGAAAACAAGAAAGTTTACGGCAAAATTGCCACTCACCTCGTTTCATCAAGAAGCGCTGCTTTAAAGCCACACAAACTATCGTTTTTGCTAACGTTATTGAAAGGCAAATAAACTCGCGTTCTATCAGCACCCTTGTTCATTAGTGAGCAATGAAACTTGTTGCTCTAGCCTGCCTATTGCGCAATGTCTGCGTCTGAGCACCAGATGTGTACGCTGACTCACCTCGTAGGTGTAGCCTTTGCCGTGATTCCATTCCGCAAGCCCGTATTGTTAATGATCACACTCGCTCGCATAATTGATTACTATAACACCTACACTCATTAAGATTTGGAACTAGCGTTTTGAGTCAGGACATATTTAGTTTACGAGTATGATTTAAATATGCAATTCGTTTATTTGCAGCGTGTTTATTGATAGAAGTTCGCAGCAATAGGATTTCTTTTTAAATTGATATTATATTCAACATTAAACAGTAGATATAAATCACAAATACTCGCTAGAGAACAACGATTCATCCCTAGGGTGTTACGCGAGGCTGTTGAAATTAAAAAACATCCTAATTTTAATAGAGAAGATGGTTGGAATCTACCACAAGCCTGGGATCCCATCATACAAAATATTAAATCCCAGCCCCGACACCATACGGACCAAAAGATAGATATCATATTTGGTCCATCCTGGTCGAATGCAGGGACCTATGGCTTAATGTGCTTTGCGAAGCAAGAGAGAACCTTGAGATATTTTATTTTGGTTACCCATGCCATGACTCGGCATTACGATAGTTGCTCGCTGCGCTATGGAGCTCCTCCTAATATAAAAATATCGACAATTTTCTCAAGACATTGTTAGAAGAGATATTGACCGACATTACTACATTACCTAATACAAAAATATTGTAATAATAACAAAATATCGATGTAAAGTGATCAAAGCGCGGCCCAAGTCGTTGCAATATATGTTTAAGCTGTTGAGTAAAACATTATAGCAGTACCAAGAAAAGTCTTATGTACAGCACAGTACGACGTTATGCGTGTTCATAAGGGATTAAGGCCAGGTGATTAAGCAGGCCAGTCCGGCAGTCGCACATTGACGAATGTGATACCGACGATGTGGGGTGCATTCAATACGAACTAGAAATCTGTGCATGCGCATGTATGTTACAAATCACTCACATGTCCCAATTCTGTTAAAAGGACCGGTTTCGTACCGTGGCAATGAAACTCACAGTGCATATTATGTATACTTATACCTACAACATTTAAATAAATAAAAAACCGACTGCGTAAAGTGGGAATCAAATCTAAGACTTTTCGATTGGACTAATTGCCTATTGTTCATAGAAACTCACACTTTTATTTATTGTTTGTAACCAACTGTGAAAACGAGCCTTCACAATAAAAAATATATGCAATTACGCGCGCTATCACCGTAATATATGGTCTAGCGTAATTGGGATGGACTCGTGAGGACCGTGAGAAAGAACACATCACGGGCAAGCGAATTAACTTTCCGCCATTACGGTCACGCAAGAAACAGTCAACAGAACGCTGCTTGCGCCTGCGCCGGTTACGTGTTGCAAATGATTGATTTCTTTTAATCAGTATCATCATACTATGAAAAGTTTCACGTGCCTCCTCGTAATTATTGGATGTGGGTCGTTGACCTAACGGGATTAACGATTGCACTCGCGGCCAAGTAGGTACGTTTCGTTTGTCGTGAGTGTTGAAATAACGACATTCATATTATTAGCACGCTAGAATCGAGTTAGCGAGAGATATTAACGATAAATGAAAGCCCCTATTAACAGATCGTTGTCTGTTGTCATCATATTATCATCTATCCAATCAACACAATGCATTAATATATCTGTAACGGAGGCGTAAAAGAATAGTAGTGGACTGTATAAAGGAAAGAGGAAAGCAAAGTAAATCATATAAATTATAAAAGAAGAAATCTATGAAAATGTAGGTAGGTAATATCTATCACGTCTGGAACCGTGTCTTATTCATTAGCAAGACTGTAAACATAAAATTGAAAATCATGAAGAGTTTGCACAGTTACCTGCGATTCATTACTAGTGTAATAGAAAGTTGAAGACAGATTTCTATTCAGACATAATTTCTAACAATGACTATTCAAATGAATATGTCTATCCAAGTCCAGTTTTCCCCCTTCACGAGCAGACAAAAGGGACCCCTGTGCATTTCCCATTGGATGGGTTAAACACTGATAAGAATCATAGCAAATAACATACGTAACATCGCAGTAGAATGGATTCAGAGTACGCTGTTTACTTCACTTTTGAATTGTGTAACATGTTTTTTCCCTAACAGCTCTAAATTATATTGAAAATACCAAGAACGAAGACACCATTTCTAGCACTATAATATTATGTGCAAGAGTACCTCTACATAATATGTCCTTTTCTACTAATGACCCCTAAGTTTTAGGTTCATGCTAGATGACGGTTTTACTCAGGGCAATCGTTACCTAACAAGGTTGAGGGGTAACCTAAAACTTACAATACACATATACACAATAGAATATAGATTGCGTTGATAATTTGTTTTGATGGAAAGCCAATTATAATATAAATTAGAATGTCTTGAGCTGAACCCTGATCCACCAGCGGCGTTGGTAGGCTGACGCGCAGAAAAACGCCCCGATCCGATCCGAACCTCTGCCCCTTAATACTCTCGAGCCCCTGCAATTGCGTAGAGATATAGCGTCACTCAGCGCCTTCTATCGCTTACCACGGCGAGTGCTCTGAAGAACTCTTTGACCTTATCCCACCTTCTCCCTTCCTTCATAGGAGTACACGTGCTGCTCTCCGGAGTCATCACTTCACTGTCACACATATCCCATCGCACATAAAGAAATTTGGTGACTCGTTTCTTTGTCGCACCTCCAAAAGATGGAATAGTCTACCAGCACACGTTTTCCCTCCTTTCTATGATATGGGGTCCTTCAAACGAGGCGTCAAGAAGCACCTTGTGGCATATTATTTATTCTGTGCTTGTGGGCCGGCAGAGTAAAGTTGACTGATGCTGCGTTGTTTTCACGCTGCACCAGTTGTCTTCGCGTCTGGACTCCATTTCCACTTAACAGCAGGTGGTTGACTATGGAGTCATTTGCCGTGGTAAGTATAAAAAAGAACCCCTCGTATAATCTAGTAGAGAACGGGGACACGTCCTGGGTGCCATTCCATCTAGAAAACCTATGACGGTGTTTCGATGACACGGCTTGTGGAAAGCGCCCCCCCCCCCACCCCCCTAAGTCCAGCGATGCTCAAAATGCATGTGTTTCCCAGTTCCTATAGTCCCTGCATTTATGCAGGCCGTCATGAATGGGTGCGTTTGTTACCGTGCTTGTTCCACGGTGGGGAGCACTCTCATTATTTTGGACTGCATCGGCTGCTCACTATCAGGCAGGATGTCGTCACTATGACGTGCCAATATAAAAAAAGGCCGTTGTGAGGCCATCACTAAACACTCTCCAAAGAGCTGACAATTGGGGCACCCAGCCCAGATAAAAAATTGAGAATACCACAATACAATAAAAATGCGTTGACCATTTGTTTTCATGGAATGCTGATTATTAATTAAATTAGAATGTCTTGCGCTGAATGCGGAATCCACCAGCGCGGCGGCGCCGAACGGTAGACAGACGAGCAGAAAATCGCGCTTTGTGCGGGGGGGGGGGAGGCACAAAGCGCGATAAGGGGTTAGATGACGGTTTTACTCAGGCACAGACTCAGGGTAATCGTCACCCTACTCGTATAGACAAAAAAATTATAATACCACAATTTGAATGAAAATTCCGTTGATCATTTGTTATGAATATGATGGAACGCAGATCATAAATTAAATTAGAATGTCTTGGGCTGAATGCGGTCCTGATCCACCAGTGGCGTCGGTAGGCAGAGGGCCAGACAATCGCGCGTTGTGCGCCCTTGCGGCTACGAATAATAGCATCATTGTTTGGACGCTTTTAATTAAAATCGATCGTTCGATGACACACGATATCTTCTTCGAACGGATTAGATTCGACCCAATTGCGGCGTTCGTAACGGATATGGGAACATTTAATTCACTCAAATGAGATTAATCACTCGTGGTTATCCAAATGTCTATATTACATCGCTTATGATATTTTAACAGAAGCTATGCAGAAGGTTTAAAATTTAACTACCAATTAGATTCAATATTCTGTTATAAAGTTTACCTATATACCTATCCTGGGTAAAGTGTGTTTAAATGTAATTTATTTGTGCAATAAAGAATTAATTATAATATTACATCACTTCATATTTAATATTGTTTTATTATAATCGCGTTAACAACTTCGCTGTCAAATTAAAACAATAGATAAATCAATTGTTATGTAGCACATGTGACTCATGGGACAGGGAAGTTGTTAATAATATCCTATTATGTACAGACAGACATATACCTGAGTACGTTAATATTATGTATCTAACCTCTTATCTAAGCAGTCGGTGTGTACTCAGAACGTTTCAATAGTCAGTGATGATGTCATTATAGTAAGAACGTAGCAAAACATTTAGCTTCTGTATTATTTTTTGCGGGTTCTATCGAGAAAATATTTACACCGTGTTAAAGTTAGATTTTGTAGGAACCAAACGTATAAGGTGCGGCAAGGTCCCCGCAAATGATATCATGCCGATCACGCCGTAACCTAATCAAGCGTGTATCGTACGCAGAGCTTGGAATACCGGTATTTTCAATAACCGGTATCTTTGATTTTAATAAAGTACCGGTAACGATTTAATACCGGTATTAATAATACAGGTTAACCGATGAGTACCGGTAATTTGAGGCAATGTAACCATAGCCTTAGTTTTACAGAATATGTAAAAAATTATTCTAAAATGTTTAAGAAAGTGTGCATATTAGCAAAATCAAATTTCATTAAAGACAAAATTAAAAACTCTAACAATAAAATTAAAGCCACTTGGGACATTATAAACCGTGAAACAGGTAAATTTAAACCACGGGACAATACTTTCACTCTGAAAGTTAATAACACCCTTGTCAATTCGGATTTAAATATTGCTAATATTTTTGATGACTATTTTGTAAATATACCAGTGGTAACAACTTCAAATTTAGATTCATCACCAGAAGCTGCACAATCTTTACTCAAAAAACATGTACCAAAATCTAATCTGTCTTTTCAATTTGAATACATTGATTCTATGAATATTATAAAAACATTCAAATCACTTAAAATGAAAAATACTAGTGATTTGTGGGGCATAAGTATTAAGGTAATTAAGAATATTATATTTTCTATTGCGCCCTATCTTGCAGACATTTTTAATTACTGTATCAATAAGGGTATCTTTCCAGAACTTATGAAATTCAGTAAGGTTATACCTTTATTTAAATCAGGAAACAAAGAAGACCCTAGTAACTATAGGCCAATTTCAATATTACCAGTACTAAGTAAAATTTATGAAAAACTTATACTCGAACAATTAATGGCATACTTTAACTCAAACAAGCTTCTACATAAGAAACAATATGGTTTTACAAAGGGTCGTTCCACTACTGACGCAGGTGTTGCTTTAATAAAACATATATTCGATGCCTGGGAGAAGTCTCAGAACGCTCTTGGAGTTTTTTGCGACTTATCCAAGGCTTTCGATTGCGTTGAGCACAGGACTCTGGTGATGAAGTTACACTACTATGGTCTTAATGATTTTGCACTTAAATTGATAGAGTCGTATCTCAGTTCTAGGACACAAACTGTCGATATCAATGGAACTAAATCATCTGGATCTCTTGTAAAAATGGGAGTTCCGCAAGGGTCAATCCTCGGGCCCTTCCTATTTTTAATTTATATTAACGACTTGCCATTTTTTGTGGAGAACTTCTGTGAAATTGTTTTATTTGCAGATGATACTTCACTCATTTTTAATGTTACTAGGTGTAAGAATAATTATGACGATGTAAACAATGCTCTAGCAAAAGTGCTCAGTTGGTTTACTGTTAATAATCTACAGCTTAATGCAAAAAAAACAAAATGTATTAAATTTACACTACCTAATGTTAAAACTGAACCAACTGATATTAGAATAAACGGTGATAAATTAGATTTGGTAGACTCAACAGTCTTCTTAGGTATAACACTTGACTCAAAACTTCAATGGAATCCTCATATATCGAAATTGTCCGGTAAACTCAGTTCTGCTGCTTATGCTATCAGAAAAATTAGACAATTAACAGACGTTGAAACTGCTAGAACAGTTTACTTTAGCTATTTTCATAGTGTCATGTCGTATGGTGTCTTACTGTGGGCTACAGCAGCTGATGTTGAATCTATATTTATTTTGCAGAAACGAGCAATAAGAACCATTTATAGACTAGGTTCCCGAACTACTTTAAGAAATATTTTTAAAGAAATTGGTGTTCTTACAGTTGCATCTCAGTTTATTTATAATTGCATAGTTTTTGTGCGTTGCAACATCAACTCTTTTACTAAACACGGTGATGTACACAATTTCAATACTAGAAATAAGAAAAATCTTGTAATGCCACTGTTCAGGTTGCAAAAGGTTCTTGGCTCTTTCTTGGGGCAAGGTATACACTACTATAATAAAATACCTAGTACTGTATAAGATTTACCTTTAGATAAGTTTAAAAAACATGTAAAATCTTCTTTACTTAAGAAAGGTTATTATACAGTCAAAGAATATTTAGATGACAAATCAGCTTGGTTATAATAAAAAAATAAAACTACTCTTTATTTTATTTTATTGGGATCAATAATTACTTTAAAAATATCTTAGCGCTGATATGATAGCCTTTATCAGCAATGTCCTACAGTTTACAAATAATATTTATGTTACGTTAAACTTTTCATTAGGTTTTTATTTAGAGTATCTTGAGTGTGTCATGCTCTCTTTAGTGTCTCTGCGGTGGTGGCGTGTGCGTCGGGTCGTTACATTCCCTAAGATATGGTTGAGTGAAGCGATGGCTGATTCATATGTCATACTCGTGAACGGGTGCCGCCTGTGGAGGCTGGTCTGCTCTTGCATACTATTATTTTTATTATTATTAACTATAGTTTAATTTTGTTTTTTTTTTTTTGTTTTTTTCTTAGACAATTTTTGACCTTTATTAGTGCTGTAAGACATTGTGAAAATTTTAACTGGTAACTGATGTTTTGCAAATGTAGATATTATTATATTTTCTCTTTTGTTTTTTTTTTTTTTTTTAATTTGTGTGATTGTCCTTTATATTTTGTGTTTTTATTTGTGATGGAAAGTGTCCTTTTATGATAGGGCATTTTCCAATATTTTTGACGCTGTAAGGGAGAAAAGAGCTGGACACTTGCTGAGTTTCTTGCCGGTTCTTCTCAGTACAAGATCTCCCGCCCAGAGTAGACTTACGAACCGATGGCATAATGACGTTCATAAGAGCTATTTGTAGCCTAAACTGAATAAATGATTTTGAATTTTGATTTTTTTTTTAATTTTAGTAGTATTGTACCGGTATACCGGTATTATATACCATAATACAGGTACTAATACCGGTACTAATACCGGTACCAGGTAACCAAATCTATTAGTGCATTATTTTAGGTAGATAAATGTGTGGCGCTTGGATTGGCTAACTACACGCATTGCGCTCTCGTATCGTTAGTTTGCTTTTTATGTTCATTTTGCGCAGCCGCAGTGCTCTGCTTATTACGTTATAAACAGACTGGTAATGTCGCAGGTAGGTACCGGTATTTTTGAGGTACATTACCGGTATTCATTGAAGAATCGGTATCCAGGAACCGAAATGGAAAAACAGGTATTTACTGATATGATACCTGTGTTTTCGGTACGGTTGCAAGCCCAGTGACCAATAAAATGTATGGGATGATATAAGCCGCGCTAAATCACGTGGTCAATCTTATGTCAATCCCATACATTTTACTCGTTTCGAACTTCACTATCTTTTTCTTAATGTTACTTTGGCTACCGCCACTGATCGTACGTAGATGACGCGCGCCGCTATCCGATACCTACACGAGATCATATTTCTGTACGAAATGCCGTTACAATACTATTTTTAACGAGAGTGATTGTATCAATATAGCTAATATCAATGCAATCACTCGTTATACAGCACCGAAATGTAATCAAAATGTATATTTGTGAATGAATAATTTTGATAACACTAAACAAATACAAATACATACTGATAAAAAAACCGCATTAAATACTTTACGCTTATACTCGCGTTTGGCTTCAATATGGCATTGTCAGCAATCATGCTGCACCTTTTCGCATTTTACACAAGGTCTGAAAATGTACGTCCACGTCAAGGACCGGTGCTTTCAATATCGTCATCATCATCATCTCAGCCAAAAGACGTTCACTGCTGGACAAAGGCCTCCCCCAAGGATATCCACAACGACCGGTTTTGTGCTGCTCGCATCCAGCGGCTTCCTGCGACCTTCACCAGATCAATATCAATATCATAAGAAAAGTTAATTAATTCTTGATCCCTTCTTCCAAATGCTGTGTTAAAATATATACTTAACCAAATGCATAATATAGCAAAATATTATTTAAAATACTTGTTGCAAGAAAAATTTTATAAAATAAAAATATGTTAATTAGTATTATAATTATTGTTATTTCAATTATTAATATTACATATACTTATGTGTGTCTGTACGAAGTAATTATACAGTTACTTATGCATTTGGACCCTAACAGGATATTCTTTGAGTCATTACTACTTAATAGTTCGTAAGACCTTCTAGGTATGTCCGTACAACATTGAAAGCAATAAAATTCTTTTATATGATTACATACATTTATGAGTCCATAGTCATAACTTTGACTTGCCTTTGTTTCTAAGTTAAAAAGACGTTTACTGGTTGTTATGCCTATACAAGTAGCTACAATTTGTTTCATAATGGTTTACAAGTGGTTTTCTCATTTATACCATTTATTTATACTTATATTATTTATCACCATTTTTAATACCATACCAATCTCTTCGGCAATGGTCAACAAATGTGCGTAACCATATATTTAAAGCGTTCCGCTCGCAGTAAATTATCGAACAATATCGCAGTGGCAACCTATAAATGTCGTAATAAATAAAACATTGTGGTGAAACACATATTTGATTACCACAAAATCCAGTGTTTGTACGCGGTACAGAGCGCACATATATGGTTAATTTGAAATCGCTTGTAAAGGATTTGTTAATATACTTAGTATCGCGTAAGTGTGACAAGTAGTATGAGTTTACCTTGATGACTGACTATGTGTCAATTTGTCAAAGACGTTCGAAGTTGATTGTTTTTGTAAATAATGCACACACCTAGGTTATTTAAACTGTTATAGTATACTGTTCAGTATGAGCAAAAAAATCATTGTTTTTAACCGACTTCAAAAAAGAAGGAGGTTTCTCAATTCGACCGTATATGTAGTATATAATTATATATATATTTTATGTGTGTTCGTATATATATTTTAACTTTGTCGCATAGGAACCGATTGTGATGATTCTTTTCTTGTTGGAAAGGAGATATCCCAAGGGTGGTACCATGATAAGGAAACCAGGATCTGATGATAGCATCCCAGAGAAATCAATGGGAACCATTGAAAATTGTAGTGGCGACTAGTGCGTTTGTTAAATTTTTCAATAAGTATTTTAAAACACTACTATTTAATGAAGGACTGGAGTCGATCTGATGATGGAGCCGAAAGACAGTCGAGGGAACTCTTCAACGATTTACAGAAATTACCTGGTGTTTGGGCTTGATTATTTTTGTATTGATGAAAACTTTACACATAGATGGGTTGTGATTGTCATTAGGGGTCTGATGATGAAGACGAAAGACAATCAAGGGAACTCCTCAACGTTTTACAGTAGCTACCTTGTGTTTGGACATAATACATAATTCATTTCTATTGATGAGAACTTTACCTATATGGGTTATAAGTGCCATTACAGGTCTGATGATGAAGACCATAGAGAGGCGAGGGAATTCCTCAACGATTTACAGCAGTAACCTTTTGTTGAACTTACTTCATTCGGTTCAATATGCCAAAATGTTCAGTTCGTACAGAAATAATAACTAATTAAGATTGAAGTTTTACATAGGGATACCACTACCTACTAGGCCGTATTTCCTCATCCGAGAAGCATTCTTGTTAGATCTACCCATCACTAAATATCGTAAAATAAAATATTTTTAACAAAAAAGAACCGACTTTAAAAAACAGGAAACTAAAAATGTAAAAACAGCTCTAAAAAGCAAGAAATAATATTGAAATCATATTTTTAATTACCTAGATACGCATATCAGTTTTATAGAAGGTCTATTGAAGTCGGGTGGGGCTTTTACAATAAAAAAGTGGAGATAATGGAACAACTTCATAAGTTTAAATGAAACAAAATTGTCTCCGAGCCGACCACCAACCACCCGATTTCAATAGACCTTCTTTGAAACTGATATGCGTACCTATCTAGGTAATTAATAATATGAAATCAATATTATTTCTTGCTTTTTAGAGCTGTTTTTACTTTTTTAGTTTCCTGTTTTTTGAAGTCGGTTTTTATAGAACTTCTATGCATGCTTAAATAGCCAATTTATTGATATTTCCCTTGTAACGCCACTTTTTATGATATGTCTATAACAAATACATTTTATGATTAAATCTATTTTGGTAGGTTTAGGGAATACATACAAACGTTACTTCTATGTTAAAGGTCTTAAAAATATATATCACGTTTTTTTAACATGATAAATGTTAACCAGATTAGTTTAACAACGTTCCAAGCGTTAAGTATTGAAAGCGTCAGCACATTATCTAAGTAAAATAAAAACAATGTAGTAGTAATATTAGTATTAGCATATATATTAGGCGGAAGAGAGCGACGTCTCTCCTCAGCAGGGTGCGCTGCAGCACCAATAGCATCCTGAACACCATTGCTGATAAGGTGGATTGCCCCATCCAGAAATGCTGGGTGGGATTAATCATAGGTTTACACCTATGATTGATCTCACCCAGTATTCTAAGTATGTGTAAGTAAATGCTTTACTAACATAGCCTGTAAGAATGTATTAACTAACACATTTATGGATACTCACTGTCTGAAATAAAGTTTATATTATTATTATACTCTTTATTCATTTTTTTCCTTAAAACTAGATTTTTGTAATATCTATACTAATATATAAAGCTGAAGAGTTTGTTTGTTTGTTTGTTTGTTTGTTTGTTTGTTTGTTTGTTTGAACGCGCTAATCTCAGGAACTACTGGTTCGAATTGAATAATTCTTTTTGTGTTGGATAGTCCATTTATCGAGGAAGGCTTTAGGCTATATAACATCACGCTGCGACCAATAGGAGCGAAGCATCAGTGAAAAATGTTGCAAAAACGGGAAAGAACCAAAAAAATTAAAAATGCTGCCGAAAGTCACTATTCCACGCGGACGAAGTCGCGAGCACAGCTAGTTTTAATATAAAAGCAATAAAACATTATAAAAACCTAATCCTAGAGTACCGCCAGCAGCGAGGCAGGGCCCAAACTACCGGTACTATTATTATTATTATTATTATGACCCACTGCTGGGCAAAGAAATCTTTGAACGCACACTTTGTCCGACCTGGAGTTTGAACTCAGGACTTCCGGATATCGGGCCGAGCGCTTTGCCATGTAGCGCTTTGCCGAGTAATTTCTTACTCAAAAACCTTTTTCAAATAGAATACAATTTCCGGATCGGTGGTTGGCAAATGGCCTCTGATCCCTAGCCAAAGCAAGGCGCCGCACCGCCCGCTGACAATTGCTTAACCCGCGTTCAGCTCCGTATCTAGGGTCTGATAGAAGGGGCAAGGGCCGCCGAGGCCATTACGAAATGTCGACGAATAATCGGAAACAAAATCATATGCTACTAAATAGTAATACGTGTATTACAAAAGCCGATGTCTACATATATTACTTCGTCGACTTTCGACTACTATTAATTGTATAGAGGCACATGCTAGCAGTAAAAGTAGTAAACCTGAATTAATGTAAGGCGAGTGTTTGAAATCTTCATCGAGGGAATGGACAAGAAAAAGACTAGCAAACTGATGGGACTTTCCAAAGAGAACATGAGGCTAGTCAAAGAGATCATAACAGGACACTGTCGACTGAACAGAAATCTGACAGTGATAGGAGTGAAAACCGACTCCATATGCCCGGAGTGCACGGAAAGTGAGGAGACCAGCCTCCACCTACTAACTGAGTGTCCTATGTACTCACTATTAAGATGGGAGCTCTGGGGGTTGGACACATTAGACATAGAGGACCTTAAGGAATTGAAGGTGGAGCAGATAGCAAGACTTACCAAAAGATTCGACGGGGCGCCGCGCCGTGAAAGCTGGATAAATCTTAGCTCCCTCAAAGAGGAGAACGGAGAAAAGGATGAAGTGGCCAGCAGACAACGCGGGTGGATCGTCCGTTCGGCTGGCGATGTCCCCACAAGAAATAATAATAATAATTACAAAAGCCGATGTATACTTAAGTTATGTATTATCGTCGACTTTCAACTACTATTAATTGTATAGAGGCACATGCTAGCAGTAAAATTAGTAAACCTGAATTAATGTAAGGCGAGTGTTTGAAACATTCATAGTTTTTTTCAATAGTCCTCCAAAATCACGCAAAAGTCACAACCATCACGAAACACCCCTTTTGAGTGACGATGCAAGTTATTTATTAGTCTATAGACATTGAGAGTGAGTGCAACATTAAAGTCTTGCTCTAAAGTCTAAATCTTATGTAGGTATGTCGTGTTTCTCTAGCTAAAGCAGCCATTCACGTTGGCCAATCCCAATGCCACCCTTTCCTAACACGTAACTTAATCATGAACGCTGTAATTTCAATCGCTAATCTATAAATAATGTGAAATGGTTAACACTTTCGTGTATAGACTTCACATTACGTCCTTCATATTAGAAAAGTTTGCGAATAAAATGTGCCCGTGTCTTTAAATTATTATATTTAAAGAAAGATAGTTTTTTAAAGAAATGTCACGGCCGTAATTTTAGTTAAAACCAAAACATTAAGAAACAAGCAAACACTGAAGCATTGATAATTTAGTAACGATATATTCCAATTTCGTCCCAAATCCTATAAGCATATTCCAGTTTAGTCCCATGCTCTAGGTGCTAGTTATTGGTTCAGTAAATTCCAGTGCTTTTGTATGCATCGGCGGGCTTTACTAGCCATTATGCCGGGGCTCATGCGTTTATTGAAACCGTGAGAGGCGCTCGCTTGGTGATTGACAAATTGCCGCTGATCTCCGGCCGGCGCGACGCGTCACGCGGCCCGCCGACAACCATTAACCCTCCGATCCGGCCCCTACTCACTCCTTATGACACTTTTTCAAGTCTAAAATTAAAATGAACCATTTTATATTACGGTCATTATTAGTATAAAAGGCCCTTTTTCTTTTTGTTTGTTATTTTAATTTGAAGGTTGTATTCAGATTCGGACTGCGTTGCTGAACAAATTTCCACGATGAACTTAGGGGTCTTATGACAAAAAGATATTGAATTCTCGTATTTCATATAATGTTGATATGTTATGGGTCATTGAATGGACCCTTGTTATTTGGACAGAGTTGTTCACATCACGATCTGAGAAAAACTTTAAGAATAAAATCTCTATTAGATAAGCACTTTATTATTATACGAGTAGAATTTAAATAAAAATTCTATTCTATCAACTGAAAAAATATTTAAGAAGAAACCTTCATAAAGAGGCAGACAAACTTTTAGTAACAATAACATTAATTTATTTAAGATATTGCTTTTTGTGTTGAACGAATCAGAGAACCGAAACGTGTATATAGGTATGCAAATCACTTATATGTAACATCCTCACTACTATAATCACCTAGTACGAGTATATAAATCGTCTTCATTACTTATAACAGTATCAGTCCAACTGTTGAACATACGTCTTTTCTAATGCATGCCACTGTGGCTGACTGATTTAATTTAAATATCGAAACATAGTTAAATAAAACTGTTTGGTATGGTTTAAAGAACTCTAAAATATTTTAAATGCATCGAAAACAATTACACCTTTGCAGAAACAAGAATAACGCTTGCCCCATTATAAAATAATAATCTTTGGTCAATGCAAAACAATAGCTGTTCGTAATTTCCGCTCCGTTGCATATTTACGAATCGGAACGTGGGAATGGTCATTAAGTTTACACGATGCATTCATATTAAAGTAGGGAAGTATGTGCATAACGTGCAATCCTTTAACTACATGTTTTTTTGGAATTCCTGAAAACAGATAAAACCATCCCACCACAGTATCTAACATGTTTCATAGGTTTCGTAGAACCCATAACTAAATCACAAAAATGCAAGAATTACGCACTTTCAAAGTGCCATAGTAAAACTTGTTTTTTATTTATATATAAAAAAAAACATACGCAGGCGAAGACGCACGCGGAAGCTAGTTCTAATACGATTAAAGTATTAAACAGAATAGAGCTTGAATCGTGAATAAACATCAAAGTCTACTTGCAATCAATTAATTATAAACTAAATTAAGGAACAATGGAATACATAAATGTTAATGCAACTGAATTATTTAATTTAAAAGCGGAAAGCAGATAGATAGATATTGGTACTGTTAAAGAATGCAAAGAAAAAAGTAACAGCAAACTAACGTCCAAGCATATTAAACTAACGCCCATAACATACTTAGCCGGTTTAGCACGGACGGCCCGTGAACTATTATTACTCGGTGTTATGAGAGGATAACCGGCTGTTATGCGTTCGACTGCCGCAAGCCGAAGCGAATCATCCCGCCCGACAGCCATTGTTGATGAACGTGATGATATAAGTCCATTTCGTTACACGCTAGTCAAACATGAAATTACTGGCAAGTCTGTGAGATCCCACTATACACCGGCTAATTCGTTGAGGAGCGCTGTAAAATTGCAAACAGATTAGCATGAACGCGAGAGTTGAGCAAAATTATATAAAGATCCCCGTTGTGCTATTGCATGTGAAGCGGAGGTCACGTTCGCGGTTAACGAAAGTTCGATGCCCGCCCGCACTACAGCTAGCACAAAAACATAGCATAAATTAGACAACAAAAACAACGCTCGAAACGAAAGCACACATCAAATGGGAATTAAATCATCAATTACCGGCACAAACAATGCAATGTCATGAATATTGAAGGGGAAAGCGACGCCAGCAGACGATGTCAGAGGCATGACAAATAAATCAAAGTGCAAAATTCTAATTAGGAAATCCGCCCGTTAGAATCCATCTCGCCGAATTATTCGTGTGTAGTGCGTTGCTCATCAATAAAACAAATGGGCTATGTAATCAATTTAATTCCGCCTGCTTATTTGCTTTTTATGATGGCCTGTGGTGTGAGTTTGGGTCTTGCAAAAAGGTTGCATACACCAAAAATTACTTTGCGGAGTAGATACCTTAATCAACGAACATTGCCGACTTCCTTACAACGTTACCCAACCTCTAAGCAGACCGTTCGGTGCATAATGGAAGAGCTGAGTCAGGTACGGGCAACTCTTTCATTCCCATGGGAGGTTTTTTGTTAGCCTGTCGGTACTCCATCTTCGTCCGAGTACGTTCGAGGCAAAAAAAAGCTGTCTGTAATTATCTCGTTGCATCGGAAGATTTGCGCCCGATGTTTGTTGTCTTCGCCGCCGGATGTTTCTATTCTGTTGCTTGTTTCTTTTTGTTCTCGGTTCAAGATGAAGAAACAGGTGCGGTCTAACTGTAACTGCTTATAGCCGATGTAATTAATTTGTAGAAACAAATAGAATGGAAGTCTGTCTGTGATTTTAGAATTGAATGAGTTTAAAATATTTTGTGAAGATGTTCTATGAAATGGGATACGATAATCTTTGATTTTTGTTTGTCTAACTTTTTATATGACATTTAGGACGACGACGGTAGTATCTAAACCTATTTTTTTGATAAGTAAAGTATAAATTATGCTTGTCCGTAGTATTTTGTTGTCATAATTGGGCGCGATTGCTACATCCCGCTTTATTGGCAGCAGCATTATCTGAAGTGTTGTTAATGTAATTTGTCAGCACTTGCTTAACCTACATTGGCTATTGACCTATCTAAGCAATTCAATTAATGTGTGGCTCGCACTGTTTCTCAATTCAGTTTAACGTTTTATGAATGTCTGCGCAATCGTCAAACATATTTCAGTGGTTTCGTCATGTCAATAAAATTGTTTAGTGCTAATTATTCGTAAGTGCGCACATAGCTTGTGGAAACCGTTTGCTTTTCACTCCGCAGAGATTTGCAGGTTGAAATATGGCCGTCTGGTGTCTTGTGTCATCGGGGCTTTCTAGTGAAATCCTCGGGGCTCCGCGTCCGACCGTGACCTCGCATCGATGTCCGCTAAGCTCCGTGTAACGAGAGCCGGCGAATCATATTCTAAGGGTTTGCGCTTTCATCAGGAAGTGTCGGTCTACGAACTAGATCCTCTAGTGAATAACAACCTCGATAAGAGGATTTTATATTTTTTATATGATTGTTAGGAAATCTCAATAGATATTTCATTATTTATTCGTTTCATCAATGCAATTGGCGTTATATTGGCTGTAGCTGGCGAAGTTTAGTCTATAATATTCATAGTTACTTGTTTTCTCTCTATTTGGCTGCGCTTGCTAACAACATTGTATTTATTTTGTTTATTGGCGAATAATGATAGGTAATACAATTTTTTTTTAATGAAGATTATATTAATGTGCTATTCTTTTTCTTCAACTTGAGTGCCACACTATGGTCGATTTAGCATTTTCCTATCATCTCTATCCCAATAAGGTACTAAACACAATAATAATATTCCTTTTAAACAACCCAGGAACCTAATGTGCTTGTGGCAACCCCACAAAATTACATATTGGGTCCTTACCTGTGCAATTGACGTTTTTTTCTCACTTATTAGGTGTATTATATATAACTTCTAAAAGTCAATACCGGTTGTTAATATTATTATACACTTTTAATTAGGACTATGTTACTCAGGCTTTATAGTGTTAACATAAATAGATAGATATTTTTATAGTGTTAACATAAATAGATGCTAAGAAAATTAAAAAAAACGTTAGTATGAAAAATATAATTTTATAAAAAATCTTCACACAAAACGTCAATTTCATAGGTAAGGACCTAATATTAAATATACTACGTACTAATATATAAATAAGTATACATTAATAAATTATATCAATATGTAGTATATTTAATAAAAATTTAGTTTTGTGGGGTTGCTTATGTTAGGAATGGGTTCATGCCAACAGTCTGACGGAGTTGTAACATTACAACGTTATTATTGTCCACGTTGCGTCAGTATAAATTGGCCTCCACCTTTTAATCATAAGCTATTACAATTTCGGAGTTCAATGGATTAACAGAGATGATCTACGACGTCGGCGGCAGTGGCCATTGTTAATGCCAAATCGATCCCGCTGGGGTGTCGAGGCCGCTCGTCCCCGCCATGTCACGAGCGTACTTTCTCCCGCACGATCGCTCCATTTCGCTCGGTGCTGCGACAAATTGAACTTTCATCAGACATTGAACCTTTGGTTGGAAGTTTGGAACCTTGGTGACATAACTGACAAAGGCTCACGCTTTGGGGACGGCCTATGTTTTTCTGCTTCTTGTGCCTCTTCAATCTTGAAGGTCGACAGCTTTGTGTATTCCTTGTGTCAATAGAACGGAACAGTCAAAGTTCAGTCACTTATACTGTTGATCTCTCATTCAATTTTGTCTATTGTATTTAGTCATTAGTTTGGCTTGTCCTGTTATGGTGTTTTCATCATCATCATCATCTCAGCCAAAAGACATCCACTGCTGGACTTATGGTGTTTTAATTGTTTCTTAATATTTCTTTTTTGTTTTTAAGTATCCCAGGCCTCCCTATGATAACAATATCGGACCGTAGCCTCCGTTCTAGGGCTCTGTCCATATATTGGACACCATAATCTTAACTTTATTACCTTAACATAAGGTCGAAAACCAATGAAAATTTTTAACATGCTCTGCCCATTAAAGGGTTAATGCCTGCCACTTCACGACAACAACTAGGAGCAATGGCCTATCAGGCCTTTCAATTATGAAAACTATGGAGAAACTAGAGATTCGAAGTTTTTATTTGTTCACCAATCCGGAGAACCGGCATTGCGAAATAGCTCGATTTGAAAAATCGCAAACCCCAAAAAACACAAAGGAATGCGCAAGCGGCAGCGTTATCGTGCTTCAAATTCTGTTCATAGGTACTGAAAACCGAAAGGATGTAAGTTAGAAATGTTATGCCTTAAAATAGAAAAGGAACTCATCTGAAATGTTAAGTGTCGCCGGAGTTCGAATTTCAAGTGTGACGTTATAAAAATATTCCCAGGAAATGTTGACACTCAGATTTATCGTGTCGGCCAGCGACGTGCTTTCTAAACATGGACAAATGAGAACTAACTCACTGGTTGTTGTTGGATTAGTTTGACATTTTTATCTTCGAGATAAGGACATAGATTCGAATGTCAATGAACTTGAGGCTTTAATGCTAAATAGATATATTCATATTATTGAACTTAAGCAAGATATTATGATAGTTTTGTATAAAGTTAAGCAATCCTCTAAGATATGTAGCACGTCCACATTGTTGTTACATTATAACTTTGCATCACAACATAAACATGATTCTCCTTTCTACGCAGAGTGCACGCCACGAGTACGGGATGTTGTAACAAACTTTATAATCATAAGTCGCGACGTATTACTCATTAAGTTAAGTTCACTCGCGAGCATCAGCGCGAACGCGCACCATGTGCTGCGGACATGCAGTCATGCAGCCAGAGGCGGGGGACATATATCTCCCCCTGCCACTACCGTATAATTATATCCAGGCTGGAATATTAATTTAACTCATAAATATAAGCAAACGACGCATTATTATTTATCTATTGAGCGAAGTCTTTCCAAGTCGCATGGGAACACTTGCGCTTTCGCCCGATGCGATTAATTGCCGACGTTATTCAACACGTGGTGCATTATTTCACGCTCGGCGTGGCGAGAAGGTTCCCGGTGCACTGCAGACTCCATCCGTGGCGCCCGCCCCTTTGCCTCTCAAGGCGAAACAAAACACGATTTTGACATTTTTAGCCCGGCCGTGCTTACAACACGCGGCGCCGCGCCGCGCTATGACGCGTGTCGCAATGTTGTTGATATTGTAACTCAACCTGGCCCTTTTATAGAATAGCAATTGGGACGTGGTGAAACATCAAAGCGCAGCACCATGAAAATATATTTATTTTAATATTGGTTTTTGAAGACCGTTTCCGTAGGTGTACGTTTCTCAGCGTTTGAGAATATTTTTTCTTATTTCACAACTAACGATTGATGCGTACCTAGTTGATGAAATTCATAGATATAAAATATTGAAGAGCTTGCAGAATGCAATGGATTTTTTTCTAAATACTTAAAAAGCAGAAATGGAAACGTAATTTCCGATGGGATTGATTATGGCATTGTGCGCCCGGTTTATGGTGCGAGAGATCGGTTCCAGTGTTTTTCATTGCAGATCGCATGTAACGTCTTGAACACAATAATCGTAAAAGCCGGTCTCCTTGTCGTTGAGTGTGCAAACTGTCCGCAGGGTGATAAAGGAAAATGCATTACTTCCCCTGAGAGAGCGAATGGGGAGTTTTCCTTAAAACAGCCCTTCAAAATGGCGGCGCAAGCCATTAAATGTTGGCTCGGAAGCCCAAATTTAAAAGTCCACTTTCAACTTAGTTATTAGGGGTAATAGTTATGTGCGCCGAGATAAAGATGAGATGTTCGTGACAAGTTTTTTTATTTGCGGATAGCCGTGGAAGAAAGGAAAAGGTTTCTTTCAAATATTTTTATGATGGGACGTGAATTCTGCTTTATTCGACCTCCGGAGATTTGACTTCGACAATCTTCCTAATGCTGCCTCGTGGGCGTGTCCTCAAATTGACTTGGTTCGATCGCAGATCTCAATTGGCGAAGGAAAAGTGAATGTTGTATACGTATAGGAATGTATAAGTTACACTTCGATAAGCTGTCGCTCTTTCAGTAAAATAAAGCAGGTCGACAGCACGCGCTACTAAATGCAATAGCAGCAGTGCGGCTCTCGGCGCGCTTACACGATTTATTGCACGCGAGTTGCCTTCGCGCCGCGCTCGCTCCGCTTGCCCCGCTTAACGTGTTATTCTTTTTGCTGAAATTATGCCATATGGTTATTCTGCACGAATAGCATTACGTCGACGCTTTAATGTTAACTGCCAGTTATTAAATAAAAGGTCATTACCCTGTTACTTATTACGAAACCATTGAAACTAAACTTCTAGTCAATTTCGAGAACGTGTCATGTGTGTAGCTAATTATAATATATTTGGAGGCAATGATATGAGTGAGGGATATTACGTTGGAACAATAAGGTGGAAAAAGTAATTTCGAGGAGAGGCAAAACGATAAATTGTGTGAGATCTGTCCCGGCCGGCAAACTTGCCGGTCATATATTGTCGCGGGGGCGTCATCCGTCCCGGAGCCCGGTAAGGGCGGAACACGTTGTCGCTTCCACCTGCCGTTTCTATTTTATCTTCTAGTAACACTTGATTTACATTCGTTTTGTTTATTTGCATGTAGAGGAGAAAAGTTATATTGGCATTTATCTTCGTCTTCCGTCTTTGAACAATTTATTTGTTCCTTTACTAACTAGACACTAAAGTAATCATTGTTGATGTCATTAGGTATATAATGTAGTACCTATAATGTCCAAACTGTAAATAGCGCTATTGCCTTAGGTCGCGATCCGGGCGACAGCCTTTAACATTTTCCTACTTTGTTTCTCCGTTTCTGTGCTATATTCTCTTTTGGTATTACTTTGTTTTTTATTTGCTTTATTAGCATTGTGAATGCAAATATTATAAAAATGTATGTCTCATATTTTAACTTAAATTGGATACCCAAAGTTTGAATTGTTGGCAATTGAGTTACCCAGTAAAAATAATTTCTGTTATTTATGTACTTACTTAGTAACACAGTTAAAATAAGGCATTTACTAACTCCATTTCGACCGTACTATTTTATAGATACCCACCTACTTATAGATTTTTTTATTAACTCCATGAGGCTTCCAAGACCATTACCTATTTAAAATCATATTTATTGATCAATTGAGCTTCAGCGGAAGTGAATCGGCTAGCATTTTTAGCGGTCACTATAAATGCTAGCCGATTCATGATGAAGAAGAAATAGAAGACGAAGGATATCTGAATTTGATAGATAGATATTTCCACAAATTATTATTCGTCTAACAATTTGAGCGCTAGCAAATTTTATTTCAATCAATAAATTTATTTTTATTTATAAAACAACACTTAAAACACGTTACCTGTACATAAGAAACTTAATATTTAAAGCCATTCTGTTTTTTTACAATGGTCCTAACTTTTAAAGCACAAAAAGGGTAGACCTAAAGCAGCGGTAACCCTACTTTCACCATTACGTCGTCTAAATTGGTACACCGCCCGCCGCCGCCGCCCAGACGCGATGCCTCCCAGGTGCAAAGGAGTTTAGGGGCGCGGGGCTGCGAGGCGAGGCTACGTGATGCGTTTCTATGATGAAGACAATCAGGGCCGGGGATGCCGCGTCCGACCCGCGCGCCTGCTGTGGCGGTGGCGGCTCGTTGAGTGTACATGCACAAAAAAATGACACCCACAGTAGGTCAGCTTCCTACAAATGCGCTAGAGCGTCACTCACATATGCAACCTCTCACGGACAATCTCGCAACTGCAGCGGCGGCGGCGCTCGGGCACTCGGGTTGTTCCGAGATCCGTGACCGTGAGAGAGAGGGTCTATATGTGCAAAGTCAAAGTCAAAGTCAAATATTTTTTATTTAAATTTAACTTTAGAAAAGTGCTTTCGAATCGTCTATAAACATTTTTTTACCTACTACCCATTCAGGACGTCTATTTTTTAGCTGTGGAGAAGAATGGGCGGAAGAAACTCCAAAGCTTTAATATAAGTAACGACATTTACAAAATTAAATGCCGTTACCAAGTTATACAAGTTTATATTAACTTAACAATATTTTAACTTAGAAACACCCGTTGGAGTGATTGGAGCATTTTAAACCCATGCTGTTTTGTCTCATTCAGGACGTCTATTTTTTAGCTGTGGAGAAGAATGGGCGCAAGAAACTCCACAGCTTTAATATAAGTAACGACATTTACAAAATTATATGCCGTTACCAAGTTATACAAGTATATAATAACTTAACAATATTTTAAATTAGAAATACCTGTTGGAGTGATTGGAACATTTTAAACCCCCATGCTGTTTTGTTTTCAATGTAATCAGACACTTTGTAATAAGCTTTTTTATAAAGCTTTTCTTTAATGGTGATTTTAAATTTATTAATATCAAGTTTTTAAGTATTACTTGGAACTTTAAATGAATTATTTATTTTGTGGAGCCTAGTATAAGGTACTGCTGTGCGTTGCTCGAGCGCGGTATGTATTAACCCTTTATAGGGCTCTGTCCATATATTGGACACCATAATTTTAACTTTATTACCTTAACATAAGGTCGAAAACCAATGAAAATTTTTAACATGCTCTGCCCATTAAAGGGTTAAGCTTACCTTCTGTGGGCCTTCTCATTTTATGGTACATGTTTGTTGTCTGCTCATAACAAGGTTAATATTCTATCTAACGTAATGGAATTACTGGAGGCGTTCCGCTGAATGGACCTCTTTGTATTGATTGAATTTTGAAATGTTTTATTGCCTAACACTTTTTTTTTTGTAGGCTGGTTGTTGCAAACCGTACTTCGGTAGAAAGTCTATGGCTCCTCCATTAGTTGCTCGGCTAGAGACGCCGACCTGAATTTAATAAAAAAGGTAGACCTTTGGTAACATCGCAAGGCGAGGTGTTAATTACGGTTACCTATTGAAACGCATAACGTTTTTAGGCATAAACTGAAAATGCATAATGTGTATGGCCATAATCGGCACTTGACATAAGTCTTTATAGCATAACTTTATACCGCATAACATCATATGACCGAAATCTTTAAGTCATAATCATGGAAAGGCATAATTGCAATAATCATAATTAACAAAAGGCATAATTTAAATTTGCCATAACATATAAAAGGCATAATATTCAAAAAGCATACATTTGATAAGCATAAACTGACAAAATCCATATATTCTTAAGGAATAATACTTGTTTACCATAATTTCAAAAAGCATACATTTGGTATAAGCAAGCCTGCAGCAAGCATGCAGCAAGCATGCAGCAAGTAAGCAGCAAGCATGCATGCAGCAAGCATGCAGCAAGTAAGCAGCAAGCATGCATGCAGCAAGCAAGCATGCAGCAAGCATACGGCATGCAAGCAGCATGCAAGCAAGCAAGCAGCAGGCAAGCAAGCTAGCAACATGCAAGCATGAATGAACCATGCAAGCAAGCATGCAACATGCAGCAGGCATGGTTTCTGTCACGGCTCAACAAGAACGACGACGACAAAGACGACAAGAACCGGCAAGAAACTCAATAAAGCAAGAAAGAGCATTTACGGGCATGTTAAAGCATAAAGTTATAAGTACTTACTTAACATGAAACAATTAAACTGAACGTATTTCTTAATCACCATATTCGTCGACACGAAACATAAAGTACAAACTAACAAAAACCAAGGAAAATTCTAAATTAAGCCTTATATTAACTCTAATGGCGGCAATACGTTTTCCTCATCATATTCTGCTTATAATAGTCAGTCCCACAGCTGGGCTCAAGCTTTCCCACAGTTACATGGAGAGATGCGGTGATACCCAATGCAGGAAGGTGGGTTTTAACGATTGTAATACTTACGACAACAATCGGGACCAATGACTTAAAGTGCCCTCTGAAGCATGGAGTTGCTCGAGATATTTTAATTTGGTCACCTATCCGGTTATCCGACATTGCCAAAGTCCCGCAAGCCGAGCCAAGCTGAGCCAACGAACTTCTCGATACCTTTACATTGTCATTTCCGATAATGATGTGTAATGAAATAATTATGCTATCTATCAAAATATCTATGAAAAGAAAATATCTGATTTACTTACTGATTGACTCATTAACCCAGACTAAACTCTTGGACCTAGAAGGCTGAAGTTTTGCACACCTATTCTTTATGATGAGACAAGGATCCCCGAGGAAACCCAAAAAAGTCGCAGGTGGTCGCTATAGTATAAAATAATTATGGACAGCACATCCGAATATTTGTACATAGTTTGGGCATATCCATTTTAATAACATTACACCAGGCCTGATTTCTGATACTACATAATATAAAGGAAATCGATAAAATGTAAAGTGTACGGAAGCAGTCTTTTATTGATTTATAGGAAATAAAACTTGTCAAAGAAAATTTGTTGTTTGAATTGTTATCCATCGCCAATAGTTCATTTACATGTTGCTATGGAACTGCATGAGCACGGCTTTGGCGAGTCAACCCGTCGCTCGCGTGCGTCGGTCCGTCCGTCCCGTGGCTGTGCGAAAGTAATTAACGGTACCTATGCCGGGTCAATGACCGACCCTCGCCGCACGTGGCACGTGCTACTCGCAATATTAGTAAACATCATATAACGCCCCCAATCCACCAATTTTTGTCATACCAGCCTTGCCGGTGAACGCGAGCGTGCACTATGATATGAATTACCACTTCGCTACCCGTGGCTAACCAGTCCATTAGTACTGTCAACAAAGTTAATATATTAGGTACCTGCGCGTGTAATTAGTGCGAGGTTGATGGTTCGCTGGTAGAAGCCTTTTTATAGCTCTGAGGTGTTTCGTTGATAGAATTATACTGAAAGAAAACTGCAATTGTAAACGGCTGTGTAAATTGAGTTTTGATAAAGATAAAACAGTTGTTGAAAAAAAAACGCCAGTAGCGTCAGAAGGAACGCACTCGTTTTTTTTAAATGATATTTTCAGTTATACAATAAGTAAATATATATGAATGTAGCATTGTGTGAAAGCAAAATGAAAATACAAATGCATTCTTGACACTTTAAACTTTAGCGTTCTATTTTAATCAAAGTTTTAACAGGGCCTCATCATCATTATCATTAGCTCATTTTTATGTCCCCACGGTCACGAGCCTTCCCTATGGGTGCATAGGGAGAACGGGCCATAAACCACCTCGCGGGCCCACTGCGGATTGGTGGTTGTTAACGACTGCTAATGCAGCCGGGAGCAACGGCTTTATGTGCCTTCCGAAGCACAGAGGAGCTCGAGATGATACATTTTTGGTCAGCCATCCGATGACCGGCCTTTGCGAAAGTTGCTTAACCTCAGCACTCGCAGACCGGGTGCGTTAAGTATCCACTGCGCCATCAATAACACGATAACAGGGCCTAACGGAAACTAATTAGTATAGGCATGCATAAGTATTTAGGCACATCTATTTATACTTGACGTTGCGACTGAGATGTAGCGGAAATTTAGTTTGGAGTACCTATCGGATATGATGCGTTTTAAATATTTTTTATAAAACGTAAGTTTTTTTAATGTAGGTACAGGAGAAAAGGTATTATGCATACAACTGCGCCCGGGGAGATGCAGATGGTTGTAAGGGTTAACCTTTTTACCGCCAACAACTTCTATAGAAGTTCGAGATTTTCGTGCCGTCCACGCCAGCACTTCTATAGAAGTTCTTCTTTGTACCTACTTTATTAAAATACATTTATACGTTGGCGTACAGCGGGACATCGCGTGCAGGATAGTTGGGCGGTGAAAAGGTTAAAAAAGCAGTCGTACCAATTTACTATCTAATTAATTTATAAAATATTTAAGTATACTTAAAACTTACAATAGGAAAGTACGATTGACAATTGACAAAGTAAGTATACTCATTCAGTGCAAACAACCTGATATAAAGCAAAATGGAAATGTTTAATTCACAAACGTTTGTCTGACACGAGAATTAAAGCCGCGGCCGCCATTGCCCATTACGCTTTATTGCAACAATCGTAAGAATTGTGTGAAACTCGCGCGAAAGTTTCATAGATATTATTACTATGGCCTATCTCCTTACCGGGGCTGTCTCGTGATGGGAAACAATTCCCCCCACTCGTTAAATAATGCAAAAAGTTTTAACGAATGGGGCGTTTATACTAAACTGTCTAAGTAATAAGTATTTATGTATCTCGAACCGGCTCTCGGCGTTACTTTTTCTTTCTCTCGTTGAACTTTGCCTTGTTGCTGTTGACACAAATTTTATTTATACAATACAAATTGTTGGGCAAAGAGTTGATTAGTAATAGCACGCAATTTTTGTTCAGACAATTTTTAAACGGCGTCATTTTTTTATATATCATCATCATTTTTTTTTATTTATTTATTTTTTTTTCATTTTTTTTTATTGATTTTTATGTTATTTTTATTTCTGTGTTTTTCTTTATTTCTGTTAATTAGTTCCTAGCTTCTCTATACCTTTAACCAAAGTACATATACCTAATTATCTAAAACCGGGGTAGTAAGGGCATTGGTGACCTGCAAACCGGGTTTTTTACAAAAACCTATCTCAGGCTCCAGTCTCTCACATATCGGTTGTTATATTATGTTACATTTGTATTGTACTTACCTATTGTATCACCTTTATGTGAAAGAGAAATAAATGACTTCTTATTTTATCTTATCTTATTTATTTTCAAGCTAAAATGCCAATAGCCTAACCTTATCTATATTTTTCTGCCTGCTACATCAAAGGTACAGGGTTTGATTCTGGTTAAATATACGCGATTCTTGGATTATTTAATGTAAATAATCTAAGATGCGAGTCTTTGATGTCTAGGTGTTCACCCTGTGATAGGGTTGACGTTGCATTTGCTTAAGTAACAGACCATTTCTGGCTTACAATTTGTTCGCTAAATTATGCATCATACAAAGTTGCCAACCTAGTCT
Source organism: Eudonia lacustrata (assembly GCA_947562085.1). Lineage (NCBI taxonomy): Eukaryota > Metazoa > Arthropoda > Insecta > Lepidoptera > Crambidae > Eudonia > Eudonia lacustrata. The sequence continues at coordinate 18,120,324 of OX387312.1, read as the reverse complement.
AGGCCGTAAACGTCCTGATATTAGACTACCGCACTAACATGAAGGCAAACCGCCTGATAACTAGCCATGTGCATGCCCGGCTGAGCAATCTTGCTGGCCATTTGCCACTAGCCAGAAATTATCTTTATATGTTAGTGTTTTATATGCCCCTGAATTATGAAAACGATAGCTTGTATTTAGGCAAGAATGAAATGCATAATGATAAACTTGAAGTTTTTATGCGTTTACGCGATTAGTTAACATTAAAGTTAATTAAAGTGAAGACGACCTCCTTGGTCGAGTGGCTTGCACACTGGTTTTCATGGTGTCGCCATCTCTGAGGTCCCGGGTTCGATCCGTTGTCTAGTTAACCATTTATCGAGCTTCTTAAGGAAGCTTTTCTTGGGGCTAGATAATTGGTGTGAGTGTGGGAAACATTTATTTATTAATTTATAATTCGACATGCAACAAAATTTTAAATGTAGATCCGATGCTATTCCTAAATATCAGGTTGACAGAGACAGATATTCGTACATATTATTATAATATCTAGTAGGTACGTATCCATAAAAAGTGACAATGAGCAATTATTTTTTTAATTTATCAAAGACTTATCATTTCTTCTTTCTAATTCTTAAAATCTTCATGTAAATCATGTTTCAAATATTATATTTTAATAATACTCATTAAACCTATAAGCTAGTTCAAATTTCGAATTGATATTTCCCCACAACAACAATAAAAACCCTAATATAATGACTTTTCCGAAGTGACCTTTTCAGATCTGCAATAATCTGAAATGAGTCTAGTCTAGACAGAGCTACAAAAGTTCTGTTCATGAGTACTTACATAATTTTCTTGCTAAATATTTATCTTGTAGCGGCCGGGGCGGCGGGCGACGCGGGTGCGGGCCGCGGCGTATCCTACACATTCAAAGGAGAATTTTCCGCTTATCATCCTTGACACACTTGCGGCGGCGAGTTCACGCCTGCCAGGATTATACCTGTATCCCGGACGACACCAAACAAGCAAAAAAGTATCATCTTGCAAAGAGCGGCACCCTAATGAGGATTATTGCGGTTGTATCCTGGCTGTACAGGAAAAACTTACGAGTCTTGACTATGGTGCCGCTTATATAACCTCGTTAAATTAAACATTGATCACTGGGTAATTAGGAACGCTAAAAACGATTGAGTTACGTGCACGTTACGCGGAGTGGTGGACCGACTCCGAAGTTTGCGTGCCAGGAAACATAACGAAGTCTACTTACAATAATTATAGAAGTCAAATAAAAATAATGACTTGTACAAATTTCCTGGCCCCGTGTTTTAAGCTTCAACGTTAAAGTTCGGTGAAATTAGGTCATTATGCGTAACTAGATCAACCATGTCGCCCCTATTGGGTGGCCATTCATAATAATTTTATTTGGTGACTGATGACAGATATTGATGGGGTCCAGTGTCGCCGAAGGCTCCCTTATGTATGATATTTGTCGTGGCTCCAACCACAGCCTCGGCTAATGGGCAGGGAGTGTTATTTATTTGACAGCTTCATAAAGAGGAATCGACGATAATATGATAGAAATTAATGGGCGTTCCATAACGAAGTTCCTACCGAAATCTATAAGTTCGCTACAGTCTGCCTTTCTATCTACCATCTTCCGCGTGATCGTGTTAATCGGTAGACTGACCGCCTAAACAAACTTTCTTGTTTGTTTCCAGAGGGGGGAAACTTGGAATGTAATTAATGCGAAGCTCTTTAATATGTTTCATTTAAAAAGGATTTACTGTCAACGAGATTTTAAGTCGTGGATTTGTTATATAGAAACAGAATAAATTGCTTTAATGAAAACGGAATAACACTCAAGCCGCTTATGAACCTCTTAAAAACTGAAATTAGTAAGAGGGTGCTCTCGAGATTGCTGGACAAGATTATAGGTATACAACTTTTGAATATACGAGGCACTTGTCTGCGAGGAAAGTGAATCCGTTTGGAGTGGCGATTATGAGAAGGAGAGCGTTCGACGTCCCTGAGGAACAACGCGGAAGTTGCTGAACGCTTCTCATTTTCGATTTGTTTATTAATTAGCTTACCCAGAGGACCTCATAATAATAACAGTAAGAACGTACTGCGCCATAAACGTGTTTCTATTATATGCTAATTGGTGTACGATAGCATATATGTAGGTATACCCGCGATTGTTTTCTCTAATTGGTCTGCGAGTTAAAATACAATATTCCTGACAGTATAATTAACTTGCCTGTTTATTTTGCATATTTTGGTAGGTAATATTTTAGTCGAAAGTAAGTCTTTATTTCTACGTGTCATTTAACAGTAACCCCCTGATTCATAAAAACTATTTAAGCATTACTTAGATTAAAACTGTTTTAATCTAAGAAGCATTATTTAGTTAATCATTGTTTTGTCTCTTTTTCTCAAATTCAAAATGACGTTTGTGTGACGTTGAGAAAACAATATTTAACTAAATATTGCTTAAATAGTTTTTATGAGTAAGGGGGTTAGTCTCAAATCTTTTGAAAATTGCTATTAGGAAGGTGCAGTGTATCTATTGCCTATTTCTTATGGCCGGTTGTCCAAAAACATTAATAAAGCGTTAAAAGTAAAACATTTCACTAACTAACTCAAATCAATTCTTGTTGCAGATTATCCGGGGAATCGAATCACCAGTCCAAGGTATGGAGTGTTCATTTTAATTGGCTTAGTTTCTTGGAGCGCTAGCTCCAAAAATGCTCAATGCTGCAACAATGGGCCCGGGAGAACTTCCACGGATCAATCTGCAGTTGAAACTATCGCTGCTCCTGCGCGGCCCATCTGTATTGCACATTTTTTCATGAAGTACACACGCCTGCACATCGACCTATCCAAAACTGTCAAATTTCTTTAATCGATATTGATCTTTATACCCAAATGCTAAGGTTCAAAATTTATTAAAGAAATTTGTCATTTTGTGGTAGGTTGATTTGCTGCCGTCTGTACATCGTTGTACTCCATGAAATCGACGTCGATTCATAAACGTCGAATCGTTTATGAATTTACGACTCGCCAGCGATGTCGGCTCGTTTCGCTAGTGCTCTCTCGTGAGCAGAACTAGGTTATGGCGACGTAATGGCTGGCCATCCCGGTATTTTTGCACCGTATTGTTTGCATTTTCCGGCAGACTCGTTCCCAATAATGCTTTATTAAAAAACTTCTCGGTCTTAATATGTGAGCAATGTTTTATAGCGTCATTTGTACATTCTGTGGATATGTAATGTAGGTTACGTATTAGTTTATTTGTCTTAGTGCTTGGCAAAGGTATTCATCATTGAAATCAAGTCATCGCTACAAATGATAAGTCTTATTTAGCTTAGTCATATTGGCAATCACAAGCCCGGACTATGCTTCGAATATCCGAAACGCAGTTTGCCTTACCTAGGAAAAGAACTGAGGACCTCCGGGGTGTCGAGACGAGCGCTTTGCCATCGCACCGAGACGCGGCATGTATACAGTGTGATTATAAAATATTAGTTTTAAAATTATTTTGTACCAAAGTAAGGCTCGTCTGTTAAACTATGCAAAACACCTACACAGTTTACCGTTGTGACTGTTTGACATTCCTTATAAAATATTAGCATAAAACTGAGAGACGTAAGACAGGAAATTGCAGAAACATATAAATTTATTTACATGGAGCACTTTGCGTCTGTTCTGTGGTCAAACAGTGTGCGGTTTGTAACAGACAAGTTGTTGTTTGTACATTAATAATAAATGTAATTACTACATCTGAACCGGGCGAAATTCAACTAACCTTGTTGTAAAATAAAACATCCGAGGTAGCCGGAGAAGCGTTTTGACTTCAATGACACTTTTAATTTATGATCAATTTCGGTCCTTCCTTTAGGGTAAATAAATTATGAAAGCATTCCCAAGTAACCGCTGTTTGAGCTCTCCTCCATGAAGAAATCCGAAAGAAGCGACCATGGCGGGCTAAATTAAAGTTTGTTTGTTGTCCGGGCATGTTTGCAGGCGGGCGGCTCGGGCACCGCGCCGCTGACTCTACTGATTTAGGGGGAAACTTTCCTTGTTTTGCATTTTACGGGAGCGCGGGGAAAGACGCCCTCGAGATTTGAATATTTCAGAAGTAACGCAACTTCGCTAAGGTGCGTCCCTTTATGTGCCTTCCGAGCGATTGCCTCACATTCTTCCAGGGGACGTAAATTGAAACAAGCTTTTTAAATGAAGTGCAAACGGAAGCCCTGACGTTGAATCGCAAACGTTTTGCTTAAAAAAAGAATGCAACAGTTAGGTCAGTTCTTTTTCCCGACGACAGTTTGTTCGCTTTGTCTACGGGCGCTGCAGTGGCCATATCGGATAAGGGTTTGTCTCGGAAACAGGTTAAGTAAATAGCTCGATCGCTGTTCATAAGAAACGAATGAAATTTCCACGTTCAGTTGAATAGCTCTCGCGCTCTACAACCGATTTAGATTTTAATTAACACGGTGTGTTCTCCACTTGATAGGAATAGGTAGGCAGTTTATCTTTTTAATATTTCGGTTTGGATTTCAATACGCGTGAGTTTATTCGTTGCGGAATTTGTATTTTTTTTTGCACAATATGACTGCGGCTGGCATAGCGGCCCGGCCTGCGCGTAATCAATCAGACCAATCAAGCTGGGTATTGTATTCGCACTCCATCAAGCAGTGGACGATTCGCCCTACCTTTATGCGTCCGTAATCTTTGGTATTAGTTGATTTGTTTGCTGGTTATATTAATTTATAAATAAATAAATAAATAAATAAATTTCAGTTGCTATAACGTATCGAGTGCGATACGTGATCGGAATAGTATAAATAAGATTATTCACAAAAGAACCCAACCTACCAAAGCTAGAGCGCCGATTTTTGACATAACAGGTAGGTATTACTAAAGCAAATTATACCTAATGAAATGATAACGCATAGCAAAATTGTAAAACCTACTTTTGCGAATTGGTAAATACAATTAAATGAATAAACCTTTAGTAGACGATGCGAATAAAATGAAAACCAATTCAAAGAACAAATCACAGCACTGATGCATCTAATTAGATTTTACACAATTTCATTAAAACTTTTAGACACAGTCTAGTTACAGAAAAACTAAACAGAGAAGTAGGATTTATTTTTTTTACTTTGAAGACTTAAGGCTGAAGCTCGTGTGTGCTTAGATACCGTGTCTGAATAGGTAAGTAAAATACTAAACAATATCTAAAACAATATAAATTAATTTGTTATGTATTCGTATAGGCATATGTATAATAATAAAGGTGATGATACAAAAGCCGATCTCACAATCAATGAAAACAAAAGTAATTGGGTAGTGGCCTCGTCAGTATTATTAAGGACATGGAACCCTTTGAAGTGAAACAATTATTAAGAAGACCCAATTTTCTTGAAATGTGCTAAACAGCTTTGACCCAGTTTTCTAAGATTATTTATTTTACTAATAACTGTAGATTAGTCTTTTTATTAACTTAACATTTAGTGCTATAAACTATAAACGCTTGTAAAAATATAAATAAAGACTTAAGTGCTCCTAAATTATTTGCAAATATACTTCCCGCCATATAATGGCTGCTGATGTGTTCTGTCAAAGAAACCAATACTCTAACAATCTATTGCGCAGCGTAGTATTACAAGGAATTTTAGGGACATTATAAAACAAAACTATTGGTATTTTAATTGGAATAATACTCTATATACGGCAGATAGCAGCGGTGGCCTGAAACTAGTTCAGAAAAAAACTGTTCCCATTTTTTTTTCTATGTCACAATTTCACAATATTTGAACAAACACGCCACAACGGAGGCGCACTTCGCCGATCGCATACCTCCTATCAATTTCCGCGTCACTGGATCGTATTTTTCTCCTGGAAATAAACGGGGTTTGAAACAACGTTTTTTAAGCTACAACACCGTTTTTTGCAGTTCTAGTATGTGATATTTCAAGTTTTTGTCATCTGCCTACGCAGAAGTAATAATACTGTAAGATTGATGATAAAAATCGAGATACTGAAGAAGCTAAAGTCTTCGTCAATGTAGTCGTAATCGCTAGTATGATACTTAGTAGACAAAATAAAAACTTAAATGGTTAAACGAAAAAAATATATTTGGATTGTCGAATGGTTCCAACCACAGCACGTTACATTTAGCTAACTCTTCGATTAAGAAAGTAACACAGAATCTGGCACTGTAAGAAATCATGTGGAATTTAATTAAAACTAAAATAGGCAAAGGAGGCTAAATACTCCGGCTTTTTCGGAGACCGGGATAGCGAAAAATGCTGTCTCTTTAAAAGAGAAAATCGCCGGAAAGCATCGAAGCTTTCTTTACTCGCACTAGGATTTTATTATATCATTTTATTTTCATGCTACTTTTTTGCTACTTACTTACTTATATTACAATATTAGCCGGTTTTTGCTATTTTAAAGCCGAATTAAACAATATATGAGTATGATTTCAAAATTAATTTAAGTATGATGAGAATGACGTTGCCGACAGTTTTACACAGAGTCGAACGTTCGATCATCGTTAGCCGTTTATTAGAAAATAGTCATCATCAACCCTTTGACTGGTTAACTGGTACAACTTTTGTGTTTTTGTAATTTGTTCGCAACAAAATTTGCGTTAAAAATTATATAAACATTTATAAATAGCTTGCCTACTTCTTAACTGATCTTTAGCATTTGTAAAAATATTATGATCGGATGTAAAATGACGGTAGTTGTTAACATTGAATGGGCGCCTTTGGCTTTCAAAGTAAAAAGTAAATAGTGTTGAATAATTTCGGCGGGCTGGTTAGAACCACGATAGCTCAATTGGAAGAGCACCTGACCCGGTATGTCAGAAGGGTGCAGGTTCAAACCCTGCTCGTGGAAATTTTTTCAACATTTGTGTTTTTGGTACAACTTAATATTTTTTTCATTGGTCTTCAATACAACTGTGTAAGATTCCATTGTGGTTGGCATTTATCTTACAATTAGAAGCTAAAGAGTTATATGAATTTTATTTTATACTGTTGGAACGAAGTTCCTTATCGCGCGTTGTGAAAGGGGGCTAGACGGAAAAAATTCTTACGAAAAGTTGTCACGACACTTTTTGCTATAGCATGTTTCTCTGTCTGTCTCTCTCTCTCTTATAGAAAGCAAGTCAGATATTTTCATTTCTATTTCGCATTGAACAGTGTGGTGTCGCGACGATTATTTTTGTTGGGTGTATACAGGTTTTTTGTAAATAATAAATAATAAAAAATAATAATAATAATGAATCCAGACAAAAAAAAAAAATATTACAATTCCTTCACTAATTAATCGAAAGGAACTTCGTTCCATTCGGGTGTCCCTTGACAGCTCTCAAGTTTTTATAAATTATTTATAGGTAAATATTTTTATAGGCTTTTTAAGATTTTTTAAAGGGGTTTAAAACCCCTTTTAAATTTTTTAAAGCAATCTACTAAGTTTAAGTATGTTAGTAACCGTGTTAAAAAAACTTGAACATTCGCAGACCGGGCGCGTTAACCACTACGCCATCGAGCTCCTATAGGTATTCTATCATATCATCCTCTTCATCGAGGCTCCTTTGTTAAATTTTATACGAGAACGCTGTCAACAGAAAACAAACTAGCCAAGTTAGACCTTAGGCTTCAATATATTATCCTAAGTTATAAGAAGAAATGATATTTTAAGTTGTTATAAAATATTTTATGTTGTTATAAATAAATTTCATAACTGACCATTGAACTTGGCACTCATTTAGATATCACTTCTTTTGTCGTTGAAGTCAAACCAAGGCATATATTATAATATTGAACTTGGCTCTCATTTCACATTTATGTTTTTGAGGGGATATCATTACTTTTTGTACAGAAATTATTAGTAGGTATCTATGATAGTACTTATTCATTATAAAATTATCGCACCGTTGCCGTGCCGTGCGCCGTGGTCCGTGGTATTATTTAATTATTTATAAGTAATGATCTTACACTATTGATGTGTTCAATAATTAATTGAAATAATAATTAATACTAAATCCCAGAACGTAATAAATACGAAAGTCGTCTATTCTCTTAGTTAAAAGTAGTTATAAGCGCTAAAACTGATGTTTGGATAAAAAAATAAGGGTGATATTCCACTCGTTATATTCACGTGAAGACCTTAAATCCACATAAAGACCGGCTGTCATCAATTTTGGTTGCTGATTCTTGCATTACAGGCATATGTAAGTGTTCCTAATAGAATCAATTAATTGAAAAATATAATAAATTGATCAAAATTTGCTAGTTTCTGATTTATTCCTTTGTATTCACCCAACTACCTATCTGGATGCCAAATTTTAACTTTCTAGGTCATCTGGAACTGGGTTAGAGTTTTGATCTATCTATAGATCAGTCAGTGAGTCAGTCAGTGATAAAAATGTTGATTTTTGGACGTTAATATTTAAATAACCGTTTGAGGTGTGTTTAGTGAAATTTGGAGTACATATGTATCTCGCAAGTCTCAATATATGTGCCAAAGTTGACATGTTTATGTGAAATAGTTTTTGAGTTATGAGGGGGTCAAAAGTGGCTCCAAATGGTTGGTGTAATATTAGGTACACACGGTGCTGCTCGCTAGTTCTGTTAGCTTGAACTTGGCTTGACCACGTCGGTCCGGAATCGAATTATAACTCGATTCGATCTCATCACGCCACGTCTTGTCAGCTGCGAAAATCGTGGCGGTGGCGCACGCACGATGCATAGACTAAGCTAGTTACACACTAACGAACTAAGAGCTACAATACTCGTATAAAGCCTAATACAAAATGTAAGTAGCTAACAAAAAATGTTTGAAGATCGATGGCGCAGGGTAAACACGCTCGGTCTGAGATTGCTAAAGTTAAGCAACTATTGCATCGGCCGGTCTTCGGATGGGTAACCAAAAATGTATCACCTAAAGCTCCTCCTTGCTTGGAAAGGCACGTAAACTGGTGGTCCCGGCTGCATTAGTAGTAACAACCACCAACACTGGACCCGCGTGGTGGTTTATGGCCCTTTTCCCTGTGATGTTTCCGTCTATAGGAAAGGCTCGTGGCCCAGCAATGAAGACGTCCTGTCTTCTGACTGAGATGATGATGTTGATGATGATGTTGATGATGAAACCTACCCCATATAAGTATTTTGGATGTGTTACATCTTTCCTCTCGCTTTCTTGCAATTTGTGGGAGTGATTTCGTGAAATGGGACGAAAGTGTGAAACAGGAAGTCGGGGAAGCGTGCAAGCGCGCGCCATTTTGTAAATTCAGTAATCGATATTATTGAACAAAACATATTATTATTTAAAGTGACATATTGTGTAATTTGACTATCAAAGGTCATTTTGATATGTCAAATGTCTTCTATTGAGTATTTACTTTTTTAATTGTAAAAAAAATACGCCATTGTTAATTCTATATTCTATTTTCTATTGTAATATTGATTTCAACCCTTTCGTGTGTAATAGACTTTATCATTATTTATTTTATAGTTATAAAATGATGTATTAACTGACCCATTTTTTTCAGAATATAATGTTAAAATTGCTTATTACTAAGGTGAGATGTCAAATGTTACAACACATCATATGCGACTACAGTAAGGCTTGCTCGTTTTTTTTAAATTTTTGTATATAAATAATTGACCTTAACGTTAGGCGACGATATAACTAAGCGTGTTCGTTACGTATTTAGAAGTGAAGTACAATCGCGACGCTATAAGCGGCGCCATGTTCGGTGTATCGAGTAACGAGGTTACGACACGACCGTACTTTTTAGTGTTTGTATTGATTTTCAATATTTGAATACGTGGGTTACGTGTTAATAGAAAATTGATAGGCGATGGCGGTGTGCATCGCAATCCTCGCTAACGTCACGCAAATCGCAAGTGCTTTTGTTTCGTGCCAACAATACAGTTTTATCGCCGTAAAAGCAACAATATTTGTGCCGTATCCTTTCGAGGGTTCAATCTTGATAATTTTGTACTGAGTACTGAGTGACTAAAATATATAACTATTATAATTAGATAGGTACTTAAAATAAAAAAAATCTAAAGTTTTGTTTCTGAAATAATTGATATAAAAAATTTGCTTTAGCTCACAATGGCAATATGGTATGGTAGGCGCACTATATTTATTAAATTTTAAGATTAGACAAACAAATCAAATTAATTATAATGTAAATTTTATAATATTTTGTAAGTTTTTCTTTTTAAACACTAGCTGTGTCCCGCTAATAGCTAGCGTTAATTAGCTCTCAAAAAAAATATTTTCCCGTTTTTGCAACATTTTTCATTGCTGCTCCACTCCTATTAGTCATAGCGTGATGTAATATAGCCTTCCTCAAGAAATGGACTATTCAACACAAGAATATTTTTTCAATTCGTACCATTAGTTCCTGAGATTAGCGCGTTCAACCAAACAAACTCTTCAGCTTTATAATATTAGGTCCTTACCTATGAAATTGAGGTTTTGTATGAAGATTTTATATCAAATTTTATTTTTCATACTAACGTTTTTTTTAATTTTCTTAGCATCTATTTATGTTAACACTATAAAAATTGTAGAGTAGTGTGTTTGTTTCACTAGCTAAATATAGCAGACATTAAAAAGAAAAAAAACAAGTTCCTTCAAAGCTACAAGGAAACAAAAACAATTCCGCAAATAAAAAAAGTTGTCATATTAAAAAAAAAAATTGGGCAATAAGACACATAATTAATAATAATTATTATTACTGAAGCCTAAGTAATATAGTCCTAATTAAAGGTGTATAATAATATTAACAACCGGTATTGACTTTTAGAACTACTTTAGAACAACTTTAGACCTTTTAATAAGTGAGAAAAAAACGTCAATTTCATAGGTAAGGACCTAATATTAGTACTTATAGATTTAGTAAAACGGTTAACCGTCTCTTCAGGTGACCCAAGAGGCCGATTTCTTACACAGCCAAGCTATTCAGTGAGAGAGAACCGACCGTTTTGAACCGGCTTTGAATTATAGGCTGAACTTAATAGTTGCATAAAGTTTAAGTGTGTTTTTATTTAATTGTGACTTGGATTTGTATTTTTGAGATCTAAAGTTTAGGGTACTAGTTACTTAAATTGTCGCGGCTAATTTACAAATTAAGCCAATAGCTACTGTTTTCCACTGCCTTCACACCTATTGCAATCCGGTAGTGCAAAAAGGGATTGCCCTTCACCTATAAAGGCTATACTAACAATCCATTATGCGGGTGTCAAGCTTAATTATTTATTTGAGGACGGCCAACAAAATATACACCAATACAGAAAATATATGCGTGTTTCGGCGAAAGTTAGGTGCTATTTTAATTATAGGTTGCCACCGCATGCAATCATAACCAAGACAAAATAGTAAACCATTTAAATTATAATAATATATTTTTTTTTAAATTAAAAATAAATCACATAAATTTAAATCATTGAATGCATTAACTAATATGATAAATTCTATATAAAATTACAAAATAATAAAAATTAATATGGAATTGTATTGTATAAAATATTACCATTTAATTGCATTTTTATTTTATCCCGGCACCTCCGTCTAGTTTATAATATAATGCTCTTATACCTAATATAATACCTAGTATAGCCTATATACGATCCACTACTGTGCAAAGGCGTCTATCATTGAAATCAAGTCATCGCTACAATTTATGGGTATTGGCTTAATCACAACGCATGCCAACCTGTGTGGGTTGGTGATCACAAGTCCCGGTTTGAATCGAAAAACCTGAAACACACTTTGCCCGACCTGGGAATCGAACCCAGGGCTTCTAGACAGGCTTAGTTTGGTGAACCTAAGCCCATTGGATATCGGGACTAGTTTGGCTTATTAAGTTTACAGGGACAGCCCGCTAGTGAGTGCCCGCCTCTACCTGTAATCTGGTTACGAATCGCACGCGTCGTCGTCGTGCCACCGACGCCGCCGCCGGCGCCCGCCGCTCGCCTGATCGAAACTTAATTGGGCATGATCACCTGTCGCACCACAACCCTATTAAAATAAACTTTGTTATACACACTCCTTTACTGTACTTTAATATCAATTATAATGGTGTTTGCTACAACATTTACAATAGCTAATTACATATTTTTTATACTCAATGATTTATCAAACACTTGTTCTATGCTTTACATTAATACATACTGTCAACATTTGCGACTGCAACTAAATTATATGATAGTATATAAGTAGTTTGTCAATTATATTATTATGGTGTCAATTTTAAAGGCAAAAACATTTATGACAACTTGTCTATAGGGTGCATATATAACGTAGGTTTAAGTGCTATTACTATATACTATTAATTCACATTATTCGTTTTCGAATACACTTGATCATGTGGGGCTGAAACCGCAACTTAGTAATTACGATAAGAACTAATCATATTTGTAAACGTTACTATGTCTTTATCAACTTCAAATAACATATATTTTATTAATCAAAGTTTTTATAACAGGGATTTAAGTAAAATGTATAGGTATCATACTCGCCTCTATACCCGACGTTTCCACCGAGTTGCACCGAGTTTAAGAGTGAACATATACTATATATTTTATAAGTTGTTCTCGTCGTCAACCAATTCAGTGAAATAGACTTTAACGGAGAGAGGTAAGTATCAACAAATTTATTACAGCAGTACTTATTCTTTCTTATTTGTAACGGAGAGTCGTAAATTACGACGAAGATAGCAGATAATGGATTCAATACTCGCTATGTTTTAGTCTCCTTGTCTGGATCAATGGAAATCGACAAGATAGCTCAATGTTAATGAATACTGTAGGGAAGTACATTTGCTAAGAACGAGGCGTAAGTATAGTAGCGACTTTAATTTGTATACTTAGCATTCGCTTTGAATGGTCGTAGATTTAATTCACACTAAAGGGACTCTTTAAAAAACATTTACACAATAAATATGGGATTGTGAATGAAAAAGAAGGCCAAATAAGGAAAATATGCCTATTCATGAAACGAAAGAATATTTACTCGTACTTATACAACGTTAGGTAGGTACTTCTGAAACTTTGCTTCACTTAACTTTAAAACCGACGACATTCCTTAAAACAAAACCTAGGTATCTCTTATAACCTTCAGATTCAGACATATAAACTGAGTATAAGTTTGGAATAGTTAAGCACTTTTTTGAATTGAAAAACTGTAAACATTGAATCATCATTATACCTTGAATTTAACATTTAGTTTCTAGATTTAAAATTTTCATGCAACGCGGCTTTATTTTACAATCACATGTTTATATTGTAATTGTACCATACCGTAATACCCATTGTGACTATTAGTACCATATTGGATTTTATTAGAGCACAAAAACTAATTACATCGTATGCCAAGCTAATTACAGAAACAACTTTTTTTACAGTGGTCCATAAATAGTAAATTGCATGCGTTTGACGTGAAATCATTTCGATGAACAGCGAAAAGTTAACTGCCAAGCTATTTGCTTAATTACTGGTTTACGGAGCGAGCTCAAATATAATTACTTATCATTATGTCAATACTTACGAGCGGGTTTTATCGGTATTATTGTGGTTGTTGGTGTAGACATCAAAAAGAGTTTTTACTTTAACCAATAACTATAGCTTAGAATAGAATCCGCCTTGTTAGCTACCACCTACCATCTTATCTTATCTATCTGTCGCTATAACAACAATATTATTCAATTCAAATTCTAAATTATTTATTGCTTGCCATATTAGTGTACATAGTAATTAAATAAATAGGTACAAAAGGTGTTAAAATAAACAATGTAACGCCCCGTAAGGGCATACATAGCATACATAGAGAGTATAGATAACTTATGTAAGTACTCCTGTATTATAAACTTATTCACATTAAATAAATAAATAAAAACAAAAAAACGATCGCAGCCCAAACGCCGCTACTTTATTGAGCTTCATAACTTTCCGGTCAGTAAAGTATCCTAATAACAATATAAAAAGACTACTTACATATAGTTTTCCAAAACTATCCAGTAGTTACCGCGTGGTGGTTGTGCAAGGCGACAAAAAGTAAGTCAAAATTTAAAAAAACGTAAACCTGGACAGGACACGTCAGTAACGAAAAATATGATATTATAGATTTAAATAACATCTTATTGAATTTTGCAAGGAATTCAAATTATGAATTACGTAAAATCGCGCTCGCGGCCGGTTGAGTAGAAAATTGAATGGCAAGAGGAGAGGTCAGTGTTGCGTGTAAAAATATAATTTTCATATTAAATGTTACAGCGAAAGCTGGCAATACAAAATTAAAGCCTTTTAACGTTGTATCGCGACTCACTGCGTTTAAAGGTTTACTCGGCATGCATAAAATAATGAGAAGCAATAAATGCACCTATGTTGTGGCTGTCAGTATAAAAAAAGCCTTTGGGTAAATCGTGGAGAGAAATATTTTTTTGCAGATTTATAAAAGGTTCATTGTAGTAGTAGTAGAGTAGTGGACTGTATGAATGAATTGTTGGAAACACGTAGTATCTTGTAAATATTTATTAGCTATAATTTAGTACAAATACATAAGAAATTAACCTGACAACTCAAACGAAAACCAATGACTCAAGAACCAAAACATCAATGTCAAAAAAGGTCTTATAAAAAGTTAATACATTACATCTTAATTTGAATATAAAAGGTTTAGGCCAGTCGCCAACAGTAACAGTAATTATCTGTAAGATAACATCAGATATACGTTAAAAAATATTAATCTGTGTTTAATTTAATGTGCCACTGTGAGTAGTGAGATATTGGGCATTCTAACTCACATTCGTTCGGTCGCAGATGCGACCTCACTTGTTCGTTAGAACGCCCAATATCTCGAACGTATCGCAGTTTTGCAATGGAGAATGGGAATATTGAGAATGTTAAAAACAAAATAAATGTAAATAGGTAGTTAATTGATTCATAATACAATTATTTAAACGCTAGTTTTGTAGTTACTTTAAAACGCATCATCAGCATTTACGTAGTTGCCCGCCTCCCGCTGCGCGCGGCTTCGTTGCGCCATGCGGATGCCGAATGTAGCGATATGACACCTTAGCAATACTCATACCTAAATCACTACCTAAATGCACCCGTTCCTGATTATTTATTGTAATCGATGAATGAAACAAAATATTATTTGAATTTGGTCCGACGTTTGTATTCGTTTATCAAAACTAAGTAAAATTCATATGGGGATGATTCTTATCACACTTAGTACACGAAACAGAGAGCATTTTATTTTCGTCAAAGTACGATTTTCTAAATTTGATTCCTGATTGATTCAATATGACGAAAACCGATTTTCATGTTTCGATATAGATGTTTCATATATTAAAACTATTTAGAGAAATAAATATTGTAGGTTGTAACAATTTTTCACAATATATAAATCATCATAAAGAAACTGCATGTTGTTAATTCTATACTACACAATGATAAATTAAGTTCTAAAATATAAAAATAAATCTTCTGTATTTTTTGTGTGATTAAACATTAGCGTATTTAAGAGTATTCCGAAGTTCGATTCCCAGCGCTAACAATATTATGTAAGCTGCTATGAACGAATCTGGATTGTGTGTGTTTAATCAAATAGTACTATTTTTAATATTTCTTTTTCTTTTTAACCAACTATTAATTTAAGTCTCTAAGTATAGTAAAGTGAGATATATAATTACTAGTGCTTCGTTTTAAAATTAAGAAGAGAAAATAATTTACATTAAAATATTTACTGTCACAGATGCCGCCATACTAAAATGTCTTTTCGTTATCCTTGCTCTAACCACTGAGCTACCGTGACATTCTTTACTCGTTACGAATTTTGTCAATGACGGGATAGTTATGCATTATAAATAGTTAACATAATTAATATTCAAGTTATTATATTTTTTTAGTATTCCTTAAACACCCCCTCTGTGGTCTAGTGGTTAAGACATCAGGCCTCAAACCAGAAGTTCCGAGTTTGATTCCTATAATCATAATTTTTTTTACTATAAATTTTGACGATTTTGACGACCTTCTTGGTCGAGTGGTTTGTACACCGGTTTTCATGATGTCGCCATCTCTGAGGTCCCGGGTTCGATCCCCGGTCGGGTCAATTTAGAAATTATTGTTTTTCTAAATTGTGTCGGGTCTGGGTGTTTTCTATGTATAATAAGTATGTATTTAAGTATTTTAAGTATGTTTATCCGTTGTCTAGGAACCATTTTAACGAGAAGCTTCTCTTGGGCTAGATAATTGGTGTGAGTGTAGGAAAAATTATTATTAAATTATTATTATTATAAATGATCACTTCGGTAGCCAAGTGGCAAAGCGCTCTTACCGACACCTGAAGGTCTTGGGTTCAATTCCCAGGTCGGGCAAAGTGTGTTTGTGATGATCACCAACTCGCATTTGACAAGCGTGGTGTAATCACGACGATGGGTATTAAGGCAATATGATAGCGATTTCAATGATGGAGGCCGTTGCCCAGCAGTGGGACATTATAAGATAAATTATATGAACATTTTTCCTTTTAATTTATAAACTTGTTTATAACTGAAAATTTTAAACGCGGACTTTTAGGGTAATGGGACCAGTGTTCAACATATTTTTTCCTTTTGATCATAAAAAAGTGATTTTAGCAAGTGATTTTAGTATTTAGCAACAATTGTATACAAACCACCTGCTGCCTAGCTGTCATCCCGTCACCCGTACAATTTCAATGAAAATCTGTTATTTTTTTGTGATGAAAACTGTGTTGAACACTGGTGCCAATACGATAGGTAGGTTGTACGTATTTCATCACTCTATTTCCGTCCTTCAGGCAAATTCACGTTGCTGCTGAAATGCTTTTGTGCACAAATGCACAATGCGTTAGGGTTGGCAAAAATATCGCTACAGCAAAAGTTGCTCTCATCGCAACGTTTTCACATTTGAAACCATATTGATGAATTTTATTAATGGAGATATCAAGCTATTTTAAGGCTTCTTACTTTTTTCTGTATTAATTATTTCTGTTTTTATTTTGTAAGTATTGTGTTTCTAAAACGGAATGCTATGATAAAGTTTAATAATTGTTAAACACAATAGTGTTCTGTTAATAGTTTAATGGAAATCAGTATTTTGTTAAAAAAATATCAAAACACTATTATTGAGTCAGTAAACCTAATGAAAATCCAGTATAATATTGATTATAAATTATGATTAGCATGATATTAGGCAATAACTTATGTTAAGAAAAATGGAAAGAAAAAAACATTTACTTATTAAATACTACATAAACAAAAATAACACCAATGAAATAACCAAACGAATAAACAATTAAAAAACCACAACAAAACTCTAGAATGTTTCAATTAAATAAAATTAACTAAATTACCAATATTCATTTTAAATTATAGATCTAAATGTTGGTGATATTTATTTTCACATGACGTGAGACGCCGTTTTCCATTCTAAACTTTTTGTGACAACCCTAATACATTTCACCAAATTAACAATATTTGCCAATAAAATCGAGTATTATTCGATCAGTGCTTCATTCTGTGCCTTCATTACCATCGCGCTTCATCTGCAAGAAATCTTAGAAGTTCTTCGTCAAGCTGTGCCACGTCGATCTCTACAGTCTACAGTTTATAGTGAGTTTCCCGAAACCTATTACAACTAAAATGTAAGTTGTTTCAAGTAACTAATAAAAACATTCTAAGTCCTAAACCTTATTAAAACACTTAGAATATTTTTCACTCTCACATTCTCCAGTAATGGAAAAGGTTAGTTTCTGTTTGCATGTGCTAATGATTGATTATTTCACAGGTCTGATTCTGAGTACGAGAGTAGCGGCTCGGTGCAGCGCGAGCGCGCCAAGCCCAAGCAAGTGAAGCAGTCTGTTAAGCGCAAGTCCTCGGCCTGTGATTCTGAGTACGAGAGCAGCGGCCCGGTGCAGCGCGAGCACGCCAAGCCCAAGCAAGCGAAGGAGTCTGTTAAGCGCAAGTCCTCGGCTAACAGAAGCGTTCCGACCGACCGTTCGAGGTATAATAAATTATTGTTATAGCGATAATTGTATTTTACATTGTCTCTTGCATTGTCTAATGTGGATTATCACTGCAAATGTAATCATATGTGTGTCTTTCTTCACAGGTGTTTGTAGATTTTGTATACTTTTTTTAACCGAACGCTTTTACTTTTTCAGAACTAATAAGAAAAAAGCACCGGCTCCTAGTTTCGACGTGTTCAACCTACAAGAAGGTGAACTGCCTAGCGACCGCGACCGAAAGAGCTCAGCGACGTCGGTGCTATACAATCGTGTCGCTAACGGGCAGACGCGGCGTACCGCGCACCTCGACGGCTCATTCTACATCGAGTTGAAAGTGTTCGACTCGGCGGACGTCGATGCTGGCGGCGACGACCTGTGGAAGAAGTCGTTGCTGTGGTTGAAGCTGCGCACCAACAACGACACTCCGCACTGGGATCACGTGCAGAAGTTTGTGAGGCAAGCGAGCTCTCTATTTGAATCGGAGCCCACGTTCTACTCTAATAATATTAAATTTAAATAAGTAGGCTGTAATTTAATTTAATTTAATAATTTCAATAAGTAGTCTGTAATTTAATAATTGGACTGTATTAAATAAATACATATTGTACATCAAGCGTTTCTAATTAACCAACATAAATTTCAATCAGGCTTCAATCATCAACATAACTTTAAGTAATTAATCAATTAATCATGCCTTTCTGTTCAGTTTGTAGTTTGACTGTGGCTAGCAGGCAGTGGATAGGGCATTTAAGAAGCAGAAAGCATAAGCAACATCAGTATCAGTAGATAACGTTATTAGTTTAGGTCCGGGTATAGAAAAAGTGAACTCTGCTTTTCGTAACCGTTTAGCTACCTATAGAATAACTGCTCGAGACGAGAGTGAGCAATTATCTTTATCTGTTTTCTTTGATAACCTTCGAGATACGGTAAAATCTTTGATAGACCAGTCTCTTGCTATCCACAACTGCATAAAAGTTAACTTTGAAGTATATTTGTTATTTTTAATGATAAAAAATAGCACTCAGGAAGTAAAATCATTTGGAACTAAAAATATAACGATTTGCTTCAATTATGATTTTACAAATTTATTCTCAGATATAGTTAGCAATTTAATGAAGAAGGTAAGTGAGTTTGAACAACAGGATAGCGGGTGGACATTACTCAGTAATAGTCACATTGAAATTAACATAAATAAATACCAACCGCTTCGTGGATCTATGTACATTGATTTGCCACCAAGCATTAAAACTAAAAAGGCTTGTGTAAATATACGTAATGAAGATATGTTTTGTTTTTTGTGGTCGGTCACAGCGGCTCTTTATCCCGTCAGTAAGAACGTTCAGAGAGTATCATCATATCCACATTGCAGTAATCTGTTCAACATTGACGGAATGGATTTTCCTGTATCTTTTTCTGATATAAGTATGTTTGAAAAAAATAATGCAAATATAAGAATCAATGTTTATGGATTAGAAAACGGTAAACAGATTACTGGACCGTTGTATAAATCACAGTACAGCAAACGAAACCGAAAAACTGTTAATCTATTATTACTAGAAAAAGATAAGTTCTCTCATTATTGTCTTATCAAAGATTTATCTCGTTTGGTCAGAAACCAAATTACAAAACATCATGGTAAATTGTTTTTTTGTGATGAATGTCTCCTATTTTTCAGATCTAACGATGAAATAGATTCTCATATATGTGCTGGCGTAATGACCCAACTGCCTCGAAAGGGTTCGGTAATCGAGTTTAAGAATTATGATCGGAAACAGAATGTGCCTTTTGTAATTTACGCCGCCTTTGAAACCATGTTGGTCCCGGTGCAGGGGTGCGAGGCTGACCCGGGTATCTCGAGCACCGCTGATCGTCAGGTGCACGTTCCTATAGCATTCGCTTACTACATAGTTTGTTCGTTCGATCCCAGTAGAAATCGTCTTGTGTCTTACCGTGGAACCGATTGTGTAGATAAATTTGTTAAAAGTGTTTATCATGACGTTCAATGGATTAATAGCCAACTATCGAATAACGTCCCGATCATATTTAATGAGGAAGACGCAGTTGATTTTAAAATGACCACTCGTTGTCATATTTGTCAAAATTTACTATTCAACGACAGAGTTAGAGACCATTGTCATTTGACTGGTAGATATCGCGGAGCGGCACATAACTATTGTAATCTGATGTTTAAGCTTCCTAAATTTATACCAATCTTCTTTCATAATCTTTCGGGTTATGATTGCCATCTTTTTATAACTAAACTAGGAGAAGCTCGTGGTGCACTTAAAATAATAGCTAAAAACAAAGAATCTTATGTTTCGTTTACAAAGTTTATACAAGTTTCAACAAATGAATGCGTTCAACTACGGTTTGTTGATTCCTTTAAGTTCTTGTCAACTAGCTTAGATAAATTGGCTAAAAATATGACACCGAGTCAGTTTGAACATTTGAGAAACTTTTTCCCTTGTTCAAAGCAATTCAAATTACTTACACGAAAAGGTGTCTATCCCTATGACTATATGAACTGCATAGAGCGTTATGCGGAAAAAAATCTCCCAAGCGTTGATGACTTTTACAATTCATTAAACAATGAGAATATTTCGTCTTCTGATTACCAGCATGCACAATTAGTGTGGTCAGAGTTTAAGATAAAAAACCTCGGCGAATACACTGATCTTTATCTTAAGACCGATGTACTGTTACTGACAGATATTTTCGAAAATTTTAGAAATACGTCAAAACTACATTATCAACTCGACCCTGCATTTTATGTAACTGCTCCTAGTTTATCTTTTGATGCCATGCTTTTGAAGACTGGTATAAAGTTAGAGCTTATTGATGATTTAGCAATCATAAGAATGATACAAGATGGGATAAGAGGAGGTATATGTATGTGCTCGCATCGTTATGCTAAAAGCAATAACAAATATATGGAACATTTTGACCCGCGAAAAGATGAAGTTTTTATTGTATACGTAGATTGCAATAACTTATATGGATATGCTATGTGTCAACCTTTGCCTTTGTCTGATTTCAGGTTTCTAAATCAAAAAGAGATAGAAAACCTACAAATAACCGATGTAAAAGATGACGCGGATCATGGATATATTTTAGAAGTAGATTTGATTTATCCTAAACACTTGCACAGCACGCATAATGATTTACCTTTTTGCCCAGAGAAATGTATTCCTCCTGGAGGCAAGACTTCGAAACTTATTCCCAATTTATATGATAAATATAAATACGTTATACATTACGTTCACTTAAAAAACTGCATTAAACATGGTTTAATATTGAAAAAAATACATCGTGTTATAACTTTTCGTCAAAAAGCCTTTTTAAAGAAATATATTGACCTTAACACTGAGCTTAGACAAAAGGCTCTCTCCACATTTGAGCAGGATTTCTTTAAACTACTTAACAATAGTATATTCGGTAAAACCCTTGAAAATAGTGAAAACCGAGTGAATGTTCAGTTAGTGAACCAATGGAGCGATTATGACAATAAAACAAAAAAAATGTTAAGTGCTGATTCCTTAATAGCTAGACCAAATTTTCACAGTGCATCTATATTCTCAGAGAATTTGGTTGCTATTCAAATGAAACCAGAAAAGATAGTTTTAGATAAACCGATTTACATCGGTTTTTCTGTTTTAGAGTTATCAAAAAAACACATGTACGATTTTCACTATTCCATTATCCAACCGCATTATAGGGATCTCGTTAAACTGTGCTACACTGATACAGACAGTTTTATCTATAAAATACATACTAGTGATTTTTACTATGATCTCCAAAAGCATTTTTTATCTTATTTTGATACCAGCAACTATAGTCCAAGTAACCCATATAACTTATCACTTTTAAATAAGAAAGTACCAGGTCTGTTCAAAGATGAAATGGGTGGTAAAATAATAAGTGAATTTGTTGGGTTACGTCCAAAGTTATATTGCATTCAATCTGAGAAGGTTACTTTGAAAAAAGCCAAAGGTGTGAAAAAATGTGTTGTCCGAGATATAAATAAATCTGACTACGAAAAAACTTTAATCAGTGGCGAACTGATACGTAAACAGAATTTACTGTTTAAGTCACTAAAACACGAGATACTTACACGCAGTGTCAATAAAGTTGTATTATCTTCAAACGATGATAAGCGTTTGATATCAAAAAACGGCATTGAAACTGTTGCTTGGGGTAATTGCTCAATTTTGTGTTGAAGGTGTTTTATTGAAATTTATGTTGGTAACTTGTATAGTCAAATTATTATATTATTATAGTAACTGTTTTCTAAACCTGTAATAATCGTTTATAATATACCGAATTAAATAGTTTGCAACTTGTATTTTATCCTCTCTATCCAAATGGTTGTCTGGAAGAGAATATTTTAAAGTGATGTGTAAACCTGCTTCTAATATGCTTCTAATATGCTTCAACATTGTAATAGCTATAAAAAAGTCTAGTTTGTGTTAGATTTACGTTAATGTTATAAGTATTAGATGTTAAATAAATAAATAAATAAATAATAAATCATGTTATCTTTAAACGGGTAATTGCTCAATTTTGTGTTGAAGGCGTTTGATTGAAATTTATAGTTATTTTATTATATTATTATAGTAACTATTTTATAAACCTGTAATAATAGTTTATAATACCGAATTAAATTGTTTGCAACTCCTATTTTACAGTTTATTCAAAGTTGTCTGGAAGAGAATTTTTAAAACATTGTGTAAACCTACTTCTAATATGTTTCAACGTTGTAATAGTTATAAAAAAGTCTAGCCTGTGTTAGATTTACGTTAATGTTATAAGTAATCGATGTTAATATATAAAAAAATAAATAAATAATTAGTAAATCAAGTTGTCTAATATCGGTGGTTTTATTTATTTCATTCACGGTCAAAGTACATGCCCCGCATTTAGGTCAACGCCTCCTAAGTGCAAACCATGCAATTTCGTAATTCGCTCGCTGAGTAATATAATAATTCATATTTGTATCACCGTTGCTTAGAAAGACACGTTTTGAACTCTCTGGTAAGTGTACCTATATTTAAAAAAATGTAAATACTTTTATTAGATCTTTCAAAGCATCTAACTTTTATTCTTTCGGTTACAGATCATGACTGAATCGTCGGAAATCGTATTTTCGCAGTACGCCCAAGACCCTCTTGAAAATTTTACTCAGCAATGTGAGGAATTGTTCGGTAAACAACCCACCAAATTGAAGATCGACAAGAGAAACAGCAAGCAAAAACGAGAACCTTCAAAAAAGAATGGTGTTTCGTTGAAGTCATTCGTCATCAGTAAGGAGCAAAGAGGATCAAGACTGATACAAATTAAAATATTGGATTTGGCAGCCGATCAGGCAGCGAGGACGACGGCACAGGGAGCCGATGGCGACGACGATGAAAGTGTGGTGCTCAGTGCCCAGTACGTGGTGCAAGATCCGGTGGATGAAATTATGGACCTTACGGAAACCTTAGTTAGAAAGATCTCGAAAAGATTGTGCGGTGATACTTATTAATTTTATAGGATAAGGATAAGACTATAAATATGTACTTTATGTGACATAAATAATTATTGTTTATTGTTGTTTATTAACATTAGTAGGTATTTATGTAACTGATTATAATTAAAGTTGAAAGTAGATAAAGAAAGTGTTTTTATTTCTAAAATTTTATTTCATTTTATTAAATAAAATATGCACAAAGAAAATATAAATGACCTATTAATAATATAACTTCCTAATTAGTGATTTTAACACACTGACAAACAGATTTAAAAACTTGTAGTTTTTCTATAATGTTCTTTACTAAAGATCATATTTTAAAAAGTAAAACAAATACATTTATTATTATTACACCTTTATTTAAAAAAAAATATTTAAGTACATTATAATTTGCTATAATTAGATATATATATATAACAAAAAAATTAACAAAGTTCATGATTTTCAAAAGAAATCATGCTTAAATTTGTCGTAGTAACACATTTTAAGACATAGTACATTTTTTAATGCACAATTCTTATTGTGATGAACACAATATAAATTTGTGTTTTCTTTCTCACAGTAATCATTATATAATTTTAAAAAATTGGGACAACCTTTTTCCCCTAATTCTATTATTTCACAATCTTGACATAACTCCCGAATCCACATTACTTTTTCCAATCCCTTGGTTATCACTTTTTTGCCATTTAGGTAAGGAACAATTACTCTTCGAAATTCACGATAATCGATGAATCCTTCACTCCAAGTGAGCCCTCGATTTTTTTCTAACCATCGAACTTGCTTTTTTTCTTCATTTGATAAAGTTTTAAAAGTATAGGGTGGTTTAATTAAAAATGTTTGTGTGTGGTCTTTGGTTGCTATTGCTAACTCTTTAATAATAAAATTATTTTTGGAATCCTTAAATCCCTGCAGATCCACTATTATTGTATTGCTGTTCATGATATCTTCTTTACAATATTGCTCAAAGGTTTGTATTCAAAAATACAATCGTTCAGTATGAGACAGTATGCAGCGGTCTGCTCAGGTATCTCTTGATCTGCTTCGATTTCAACTCGTACGTCGATTGATCCTTTTAGCATTTCGTGTTGACGAGAACAGTCAATAACAAATAAAGGAGCAATATCTTTAAATTCTTTGAGGCTCAACAACGGCTCTGGTCGACGTCCGTGATAAGACTGTTGAAATCTAGCATACTGTTCATATAATAAGGTAAACTTATTGTCTGCAAAATTTATATTTAGACCTTCATAAGGGTAATATGATGAATTTAAAAAGACTCTAACATCACGTATGCTGCTATGATCGAACTCAGCCATTGACATTCCTGAATTATGTTTACGGTTGGTTTGTAAAGCAATAACAACAAATCGTGGTTTTTCTATCTGCGATGAAGTTTTTATAGACCAAGTGTGTTTCCGTGTTTTGGGAAGTAATGGATATTCATACAAGTCCCAATTACGAAATGCAACTGTTATAGGTCGATCTTTTTCTAAATGTTTTAATAAATTTACTCTTTCGCGATCAGATACCTTAATATGAGGAACTCGCCAAATAATTTTACTAATAATAATATCCTCTACAACTTCACCTGTATTTAATATCATGGCATTGAGATTTGTGTTGCTTCTCAGAAGTACTAACTCATGTTTACAGTTCATTATGATTTTTTCATAATCTTCCGCAAAACCTAGTACTTTGTTTAATGGAATGGAAGCGGAAAATACCCCATTGCCAACAGTACCCATAGTAGACCAACCCCAATTTTTTGCTGATTTCGATTCATTTTCATTCATGGAAAGATAAGATTTCATAGTTGTGGTAACTCCAGCATTTTTAACTCTATCTACTTCTACTCCGTTAAGTTCATATCGAATATCTTGGAATAAAAATAACGCCGGGTTATTTATGAAATGTACACTCGACATTTTTTCTTTTTCTTTGGCGCTGTTATACTTGTATACATCGACTCTGCCCTCAATATACAAACTGCTGAGAGCGGGCAATACGTACAAGTCTTGCTGATTAATCGGTATGCGTATTTCATCATTATTGTTGAAACTTGTCACGTAGGGTTTATACGAATGGTATTCAAAACTTTCAATACTGTTATCGTATGACACTGTCTGAGATATATATAAAATATTCATTTTAACAGGCCTAGTAGCTTCAAAAATTCTTTATTGCTTTTGGTTAGTTTTTTTTTAGGTTGAAGTGGTGCTTCTCTAAGAAGGGATCTTTTAGAACTGACTTGAATAGACAAATCAGATTGGTTTTTATTGAAATTTAACATTTTTTAAAATGTAAATACAGTTGCACTTCTTCACCACGTAAATTAATTTGTCTGTTTTCAGCGTCCAAAAGTCTTATATTTATAGCACTTATTGGATTTTGGTTCACTGGAAAATAAATTAAATTCTTTGGTATTTCAATGATTCTATAACCAGGTGGTACGTTTGGCACAAATTCGTAAATTGTATGACTTGCTTTCCCGTTCACGAATGATCCGCTGATAACGTCGCATTCGATGCGTACGATAGTTGCTGATAAAATGTTGACGGGATACCGAGACTCAGTACTTATATTAGCTTTTACTGTTTCCGTACCAAAACCTAAAACTTTTCCAAGTGAATTATTTTTATTAAAGTGAACATCTTCAGAACAGACTAAACGTGTTTTTAAAGTATTGTTATTGCAAGTTAATTTTAACGTAGCATGATTTATATTACTCTTAAGAAAATCACAAATATCTTGAAGTTCGTAAGATCCTTCAGGTATTTCGACAACTTCATTGTCACCATAGTAAAATTTATTGTTTCTTTCGTCTATGTTTGGAATAGAATTAAACGTTGAAAAATACAAGAGCCCACACTCATAATCTCCGATTAATTGTAGACTGGGAGAATAATTTGTTAATAAAGATTCTCCTTTACCAGTTATTGACACAGTGAAAGACATTTTTGTACTGATCAGGATTTTTATTTCATTCTTAATATAAATGTTTTTTCCAATTATCTCTTAAAAATTTTAAACAAAGATGACCACAGTTTATAGTACCAAACTTTTGATACTGTACATAATTATAGTTTATAAACATATTTCTTAAATAATATATTAACTCTAATGGTGGTTTTAAATTGCCAAAACTATCAAAATATTCACAGTAGTCATTTCGCTTAACATAGGCTACCCAATGAGTTCCTGGATTGTCAGAACTATCGAGATTTAGTATTGCACACTCTATTTTTCTTGGTTTTAATGGTAGTGTATTTCTCATATAAACTCCTCGAAAGTATGGTATATCAAAAGCATGCTCCAATATGTCATAATTAGTGAGAGGACATCTAGGTAGCCGCTTCATTCGTTTTTTGAAGATTTTAAAAATAAACCAGCTCCGTTCTTATGAGGTTTGATATACATTCCTTTTCCAAGTGCGACAGCTTCCATCATCTTATTATGTCGTTCGGATTCTTGGAAGTTTTTCTGAGAAGTTTTATAATCATTAACAGCTTTTGCTATACCTGCAGCACCCCCAGCAAGTGAACCTAGAGCTGACAATCCAGCAAAAATTGGGATAAGGGGTAAGAAACCTCCGCATTTGGGTATAGGAATACACCGGGGCAATCGTATTCCTTTTCTATTATTAAACAATTTTTTTTCTGCTGCGTAGGCGTATTTTATAGCAGAGCGATTGTCTTTGAACTTTAGTTTTTTAATTTGTGATTGTATTTTTTTTACAATTGACATAAATAGTCTGACTCCAGCACCAGCTTTAAGTTTTGCTTTCATTGCATTTTTTACAATCCACGAGGCAACTTTTTCGCCCTTTCTTGCATCTTTTGATTTTAACCTTTTCTTAGCCATATCTAAAAGTTCTAAATCAGCTTTATGTCGAACGTCCAAATCACTGTTATTATAAGCAATATCGTGATACATACAAGCTTCATCCAATTTATTTATACCTCGATCACCTCTTAGTAATCGTTTCTGGAGGTGTGTTCCGGGACCACAAAATTGATATCCTGGTGAATGTAGCTCAAACGGTAAAATGTTTATTAACTCGTTAATAACCCCACTTCCTTCCTTCATCGATATTCTTGAAGTGACAGTTTAGAGTTATACAGCCTAATTTATATTACAAAATTAAGGCTTGTTTATCTACCCAGCTGTTCTCTTCATCATTAAAACCTAACCATTTTACGAAAAGCTTGTTACCCTTTCTTTTTAAAACTTTTTCAATTAGATAAAGATCAGGAACTTTAGTTTTCTGTAATTCATACTCGTAAAAAGACCCTAAAATTTTTTGGTGGTTTTTATCTTCTAAATGGTAAGTTTTAGGGTTCGTTTGATTTGCTCTAGCTACTACAAATATTTCAGTTGACCAATTAGGGGTATAGCCTTTATAAAAATCTCCCTTAAACTTGCTAATACGAACCTGATCTCCAACTCGAAATTTAGGTTTCTTATCTGTTTTAAGAGTTTGGGTTTCAATAATGTTAGACCTGACAGTCATCTGGTTTGATTTATTAACATCAGCAGGCTTAAATTTTGTTATTCTATGAACAGTATTGTTATAGTTATCTACAACTGAATTCAAATTTTGTCCCATCCATTTGTAACAACCGTGCAAGCTAAAAAGTTTGTAAAGCGAACATTTTAGTGTACGTATTACTCGTTCGACGATTGAGGCTTTTTTTACAGAGTAAGTGGAATAATGATTTATACTATATTTGTCTAATAATTTTTTAAAAGTGTCGTTATAAAACTCTTTGCCTAAATCAGTTTGTAAATGTTTAGGTATTCGCGATGACTTTGTCAATATATCGTGCAGGGCGTTTGTAACACATTTTCTTTCTTTTGATTTTATAGGTCTTGCCCAAACGTACTTCGATAATGTGTCTATCACCACCAAAATGTATTTGTAACTTTTGTTATCATTTGAATATTTCTGTAAATCTATAAGATCAGCTTGCCATAAATCATCTATTCCTTTAATTATAGTACTTCGACGCGGAAAATTTCTTCTTGCTACTTTATGGAGTTCGTCGACTATATCTTTTTTACTCATTTTTGTTTAATTTGACTTCAATCAATTTATCTATTTCTGCTTTACTATAGAATAAAGTACTTAAACGATTTGATGTTACTTTTTCCAAAGTATTAAGATAATTTTTAACGTCACTCTGAATTTTGTTTATTTCTTTTCTTAGTTCTTGAACTGTTTTATCCATATAAGCTTTATTTACTGCTTCGTTGTCTTCTTGTGGGGGCAGCAATCCTTTTAATCTTGATGATTGCAAATCGTAATCTCCAGTCTCCGATTTTACTAATGCGTCGTGAAGAGTATCAATAAATTCAGAATATCGTAAACGCTTATGAACGTGATGTCCAAATTTATCTATATTCATTGTAGTCTTGATGGGTTGTTTACTGTTATTATACTGCGTAATTTTCCCGTTGCATGCTTTTTATATTTCACGTTTATAATACCGGCTTCAGACAGCTCCTCGATGATTGCTATTATCTCATTGTCAACGCCGGTGTTGCCTGCTTCGCGAGATGCAAGTAGTAATTTCAATCGTTCCACCAACTCATTCGGATCATCCCAGTACACAAAATCCGTATCCTTATTAACTTTTTTTAAAAGATTAATCCCTTCTCCCTGCGGGAGGCTTTCAGTACTAGTGGTTATCTTTTTTGAGAATTTAAATAAAGGCTTAATAACGTTCATGTATTTAAAGCCTTTATTGCTGTTTATAGGTTTATTCGGATCAAAATTACGTCTATGAGCATTGGTATCAACTAGAGTAGTTTTATAATTTTGCAAATCTTCATCTGTGACAATATCTATATTTGGTGTCTTTTTAAATAATAATTCTGTTAAACCTTTAGACTTTTTAAAAGTACGATTCCCAATTTTTTAAATATGACTCTGATCATAAACACGCGTTTTGCCGAGCATCAACTTTCCACGTTCACTTCTAATTCCATAAGGCACATCTTTAAACACCTCTGATGATTGTGACCACGATACAGATTGATTTTTCATACTTGGTGATGATTGGAAAGATTTAAACGAGGTTTCACTAGTATTAGGATCATCGAAAGGTGAAACCGTAAGTGTTTTATCAGATTTTTCATAAAACACATCACCTAAGTTTTCTTCTTCACTGTAAGGTTCTTCTTCCAAGTTTTCGTTAGAGGAATATGATGCTACGCTATCGCTATACTTTATTTTCTTTGTTAAGGGAGCTTGAACGGATTCTTCTTGTTCAATTTTTTCATCAGTTTTGTTTGCTAGTTGATTTAGAGGGTCAACAATTGGTTTAAAAATGGCTTCCAAAGCCATGTTTTTTGAATTTTTCAAATCTTTTATCATTTTAACTTTCTTTTTCACCGCCACTGCAGATTTTAAAATTTGTTCCTTCAGATTTATTTCTTCCATTTATGGACCTACTCCGATCCAAATCACAAATGAAAATGAGTTAGAAAAATGATACACACACTTATCAATGTTCGTCTAGAACTATGAAAGTATCAAACTTCATTCTGTAGCATCCTTTATTTCGTTCACAATCCTTGTTGATAACAACGTAATTAAAGGGTTTACTCCAAACAGTTGAGCACATTTCACGGAACTGAGACCATGACATATCAGACCCTACATGCTCGTCATAAATATGTTTTAGGTTAATGTCATCTTGCTTAAATATTATGATAAGATTTGAGTTATCTCTCACAAGCTGTTTTGGAATTTTCGTATAAGTTTGGTTAATATAAAAACAGTCAACATTTTTATGACGACCCATAGCGAAATAGTCCCGAATGTTGTTTTGATTTTCACAAGCTACATCATCAAAAACAATAATCGAGTTTGGTAAAGCTTCGTGAGGACTTAAAATTTCGCTATTATGATTATATTTGTTATACGAAATGCCTGGTACCATTTTCAAAGTTTCTTCTAGAAATAAATATTTTGGTTGGTATAAAGATTTTGAGTAAACGTACAGATTACGAAACCGGGGGCCATCTTTATGAAGCAATAAACTTATAACCATGTTGGTCTTTCCGCAATTTGATGGTCCACAAACAATACAGCGTATCGTGTTAGGCAACAAGTTTCCATGTCGCTTTATCTCTGTTAATGTTTCAGGACAAATACATTCTAATTTAAGCGATTCTTTTTGCTTGACGAACTTCATTGCGACTATAAAATTTGACCGCGCTGTATCACAGGTTACCTAAAAATGATGATCACACTCTCGCGTAGACGGTATAAAAGTTTCAGAGTGATGTGTTAGCATGTCTACGATTCGCTATGATTCAGATGCATTCACGGTTGCGCTGTTGATCCACCATCAGCTTGATTCAATAGATGCATTCGTAGGACCACACTTCTGAATTATTCATTGATATGACGATTGTTTCAGGCTAAATTGACTATTTTACTTAAAATTATAATATCAATCAACCAATTCACTGACAGTATCAGCTATGTCAATGGTACATAATTGTATGTTCATTGTTTGACGAATGCTTTTCAGGTAACTATGATTTCATCCCTAAGATATTGGGAGTTCTAACGAGCGACTGAACGAATGTGAGTTAGAACTCTCATCCTAAAATACTCATTCTAAAATTTGTACATCTCAAACGGACGACATAAAAATAGAAGATGGTATGCTATCCATTGCCAAATTGCGATACGTTCGAGATATTGGGCGTTCTAACGAACAAGTGAGGTCGCATCTGCGACCGAACGAATGTGAGTTAGAATGCCCAATATCTCACTACTACTGTGTGTCCTTACCTTACTCCTTACACTACCTCCTTCAGTCCTTTCAGTCCCAAAACTTTGTGCCTTTTGTGTGATTTTAATATATTTTAGTTATGTGTGACCCAAAACTGTTAAGAATTCAAAGATTTAAGATCCGTTCGTGTCCGGGTCCGTGGTTCGGGTTTGCGTGTCCTAGGAAATATGCGATGCGTGACGTAATTGTATCTACATCAGTGTATGATCTACTATATTGCGAGTTTCCCACAGTTTGATCGCTGTGAGTCGTAACTTCCGATCTAGTGGGTACGCATTATATCAATGAACTAATAAGGAAACTGTGTTACTTACGTACTTACTAATCAATGCGCAGTAATTGCCCAACTGTGAAAATGATGTTGAAATTGAAAACAACATTAAAACATTAGGTATATTTTCTTAAGAAGTCTTTAGGGTTTTCTATTGTTCAGTCAGGTTTATTATTAGTCAGATTGGTTCTCGGAGAGGTAATCGCAACATCACAGATACCTACGATATACAGATAGGTATCTGTCGTGCACAGTAAACGATCAAAATTCGCGTTTCCCAGTCTCCCAACTCGCGCGAGCGTTACAAAGTCAAATTGGAATGTCACTCATACAGTACAAAATAGCTTGTTTCCAGTACAACCTAATACCGATATAAATTTAATTGTTTCGAACGTGTAATTTGAAGAGCATGACTCTTGTACTTACGAGAGAACAATGAATTTATGGGAAAGACTTAGATGTTGCTAAGATGTTAACGTCGTTAAACGTGATTAAGTATGTAATCTGCTATTTCTTATCCCGCACTAAAATCATAGATCATATCATCATCATCATCATCATCATCATTATCTCAGCCAAAAGTCGTCCACTGCTGGACAAAGACCTCCCCCAAGGATCTCCACAACGACCGGTTTTGTGCTGCTCGCATCCAGCGGCTTCTCGCGACCTTCACCAGATCGTCGGTCCAACTTGTTGGAGGTCTGCCCACACTGCGTTTTCCGGTACGGTATCATATCATACTACTATCAGAACTCCGTGATGCAAGTTTTTTTTGTTTTACCAAATACGAACACCTCGGTAGCCGATTGTCAAAGTGCTCAGCCCGATGTCCGACAGTCCCGGGTTCAAATCCCACGCAAGCCAAATTGTGTTTTGGATTTTTCGTTGCATAGCCCGGGTTTGTGTTGTGATCACCAACCCGCAATTGGCCATTACCCATCAATCGTAGTACTGACTTGATTTTAATCATGGAGGCCTTTGCCCAGCTGTGGGACAGTCATTGTCTATTTATTAACAAACATCTAAACACTTAATGCTCTATCAAAGGGGTTTGGGTAAATTTGTATGGAGGTTGGCTTGATTTTTTTTTTCAGCGGCCACTGAAATAATTGTTCTAGTTTAATAGTACATCGACTGAGATATATGGCTGCAAAAAGGTTTTTGACCTAAGTAATATCGAAGCCGAGATATGCAAGGTCAAAGTGATGCTATGAATACATAATATCTGTGTTGTTTGGAACCTTATATATTATGTTTTTCATATTTTTATACATATCTGCAGTAATTATTTACTTTCATATGACTTTGTTCATCATCATCATCATCATCATCTCAGCCAAAAGACGTCCACTGCTGGACAAAGGCCTCCCCTAAGGATCTCCACAACGACCGGTTTTGTGCTGCTCGCATCCAGCGGCTTCCCGTGACCTTCACCAGATCGTCGGTCCACTTTGTTGGAGGCCTAACCACACTGCGCTTTCCGGTACGCGGTCGCCACTCCAGGACTATTCCGCCCCAGCGGCCATCAGTCCTGCGAGCAATGTGCCCTGCCCACTGCCACTTGAGCTTAGCAACTCTTCGGGCTATGTCGGTTACCTTTGTTCTTCTGCGGATCTCCTCATTTCTGATTCGATCACGCACAGAAACCCCGAGCATAGCCCTCTCCATTGCTCTTTGAGTGACCTTGAGCCTTTTTATGAGGCCCATAGTGAGCGACCACGTCTCAGTCCCGTATGTCATCACTGGCAACACACACTGGTCAAAAACTTTCGTCTTGAGACACTGCGGTATATCGGACGAGAAGATATTTCGTAGCTTACCGAACGTTGCCCAGCCTAATTGGATTCGACGATTGACCTTTTTGCTGATGTTGGACCTACCTAGCTGGACCGTTTGTCACAGGTAAACATAATCGTCCACAACTTCAAGGGCCGAGTCCCCAACCTTCAGAGGAGTGGGTACGACACGTAAATTCGACATAACTTTCGTCTTCTCCATGTTCATTTTAAGACACACTTGTTGAGAGACTCAGTTGAGGTCACCGAGCATTGCACCGAGGTCTTCCAGGGTCTCAGCCATGACCACTATATAGTCAGCAAACCAAAGGTGAGTGATGTATACGCCGTTGACGTTGATGCCGAGTCTGTTCCAGTCCAGAAGCTTGAAATCACCTTCCAGTGCAGCAGTGAACAGTTTCGGAGAAATCACATCTCCCTGTCTCACTCCTCGCTGCAACTGGATAGGTTTCGAGCTCTGGTCTTGAAGACGGACTCACATAGTGGCGCTTTCATACAAACACCTCAACACTTCGATGATGATAGTCAATTTGGCACCGCTGGAGAGACTGTAGCACGGCTCATGTTTCAATCGAATCGAAGGCTTTTTCATAGTCCACAAACGCTAAGCAAAGAGGCTGGTTATACTCTTCGGTCTTCTGTATAACCTGCCGCAGCGTATGTATGTGGTCTATGGTGCTGAAGCCTTTTCGGAAACCGGCTTGTTCGATAGGCTGGAAGTCATTAAACCTGCGTGTGAGACGATTCGTCGCCCATTTTGAAGAACAGTACCACCATACCTTTGTGCCACGTTTCTGGCGTTTATACATATTTCTGGTTCTAGATGTAGTGTTTAACTATTGTTGCATCATATAACTTGGTAATGCAGAAGTTGATAGATACATATTATTGTCACCCACAGTATGTACCTTTCTATAAATATGAATTTGAGGATAAATGAAATAATAATGCATTTTTTTATTAAATAGATTTATTGGAAAATAATTATTTGCTTGCATTATATAATAATATTGAACCAACCTAGTGAGGATCGCCGACTTCATTAGCTTAATTTTTTAGTCGTGCCGGATTATTAAGTCTAGAAACTGTGCTGGAGGAGACAGATTGGTTTGGTATCTTCTTCCGTATCCCAAATACCATATTATGGACATAACATGGGAACAACAACCTAAGCTATATGTTGCATTAATAGTTAACCGTGGTGGGTAACTATTGTTGCATCATATAGCTTGGTAATGCAAAGTTGATAGATACATTTATTTGTAACCCACGGTATGTACCTTTCTATATTAGGTTAGATAGGTAGGTATGAACCTTCAACGTTAGGTTCCTTATATACCTCAGTCAAATAAGAGCCGTTTTTTATATGCTCACCATAATAACTGCGAGCCTGCTTTACCTGGTATGTTCCCATCGCATATACAATTAGGTCGTCAGCACTCAACACTGGAAACTCATCCATACCAAGAACTGCGGCATCTATTAGTTCAAAATAAGCCCGTCTTCGATTTATATTTTTTGAAATAACGTAATCATTAACACGGTTGAGCTGACCTTCTATTAATCTCATTTGGTTTATAATAACATTAAGGAGGTAATGGTCAGTCAACGGAACACCAAATGCATTTAAGAGTGCTCCGACTATTTTAATTTCTTCAAATAAATGCGGTGTAGCTATATTAAAGTATTGGGAATGTAATTGGCGAAACTGATTTCTCAGCCTACCGTTGATCCGAGAATCTACTTCCTAAATAGAGTCACGTAATCCTCTATCTAATATAAGGACATCGCCTTCATTGAAAACCAATGGAAAGGATCGCCCCCGTTCCTCATTATTTCTGTTAAATCTTTGCGTCCGATTTGGTAGCTCATTTGGCGTGTTGGTCATTTCGCGATTGGTCATTTTGCGTATTCATGATGCTATTTTCATTGGTCATTATGAGTATTGGTCAATATACTGAAATGTATATTATACAAACAATTAATATGGGACTATTTTTTATTTTCTTTTTTGTCAAATATCTCAGTTCCGATACACTTTAGCCAAAAATGTTATATGACAAAAATGTTTTACTTTGTTATATACTAACGACTGGTGCAAGTTCCATAAGTGGCCGCGGACTTTGAAAATCAAGCCACTTTTACCCAAACCCCTTTCTAGATAGTTTGGTACCAGATATTTTATGATTAGTTAGTTCGTCAGTTTTTACATTGACTAGAACGAACTAAAAGGAAATTCTACGGACCAATATTTATAACATAATAGTTTCAATATCCAGTACCAACAATTTCTCGTCCCAGAAATATACGAGTATACTAACGATGCCGAAATATTGTCAAATATGCAAATACTTCGCCCGCGGAGCTTCCTAATTTGCTGAAAATCTGAACTGGCACATTCCGCACTTACACAAGCGATCGCTTGTTCTGGAGGAAGGAAATCTAGTTAAAACGGCGACGCTGGAGTGCTGCTCCAGTGTAATTAAATGCAACTTAAGGACATCTTGGATCCATTGCATAAGACAATCTGCGCTCCTCAGTTTTCATCAACCGATGGATTTGAGCCCAACTCGTAATCCCCGGTTAAGCGCAGCTAGCGGGTGCCACCTCCACTGAAATATGGATTACGTCTATTCATTGGAAATTCAGAAGAAGGTCTCCATCGCTTTCTTATTCGTTATGATGAAGTTCCCAATATTATTTTCATAATATCTCTCACTGCCTATTGTTATTTGATCTTATTCAGTTTTACTGTTTTAAATGAAACTGAGTATTGTCGCATTAACATTTTGATTATTGACCACATCATTGTTTTCTATATGCCATCAGACTACGTATATGCTACAACTGGAGTCTATAGGCCTATATCAGCCCACGAGTATCACCAATCAGACCTGTATTGAGT
Organism: Eudonia lacustrata; assembly: GCA_947562085.1. Lineage (NCBI taxonomy): Eukaryota > Metazoa > Arthropoda > Insecta > Lepidoptera > Crambidae > Eudonia > Eudonia lacustrata. Next base: position 18,083,984 of record OX387312.1, on the reverse strand, counting down.
AACATTATTCTAGAATTCTCTTCTTTAAAACAACAGTTTATACAACAATAAAAGTAAGACAGTAGTGCAAAGCCAATAGGATGGGGTGGCAAACACCTGAATGGTGTCATTTCGTTCCGGGATGCCTTTTATGGTGTGTTGTGAGCTGGCCTCGCGCCTCGGCCCTCGTCCCACTTAGGACTTGGCGAGAACGAGGCGGGAACAATACAGGCGGCGCGTATAACCTTTCACCTTCCTACCACGGTCAGAATTATAACTGATGCGTTTGAAAGTCACTGTTGCGAAATAACATACATAAGATCAACTGAGGCGGTGCGAGATTTGGCGATCTTGGTATGTTTAGTGAACGCTGGCATCGTTGCAGTCAGTTTTTTAAATTATTGCTTAACAGTATGGTAAAGATAGTTTTTTGTCATCATTTTGTACACGGACCACTGCTGGGCTTAGACTTTCTTATTATGTATAGTCTACGGTACTCATAGGTTAAACGGACCATAACCATGCTTGCCAAATTTAGGTTGTGGGTAAGCGAACATATGTGACAACTACTGATACTGAGGTCTTACGACCTATCGTGCTTTCAAAGTGCGGAGGAGCTTGAAGCTTGAGCTTGAGGTCACCCATGCGGTAACTCGGTACTTAGTGGATTACAATCTGAAAGCTGCTGTAACAACCAGCTCCTCTTTGTCTTTACACAAACGTAGTAAATCAACTATGTGCCTCTAGAGCGGTTAGCGCGTTCCATAAAATACAGGGTGGCTAAATAGGACCGAAACTTTTATGAGTAACACCTTACTCCATTTTCAACGAAAATAAAATTTATCTGTCTTTGTTAAATACAGCTCATCTATTTCATTATCAAACAATGTTCCCATTTTATAATACGAATGACATAGCAGACAGTATCACGCCGCTCGAATTTCGTCACTCGATCAAAACGTAAGTACCTACTGGTTGGTTTTCGAACCATGGTATTTTATGTTTAGGAAAGCGAAAATTAAGAAGAGTTACATTTTCGTTGACATGATCGAATGGAGAATGAAACTTGCACTTGGCACCCTGATTTAAACCGAACAACAGAAGCCTCGGAGAAATGTACTCGTTACACTAGAGTTGGATTGGCAAAACTTTACATTGCCTCAATGTCGATTGCCAATTTGGTAATCTGAGCTTTGATTGTCGAATAGAAGGTCTTTGCGCCTCGCGCGCATCGCGGATGTGTTATGCTGGTAGTTTGTTTCGGAGTTTTATTAAGACTACTATTTAAATAAGTTATACTGTACGCACGTATGTACTCTTAAATCAGAAACACAAAATATCTATATTTTTTATATGTTATTCTTGTAGGTTTTTAAGAATACGATGTAGACATTCCTAAAATACTCAAGCTTAGTTCTAAACGCAATAATAATTTATGTAAATAACAATATTCAATTCAATTTATAATTTAAAAATAGTTTATCTTACAATAGTAGTACTTTGACGTACTGAAACTAGACAATCCTATTATGATGCTTTAAAATCTAAATGGACAAGGATGTTCAAATAATTGTACCCAAGTTAATGTTTAATTTTCCACATAATTTGCGAGTCCCCCTCTAATGAGATAGTTTCTGCGTTGTCTGCGTAACCGTAGGTTTTGTCGGTATTACCAAGTTTCTTCTAAAATCCGCCTCAACAGCTTCTTTTTCCTGAACATAAAAGGTATTAGAAACATTAAAAATTGAAATGAAACAACTATTGCCAAACTACTAAATTTGATTTTTCATGCCGCTATGAACCCTTTACAGGGTCGATGATCACTGGAATCACACGCGTGCGTGGAGACTGAAATCAAATGCAGAAACTAAACTAAACTAACTAAACTGAAATAAATGATTATTAATAATAATAATAATAATGTGGAATGTGGACTCGGCTGTCATCGTGCCGATTGTTGTTACGGCCAACGGCCTGATGGCCAAGAGCCTCGATCAACATCTCATGAGGCTCTCGTTAGGCGGCTGGATCAAGGGCCTGATTCAGAAGGCAGTTCTCCTCGATACGGCACGCATTGTGAGGAGGTTCCTGTCTCTGGAGCCCTAATCACCGGTAGTTTGGACCCTGGTCCCGATGCCGGTGGACCCCTATTTTTTATATTTTTAAATGTTTGTTTTGTTTTTTAGAAAATATTTAAAAATGTAAATTAATATGTAAAAAAATAAATAGAGAGATAATAATAATAATAATGAACGCGAGTAGATTCATTTTATATTTTAATGTGTTCTGGGTCGCGTGAACTTTTAAAAACAATTAAGTACATTTAAAAACTTTATTGAAAACTGTAATGTTGCGGCAGTAATAATTATACTGATTGGAATCCATTCAAGTCGGGGTAAGTAATTCTTTACATAACTTTATGGTAGAAATCAGATCGAAGGACTGATTTGATCTCAAGGAGATTCCATTCGCAGTGTTTCGTAAACGTAGACTTTGTACTTAGTGCTTTGCACGGGGGTGCGGGTTCCCAAAAATGTTAAGAATTCAAAGATTTAAGACCCGTGAATACACTATTTAATCACCTGTGGTTCGGGTTTGCATGTCCTAGGAAATATGCGATGCGTGACGTAATTGAATCTACATCAGTGTATGATCTACTATATTGTGAGTTTCCCACAGTTTGATCGCTGTGAGTCGTAACTTCCGATCTAGTGGGTACGCATTATATCAATGAACTAATAAGGAAACTGTGTTACTTATACACGTAGACGTTTCGTAAACGTAGACTTTGCACTTAGTGCAAAGCTATGGGTAGTAGTTACACATTTTTTTAGCACACGATAAAACACACACCGATCCGATCCGAACACCTCGGAGAATCTAGTAGGGCACGGGGACACGCCTTAGACAACCCCCGAAGGTGATTCGTGGTGAAGCTCAAAATGCCATTTGAGGCAATCAGCAAACTTTCTCCAAAAGAAAACGAATAAACAGCCAACAGGATAACACGCATACTGGACCAGTTTATTTGTTTGCACCCTACTCAGGTACATAATGAGATCGCTTAATTTTTTAAAGCCCTACTTCTCCTAAGTTTTTACCGCCGTATTGCCGTATCCCCCCCCCCCCCCTGTTTGAGGTTTGGCCAAATAAAATTAAGACCAATCATTTTTGACGAGTTAAAGGTCAACCTACTCTACTCTTCTATCACTCCTATTTTTCACAAAAGATTAATCTTACTTACAATGGAGGTATCCAGCGGAATTTCTATCTTTGGTTTTTTCTTTTTTCCTTTGCGTTTTTTTGTGCGATCTTTGATGCGATCTTTCATGCTATCTAGTTTATCTTTCATACGATCTAAGAAGCTCTCTCTCTCTCTCGCCTCTTCCACCTCTTTTACCGCTTCCACCTCTTTCACTTCTTCCACCTCTTCGTTTTCCTGAACCCAAAAAGGTGTTAGAAACATTAAAAATTAAAATTCAATAAATATAAGTACATTAAACACGAGTTGGTTCTTTTTATTTAAATGTACTCTGGCTCTGCTTCGCGTACACTTTAGTAAACAATATACATTTTTAAAAAAGACAAAGTGTTGAAAATATTCCACTAGTGGGATTCGAACCCATATTGTCGACATTGAATAGGACTCCTTTGGCTTACAGAGTAAGAGTAATAGTGTTGATTAACATCGGCGAGTTGGATTGAGCCACTATAGCATAGTTGGTAGTACACCTGATCCGGCATGTCATGGGGTGCGGGTTCCCAAAAATGTTAAGAATTCAAAGATTTAAGACCCGTGAATACACTATTTAATCACCTATGGTTCGGGTTTGCGTGTCCTAGGAAATATGCGATGCGTGACGTAATTGAATCTACATCAGTGTATGATCTACTATATTGCGAGTTTCCCACAGTTTGATCGCTGTGAGTCGTAACTTCCGATCTAGTGGGTACGCATTATATCAATGAACTAATAAGGAAACTGTGTTACTTATACACGTAGACGTTTAGTAAACGTAGACTTTAGAGGTGTAAAAGTAACGAAAAAAAACGTACCCGTATGTATTCGTTACTATAACAATTTTTACTCGTTACTATCGTATCGTTACGTTACTCGTTACTTCTATTACCTCATAACATGCTATGTTTATGTTATAGCAACGAATCGAGTCGTATTGCGTACGCGTCAGTACGCGTACAGTATGATGACGTCGCGTCATCGTCGCATCATTCGTTATTTGACTTATTTTATTATGCATCGATTATAATGAAAAAGCAACAAATAGGTGTCGAAAATTATTTATTGACAATAAAATTTAAACAACATTCTAACGATAAATCAACATAAAAATAGTTTTGCTTAGAATTAAATTAAACATAAAAAATGAAATAAAACATGTTAAACAAAATTAAAACAACAACAAAAATCTTTTGTTCTTAGAATGAAATTAAACATAATAATAAAATAAAAACATATTTTAAACAAAACTAAAGAATCAAAGAAAACAATTTTTCTTAGAATTTGACATTTAACATCTGCGACTTGCTCGTCGCGCCATTTCAGTAAAAAAAATTAAATAAATACATTTTATGGCAGGAATCTCTGATTCATATTTAAAAATAAAATCTTTTCCATTCGCTTTGGTTGAATAGAGCTGCGCCTCTCACTTAATATTTGGCCTGATTTAGAAAAAGTCCTTTCAGATGGTACCGAGGTAGCCATTACTGATAAATATTTCTCAGCCAAGTTTGAGAGTTCGGGGTATAGAATTGCACGCGCCTGCCACCACTTCAAAGGACACTCATTTCGAGAAATAATGCGTTCTTCTAGATATTGCCTCATGGTAATTATGCTGCTGCTAACTATAGAGTTCGAAGTAGACGCTGACGTTGCCAAAGCGTCAAAATCTTTCCATATTGAGTCGTTATCAGCGTCGGTGTCTCTAGTAGATATAGCTAACGTCGATTCGTTCTCGTTAGGTTCTATTGGCTGCTTATGAAAGTTAAACTCGTTTTGCAGCTCAGTTTTCAATGCATCTTTGACAGACTCATAACTTGATGCATCAAACCCAAACGCCAGCTTCTTAAAACGCGGGTCTAATAGTGCTGCTTTAGATAACACTGGGTGCCTGTAACAATTCTTGAATCTACTTTTAAACTCCGTTATTATTTTATTTGCCAGTGTCTTTCCTGTATCTGTAATAATATTTGTATCTAAATTGTGATAAATTCTAATCATACTTTCTGTCGAAGCCAGGACCATTGAAACAGTCACTTTTTTTTCTGAAGATTTCTTCAGTGAGTTGCTTGAATGGCTTCAGAATTTTTATTATTTCTGGCAGTGTCTGCCATTCGCCTTCCGAAAGATTTTCTACCGGATTGTGTAGGATTCCAAGAGACGCTTCTAAAGGTTCTTGAAGTGAAGAAATCCTCTCAATCATGTCCAGGGTACTGTTCCATCTAGTCACTACGTCCATTTTTAGCTTCAATGGTTTTTGATTAGGCCTTAGCTGCTCCTGCATTGCAATTAGTTTTTTGGTAGCTATTGGACTCCTGTGGAAATGTTCCACAATGGCTTTTATTTTTTTTATCAGCTCCCCGAGTCCTGACAATCCTGGAGTCCTGCACGCACGACTAAATTAAGAGTGTGAGCGATACACGGCAAATGTTCATAATTTGTTAATCGTATAGCTGCCTTCATGTTCGCTGCGTTATCTGTAACGCAGACAAATATTTTATTTTGTATGCTCCAATGGAAGAGCAACCTATACAGCTTATTTTTAATGACTCATGCTCATGACATTCAAAACATCCTAATAAAGCAGACTTCAACTCCCAATTTAATAAATAATGGACTGTTACAGCTTGGTAAGAAGTTGTTGCTCTTGAAGTCCAGCCATCGGTGGTGATTGATACATATTTTGCACTCTCCAATTCTTCTTTTAATTTTTTTTTGGACTTCTGAGTATTGAGCATCCAAAAAAGTATTGCTTAATATATACCTTGAAGGCATTTTGTAACCTGGTTCTAAGTAATTAATAAGATCTTTAAAACCTGCGTCTTCAACTACAGAAAAAGGCTGTAGGTCTTTAATTATCATTTTAAAAATTAAATCATTGATTTTTTTTCTCTTACTACACCTACTGGACGTTTAATAAAGACACTTAACTTTGTCTGTTGCGAATTGGTTTCATTTGTTTTAATTACATGTTTAGTAGATTCTGTACTTGCTGAAGTTGATGGTATAGGAGCTTCCAGAACTGCTGCATCTGACACGGAGCATGGAATGATGGTTTCAAAGGTCGATTTGTGTTTTTTCATAAGATGCTTTTTCAAATTTGTAGTAGAGCCGCCTTTCACTGAATACAACGAATTACAAAGATCACATTTTGCCTTATCGTCTTTAGTCTGCGTAAAAAAACCCCATAGTTTACTTCTTTTCTTATCCATTGTAACATTTAAATTGAACTGTAAAAAAAAAGTGTAAATAATAATAAATCGAATATAAACAATTAACAATATTTGATAATTAACAGCTTTTGTTAACTAAGAAACAATTTAATCTCATTAGAGCGTCTTTATTATAGTATCTTTTTTAAGTTAAGAACAAAAAGATATGTGAAAATACGCACTAAGTAATAAAAATAAAACATACGTATTTATAATTTGTAAAAAATACTTTCTTACCTTGTTTCTGTTCCAATCTCAAACTTTGTCTACACACACAATACCTTTAACAGTAAAAAACTTGTACGACGAATTTCCAAATTATACTTTACACAAACGTCAAACGTTCTAGATAACGTACGTTTTTAAATTCAAAAAAAGCCCGGTGAAGCTGAAAATGCCGTTTGAGGCAATCAGCAAACTCTCTCCAAAAGAAAACGAATAAACAGCCAACAAGATAACACGCATACTGGACCAGTTTATTTGTTTGCATATACTCAGGTACATAATGAGATCGCTTAATTTTTAAAGCCCTACTTCGCTTAAGTTTTTACCGCCGTATTGCCGTATCCCCCCCCCCCTGTTTGAGGTTTGGCCAAATGAAATTAAGATCAATCATTTTTGACGAGTCAAAGGTCAACCTACTCTACTCTTCTACTACTCCTATTTTGCAAGAAAGATTAATCTTACTTACAATGGAGGTATCCAGCGGAATTTCTATCTTTGGTTTTTTCTTTTTCCCTTTGCGTTTTTTTGTGCGATCTTTGATGCGATCTAAGCTCTCTTTTATGGGACTTTTTGTGGTTTCAGAGATATCCAATTCCGCCTCTTCCACCAATTCCGCCTTTTCCACCAATTCCGCCTTTTCCACCTCTTCCGCCTCATCTCTCTTCTCATCATCTTCGTTTTCCTGACCCTAAAAGGTGTTAGAAACATTAAAAATTGAAATTAAATAACTATAAGTACATAATAAAACCACTAAAATTAATTATATTCTGACGTTCCGAACCCTTTTCACGGTCAGTGGTCACTGAAGTAGGTAACACACGTGGAGACTTATCAAATGTAGACATTAAACACGAGTTGGTTCTTTTTATTTTAATGTACTCTGGCTCTGCTTCGCGTACACTTTAGTAAGCAATATACATTTTGAAAAAAGACAAAGTGTTGAAAAAATTCCACTAGTGGGATTCGAACCCATATTGTCGACATTGAATAGGGCTCCTTTGGCTTACAGAGTAAGAGTAGATGGTGTTGATTAATATCGGCGAGTTGGATTGAGCCACTATAGCATAGTTGGTAGTACACCTGATCCGGCATGTCATGAGGTGCGGGTTCCCAAAAATGTTAAGAATTCAAAGATTTAAGACCCGTGAATACACTATTTAATCACCTATGGTTCGGGTTTGCGTGTCCTAGGAAATATGCGATGCGTGACGTAATTGAATCTACATCAGTGTATGATCTACTATATTGCGAGTTTCCCACAGTTTGATCGCTGTGAGTCGTAACTTCCGATCTAGTGGGTACGCATTATATCAATGAACTAATAAGGAAACTGTGTTACTTATACACGTAGACGTTTAGTAAACGTAGACTTTAGAGGTGTAAAAGTAACGAAAAAAAACGTACCCGTATGTATTCGTTACTATAACAATTTTTACTCGTTACTATCGTATCGTTACGTTACTCGTTACTTCTATTACCTCATAACATGCTATGTTTATGTTATAGCAACGAATCGAGTCGTATTGCGTACGCGTCAGTACGCGTACAGTATGATGACGTCGCGTCATCGTCGCATCATTCGTTATTTGACTTATTTTATTATGCATCGATTATAATGAAAAAGCAACAAATAGGTGTCGAAAATTATTTATTGACAATAAAATTTAAACAACATTCTAACGATAAATCAACATAAAAATAGTTTTGCTTAGAATTAAATTAAACATAAAAAATGAAATAAAACATGTTAAACAAAATTAAAACAACAACAAAAATCTTTTGCTCTTAGAATGAAATTAAACATAATAATAAAATAAAAACATATTTTAAACAAAACTAAAGAATCAAAGAAAACAATTTTTCTTAGAATTTGACATTTAACATCTGCGACTTGCTCGTCGCGCCATTTCAGTAAAAAAAATTAAATAAATACATTTTATGGCAGGAATCTCTGATTCATATTTAAAAATAAAATCTTTTCCATTCGCTTTGGTTGAATAGAGCTGCGCCTCTCACTTAATATTTGGCCTGATTTAGAAAAAGTCCTTTCAGATGGTACCGAGGTAGCCATTACTGATAAATATTTCTCAGCCAAGTTTGAGAGTAATTGCAATTCTATACCCCGAATAGAATTGCACGCGCCTGCCACCACTTCAAAGGACACTCATTTCGAGAAATAATGCGTTCTTCTAGATATTGCCTCATGGTAATTATGCTGCTGCTAACTATAGAGTTCGAAGTAGACGCTGACGTTGCCAAAGCGTCAAAATCTTTCCATATTGAGTCGTTATCAGCGTCGGTGTCGCTAGTAGATATAGCTAACGTCGATTCGTTCTCGTTAGGTTCTATTGGCTGCTTATGAAAGTTAAACTCGTTTTGCAGCTCAGTTTTCAATGCATCTTTGGCAGACTCATAACTTGATGCATCAAACCTAAACGCCAGCTTCTTAAAACGCGGGTCTAATAGTGCTGCTTTAGATAACACTGGGTGCCTGTAACAATTCTTGAATCTACTTTTAAACTCCGTTATTATTTTATTTGCCAGTGTCTTTCCTGTATCTGTAATAATATTTGTATCTAAATTGTGATAAATTCTAATCATACTTTCTGTCGAAGCCAGGACCATTGAAACAGTCACTTTTTTTTCTGAAGATTTCTTCAGTGAGTTGCTTGAATGGCTTCAGAATTTTTATTATTTCTGGCAGTGTCTGCCATTCGCCTTCCGAAAGATTTTCTACCGGATTGTGTAGGATTCCAAGAGACGCTTCTAAAGGTTCTTGAAGTGAAGAAATCCTCTCAATCATGTCCAGGGTACTGTTCCATCTAGTCACTACGTCCATTTTTAGCTTCAATGGTTTTTGATTAGGCCTTAGCTGCTCCTGCATTGCAATTAGTTTTTTGGTAGCTATTGGACTCCTGTGGAAATGTTCCACAATGGCTTTTATTTTTTTTATCAGCTTCCCGAGTCCACAATCCTGGAGTCCTGCACGCACGACTAAATTAAGAGTGTGAGCGATACACGGCAAATGTTCATAATTTGTTAATCGTATAGCTGCCTTCATGTTCGCTGCGTTATCTGTAACGCAGACAAATATTTTATTTTGTATGCTCCAATGGAAGAGCAACCTATACAGCTTATTTTTAATGACTCATGCTCATGACATTCAAAACATCCTAATAAAGCAGACTTCAACTCCCAATTTAATAAATAATGGACTGTTACAGCTTGGTAAGAAGTTGTTGCTCTTGAAGTCCAGCCATCGGTGGTGATTGATACATATTTTGCACTCTCCAATTCTTCTTTTAATTTTTTTTTGGACTTCTGAGTATTGAGCATCCAAAAAAGTATTGCTTAATATATACCTTGAAGGCATTTTGTAACCTGGTTCTAAGTAATTAATAAGATCTTTAAAACCTGCGTCTTCAACTACAGAAAAAGGCTGTAGGTCTTTAATTATCATTTTAAAAATTAAATCATTGATTTTTTTTCTCTTACTACACCTACTGGACGTTTAATAAAGACACTTAACTTAGTCTGTTGCGAATTGGTTTCATTTGTTTTAATTACATGTTTAGTAGATTCTGTACTTGCTGAAGTTGATGGTATAGGAGCTTCCAGAACTGCTGCATCTGACACGGAGCATGGAATGATGGTTTCAAAGGTCGATTTGTGTTTTTTCATAAGATGCTTTTTCAAATTTGTAGTAGAGCCGCCTTTCACTGAATACAACGAATTACAAAGATCACATTTTGCCTTATCGTCTTTAGTCTGCGTAAAAAAACCCCATAGTTTACTTCTTTTCTTATCCATTGTAACATTTAAATTGAACTGTAAAAAAAAAGTGTAAATAATAATAAATCGAATATAAACAATTAACAATATTTGATAATTAACAGCTTTTGTTAACTAAGAAACAATTTAATCTCATTAGAGCGTCTTTATTATAGTATCTTTTTTAAGTTAAGAACAAAAAGATACGTGAAAATACGCACTAAGTAATAAAAATAAAACATACGTATTTCTAATTTGTAAAAAATACTTTTTTACCTTGTTTCTGTTCCAATCTCAAACTTTGTCTACACACACAATACCTTTAACAGTAAAAAACTTGTACGACGAATTTCCAAATTATACTTTACACAAACGTCAAACGTTCTAGATAACGTACGTTTTTAAATTCAAAAAAAGCCCGGTGAAGCTGAAAATGCCGTTTGAGGCAATCAGCAAACTCTCTCCAAAAGAAAACGAATAAACAGCCAACAAGATAACACGCATACTGGACCAGTTTCTTTGTTTGCATATATTTAGGTACATAATGAGATCGCTTAATTTTTAAAGCCCTACTTCGCTTAAGTTTTTACCGCCGTATTGCCGTATCCCCCCCCCCCCCTGTTTGAGGTTTGGCCAAATGAAATTAAGATCAATCATTTTTGACGAGTCAAAGGTCAACCTACTCTACTCTTCTACTACTCCTATTTTGCAAGAAAGATTAATCTTACTTACAATGGAGGTATCCAGCGGAATTTCTATCTTTGGTTTTTTCTTTTTCTCTTTGCGTTTTTTTGTGCGATCTTTGATGCGATCTAAGCTCTCTTTTATGGGACTTTTTGTGGTTTCAGAGATATCCAATTCCGCCTCTTCCACCAATTCCACCTTTTCCACCAATTCCGCCTTTTCCACCTCTTCCGCCTCATCTCTCTTCTCATCATCTTCGTTTTCCTGACCCTAAAAGGTGTTAGAAACATTAAAAATTGAAATTAAATAACTATAAGTACATAATAAAACCACTAAAATTAATTATATTCTGACGTTCCGAACCCTTTTCACGGTCAGTGGTCACTGAAGTAGGTAACACACGTGGAGACTTATCAAATGTAGACATTAAACACGAGTTGGTTCTTTTTATTTTAATGTACTCTGGCTCTGCTTCGCGTACACTTTAGTAAGCAATATACATTTTGAAAAAAGACAAAGTGTTGAAAAAATTCCACTAGTGGGATTCGAACCCATATTGTCGACATTGAATAGGGCTCCTTTGGCTTACAGAGTAAGAGTAGATGGTGTTGATTAATATCGGTGAGTTGGATTGAGCCACTATAGCATAGTTGGTAGTACACCTGATCCGGCATGTCATGGGGTGCGGGTTCCCAAAAATGTTAAGAATTCAAAGATTTAAGACCCGTGAATACACTATTTAATCACCTATGGTTCGGGTTTGCGTGTCCTAGGAAATATGCGATGCGAGACGTAATTGAATCTACATCAGTGTATGATCTACTATATTGCGAGTTTCCCACAGTTTGATCGCTGTGAGTCGTAACTTCCGATCTAGTGGGTACGCATTATATCAATGAACTAATAAGGAAACTGTGTTACTTATACACGTAGACGTTTAGTAAACGTAGACTTTAGAGGTGTAAAAGTAACGAAAAAAAACGTACCCGTATGTATTCGTTACTATAACAATTTGTACTCGTTACTATCGTATCGTTACGTTACTCGTTACTTCTATTACCTCATAACATGCTATGTTTATGTTATAGCAACGAATCGAGTCGTATTGCGTACGCGTCAGTACGCGTACAGTATGATGACGTCGCGTCATCGTCGCATCATTCGTTATTTGACTTATTTTATTATGCATCGATTATAATGAAAAAGCAACAAATAGGTGTCGAAAATTATTTATTGACAATAAAATTTAAACAACATTCTAACGATAAATCAACATAAAAATAGTTTTGCTTAGAATGAAATTAAACATAAAAAATGAAATAAAACATGTTAAGCAAAATTAAAACAACAACAAAAATCTTTTGTTCTTAGAATGAAATTAAACATAATAATAAAATAAAAACATATTTTAAACAAAACTAAAGAATCAAAGAAAACAATTTTTCTTAGAATTTGACATTTAACATCTGCGACTTGCTCGTCGCGCCATTTCAGTAAAAAAAATTAAATAAATACATTTTATGGCAGGAATCTCTGATTCATATTTAAAAATAAAATCTTTTCCATTCGCTTTGGTTGAATAGAGCTGCGCCTCTCACTTAATATTTGGCCTGATTTAGAAAAAGTCCTTTCAGATGGTACCGAGGTAGCCATTACTGATAAATATTTCTCAGCCAAGTTTGAGAGTTCGGGGTATAGAATTGCACGCGCCTGCCACCACTTCAAAGGACACTCATTTCGAGAAATAATGCGTTCTTCTAGATATTGCCTCATGGTAATTATGCTGCTGCTAACTATAGAGTTCGAAGTAGACGCTGACGTTGCCAAAGCTTCAAAATCTTTCCATATTGAGTCGTTATCAGCGTCGGTGTCGCTAGTAGATATAGCTAACGTCGATTCGTTCTCGTTAGGTTCTATTGGCTGCTTATGAAAGTTAAACTCGTTTTGCAGCTCAGTTTTCAATGCATCTTTGGCAGACTCATAACTTGATGCATCAAACCTAAACGCCAGCTTCTTAAAACGCGGGTCTAATAGTGCTGCTTTAGATAACACTGGGTGCCTGTAACAATTCTTGAATCTACTTTTAAACTCCGTTATTATTTTATTTGCCAGTGTCTTTCCTGTATCTGTAATAATATTTGTATCTAAATTGTGATAAATTCTAATCATACTTTCTGTCGAAGCCAGGACCATTGAAACAGTCACTTTTTTTCTGAAGATTTCTTCAGTGAGTTGCTTGAATGGCTTCAGAATTTTTATTATTTCTGGCAGTGTCTGCCATTCGCCTTCCGAAAGATTTTCTACCGGATTGTGTAGGATTCCAAGAGACGCTTCTAAAGGTTCTTGAAGTGAAGAAATCCTCTCAATCATGTCCAGGGTACTGTTCCATCTAGTCACTACGTCCATTTTTAGCTTCAATGGTTTTTGATTAGGCCTTAGCTGCTCCTGCATTGCAATTAGTTTTTTGGTAGCTATTGGACTCCTGTGGAAATGTTCCACAATGGCTTTTATTTTTTTTATCAGCTCCCCGAGTCCACAATCCTGGAGTCCTGCACGCACGACTCAATTAAGAGTGTGAGCGATACACGGCAAATGTTCATAATTTGTTAATCGTATAGCTGCCTTCATGTTCGCTGCGTTATCTGTAACGCAGACAAATATTTTATTTTGTATGCTCCAATGGAAGAGCAACCTATACAGCTTATTTTTAATGACTCATGCTCATGACATTCAAAACATCCTAATAAAGCAGACTTCAACTCCCAATTTAATAAATAATGGACTGTTACAGCTTGGTAAGAAGTTGTTGCTCTTGAAGTCCAGCCATCGGTGGTGATTGATACATATTTTGCACTCTCCAATTCTTCTTTTAATTTTTTTTTGGACTTCTGAGTATTGAGCATCCAAAAAAGTATTGCTTAATATATACCTTGAAGGCATTTTGTAACCTGGTTCTAAGTAATTAATAAGATCTTTAAAACCTGCGTCTTCAACTACAGAAAAAGGCTGTAGGTCTTTAATTATCATTTTAAAAATTAAATCATTGATTTTTTTTCTCTTACTACACCTACTGGACGTTTAATAAAGGCACTTAACTTAGTCTGTTGCGAATTGGTTTCATTTGTTTTAATTACATGTTTAGTAGATTCTGTACTTGCTGAAGTTGATGGTATAGGAGCTTCCAGAACTGCTGCATTGAACACGGAGCATGGAATGATGGTTTCAAAGGTCGATTTGTGTTTTTTCATAAGATGCTTTTTCAAATTTGTAGTAGAGCCGCCTTTCACTAAATACAACGAAATACAAAGATCACATTTTGCCTTATCGTCTTTAGTCTGCGTAAAAAAACCCCATAGTTTACTTCTTTTCTTATCCATTGTAACAGGTAAATTGAACTGTAAAAAAAAAGTGTAAATAATAATAAATCGAATATAAACAATTAACAATATTTGATAATTAACAGCTTTTGTTAACTAAGAAACAATTTAATCTCATTAGAGCGTCTTTATTATAGTATCTTTTTTAAGTTAAGAACAAAAAGATACGTGAAAATACGCACTAAGTAATAAAAATAAAACATACGTATTTCTAATTTGTAAAAAATACTTTCTTACCTTGTTTCTGTTCCAATCTCAAACTTTGTCTACACACACAATACCTTTAACAGTAAAAAACTTGTACGACGAATTTCCAAATTATACTTTACACAAACGTCAAACGTTCTAGATAACGTACGTTTTTAAATTCAAAAAAAGCCCGGTGAAGCTGAAAATGCCGTTTGAGGCAATCAGCAAACTCTCTCCAAAAGAAAACGAATAAACAGCCAACAAGATAACACGCATACTGGACCAGTTTATTTGTTTGCATATACTCAGGTACATAATGAGATCGCTTAATTTTTAAAGCCCTACTTCGCTTAAGTTTTTACCGCCGTATTGCCGTATCCCCCCCCCCCCTGTTTGAGGTTTGGCCAAATGAAATTAAGATCAATCATTTTTGACGAGTCAAAGGTCAACCTACTCTACTCTTCTACTACTCCTATTTTGCAAGAAAGATTAATCTTACTTACAATGGAGGTATCCAGCGGAATTTCTATCTTTATGGGACTTTTTGTGGTTTCAGAGATATCCAATTCCGCCTCTTCCACCAATTCCGCCTTTTCCACCAATTCCGCCTTTTCCACCTCTTCCGCCTCATCTCTCTTCTCATCATCTTCGTTTTCCTGACCCTAAAAGGTGTTAGAAACATTAAAAATTGAAATTAAATAACTATAAGTACATAATAAAACCACTAAAATTAATTATATTCTGACGTTCCGAACCCTTTTCACGGTCAGTGGTCACTGAAGTAGGTAACACACGTGGAGACTTATCAAATGTAGACATTAAACACGAGTTGGTTCTTTTTATTTTAATGTACTCTGGCTCTGCTTCGCGTACACTTTAGTAATCAATATACATTTTGAAAAAAGACAAAGTGTTGAAAAAATTCCACTAGTGGGATTCGAACCCATATTGTCGACATTGAATAGGGCTCCTTTGGCTTACAGAGTAAGAGTAGATGGTGTTGATTAATATCGGCGAGTTGGATTGAGCCACTATAGCATAGTTGGTAGTACACCTGATCCGGCATGTCATGGGGTGCGGGTTCGAATTTGAATCTGTATCTGAGTTACTACTCAGAGTTACTACTCAGATACATATTAGATCGCCTTATTTTTTAAAGCCCTACTTCTCCTAAGTTTTTGCCGCCGTATTTCCGTTACCCCCGTTTTGAGGTTTGGCCAAATAAAATTAAGACCAATAATTTTTTACGAGTCAAAGGTCACCCATCCTACTTTTATTTTGTACAAAACATTAATCTCACTTACAAGGTTGGTATCCAGCGGAATTTCTGTACTTGGTTTTCTTTTCTCTCTGCGATCTTTTATGCGATAGCGCTCATGCATCTGATCTAAGCTTTCTTTCAAGCGATTTCTTTTCTCTCTGCGATCTCTTATGCGATAGCGCTCATGCATCTGATCTAAGCGACTTTTTTTATGACTTTTTCCTTTTAAATGTACCTTGGTTGAACGGTCCGTACTCGAATATATATTTGTAGTTTCTAAAAAAATTATGTCTGTAGTGTTTATGAACCATTATATTTGCTGATGACACCTCATTGATTTTTAAAATTGATAGACATAGAACAATATTTGACGACGTAAGTAATACTCTCTCTCAAATATTACATTGGTTTACCACTAATAACCTGCTGCTTAATGCAAAAAAAAACTAAATGTGTGAAATTCACGATGCCCAATGTGAAGCAGGTTAATACCAGTATCACTATGAACGATGAAATAGTTGAAATAGTTAACTCGACAGTTTTCCTGGGTATTACCTTAGATCATAAATTACAATGGGGTTTTCATATTGCTGCCTTGGCAGGAAGACTTAGCTCAGCTGCCTATGCGGTTAGAAAAATAAGGTCACTTCATCATCATCATCATCATCTCAGCCAAAAGACGTCCACACAAAAAAGAAAAAAAAAAAATAATAAAAAAAAGAAAAAAAAAAAATTATAATTTATTAATTTTTTTTTTATTATTATTTTTATCTTTAATTCTAAATTATAATATATAAATATTTTTAAATACGTTATAAAGCTAGTTATCATCAAGGTCACTTACTGATGTAGAAACGGCAAAATTGGTAATTGTGGGGATCAGCGGCTGACATTGAAACCTTTTTTGTGTTACAGAAAAGAGCCATTCGAGCTATATATAGCGTTAAACCCCGTGATATGCATGAGAGAGTTATTAGAGCAGATTAATATTTTAACTATAGCTTCAAAGTATATTTATGAAAATATCGTTTATGTTTATAAAAACTTAGATAAATTCGAAAAAAAAAGTAATACCCATAATTTTTACACCAGAACACTTATATTGATATGATAATAGCCTTTATCAGCAGTGTCCTACAGATAACAAACAGCGTTGCGTTAAATAGATCATTAAGTTTTTATTTAGCGCATCTTGAGTGTGTCATGCTCTTTTTATTGTCTCTGCGGTGGAGGCGTATGCGTCGGGTCGTTACTTTTCCTAAAATATGGTTGAGCGAAGCGATGGCTGATTCATATGTCATACTCGTGAACGGGTGCCGCTTGTGGAGGCTGGTCTGCTCTTGCATCCTTATCTTATTTTTAGTATTATTCACTAGAGTTTGACTTTGTTTTTCATAAACAATTTTTGACTTTTACTAGAGTACTGTAGTGGTACTGTATGACATAGTGGAAATTGAAACTTTTACCTGATGTGAATTTGATAACTTAGATTTTTTACTTTGCGTTTTTACATGCTGTGGTTGTCTTCCATATTTTTTGTGTTTATTTGTAATGGAAAGTGTCCTGCTATGATAGGGCATTTTCCGATATTTTTGACGCTGTAGGGGAGAAAAGAGCTGGACACTTGCTGAGTTTCTTTCTCTCTTCTCAGTACAAGATTTCCCGCTCAGAGTAGACTTACGGACCGATATCATAGTGACATTCACAAGATCTACTTGTAGCTTAAACTGAATAAATGATTTTTATTAAAAATACTTTTAATACCTACGCAACAGACGCTTCACTTGAGCCTCTTCCGGACTCCACATTGCATGTCCCGGAATGAACACGGAAATCTCACTACTTTAATCCTAGGTACGCTTATACTTACTTAAATGTTCGGCTACTACAATGTTATTAAAATATTCAGCCAAGGATTCCATTCTCTCTAACTGTCCTAGAAAATACATTAAAAGTATGAAAAGTATCTTAGAAATTCTAAATTATAATATATAAATATTTTTAAATACGTTATAAAGCTAGTTATTTTCAAGTTACTTACTTCCCCCAGTAAATGGTTTAAGAGTCTTAATTCGACTCTCCACTGAAAATAAGACGTTTGTAAGTTACGAGTAGCTCATGTTTCTTCCGCAATAATGCACGTAATGTGTTATTACTAGTTAGGTACTTAATTATATTTTACATGACTTACGTATTTTTTCAACTTCTTCATCGACCAGGGTTATTCCCACTGAAATAATAATTTCGCAGCAGTCTGAGTAATAAAACGTGACATTCAAAACATATGTCTTTAAATATAAATAAATGTCATTATAAAATTCTACGTCATAAGCAGTCATGAGAATTGATAGCCACACAATTATTTTGTGAAAATCTTTTTATAAAGAGAAAAAAGATGCAAACTGTAAATCTTTATCATATCTCTACCAAAAAAGTTAATCAAATCTTGGATTTAAAAAAATTTAAAGTTATTCTTTTAACGTATTGTCCAAGTGTCAAAGCTAAGGTGTTTTACCGGAATCTTATAAAAAAAGAGCTAGGTTAAAAAGAAGAAGACAAACATTTATTAACACACACATACACAACAAAATGAATATTAATAAAATAAAACACAGCACAAAACAAGTTAATACAAAAAAAAACATTTAAAAAATACTTAAAAAAAAAGAAATGTGAGAGGCCAACAAAGATCCTGTATCAGCAATATTTTTTTATATTGACAGTCTGCAAACTAGCAGGCGGGCCGCCTGATGGTGAGCGGTCACCGCCCGCCGCCCATGGACATCAGCAACATCAGAGATGTTGCTTTTGTGTTGCCGACCTGAAAATTACGACCCCAACGACACTGAAAGATGGGCAGAGTGCAGTGGGAGCGCTGTTAATTATGACAGGGCCCGACGAGGGAAATGAGACGGTCACAGACGACAAGAAAAAATATTAAATAAATTATCGTCATCACTCATGAAGCTGTAGATATAAGTCATCAGTTCATCATCTTAGAATACAGAACAATCCGTTCATTATATTTTACTAGCGGCCGCTCGCGGTTTCACTCGCGTGGTTCCTGTTTCCGTGGGAATATCGGGATAAAAACTATCTTATGTCTTAATCCAGATTATAAACTATCTGTATGCCGAATTTCATCCAAATCCATTCAGTAGTTTTTACGTGAAAGAGTAACAAACATCCATCCATACTTACAAACTTTAGCGTTAATAATATTAGTAGGATGTCCAAAACTAAAATAAAATAAATAAATAGAGTAAGTAAAGGACATAATGTATTAAGTACATAAACATATTTTTTTTAATTAAGTACATAAACATAAATATAATCAATGCCAATCCAATGTCAATAAAAACACCACAGACTTAAGAAAAACTTAAATCTCGGCTGTATGAGGTAGATCCCTCACTGCAGATGACTGGATTAACCTCAGAATCACTGAGCAAGTAATCACTAAATAATTGTTCTGAGGAGGGATTGATATTGATAGATTTTATGCATAAATAAATTATTAATAAAAGAGGAGGAAGAAGAATAAATAACTAATCTGAAGCATGTTGTGTTGTCCTTGTTCTTGGTAAATTTGCTTAAAAACGCAAAATTATAATGTGTATTGGCTACCTACCTACGTGATATTGGCGGATTTGTGTATACTACGGCTGTAGACACAAAACATGCCATAAATAAAAGAAGAAGAAGAATAAATAAATAGATAATTGAAAATTAATGTACCACGTAATGGCCGCATGGAAAACCAGGACTTGGGCTCATGACGTGGTAGGCGTAAGGCATTTTGCATTTATTGGATGCTGTGTTTTGGCTGCGTCTGGGGCGGGCGGGCGAATTTAAGCTTCTCAGATTGGGAATCAAACCTACGTTATAATGCTTACTGCTAGAATTCAGTTTTTTTATATTTTACTAGTAAGCACAGTGCCTTGATCTCACCTGATGTAAAGTGATACTAAGGCCAATGACGGAAGCGCACTTAACCCGGGAACCTCAACTAGTGAGGCACTGGCTATCTTATCTCTAGCGGAACACAACAATGCTACAAACATTGATGTTATGGCGACATATTTAGATAAGATGGTGGTAGCTAGCCAGGCGGACTAACAAGCCCTACCACCAACCAAACCGAGTACACAAACATGTACACGCTGGGAATCGAACCCGGGACCTCTGGGTCTAAACCGGTGGTAGTTCTCGCCAAGTCGCACCATTGAAGCTAACATTATTGTTTACAAATTATTATTATTAGCTTACTCATTTTCCGGAATTGTTGAATTTCAAGAGAGTGTTCATCCGGTCTATGGGGGATTCCCAGAGCTGAAAATTGTAAAGCATTTGATTAAGTTAGGGATTCTAATAGCGAGATTTTTAAAGTATCCTTATATTTTTTTTTTGGGAGTGCAACCTCCTCCAATATTTTTTACGATAATTTTGGTTGCGGGTTACAAACTGATATTCCGTGGTTTTAAGGGTCAGTATACAGGTTGTAGATTTGCATTCCCGCCATAAATTTACAGCTGATCGTAATTGGTACACTTAATGACTAAAAAATACTTTTAACACGGAGAAAGTAATAAGGAACCGATTGATTAATAAAATGATCTCAGTGTAAATTAGAATAGCGACCGTCGACTGACGAGAATAGGGGTGCAGACCGTAGTAGGTACATAAGAGCGCAGCGGGCGGACATTAAGTCGATGAACTTACGTAAACTTGTAGGTACTATTATGTATTCTGTGGTAAAGTGGCTTACTCTTACGCATAAGTATACTTTGTTGCAATAAACTATTATTAGGTACTTACTGATCATGTTTAAGATACTCGCAGGTACTGCTCAAAGTGGGCACCTTCACGTTCTATGCACAAATGAGCACGGCGCCTTAAGTTTCTAGGTAACTTTTGCAGCACACTACGATTTGACCTTACACTCTCAAAAGCCATTAAAATATTTTGTTTTAACTGCACAACACTCGTGATTTCGTCTTTATAAACCATTCTTTTTATGTCTCCCCACAAATAAAAGTCACAAGGAGTCAAGTCTGGCGACCTCGGAGGCCAGGGCACTGGCCCACCTCGACCAATCCACTCGGTTCCGAACACTTCGTCCAAATAATCGCGCACTTGGCGTCCATAATGCGGAGGCGCCCCGTCCTGGTGGTAAAAGAGATTCCGGTGAAGAGCTAGTGGCACGTCGTCAAGCATTACGTCAACTACGTGCTGCAAAAGTTGCAAATACGAGTTGCTGTTGAGATAACCCTCGATGAAATAGGGCCCGAGTAAATGTCCACCAACAATGCCAGCCCACACATTGATGCTAAACCTATGCTGGAACGAATCTTTTTTGGTCTTATGCGGGTTCTGTTCGCGGTGAGCCCACCAATGTTCATTGTGGACGTTGTAAACACCGATGCGCGTAAACATACACTCGTCCGTCCATAGAATGCTGGCTTCTCGGTGTTCTAGTACCCAGTGACAAAAAGTGACCCGGGCGGCATGATCTTGCTCGTTCAATTCTTGAACTCTTCTGAAGTGGAACGGGTGCTGTTGCTCCGACTTAAGAAGCCGCCAGACTGTTGTGTGGTGGACATTGAAGTGGCGGCCAGCATCACGAGTACTGGCACGTGGTTCCCTCTCGAAGTATTCGAGTATTTGCTCTTGCAAATCGACTGAGAGGCCCACACTGCCGCGACCCTGCGCATGTCGAGGAACGTTGAACTGGCCATGATCCCTCAGTCGTTGCGTGGCAGCAAGCATTACCTCGCGCGATGGAGTTGGTCTGTTTGGAAACATTTCCACAAACATGACCACGGCTCGACGTAGACTGTTCCCACTAATTGCGTATAATCGCACCATCTCCACAAGTTCTACGTTAGAATAATTTTCCGTCATTTTACTTTTTTTACACACACAAACAACACACCTAAGAACACGTTTCGCTCCAAATTCGCTAGGGCTAAGAAATGTGTCACTCGTTCGGGGTTGCGCGGCACACTGGCTTTGATGCGTGCGGCGTGCGCATGCCGCCCGCCGGCCGCCGGCGCTCGCCGCGCCGACAAAGCTGCGGGCGCGCCGCGAAGCTCGAGCTTGTTGCTACCTACTCGTGGTCGGGTGAGCGCGTACGCGAACGAGCGTTTATTTTTTAGTGCTACGCAGACGTGCGATTCGTATTTACAGATTTTGAAAATATGATTATTATTTTTTCATATTCTTTTTATAATTTATTTGTAATAAGTATAAGCAATACGACTGCTGCTATGAATATGGCGTGAATGCAAATCAACAAGTTGTATATTGCAGCGGGGAATATCTGTGGTGGGACTATCTCTCACTAAACCTTTCTAATAACAACAACAGCCTGTTATCAGTCAGAAGTTTCTCACAATGAGGACCTGAATCATTATAATTTTTAATTAAATGAAAACAACAATGCTCGGGGTCCCCCGAGCACCCAACGAGTCGTTTACGGCCCGCCGCGGTGGTCTGTTAGGACACGACCTCAAGAATCCCTAACTTAGCACTATCCCCCGGATGAGGTAGGGTAGCCTCGGCACACCAGGGAGACTGTCGCGTGGAGTGAGAGGAAGATAGTGGCCCTCACCCCCGCGACGGCTAGGACGGCTAGGATGGGAAGCACTTAAAAAGCCCTACCACCGACCACAACCGAGCACCTCCAGCATGTAAAACCCGCTAAGAATCAATACCTTAAGGGCCTTTTTCCTGTCATGCAGATAGCCGCCTGCGTGCGGATCTGGTCCGCATGCGGGCTGCCCGCATCCTATCATTTCATACATGCTTTTCCTATCCCGCGGGCAACACGCGCGCGGGACGCGGGTTGGCTGCGGGCGCGCGCCCCGCACGCGTGCCATTCGCTTGGGGGGCGCGTTCTTCTACTGCCAAGGTAGTTTTTACTGTCGTGCGGGTTACACGCATGGTCATTGTACGCATCTTCTGTGCACAAGTATAATCACTGGCGACACGCACGACACTGCAGCGGCGAACGAAATCTTTGTTCTGCGTGTGGCCCGGAGCGTATTATAACCCGCATGCGGGTGAAAATTCGCATGACAGGAAAAAGGCCTTAACTGCCGAGTTTGAGTTTTGCAGATTTTTTAAGTTCAACTTACCGTCTATTGCAGTTCTTTTTCCGTGTTTCCTGTAGCGGCTATTGCACTGTGTTTGGAGGCTACAAGAGTCTAAATCACCTGGATTTGTACACACATATTTCCAAGTGCAGATCGGTTCTTTTGGCACTGAAATTTAATTTTTTCACAAAAGTGTTATGGGGGTATTTGCAGTTAGCTATTTGAAATTTTCAGACAACTAAGCGGAAATTTCTTAAAGCGTATATACGCTATATTGTTGCTATTCCAAATGACAAAATATGTAGAAGTAGAGCAAGCCCTGGTACATACATTGATGTTATTCTAGACAATTTAGGAGTGTCCACTTTTTCTTGTACTTTGCAGAGTACGTTGTTGCTTTTTTTAAAGTGATAAATATACATCGTAATTTATGTTTGTCTGAAGACACAGGTTTACGATTATTACCAAGAAGAATATATTAAGAAGTAAGATATTTTCCTAGATTTAAGGTATATTATTAATATTCATATTCTTATTGATAATAATTTAACTGTTCTGTGATAATAATTCATATTACATGTCAAACCTAAAACAAAATAACTGTTTTTTTTATTTATTTTTTTATATTAGAAGGAGGCAAACGAGCCGGCGGCGGGCCATCTGATGGGAAGCAATCACCGCCGCCCATGGCAAAACCAGAGGAATCGCAGACGCGTTGCCGGCCTTTAAAAAAGAACTGTTAAGAAATGAATATAAAATAAATTGTATAAACATAAGTGTGGCAAAACAAATTAACGTTATAACTTTTATAAATAAAAAATAAAATAAGAAACAAAATGTAAACAACGGAAGAATATAAAAATAAACTATAATCACAAAATATAATATACAATAAATATAATATAATAGAAGTAAACAAAATGCATTAATTGAAATAAATAAACCATACTGATCTGATAAATAAAATGAATAATAATTATTGATTAATGATAGTTACACTTTAAGATTTATATAGCAGTACCTACCTTCTGCTACACCTGATAAAGTGGTCCTGGTATTTTTCTTCTCAATTCTTCGATCTCTCAATCGTAGACGTTTCTTCTTGACTTTGACATTTTGGTCTGAAATATTTTATTTTGTTTTGATAGCATTACTTATTCCGGTTGAGCTATACGTTGTAGGATAGATTTAGAAAATAAGCCAAATTTTTAGTAAACTTAAACCTAGATGAATTAAAAGGCTTATTATTATCGAGACGAATGAAAAATTAATGGGGTATTACCTATTGGCATCTACAAAAATAACTGGGCAATGTTTAAATAATTTGGCTTTAATTATATTGGATAACCTGCAATTGTGATGGTTTTATAAAAACTAAATAACGGCTGCGACTTCATGGAAGTAATTTTTTTACATAGGGCGATTGAAATTTTAGGTGGGGTACTAAAAATAATGACATGGCGACTAATATTATCAGTGGGATAACAAATAATATATTATGGCTATTGTAGGCTTCCATCTAAAAAAACTCTTTCTGGCTCTGATTTACGAGCAGCTGTAAATATTAAAACGAATACTATAAATAAATATTAGGGAATATTTTTTTAGTTTTGGAAATCATAATATAATGAAAACGGCGGCAGGCGCACCCGCAGGATAGAAGCGGAGCGCGGGTCGTGGCGCGGGGGGGCGAAGCGCGCCGGGTGCCCCTTTTTTCGCATAACATTTTCTGTCCTAATATCGAATAGCACAAAATGTTTTGCATGATAGTCACTTCGCATAATGGTTTTTGGCATAATAGTATTTACGCATAATGTATTCTTTGGCATAATTATCAATTGCCTTAATTGTGTTAACCATAACTTTGTTATCCATAAATTTTAAAGTCATAATATCTTAACGCATAAACTACAGAAGTAGTAGGTAATTATTATACCGAGATGAGCAATGAAACTAATACGATAAATCAAATTGTGTAATGTCATTGTCATATGCATTTCGAAATTATGAATTTTAATTTTATGCGACCCAATATGGACCCTTTTACTTTTGCCCTAATCCTGTAGGTCACGTGATAGGTTAGAAATTTATATAACTTGAATTTCGAAGTTATTTTTTTTTATTAGACAACAGAAATACTGGCTGCCCTACTCCCGTAGGTCACATGAAAATTGTGTTTAAGTAAAAAAAACATTTGATAATTCAGAACTTTTTATTGGCTTGACCAGTTGAAACAAAAATATGGCTTGGCAAATCGAAACAAAATTGGGACTTGACTAATTATTACTTTTGCATTGCATTGCTTTAAAATTTAAGGAGTTTTACTTGTGAACGTTCCGTACATTATGCTTAAATATCGTTATACGATAAAGCATTATGCTTTATAATTTTATGGTTTTAGACTATTATAACTAAAGTAAATATGCGAAAGAAAATTGGGCGTCAAAATTTTATGCCGAAATAGCGTTATGCGAAAAGATGATTATGCCAAAACTAACAACTCCGCCTTTAGAGGCAAAAATGATTTCAATAGGACAAAAAAGAAAGCGTGGGCGCCCCACCAAATCGAACCCAGCCCTAATTATTCAGTGATAATTTTAGAATAGATATACCTAAGTATAACTTCGTAACAATTACGTAACAATAAACAAATAAATAAAGATTGATTTGATAACTGTTATGCCTTTAAATTGTTCGAAATCCCTTATAAGAAAAAAAGAAGACAAGAAATAAAACTATCAATAATTAAATTGCATGCCATTTTTTACTTTATTTGCAGCTCACATGTCTCACCATATATTATGTTAATCAGATCTCAATCCTATTAAATATTACCTAAAATCATTTTAATTGAAATCTCTATTTTACAATTTATGAATGCCTATTTTGTACTTTTTAGTTGCTTCCAAGTTTCCGCTCAACAATAAATTCAATAGCCAAAAAAAAAACTCGATGCCAGTTTAAATTAAACTAAAGCTTATAATGGATTTTAATGCTGCTAGTTTTTACTTAATACTGTACTCCACCATTACTGCCAACCAAATTATTATATTTGCTATCCACTTTAATTATTTTATAAACCTTAGATCAGATTTATTAGTCGCTGCGTTAAATACATGCCGAATTAAAATACCTTCAATGTCTCTATTTTATGTCAAGAATGTATATTGTATAAAAGCTAGTAATGTGACTCTTAAAAGTATTTTTTTGAATTTCTCGACAAATGCCGAAATGTAATGATTGCATGGTACTTTTTTTTCATTTTTTTTTCATTCACTCTGGCCTTGAAGAGGTATAGATTATACCTTTCAGGGAACACACTCGCAGGCAGCGCGTTCCATTCCCTAGCTGTAACCTAAGAAACTAAGAAAGTTGAACCGAATCGGCTCGTGCGACATGGTGGCATATTTACAACATAGGGATGGAACTCGCGTGTCGCGCTCCGATAGCGGAAAGTGGATGGTGGGATTAGGTCGTGCTACTCCTTCGCGCACTCCCCGAAATGAATCCTGTAGAAGACCGACAGACGAGCCACCCTACGCCGATGTTCTAGATTTTGCAGCTTGGCGTCTATCAGAGCAGGGTCACCAATGAATCTCTTAGCTCGTTTTTCAATCGAATCCAAAGCAGCCAGATGGTATTTGGCTGATCCATCCCAAAGATAGATAGATAGATAATACTTTTATTGCAACACTATAAAACATAATCATGAACAGAAAAAAAAAAAAAAAATTTAAAGTTACAATTTGGCGGTCTTATCGCTTTTAAGCGATTTCTTCCAGACAACCAGTCGGTCAAAGGTTGCAGCAGTACTCCATACATGATCAAACTTGTGCTTGATAAAGTTGGAGCAGCGATTCTGGCGTGAAGTACCGCCTGACCTTAGAGAGAACCCCAAGTTTTTTTGCTGCAGTCTTTGTTTTGGACTCGATGTACTGCCCGAAGTTGAGGTTGGACGAGAGCTCTACACCTAGGAGCTGTAGGCTGTCAGTCATAGCTACAGTCACATTCCGGAAAGTCGGAGCCAGGTGAAATGGGCTCCGCTTAGCTGAGAACAAACATGCCTGTGTTTTGGCAGCGTTGAACGTGACCAAATTGGCATCACCCCAATCGGATACTGCTTGGAAGGCTTCGTTCAAGCGGCTAACCATGGCCTCTCGACAAGAGTCGACATCTTGTCTGCCAGCTTTTGCACTCGAAGTGTATCCATCCGTAACGGTGCTGTCGTCTGCGTACCCAAAGGTACCGGGCACAAACAGGTCGTTTATATGAAGCAGGAATAGGGATGCGGATGGAACCGATCCCTGAGGCACCCCCGGCGTCGATAGCCTTTTGGTCCGATGAGTAGCCGTCGAGCACAACGCGTATCGATCTTCCCTTCAGGAAATCAGATATCCAAGCGCAAAAGCTAGCAGGAACACCAAATGATGGGAGCTTGCTTATAAGGCTCGCGTGCCAAACCCTGTCAAAGGCCTTTGAGATATCCAGGGACACCGCAAGAGCCTCTCCGTATTTCTCAATGGCCTCACTCCATTAGAAGGTCCCCAGTTGAGCGGCCTCGGCGGAATCCATATTGGCGGTCGCTGAGGAGATCTTCCAAATGAGCCAGGAGTTTATTATTCAGTGCACGTTCCATAATCTTACAGAGTATTGACGTGACTGAGATGGGTCGATAATTGGCAGGGTCAGCTCGGCTGTCTTTTTTGGGCACGGGTTGCACGTTAGCAAGCTTCTATGACTCCGGTACAATGCCTGTTTCAAGTGAGAGGCGGTACAGGCGTGTGAGGGGTGGAGACAACTCGGGAGCACATGAACGCAGAACTATTGCTGGTATGCCATCAGATCCGTATAATCCTGGAGCAGTACTTACAATACCTACAGGGTTTTAAAAAAGATTAAGCCAAAGTTATGAGGGGTGATTTAGAATACTTACAGTCTGAACCGACGTGACCGAACAGAAAAATATGTCGTTAGATCAATTCTAAGCCACCCTTTTAAACTTGGCTCATATTTTTTTAACATTCTGTACACAGGTTTTTTCTCCTTTTAAAAGAAACAAGTATAAATACCTTTTACCACTTTCTTATTGCGCTGTTGTCTAGACGTTTTTTTTTTAAGCTGTCTTCCACGATTGCTTACAACTTTGCGTTCTTTGTTTACATTTCTCATTTTTTTTAGCAAATCCTGAAGATACTTTTTCGCTACTCGATTTGTTTTGCCAAAATCCCTTGCTACATAATTATGTAAAATAAACAGAATTTTAATATTAATAATAAATAGGGAAGTTGGACGTAGTTAATACTTACCTACACCAAGGTTGATGTGGTGTTATCCGATTTATTAGCCTTCATCTTACCTAATGGCAAAAGACATCGAGGTCAAAGGTGGAAGCGGTTTTCACCATGAATCCTGAGGAACTGGCTATCTTATCTCTTACTGTCGGAACACAACCATGTCATTAAGAAGATTGTTGATTTGGCGAATTGAAGATTTGACTTAGATATTAGATGGTGGTAGACACCAACCAAGTGCAAGAGATTCTTGTTTATTGAATTATTTTTATTACAGTTAAGCCGGTGAAATAGCTTCCACCCTCGAACCTACTTCTACTGCCTTTCAGTAGCGTCCTGCATTCCACAAAACAAAAGCACAACTGACTGACCTTATATTTTTTTATTATTGGACTTCGGATATCTGGCCGAGTGGCAAAGCGATCGGCCAGATTTTTTTTTTTATGTAGTTTTTTTTTTATATCTGTATGTACTGGGTTTAATTCTACGGTTAGGCAAAGTGTGTTTCGGATTTTTCGATCCGTAGCCAAAGTTTGTGAACACCAAGCGGAGTAAGCCAACAATACAGCCAATAAAGCAATAATAAAGCCAATACCCATCAATAATAATAATAAACTTTATGTGCACACAAAAAATACAGATACAGACAAATTTATGAAAAAAAAATTGTACAAAATAGACGGCCTTATTGCTAACAAGCAATCTCTTCCAGGCAACCTTGGGCGAAAAATAATAAAATTGAAAACATAAAAATGGGTGCAAGTAAAAATAAACTAAATTATAATCATTGTAGTGGAGGCCTATGACCAACCGTGGGATAGTCATCATCATCATCATCAGCTCATTTTATGTCCCCACTGCTGGGGCACGGGCCTTCCCTATGGATGGATACGGAGAACGGGCTTTTAAACCACAACGCGGACCCAGTCTCTGCTAATGCAACCGGGACAAACGGCTTTACGTGCCTTCCGAAGCACGGAGGAGCTCGAGATGATACACTTTTGGTCACCCATCCGATGACCGGCCTTTGCGGAAGTTGCTTAACCTCAGCACTCGCAGACCGGGCGCGTTAACCACTGCGCCGCCGAGCTCCTCCGAGTGGGATAGTATAGTAGGCTTTATACCTTACTCTTTTTACTGGACAACTAGACATAAGGCAACGTGGAAGTGGACACCATGTCCCATAAATAATTAAAAATATATAGAAATGGTTATATTTAAAAAAGTCACCTTTATAGCGACTCCTCAGAACTATTTTCTTCTTTATTTTGCTTTTTTCGTTCTTTAATAGCACTGTGAATTATCAATTTTACAGAGTATTACAAAACATATTGCTCTTATTTGCATGCTATTAACAAGGTACAAACACTTACCTAAATATTTACTTTTCTTCGGTTCGGTCTTTAAATCAATATTCTGACCTAACAAATACAAAAAAGGTAGTTTTGCTATATTTTGCATTTATTTATTTATTTATTTATTTATTTATTAGGTACACAAAACAAATAGAAATTAAAAAATGACAATAATGCATAATACATTGTATAAGAGCTAAATTCCTATCTAAAACATGTGTACACAACACGATTAACAATAAGCGTCCATGTTAAAGTTTACCTAATCTACAACTATATCCAATTAAAAACTAAATAAATACAATACATAGTAATGGTGAAAAAATATATAAAAAAAATAAAAATATAACAAATTGAAAACTTATTCTAGGTTAATGTTGACTTTACAATTTTTATTAAGTGGGAGATGCCGAGCCGAGAATTTCCCGGACATTTTTTTTTAAATTATGTAATTTCATGGAAAATATGTCGATGTTGTTATTAAGTACAACCAGTTCATTGTATTGTATTGTTATTGTATATATTTCATATTATTTTCATGGTAGTTAGTTTTTAAAATAAGAATCTCTAAACGACTTACCGTTATAATTTATTACTGTCACTTGATCGACTGTTGAGCTGAACAGACTCATATGGGATCTAAGATTAGCCACTAAAATTGGAAATAAGATAATGATTGCATTAGTCAAAAATTTAATTTACAAAAAAATTGTGGTAATATAATGAGCTCTCAAAAATTTATGAAAATGTGTTGATATACCTTCTCCGCTGAGCGATAGTGCTTGCAAAGCATCCAGGCCAGATATGTCATAATCTAAATTTTAAAATGCAATTAATATATTGATATACTATTAAAATAATGTAAAAGCGATATTGTGTTTCTGTAAACTACTTAGTAAAGGCACAGAACTATATTTATGTATACTGTGGTAATGGTATGCTTTGCATACTTTTTTATGCTGATAGCAGTCAGCCCATGACCATTGCCGGTTCAACTCAATTCAAAACGCCAGGTCTAAAAACCTCGTTAAAATCTTTGTTAAAAGGACGTAATACTTCAAAAGTGTTTAATGTAAAGGTAATATAATCAGGATGGGCGTTTTTGAACCATAATAATGTTTTCAACTTCTAATCAGTATAAGGGGTAATACGTTTGTAATTCATAATAAAATTAAATGGACTCTTTTTAACGTCACAACCTTTTAATAAAAATGCTCGATAACGCAGCTGCATGCGCTTTCGGGTTGCGATGTTACAAGTTAAGCTACCTTCGAAATGCCGGATGCTTTCATCATCGGATGGGTGATCAAATTAAAATAATCTTGAGGCCGTTGGTCCCGATTGTTGACGTAAGATAGTGGTCGGCAAACCCACCAACCTGTACTAGTTGGGCACGGTAGGCCATCTCCGCTATTACCTAGCCCGGGTTACCTAGTGGTCGGAGGAAGCGGTTGCACGGGCTGCTCCACCCGTTCCAGTCGCCCTTAGGGAGTGAGGAAACCATCCTCCTCACACACCCCGCAGAAACTCCTCAAGGGACGTGTAAAGGCGTCTCCCACGCCGGGTTGGCGCCTTTTCGTTAACGAATAACAAATAAAACTTCATCTTTCTTCTTATCATTGGAATTTTGAGATGAGTGCCTTCAATCCATTTAGTCCGACCAAGTGTTTGTGTGTTGTTGTAAATAAAACTCTAAAAGTATTACATTAGGGTACATCTCTATAATACTTTTAGGGGTGTTATAACACCCTGTCGGAGCATGTGGGTCTTTCGCAACACAGACAACAATTTAATTTATAAGTTCAAAATAGTTTATTGCTTTCATTAGTAAAAAAATTGCTAACAGTTAGTTTTATTGGGAGAGTTAAGCTTTTACTAAGTAAACATAAATGAGAGAAACAGACCATCTCACCAGAACAATAGAAGGCGTAGGCCGTTTACAGTACAACAGTTAAACTTTGTGTTTATCCAACCTTATAAAGAAATAAATTTCAGAAACACTTGAACTACATTGGATTTTAGACAAACTAAATTATTATATCACTACATAGTATAAAACAAAGTCGCTTCCCGCTGTCCCTATGTATGTATGTATGCTTGATCTTTAAAACTATGGATTTTGATGCGGTTTTTTTTAACAGATAGAGTGATTCAAGAGGAAGGTTTATATTCTGTATAAATACATGCATGATGCATAATATAGTAGAGAAACACTGATAATTTTAGAGGTTTCACATTTTTTTGAGCTTACATTGCAAACGCTGGCTGAACCCTACGAGATAGATCACAATAATTTACTACAGTATTGTACACCTTAAAAAGGTCTACAAAAAAGTCCGCGATGGTATATGTCTATCTCTTAAGGATAACCCACAATAATCATTTTTTATCCTTTACTTTTTACGAGAAATAATGGCTTATTTACGAAGCGATTTTAAGCAATACAACATTAATCCTTATCCAATTAAGTACCTTAAATACATTGTGCATTCAATATAGATCAATATGTCCCTGTACAGCATGTAATTTAAATGAATATTTTCGAAGATATTACAGATTTAAAATGCAGGGACATAGATAGCGGTTGCGTGTATCAGCATTGCACCCGTGCGAAGCCGGGGCGGGTCGCTAGTCAAATATAATAAAAAAAATTAAATTATAACTTATAATTAAATTATAACTTAAACATTGAGGATGACTTAGAAGAATTGAGAAAGGACATAAAAGATACTCTTGCTAAACCAATAGAAAATACCATTAACAACATAAGTGACGTAGTAAATCATGTTATTAAAAAGTTAGTTGAGAATCAAAATGATAGTAATGAACGCATTAATGAAGAAATACCTGAAAGTGGTGGTATACATAAAATTGAAAGAGATACTGCAGACATTACCAGAGAAAATGAAACCAATACAAGAACTGAAAGCTTTGTTATAATTATATAAGAATCAAGTTACAATTGAGAAAGTTATAACTAAGATAATCTATTCATAAAAAATATAAATGAAAGATGAATTACCAGTCAGTGTTACAATACGCTTCTGAGTCATAACTGTAAACATAGAAAGAGATATGAATACGAAGAACAATTAAAATTAAAATACGATGAAGAAAATAAGATTAAATTGTATTTCTTTCTTATAATTAAAACAGCTACCTTATAGTTAGAGTCAAACATTATATAAATAATACAATAAAATATATTGTCTGCGCATAATATCTTTTATTTTAGAAATGTTTATTTCCACAACTAACTATGGCTGTATAAATATCAAGACTTGACAATATATTACAATGCTACTTACAGAAGGACTGGAACAACTTGTCTGCTAACATTTGGGGACTCGGCGCTGAACTTACGATCCCTTTCCCTTCTGTGATATCAAATGTTTATTGTTATTATTATGTAATATAAATTGATGGATTTTGCACTTTTTAGCTTTAATAAATATAAACTAATTAGTTAATTACTCACGACCCGGTTTCTCGACTGAGAATGGAAAAAAACATAAATGCATATAGGTATTAAAAAAATATTTTAAATCATGCAAATTATATTATGCTCGAAAGGAATTAATCAATTAATGGACTACCTTTTGCAATCAGTTTTTCAGCGATTGGCAGAAACTCCACGGGAGTGAAAACATCTCCTGGAAATTAAGTGATTATCGTTATTAATTTTTTTGTGATCTGAAAATAAAATTATGCTTCTTGTTTCAAAATTATATTATAATAAGACCTCCGTCCTTCTTTGTGTCATTGTGATTGTTATGGATAATGTACTACTTACCGGCTGCAATAGGTCTTTCTTTGTCATCTGGAAAATTTAAAAGCGATAAACACTTTGTCAGTCATGAAGTACATCATATGTGAAAATCGCCTCGCGCCTAATTGCGAAATAGATTTTTGAAAAAAATTTCACCAAAGATCTTTAAATTAAAAATGACAAAAACACACTTATTTAGATAGTGTGTTTTTGTGATCAGTGAAAATATTTTTTTTACTATTTGTAATAAGTTTTGTTACGAAAACTTTTAGTGTCAAAATAATCGTCTATGATTTTGAATACAAGTGCAATAAGAGTTCTCGTAATTGATATAATATTATGACAATTATTGTTCTCGTAATTGATAACATCTCGTCCTGTATTACATAATTGTTTAGTTCAAATTGTTGTTAAAGTGGTGGTGTTAAAACATTGACTAACCTGTTTCAATGTCATCTTCTATATCATCTGATTCTGTGTTTTCTTTTGGGGCATTAGTCTCATCGTCGTTTGGTAAAGTCTCATTGTCGTCGGGTATAGCCTCATTGTCGTTGGGAATAGTCTCATTGTCGCTAGGTATAGTCTCATAGTCAGGTAAAACAGTTGGTGAAACGGTAATTGGTACTGGTATTGTCTCTTCGGAGGACAATGTGCTTCTCAAAGTTTTCTTCCCTTTTCCCAACCTTTGCTCTGCTACTGATAAAAAATATATCGTTTTATTATTATAGATGAAAAACAAAAGATATATTTATTTTAAATTTACTGTTTTGTGTGGCATTGAATAAAAAAAAAAGGTATAAGTACTCTTCAATTTCTTGTTTAAATTGTAACGATAAAATTGGATTTTATATCTTCTTAGAAACTTCTTATCAATTTGTGATCACCATCATCTACCGTGTTCATCATAGATACTTATTTCATTTTATATTTTCTTATTTATATATTGTTTGAACTGTGTCCACACATTAACCCTAAATAATCTTCTCTTTTTACACACAATAATATTATTTTTATTTTTATTTTAACAGATTATGCCATACCAATTTTATCATTTGAAATTGCAAAATAACTTACGCCATTTCTCTGGACTTCGAATCGCGTGTACCTGAATTATCACCAATTTAGAATATTATTATCATTATATTTCTCCTCCGAAAGGAGTTAGTAATTATTTGCATTTATGTTAATAATATGGGCACCCTTCTCTGCTTTACATAAGTCCCTAGTTATGTAAATATTTTTTGCTTTATAAGCGTTGCTGTACTGGTGAGATTAGAGATCTTAGGACAGTATAAATTTACTATTTTAACAAACAGGGAGACCGAAATCTAATCATAATTCATGAAGTTGTATTAGACGCAATCATAGTTTATGCCGATATTTTAGCATCGACGAAGTTTAGAGCTTACATGTGGGAGTATTGGATCCAGAATTAGTAATGAAACACATCTTTAAGATGTGAAACAAGATCATGATAATAATGAGTCATACGAATGCTGTCCGTAATGGCGTATATCGCCATGTTACATAATGCATAGGTCATATAAATATACATTCAAGCACTAATTACATAATACTTACAGCATTTGTAATAGTTATAAACAATAATAACAAAATGGCTATGTTTCGTGTCATTTCTTTCTCTATATCACATGTTTTTTTACTAACTAGTGTTGTGTCAATTCGCCGCTGAAACCGCAATCTGTGGGAAAATATAATTACAATCGTTAATCAAAAGGCAGTGGCCGTGTAATTTATCAACTTTGGGCTCAATATGGCTGAAAGATTGCTTATTGTACAGCTGAATGGTTTTTATTAAGCACCTCTCGAGTGATCGTTATTTGTTAAGAACTCGTAAGGAACGGATCCACATTCCACGAAATCTTGTGACGACGGTCACAAATAGTATTTTCGTCGTTTCCTTTCTTGGTTTAGCCAATTTATAAATACGAAACGTAATTTAAAACGCATGTCTCTAAAAGCAGCAGTGTGGAGTCTATAGAGATTTAACAAAGAACTTTATCTTACCTAAACAAATGAAAAGGAATTTAGGAATACGAAACTCTTAGAATACTTATATCTAAAATAAATCTTATAATTAGTTTCCGAACCACAGCCCTATCAGCTCGGTGTGAGATTATCCTTTATTCACCTGGCTAGTTCACTTATTGTTCACTATTCGCTTATAAATTCCAATTCCTAAGCAAAATCAATATAATAATATTGTGTAGAACAACAGCTTTTGTATCCTAGCTAAGGATTTCACGATCTCTTAGTGCAGTACAATACATTGAACCATTTTGCTTTCGTGACATTGCTTAAGTCTTACTTTGCCTATGTTTACATTTGAGAACAATTTAATGTAATGATTTGATTTCTTTTTCCTCACGCACCGCTCACACAGCTCTGCTTGAAAGCAGCATAATTAATGTATGGCGCAATGGTTAACATGCTCGGTCTACGATTGCTGAACTTTCGCAAAGGCCTGTTATGGGATGGGTGACTAAATATTTATCATCTCGAGTCTCTCCTCCGTGCATCGGAAGGCATTAAAACCGTTGATAGTGGCTGCAATAGCAGACGTTCACAATCACCAATCCGCATTGGGGCCCATGGTGGATTATGGCGCTCACCATATCCATCCATATGAAAGGCTCGTGCCCAGCAGTAGGGAAGAAAAAAAGAGCTGGTGATATAAATAAATAAATAAATGTTTCCCCACACTCACCAATTATCTAGCCCCAAAAAAAGCTTCCTCAAGAAACTCGAGAAATGGTTAACTTGACAACGGATAAATATACTTAATATACTTAACTACATTACTTATTATACATAGGAAACACCCAGACCCGAAACAATTTAGAAAAACAGGTATTTCTAAATTGATCCGACCGGAGATCGAACCCGGGACCTCAGAGATGGCGACACCGTGAAAACCGGTATGCAAGCCACTCGACCAAGGAAGTCGTCGAATATAGTAATATTGTCTTTGTTAATAGTAGGCGCGCAATGGAGAACCATTCAAAAAGCAGAAGCTTTCCTCAGGTGATGCGTCTCAGTTTCGGCGGCTAAATAGGCAGATCTCGAAATCTATGACTCTATGTTCTATACTCTATGTTCTATGTTTTAAATCGGCGCGTGTCGCGCCAATTTAACACTAACCGTATTAAAGAGGCCATTGAGCAGAACATAGGCTCAAAAGTGTTCGCAAGAGATTTGGGTATTGGGCAGTGCCAACTGACGACGCTGAAAACCGATGACGGCAGAACTGTTACGGCCAGGTCCGATGTTATGGGAGAGGTCGAGAAGTTCTATGGACAGCTTTACACATCCACACGGCCACCTGTATAAAGCTTAGCTAAAGACCCTAGAGCTAAGTTAACCGGGCACTATACCAAAGACATCCCGGACATCAGCTTATACGAGATTAGTATGACTCTCAAACAGCTCAAAACGGCAGGGCACCAGATGCTGACGGAATTACGGCCGAGCTTCTGAAAGCAGGCGGAAGACCGGTACTCGTAGCTCTTCAGAAGCTATTTAATTCCGTGGTACTGTTCTTCAAAAAGGGCGACAAAACCCTGCTGAAGAGCTGATGACTTCCAGCCTATCGAACAAGCCGGTTTCCGAAAAGGCTTCAGCACCATAGACCACATACATACGGTGCGGCAGGTTATACAGAAGACCGAAGAGTATAACCAGCCTCTTTGCTTAGCGTTTGTGGACTATGAAAAAGCCTTCGATTCGATCAAAACATGGGCCGTGCTACAGTCTCTCCAGCGGTGCCAAATTGACTATCGGTACATCGAATTGTTGAGGTGTTTGTATGAAAGCGCCAGTATGTCAGTCCGTTTTTCAGGACCAGAGCTCGAAACCTATCCAGTTGCAGCGAGGAGTGAGACACTGAGATGTGATATCTCCGAAACTGTTCACTGCTGCATTGGAAGATGTTTTCAAGCTTTTGGACTGGAAAGGACTCGGCATCAACGTCAACAGCGTATACATCACTCACCTTCGATTTGCTGACGATATAGTGGTCATGGCTGAGACCCTGGAAGTCCTCGGTGCAATGCTCAGTCACCTCAACTGAGTCTTCCAACAAGTGGGTCTTAAAATGAACATGGTGAAGACAATGTCGAACTCACATGTCGTACCCACTCCTCTGAAGGTCGGGGACTCTGCCCTTGAAGTTGTGGACGATTATGTTTACCTGGGACAAACGGTCCAGCTAGGTAGGTCCAACTTCAGCAAAGAGGTCAATCGTCGAATCCAATTAGGCTGGGCAGCGTTCGGTAAGCTACGAAATATCTTCTCGTCCGATATACCGCAGTGTCTCAAGACGAAAGTCTTTGATCAGTGTGTGTTGCCAGTGACGGATGACATACGGGACTGAGACGTGGTCGCTTACTATGGGCCTCATAAAAAGGCTCAAGATCACTCAAAGAGCAATGGAGAGGGCTATGCTCGGGGTTTCTCTGCGTGATCGAATCAGAAATGAGGAGATCCGCAGAAGAACAAAGGTAACCGACATAGCCCGAAGAGTTGCTAAGCTCAAGTGGCAGTGGGCAGGGCACATTGCTCGCAGGACTGATAGCCGCTGGGGCGGGTTAGTCCTGGAGTGGCGACCGCGTACCGGAAAGCGCAGTGTGGGCAGGCCTCCAACTAGGTGGACCGACAATCTGGTGAAGGTCGCGGGAAGCCGCTGGATGCGAGCAGCGTTGTGGACCGGTCGTTGTGGAGATCCTTGGGGGAGGCCTTTGTCCAGCAGTGGACGTCTTTTGGCTGAGATGATGATGAATAGTAGATAAATTATATTTGTGTGATAATAGAACTGCTCAATTATATGCCCCCAAGCCTCTTGAGTATCAGTATAGATGTGGGACTTTACTATGAGAAAATTTGAAAAGAGACGTTGTGATGTTTGTTTAACGAACACGAACAAAATGAAGTCCCATTAGCGATTCCATAGTAAAAGTTCATTTATAACCTTTGAAATAGAGAGCATTGTTCCGTATTAGTTTTTAAGCTTTGGCCTAAGTTATCAGGATAAGTGTATTTCTAAATACATTAGCGAATTACATACCGCACTTACCGGCAGTTCTGTAGGCGGTTTTAAAGGTCAGGTGAGCCGCCTAGATCCCTAAAGTATCCCTCGATGGTGTGGGCAGATGTTTATTTTTATTGTTTCATTAATTATTTTCTTCCTAAATAG
Source organism: Eudonia lacustrata (assembly GCA_947562085.1). Classification (NCBI taxonomy): domain Eukaryota; kingdom Metazoa; phylum Arthropoda; class Insecta; order Lepidoptera; family Crambidae; genus Eudonia; species Eudonia lacustrata. The sequence goes on along the minus strand of OX387312.1, from coordinate 18,045,324 downwards.
CCTTAAAAACACAATGTGACCACTCGATATACAACATACGGTATTTTCACTTCTGCTTTAAAATAACTACCAAATGAAATCAACTTTTGTACCTACATTATTTTACCTGCAACTTGAACCCTGTAACAGAAGGCTGACCATTTGGGATTATGGCTGCAAAAACAGTATCTACCCGTTTATCCAGCGATTACTTAGCTAAAAAGGCGGCAAATTCCAATTTATCTGTTTGGTTACGCTTTTTCGCTATAAGCATCCTTCTCTGGCCGTAACGCCTTCCATTTGCGGTGTACTCTTACTCACCTTGATAATTAAGCGATAGGCGCAGCCCAAAATGGCCTTTGTTACCGAGCGATGCTAAAGCGAGCCGTTTACGCCAATGTTGCTAGATTAATTAAATTACGGAGGCGATTCATTCCATTTATTTTATGAAGCAAATACTTACTCCTCCGTTGTAAGTAAACCATTGTCGTCTAGCCACGTGATTTGTTTTTTTTTTCGTTTCCTTCTCCTGTTTACGTTAGGCAACGGAATTAGCCCGTTCAGCCTCGTCTTCAGTCAGTTTTCTTTTTCTTAATAATGGTTTGTTGCGGTTTGCACATTTAGCCAGTGTCAAGGTGTTGTAGTACGATTGATATTGCAAAGTATATATTTAATAATAGATGAATGTATAATGTGTGGTATAGTATGGTAAATGTCTAATCTATATATATAAAAATCAATTGCTGTCCTTTAGTCGGGCTAAAACTCGAGAATGGCTGGGCCGATTTGGCTAATTTTGATTTTGAAATATTTTTGGTGGTTCAGGGAAGGTTTAAGTGGTGAGAAACTTCTTGCTTTAATCTCATCAGTTGTTCGCAGTAGAGTTCAGAACCGATGGTCCTGCCTGGTGGTAACAGCTCATAATGAATAATGCCCTTCCAATCCCACCACACACACAGCATCACCCTTTTGCGAGTTAACCCGGGTTTCGCCACAGTCTGTGAAGCTTGACCGGCCTTTGACCACGACCTTTTTCGCACGTTCTTGTCGTACGTGATCCACTTCTCATCACCAGTTATCAGCTTCTTCAAAAATGGTTCGGTGTCATTACTTCGTAATAAAGAATCACAAATAAGTACACGGTTCATTAGGTTTCTTTCAGTGAGCTCGTCAGGTAGGTACCCAAATATCGAGCTTTTTTGTGTACCCAGTTTTTTCAAATGCGCCAAAACTGTTTTGTGTTCAATTCCCAGTTCTTCAGTTACGTCGTAGCTACTGATATGCCGATCTTGCTCCACTTTTTCAAAAATGGCATCCATTTTATCCGTAATAGGGCGACCAGAGCGAGACGTGCATCTTTGACATCAGAATTTCCGGATTGAAAACGCTTTAACCAAACTTGTGCTACTCTCACAGACACTGCACTAGGTCCATAAACATCGCAAATTTTTTGAAATAAAAAAAAATGAAATATATTTAATTTGCGCTTGAGAAAGGTACATTTTTGGTCTTATTCTAGTTTTCTTCTCTTTCTCAGCTGACAATGTAGCATGCAAATAACTTTAAATGACAATGACTAAATATTCCAATTAATTACATACACATAAAAATACAAAATTAATACTCCAAAATGTCAAATACCAATTATATTACATTATAATAAAAATACAAAATTAATTACTAAAAATTGTTGTACTAAATATTCAAAAATATGTCAAAAATATGTCAAAACAGTATTATAACCACAGCGCAGCGGCCTAACTTAATCTGTGGAGCTTGTAAACTTCACTTCTCTATGGTAGTCCATGCCATAGAGGAAAAAAGAAAAGTTTGTGAAAAGTTACAGTTGTCAAAAGTTACTAAAATATTTGCAATTCAAATAAAATAATATACAGAAATAAAATAATAATAAAAGTCAAATGATTTATCAAGTTTGGTCAAGGTGAATAGTATTTTACAGACATCAAAAGAAAATAATATGTCGTTAACTTATAAGAAAAATAAAACTAAAATATTTGCTTGCACACATCTAGGTACACATCTTACATTTATTAAGTGTATGTGTAAGAAAATCTTTCACTGAATAAAATAGGTGTGCCATAAGCCATTTATGTAACTCTGCTAGAAATTGTTTTACAATAAGTTTTCTAATTGTTTCAGGCAATTTATTAAAAATACTTATGCACATCCAGAAACAATTCTTTTGCATACGAGTGCTTTTTGGAACAAAGGCCGACATCAACCTTTTTCCATTTCTAGTGTTTCGGGGATACATATCTTGTGCTGTTTCAAAATAATGATGGTTCGATTGATTTGATTGATTTTAATTAATAATTTTAATAATATTTTAATAATAATTTAATAATTGATTTATTTTAATTGATTTTTCGCGGCTTGCGTTGCATTTTTACCTTTTTTGTAGTAAAATTTTAAAATGTATCGATTTTCTTCATTAGATTTATCATCTTGACAGTGCGAAAAACAAATGAAAATCACACGTTTTCCTAATTTGAATTTGGAATTATCTTCTTTAAAATTTTTACTTTTAATGATACCAAAACCAGCCAGATACAAATATAGCCAAAGAGATTTTTATTACAAGTTCATACATACTGTGAAAAGACTTTTTCCCCAACCTAATATTAATAAATTGAATTACAAAATGATTTGTATAGGTGCCGGTGAAAGGTTGAGGAGCGATGACCCACGGTCATGAAAAGCAAGTGTACAGAAGGCTCGGTCTATACAAAGCGCGATAACACAGGCGCCTGATAGATACAGTGGTACGGCCAAAGTGCGAGCAACCGCGACTTGCATTTGACCGAATTGTACTGAGTGCAGAGTACGACTTTTCTTTAATATTCGATCAAGTTATAGTTAAAATAAAACAAATGTTTAGGGTATATCTAATGTAAAACGTGTAAGGCAACCTTTGGACAAAAGGAATAACTTAAAACTTATATTCCAGCGAAGATTTAATTGGAAACGCAAACTATAGTAATTAATTGTGAACCCACCCAGTTATTTTTAGTTTTATTCGATTTTTTTTCGATTTTGAACATCGCTTTTTTTTGAGAGATTGCTAATGGCCTCAAACGGCATTTTCAGCGCCACCGGGCTTTTTTGGGGGCGGCGAGGTACGTCAAGGGTACCTCAAGCCGTGTGAAACGAATCACCTTCGGAGGTTTTCTAGAGGGAAACGGCATCATACACTTAAAAGTGCGTGTCCCCGTGCCCTATACTAGATTCTCCGAAGGGTTCGGATCGGATCAGATTGAACATCGACTGTTGTTGACTGTAGGTAGGTATATGTACTCTGCTCTTCAGAGTTCACCGTACGCACGCACTTCTGTCTGTATCTATTGGGTGCTGCGTCCGCGGGCGTCGGTAGCTGCGACCCATTGTGCTACAGTTTCGCCATTTAGCGTGACTCTCACCTCAGAGAAAAGATGCTAACACCTCAAATTGCTAACGAGTTTCGTAAAGAGCGCATTGTCCGCATGATCTAGATTCCTTTGTTGCACCAACGTTAATTTTTTCGACGGCAGCTATCTGGAGCATCGAGTGCAGATTGATAAAGGTACGCGATAAAGAATCCACGTGCCGCCGAGTGTCTCTGTTTTAATTAAATGTTGAAGTGAAAAGGAGAATTTTGTGTTGCTTTGTTTGGCTTCGAGCGACATATCTCCGGCCAATTATGAGATTCTTTGAGGAATTTATCTTTTGGATCTGATCGGATTCAATTACAGTAATGAAAAAAGAGAAAAGCGGCAGGTTAAGGGCATTATTACTCCATCTCCGCTATCGCTGGAGCGTGTGAAAAATTCCATTGAAACTTACGAGTAAGAAAGTAAAGAATAAAATAGAATGCGGGCTATTATATAAAAATACAAAGTGAACTAGCTGCAGCAGCGATCTCTCATTTAACCTTATTTTATACATATAAATAAGATAACTTGAAAAATCTACCAAAGATAGCTTAGTATAATTTTTAAGTTACCATATTTTATGTACCCTCTGCAAAGGAGTTTACGTTACACCCCTTTAAATATTGTATTTTTAATGGTAAGTGTTAACTGAAAAAATGTTATTTAAATGGTTGCTGATACGTAGATCGATTGTACGTATTGTGTATATACGAGTATGCTATTTCTAGTACAAAACGTCCGAATGTGAATCTAACCATTCCGTAATGATACGGATCCCTCAAAGTTTTAATTGTAATTACACGCCTTGAAAGTTATGCTACCTTTTGTATAGCGTATTACGATTGTTGCGCCTATAGTTACGTTTTGGAAACACTTATAAGTTATCCTCACGCGTAATGAGATAAGTTTTATTTATAATATAAAATATATATGGCTAAGGGTCGCTAAAAATAAAAAAATACCTTTGTAAATTACGATTGTTGCGCCTATTACGTTTTGGAAACACTTATAAGTTATCCTTACGCGTAACAAGATAAGTTTTATTTGTAATATCTAATATAATGGCTAAGAGTCGCTAAAAAATAATAAATTTAAGTACCTTTATTTCAAATGAAACTGTTAACTTTTTAAATCATGTTATGGTATCATTCATGATTTAAAGGTTACCTTTAGCAATATTCGCTCTAAGTATATAAAAGAGTTTTATTAGACATATTTATTGACGAAACAACCTCAACTCTAACTTGTTAATATTTTTTAAGACATTTAAAAATACATTCTTATTGCTCCGTATGTTATTTTATTTGCATGTGTACGCTGCCTGGATTATTGTATTGTTTTATCATGTGGAATGGAATATGTTTGTATGCGGTGAATCTAGTTTCTCAGTGTACGGTTCACATATAAATAGGTACTTAAATAAATAAATAAAAATGATGTTCTTGACATTTTCTAGTTTTAAGTACCTAGTAATAGTAATCATCATCATCATCAGCCTATACTAGTCCACTGCTGACCATAGCCCTCTAATGATGTCTTAAAATTAGTATTAATTTGCTCATAACGTAAATAAGTTACTTGATTTAAAGTTTATTTATTTATTTATTTAAGGACAGATGCAAGAACACACGGCGGCAGATCAATATACCCAAAACTGTCAAATTTCTACAATCAATTTTGAACTTTATTTTTTGGTTTTAAGGATCAATATTCATTAGAGAAATTTAACAGGTTTGGGTAGGTTGATCTGCCGCCGTGTGAACATACATACACCAAAACAATGCATTGATACACTTCAAAATTACAAGCTATAGTGTTGTCTTATTTAAGAGCTGCCACGACATGTATTACTATGCAACCAGAATCCAATTAACAATTAACAATTTAAAGTTGTACCATATTCTTACTGACGCTTATTAATATCAATAATGTTTTTGTTTTGTTTAAATAATTTAACGCAAATTTTGTTGCGAACAAATTACAAAAACACAAATGTTGAAAAAATTTCCACGAGCCGGATTTGAACCTGCTCCCTTCTGACATACCAGGTCAGGTGCTCTCCCAATTGAGCTATCGTGGTTTTACACAGCCCGCCGAAATTATACTCTGAAAGCCAAAGGCGCCCATTCAATGTCAACAACTACCGTCATTAACATCCGATCATAATATTTTTTACAAATACTAAAGATCAAGATCACTAACATAGAACGACGTATAAAATCTTTCGATCGACACAAACAAGACGGTTTCCAACTCAGATGAGTCGACGTAATTTTATGCCTGAGGGTAACTGGAGAACAGTGTTAGCTCAGACTGTTAGTTTATACGGGAATATATGTGCCGTGGTGTCAAGGTCAATAGAGGCGGGAAAAACTTTATCTAGTAGAACAGAAAAACTATAGAAGAAAATGAAAATAAATAACATTGTAATAACGGTAGAGTTTAGGAGGTACTGTTATTGCAATAAAATCACACTAATATTATAAATGCGTTTGTGTACGTACTCGTATGTGTGTATATTTTTTGCTTCTCACGCTGCAACGGATGGATGGATTTGGATGACGGCATACAGAATACAGATACTTTATCATCATCATCTCAGCCAAAAGACGTCCACTGCTGGACAAAGGCCTCCCCCAAGGATATGAGGGGTATTTGCCGTAATCGCCACGCTTGGCAGGCGGGTCGGCGATCGCAGTAGGTTGAGGGTAACCTCAGAGAGATGCTGCTGCCCATCCTCTGGAATGGTCCCTTAGTCGGCTTTTACGACACCCACGGGATGAGATAGGGTGGTGCAATTCTTTATCCCCGGCACCACCCTGCTCCTCAGATAGTTTATAACCTGGATTAAAACATAGGATACTTTTTATACCGATATTACCACGGGAACGGGAACCATGCGGGTGGCACCGCGAGCGGCCGCTTGTAATGTACAAATCCTTTATTGTACTTATTAAACACAAATTCAAACACGTTAGTCAAGACATATGCTCTGGTTCGGAAAGTAAGTCTGCGGGAATAATTCGAGGTTAATTTGAAGAAGTAGCAATTTTTTACAATGTTAAGTACTTTTTGTACATCATTATTGAACCAATAAAATATTTATAAAATTGTCTTCATTGGATATTTATGGGTTTACGATTGCATAGCTTGCCAGCTACCAAACTTTGTACCGAACCTTTTCACGAAGAACTTTTGGCATCAATACACGTTAGAAAGATGAACATTATAGCAATAAATTAAATAAGTAAATAAAGATAGGTTTCATCCGGATATCCTAAAGCGGTGCAAGACCCGCCCACGTCACATAATTTTACGGCAGCCGATAGGGATCCGACGCGCCGTCTAGACACAACAGACGAGCTAGACCCGTTTTACAACCACTCCGTTAAACACCAGGCACTGTGCCACCTTACGGACCAGTCTGGCGACTAGTCCGCGGGAATACCGTAGCCAGTAATGCAACTAAGGTGTGATTTTAGACGGCGCCGCTCACGCCTCGAGCTATGGGCTGAAGACGCTACGGCCGCAATCGTAAGAGCTTCTCAGGTGTAAAGTAGATTGATATCCTATCGGGCATGCACAAATGCGATCGCGAGTAGGCGGCGCATGATATATCCCGGGAGATTTATTCGTGACAGAGGCATACATTGGCGTGACATTTCAGCGGCAGCATTATGTGCCCGTTTTATTTGTAGTTACTCAGGTAAATGCATCTTCCACCGACAGGGGGGGGGGACTCTCAACGGATTTTTTACGCGTTAAACTCTATAGTGCAGTCTACACTCGCAATGCAGAGAACACCATGAGACCTTTAAAATGCTAGACAAAGATCCCCCAATCACAGTCTGCCTGCAAGGCCAAGCCAAATGTCGTAGGTAGGTAAAAAGTATTCAAGTGCGAAAGTCTGAATCCATAAGTGATACATTCGTTCGTAGTCTGTCAAGTTTTATTTTCTAAACATGACCGAGCCGAGCCAGAGCACTCCAAACGTACAATCAAATCAGTACCGAACTATTGCTGAATACATTGGCCCGGCAGCATCATTGTTACAGAACAAAACAAGTAAAGCCATTACCTGAACAATTCCTCTCACTTCAAAAACACAAGTATCAATTTGTGCAATCTCAGACCACTTACCACAAAAACAATGACGCATTTCACATGCGCTCACTTTTTAGCGAGGAATAAAGTACCTGCACCATTGGGATCTAGAGCGGTCAATATTGGCTTCCAATTCAAAGTCGTCTCCCATTCAAATAGTGACACAAAGCTTTTACTTTATAAAACACAATTATGTACAAAAAGATTAGCGTCTTCTATTAACATTTCACGCTCAGTTTGCCTTAGATAAGAATAGGTATTCCAAAGTTAGTCCGCATTGTGGTTGAGACAACTTGCGTTAAAAAAGGCTTAAGGCGGTTTCTTGGAGCGCAGTCGGAGATATCGGCTGCCGCAAGTGCTCTTGTCTCTAAACGCATTCCAGCGTTTCAGCCCGCTTTTGACAAAGCGAATTGAAATCCACAAGGCACTCGTTGTCTTTCGGAGGCTCACAGCAGCTTAAGTCGAGAATTCGAGCAAACGATATATACAAGGATATGTGATAACATTATTCGAGTTAGAGTTTTGGCTTTGCAGACACGTGACCCTTCCTGTTCGCCTTTCGAAATATTGTTTACGACTGAATACCGCTCCGAGATATTGTCTGTCGCTCTTCACTTTGAGCGTTATTTGATCTCATCACAATAGACTGTGCACTCCAGCCATCCGATGCGTCTTTGTTTCACAACGGTATCTACTAGACCGAGCCTAGGCAGATAATGTTTGTTGTTTGAACCTAACGTATATGCCTTTTGAAAACTTTTGTATGTATAGCAAGCACCATGTTGTTTTAACTATGCTTTAAAGAAAATTCATCGTGCAATGATTTTACAAAAATTACATTGAACATGGCCACAGATAGGTATATTGTTTCGTTTAAATACTTTCAAAAACTTGAACGATCAGCATATTTATTGTGAAGCACCTGGTTACATAAAAAACTACTTCTACTGATAGTGGAACCTGACTCGTAACAATCGATACTTTATCTGTATCGATCCCCCACATCGTCTGTCGAACATTGGAACATCGATAGAATCGCGGAAATGTGCCTTTACCATTTAATATTCAAGATTTATCGCTCGGAAACGCCACGATTTGGAATGGAAGGATTCAATTTACTTTCGAAGTTATTACTTCTTTTTTCGAAGAATTTGGGTCAGATATCGTTTTTTAAATTGTATCTTAATTGATTCTTAAGGTCAGAAATGGTACATCCGTCAGTAAAAGGTGACGATTTGTTTGTAAGGTTGTGTTACTGTATGGCGTCTTATTAGAACCTTAGTGCAAAACCGGCTTGTTAGTTATGAGCCATGTGTTTACGTAATCATCATTGAAACGGCATTCTAGCCACCTTATGTTGCCGACGACGTGCGAAAGCGCCTCGCAGTCTGTTCCCTGCGGTTGGCGTTTTATTGTTGAGCAAAAAACAATAAAAAGTAAGTCAAGTTCATATAATTGACGTCCAATGTCAGTGCTGAGAGGGCCGCTGTTCCCAGGCACGCCGACAGCTGCGTCCGGGAACGGGATGTGACGTCACCGATGCCATGTACGACTCAGCGTTGCCTTTCCGAAGTGAAAACAAAACGGTTTTCTAGGTTACTTTCTCTGATAAGTGCTTTACTTGGTAAACGGTTAAGAAGCGTGATACTTATAAAGTTACTTTTTAAGTCAAACCTTTAAATAACAACAAATCAAAATGTGAAACTGCGCAACCATAGTTACATCCTAATAAATGCTTTAATCAAATTAGTATGTCATCAATAGCAACAAAGGAAAATGGTTTATTCTATCTACACAGTAAGATTAAACCCGTTCTTTCTTCAGTGAAATACGTCTGTGTTGTGTTGTATGTGTGTAATTGACTTTTTATTGTTATTTTTTACTGTTGAGCAGTCGTTGCACCCGGACACACAAATAGGAAGAGTTTTTATTTGTGCAGTTAACACATTTTAATATTTCTATTTCTTTTTTTATTCTGTTAACCCTTTCAGAATGCTTATACGCTTGTACTGGAGTGGTATCACGTCAGTAGCCAGGTCCATGATAATATGGAGATTGTACCACGATTTTACAAATGCAACTCGAACGTCTCCCCGTTCGGTTCGGTTATCGACGTCTTGGTATTCTGGAGATGGTCCAACTTTTACCAGTTAATCAGTTACAATTAACTGCCGAACTAAAACGGAAAAGTTGAAGTACATTTATGAAGAATACACTTATTTAAGTGTATTCTTCATTACGTGTATTTACACGTAAATACGTTTGCTTAAAACTTTATTACAGTGTCGTATCAAACAGCATCATCATCATCGTCATCAACATCAGCCTATAACTGCCAAGCTCAGGCAATTCCACATATATATATACTAAGATATTTAGACAACATCACATACATTGTTCTGATCCCAAGTAAGTAGCTAAAGCACTCGTTTTATGGAAATCAGAATCAACGACGGTACCACAACCACCCAGACCCGACACAATATCGAAAAGTTCGTTTTTCGACATTGACCCGACCGGGAATCGAACCCGGGACCTCAGAGTTAGCGCCGCCCAAGTCTGGCGTGCAAGCCACTCGGCTACAGAGGTCGTCCGATAACGAACATCAACAATAACTCATGGGGAGATCGGGCCATAACCCTCGGAGCTGGACAAATACCAATTGGCGGGTTTCAACGACTACTATGATATGTACAGTCAACAGCAAAGGTATCTGACGATTGGTCAAGTTTCAAAATATGAAATTAATGTGAATATCAAAATTTTTTAGACGCATATCGAAAAATCTTCGAGTGTCTACTAGCACCTGCAGACTTTGACTGTAGTTATATAGAAAATACCGACTAGCACTATCGAAACTTAATTTTGAAATCTAGTAAACGTCATCTACTTTTGCTGTTGACTGTACCAATCAGGACTAACGGTGTAACGTGCTTTCCACAGTACGATTATTCATATAAGTGGTTGCCCAGTTGTCAAAATTTGACTTTTATTCACAATGTTTACTGTAGGTACTTATATGTAATGTACACGTATTATTATACATTTGACTTTGCTTATCTCATCACTACTCCGTGCGTGCAATGTGCTTAAAAAGGCATACATAGTTTTTCTTCACGCATTAGGTAATTTTAAATGTAATTTACCACGTAATAACTGTAATGTAATAAAGATGTCGTTATAACGTTTATTTCAATTTTGCGTGACGTCACAAAACGCGCCGCTTTGCTCATGCTTGGGCACTGTGGTCTTTGCTTGCTTAAAGTTCTCGTAAACCGGACAGGAGCGTGCTACGAACTGAATGTCGTTACGTAAGCGTGTTGTATGACGTCACACGCAGACATCGCGCACTTAACAAAGATATCTTTAAAGCTTATTGAAATTACTGCACAGTTTTTCTTAATAGCTTCATCATCATCATCATCTTCAGCAGCTCATTTTTATGTCCCCACTGCTGGAGCACGAGCCTACCCTATGGATGGATAGGGAGAACGGGCCATAAACCACCACGCGCGGGCCCACTGCGGCTTTACGTGCCTTCCGAAGCACGGAATATATACGGGATAAATTATCAACGAGCTAAGAAAGAAAATTTCTTGTCTTTCTTCATTATTGATGTTAGGTATAGTATACCAATCGCGCGAATGCTATTGCGTTGCAAAGTCAAATCAAGCTTCACTAATACCGATAATAAAGTTTAATTCACACCAACCACATGAATGTCCATACAACTGGTTGCCATTTCGAGCATTAACTACTGCAAAACAAACTTTCGACTTACAACATAACTCGACAGTTTAACTTGTTTGTTTTAAAACTGTAGAAACTGGAGCGATGTCTACCGGAATAGAATAGCTCAGTGAAGAACCAACGTTGCTGCTAAATACAGATAGACAAGTGTTTGGATTTGGTTTATAGACTTGCTGCCAGCAGTAAGGCGTCTTTGTATGGGTTTATAATGGTATAAAGGGGTTATATTACATTATAGACAAGACACATTACAGTACTCATTAATTGATTCATTAATTTGATTAATAAGTCTAGGCAACAAGGGGACTTAAAATATATTTATTTGTATATTAATTTGTTTGTTTGTTTGTGTATTTATATATTAATTTGTACATAATGGCACAAAAATATCTTACTACGATAAGTAATTAAACTAAGCAGCACTCAATATAAAAAGAGTAAGTTATGCGAGCACTCCAGTAGAACAAAATACACCAAACCGCTCTAGAAGGTACTTACTCGTAATTGCTGTTAGAGGAATACATCCTTCTATTTTAATTGTTCCGCGAAAATTCATTGTGAAAAACATTGAGTTGCTCTCCAAGGACTACTTCAATTACTTACCGCTTGGTTGCTATTCGATCAGATCGGAATAACGCTTAATATCTAATGAACCACGAGTTCTTGCGTTCCATCCAAGCATCAGCCCACACAGTAGGGTGGGCGGTATACCTGAGTGCCCAGTGCGACCTTTAATACAATCACGATCACGTTAACAAAAACGACATTTACTTATAAAAATTTTCGTTTTTGTTAAAGGGCTTTGAAGCAGCGCCTCATGGGGCCTTACCATGAGCTCGTATATCAACCCGATCCAATCCGAACCCTTCGGAGAATCTAGTAGGGTGCTAAATGCAGTTCTCTCTAGAAAACCTCTGACATTGCTTCGTTTCACACGGCTTGAAGACCCTTTAAGTTTCTTGCTACCCCCAAAAGAGGCCTGACGCGAAAATTCCGCTTGAGGCTATCAGCAAACGCTCTCAGAAAATTTTATAGCCAGTATTACTGCAATGTTGATGCAGTAATAGTGAAAAAGAGACGCGTGTATACACCGCTGCACGTGTCTCGTGTCTCGTGTACACAACCGCAACACTGCTACATCAGAAAATAAGGTGACTGCGAAGGTAGCTTCACACTAGAGCTGCCAACTTTTATTAGACCAAATATAGTATTTTGGATTCAGTACCCATAAAATATAGTAGATAGGAAATGAATTAAAAAATATTAATGTATTAAAAATATTTATTTCATTTCTTAAATGAGTATTTTTTGCTGCTTTGAGCTTTTATTAATAGGTTTTTATTTTTAACCATTAACTCTGCATTGATCAGACCGATACTGGCTCTGTTGCGCTCATCTTTCCACATTGTGTTCATCACAGAAAACTATAATAAAAATATAGTGGTTTCGCCTACCATAATATATTTTTATAATAATAGTAGTTAGACGACTAAAATAGTAGGATACTATATTATACATAGTAGGGTTGGCAACCCTTCTTCACACAAACGCGCTGTACCGAGATCCGTGTCCGTGCAGGTCTATGTGCTTTGCTCGAGGGTGCTATGTATAAGCTTACCTTCTTGAGTCTCCTATATTCTGGCTACATACTGCTTTAACAGCTCCTGATGACCTGTTGTGATGAAATGGTAATTATTTAATAATGGTAAATATGTATAATTATTTATAATGGTAAACATTTCAATTAGCTTTGATTTTAGAGTAGCTTGGGTGTGTCATGCTCTCTTTATTGTCTCTGCGCGGTGGTGGCAAGTGCGTCGGGTCGTTACATTCCCTAAAATATGGTTGAGTGAAGCGATGGCTGATTCATATGTCATACTCGTGAACGGGTGCCGCCTGTGGAGGCTGGTCTGCTCTAGCGTACTTGTCTTATTTTTATTATTATTAACTATAGTTTAACTTTGTTTTTTCTTAGACAGGTTTTGACTTTTACTAGTACTGTATGACATTGTAAAAAATTAAACTGGTAAGTAAATGATGTTTTTGCAAACTTAAATATTTTATTTATTTATTTTTCTTTTTTGTTATTTTACATGTTGTGACTGTCCTTTATATTTTGTGTTTTTATTTGTGATAGAAAGTGTCCTTTTATGATAGGCCATTTTCCAATATTTATGACGCTGTAAGGGAGAAAAGAGCTGGACACTTGCTGAGTTTCTTTCCGGTTCTTCTCAGTACAAGATCCCGCTCCCCAGTGCTCCCGCCCAGAGTAGATAGACTTACGAACCGATGGCATAATGACGTTCATAAGAGCTTTTTGTAGCCTAAACTTAATAAATTATTTTGAATGAATTTTGAATTAAAATTTTCACAATGCACCCTGTTACCACACTTAGAAAACATTATAAAAATTGTCTGTAATAATACTCGTAAATAGTTGAAGCAGACTTCCCAATTGCACACGGCCACAACATGGCTCTTGTTAACGACGTCATCGGCCTACATTTTGAACAAACTAGGTGATTATAACTGAAAATAGAACTAATAAACTTCTTCCTGCGGCTTTGTGAACGACGACGGACGCATTACAAATACGCGGACATCGTTTCATTGCATCATAACTATTAGTTTTAATATATTATTGAAAATTATTCGACTTCTGTGTTCTAATACATAAACACTTTTAAACTAATATTTCCTTTTCACGCTACAGCTAAGGTTGGCTGGAACAGATATCTTTCAGAGATAAACTAACCCTTGTACCTATATGTCTTTTACAACGTCTAATACAAAGTGTATTTTCTATGTACAATAAAGAATTTAAATGTAGTTCCGACAGATGATATTAAATTGCCAGTTCCTTGGTAGTTGAGGATGCCGGGTAAAATACGCTACCTTCTTCGGTCTTGTTATCACTTTCATCAAATGTAACAGCAAGTGCTAGTACGTTTTGGAATTAAAAAGAAAATATGGTTAAAAAAAAATACTTTTATTTCAGACCATGGTCCATATTCACAAATTACCAAAAAAGTTCAAAAACAATAAAATTAAAAATTATAAATTACATTATATTATTAAAATTACATTATAATTCCATTACATAAATAAAAATAAAATAAAGTAGAGTATGTTAGTAACAAATTTCTTAAGTTGCAACGGCCATCCATCATTTTGACGACCTCCTTGGTCGAGTGGTTTGTACACCGGTTTTCATGGTGTCGCCATCTCTAAGGTCCCGGGTTCGATCCCCGGTCGGGTCAATTTTAGAAATTATTGTTTTTCTAAATTGTCTCGGCTCTGGGTGTTTTCTATGTATAATAAGTATGTATTTAAGTATTTTAAGTATGTTTATCCGTTGTCTAGTAACCTTTTAACGAGTTTCATAACGAAGCTTGTCTTGGGCTGGATAGTCGGTGTGAGTGTTGGAAAGTTTATTTATTTTATTTATTATTAATCCACCTATATGTATTCCCAACGCCTAATAGTAACAATAAATAGCTTTTTGTAAGAAAAAATGTTATACATAATGTAATGAAAAACATCAACAACATACAATTAATGCTAACAAAGCATTGTCTTAATTCGAACGTCATGTTTGGCAAAGTTATTATACGAGTAATGTTATTTACGTTACTCTGGAGAGGCTTAATTAACAAAGTCGAAATATAATTAGAGATCCTATTACGAATTCAATTGGAGGAACAGTTGAAATACGCATAGTCATTATCTGCCTTCAAGTCAAACTCGTCCTAGAAACACAATGATGAATCAATAACAATAATCATTTGTTATCTGATTAAAGTCATCAATATATCTTTGTTTGGAATGCTGTGGGAATTAGTTATCTATCTATCTATATAAATAAAAATGAATCGCTAAATCACGGACCTGAAAAAAAGACGGACGGAATGTCACACTAAAAATATGTGAAGCATGCAAGGTCCTACAATTTCGTTTGTTGTACATGACCTACACACTCACACAAATACACCAGGTCCGACAAAACGCCATCATTTTACCCTGCGTGACAGCGTCAGTGACACGCACACACCTTAAACGGACGGCCATTAGCATGCTTCACTCATGATTAGATGACGTTACGTCCGTCTTTTTTTCAGGTCCGTGCGCTAAATGTGTTGCTAATCGCAAATCTCGAGAACGGCTGAGCCGAGCCGATTTGGCTGATTTCTTTTTTGTTGTGTTTGATGAAGTCTGAGGAAGGTTCTTATGGAGAGAAAAAACTTAAAAAAACGAGGAAAATTGTAAAAGCAAAAAAAAATCTTTTTCCATTCAAACCACTCTGTCCCCTCCCCAGCTGTCAAACATTTGACGTCAATCAAAACAAAACAAAGGCGCGTTAGGGTTATCTTTGGTATGCCTTCAAGTTGATTAGAGGTCAGATTTATTTATTTATGCGCCAAGTAATCAAACAAAATATCGTGTTCCTTATGGCATTACAAAAAAAATATCACCACATTATATATTACTAAAGTCTTTCAATGTTATTTTATTTCTATTAGACTGCGACAGGCCAATAATTTTTGACAGAACTAAATCTGTCGGGGCAGATATTAACATAAAAAAATCAATGTAACTTTGTTTTAGAGAAATAGGGCAGAAGAAGGTCTGCCGGGACAGCTAGTTTATTATGTAAACATAAACAGGAAGTGCTATTGGGATTTCGATCTAAAGAGATAAGCAACTGTTTCAATGGCTGGATGGGTGAGTAATATAAGTACCTGTGTAGGTAGAGAATTGGCGTGAATTTGAAGACACATAGCCGTTGCAATGGTAGTAAGATGGCATTTTGTTCTTAAAAATGTATAGTTTATTCAACCAAGTTGATATTAGGTTGAAAAACTATCAACTTTTAAATGTTTACTCTGAAGGTTGGTAGTTACAGTTTAGGGTTGTCGCAATTATATATAAACTTTTCAAATCCAGTCAACAGTCAGTGATGACCAGTTGGGGAAACCAGCAACTTGACTATGTCTGCTGAGCACCTGATAGTTCATGACAGATCTGAGTGAGTCGTTACCATCATCAGATAGTAATGACAACAAATTATTTGATAGTTTTTATCAGCGATTAGACAAAGTAGACAATTTAATCAGATAACTTTCAGTAAGTACCTAAGTACTAAATGCTAACAGACATAAGGAGTACCTACTTAATAAGAACTGAGACTAAGTTTATCGAAGGCTCATCAGAAGTTTCGAAGTGCAAGATTTGGAATATTTAGGTAACTAAGCGAAATAACATGGAGCTGAACTGAATTTGATCCCTTATTTTAACCAGTAATCATAATATTTTATCATCAATTAATCAATCATTCATAATGTTTAATTAGATAAACTCAAAGACTAATTGAACTATTGATACACTTTTAATCTTCGAATTAAACATTTTAGGAATGTTGGCAAATACTATTATCAAATTCATGCTCCATGTTGTGTCCCGTCCGTTTATAAATACATATTCTGACCACTGAAAATAAGTTAGATTAATAATAAATTAAAAATAATTTTAACAAACTAACGGGATTTATATTTGTCGTAGATCATTACTAGAAACATAACCGATACGATTTTACATTCAAACTTCAGCATAAAGAAGCATTTTGGCTCCCACATCGTATTATTTCTACCTTATATTACTGTTTAATAGATTAAAACAAAACAAAAAAAACAACTGCGTATATGAATGTAAAAGCAAAAAATAAATAATTATTCATTACAAAAACACAAATGTTGAAAAAATTTCCACGAGCAGGGTTTGAACCTGCACCCTTCTGACATACCGGGTCAGGTGCTCTTCCAATTGAGCTATCGTGGTTCTAACCAGCCCGCCGAAATTATTCAACACTATTTACTTTTTACTTTGAAAGCCAAAGGCGCCCATTCAATGTTAACAACTACCGTCATTAACATCCGATCATAATATTTTTACAAATACTAAAGATCAGTTAAGAAGTAGGCAAGCTATTTATAAATGTTTATATAATTTTTAACGCAAATTTTGTTGCGAACAAATTACAAATTGGTATGTCAGAAGGGTGCAGGTTCAAACCCTGCTCGTGGAAATTATTTCAACACTTGTGTTTTTGTAATTTGTTCGCAACAAAATTTGCATTAAAAATTATATAAACATTTATAAATAGCTTGCCTACTTCTTAACTGATCTTTAGTATTTGTAAAAATATTATGATCGGATGTTAATGACGGTAGTTGTTAACATTGAATGGGCGGGCGCCTTTGGCTTTCAAAGTAAAAAGTGTTGTTAATTTCGGCGGGCTGGTTAGAACCGCGATAGCTCAATTGGAAGAGCACCTGACCCGGTATGTCAGAAGGGTGCAGGTTCAAACCCTGCTCGTGGAAATTTTTTCAACATTTGTGTTTTTTGTAATTTGTTCGCAACAAAATTTGTGTTAAAAATTATATAAACATTTATTCATTACAATATTAAATACGTGTACGTGAATATTATAGGCGTAAGTACGATTTTTAGCGTCACAACCAAAATTCAGCCCTAATTGTATCAAAGCTGTAACTAAACCAATTATTGCTCACTTATGATCCTTCAATAATTGATGAACATATTTGCCACAACGCAGCCGCTCGTAACATTAAAACTGAATGGCGGTACAACCACTTCCTGTCTCCGCAGTGGATTCTGACAAAGCGGGATTACAATCAGCCGCCCTGTAGTGGTTCGAGGAGACTCGACGCGAGTGGCTGGAGATCGCAACACCCTCTCGAGGACTCTGGAAATATCAATATATACAGGCCTACTTCCTTCCCCTCCATAGATTGCTTAGACACTCGCCGAGAGCACTCTAGAAAAGCCCAGTTTACGATACGCCAACTCCAAACTTTGTTACTGTTTGCGATGTCAAGAAGTCGATACGACTTATGCTTGAGCTGTATGCTACTAACTCGATTCCTTTTAAAATAGCTTAGTCTTAGTTGTGCTTCGACTTACTTAAGGTTCTGTTTTCTAAAGTTGCACAAACCATGCATTGAAAATGAAACATTCTTTAGAAATCTACGCGACTTTTTAACATACTGTTCGAATTTGATACTACCGTCAAATTATAATGTTTCAGTGTTGAGACATTTTTATTTGTGTGATGTTCCCATCCAGTACTGCAAGACCACAGGGGTATACTTATTAATGTATGGCTAAGTCGTTCATTTAAGCTTAGCTCCTCTACTACTGTTAGCTCCTCCTACTGGAGGAGACTAGTGAGAAGCTCGATGGCGTAGTGGTTAACGCGCTCGGTTTACGATTGCCGAAGTTAAGCAACTTTCGTAAAGGCCGGTCATCGGATGGGTGACCAATGTATCATCTCGAGTTGCTCTGTGCTTCAGAGGGTACGTCAAGCCGTTGGTCCCGTCTGCATTAGCAATCATTAACAACCTCTTTTTGCCTGACAGTGAGTTTGCTGATTGAATCAAACAGCATTTTCAGCGTCTTGCCACGTCGTCGTCGTCGTTAACAGCCACCAATCCGCACGGGGCCTGGGTGGTGGTGTAAGGCCCATTCTCTCTGTGATGTTTCCATCCGTAGGGAAAGCTCGTGCCCCTGCAGCTATGACTCTACAGTAGATCTACACAAATGTAATTTACAATCGCTACTCGCTCGCCGCGCTAATAAACATGGAGAGATATTATTTCGTAGGTGTTCCGATTAAGCTAATAAATTTTCATGGAAATCTTTACTTGGTCGTAGGTATACCAGAATGCGAGTCGCAGAGGAGGTTGGCGGGCTGCCAGCCGGAAGCCAATCCCGGCTCGCAGTCAGGACATTTTGATACCCCCGCTTTATCACAGTATTGTGTACATTGCTTCCATTAGCCTGCCCTGATAGATTCGTTGTGTTAATGTTTTGTACGAGTAAATTTTAGGATAAGGCAATTTGTGTTTGTCACATTAACTACGACAGAATGCTGTTAATCACGATACCTATGTGTCTCATTGTAGTGAACCTAATACATTTTTGATGAGGTTTCACGACCCTGTTGGAATTACGCAACATTACCTGATTTAAGTCACACAATACGAATTATTTAATAAGAATTTGTTTTGTAGGTGTTATTTTAGTAAGTAACAGATACACAAGAGATTTTAGGTCTATGAAGACAGAAATCATGCTTTTCTTATTCAAATTATTAGTTAGGAAACTATCTATAAAGTGATCTAAAAGATCTTACAACAATGAACGTTCATAGTTAAATGGCCTACGGTGATACTTTGTTATAAGTACATTTGTCTCATGAGCTCTAACCTGTTAAATTTTCACGAACACTGCCTCCATGACCCGTCACGCGGCACAGTTTCCGATATTTATATAATTTTCGACAGTATTAATCCCACGCTATACACGTGATCTATTTAAGCGTATCTGTCTTTCGCAGACAGTGTAGAGACAAGATAACTTGTGTTTTTTTTATATATTTAAACTATGTACTCATCACGTGGTAGGTATAACTTTCTATCTCAAACTTCAGTGGAAGGAGGCGAATGGGAAAAGATAGAATGTAAAACGAAAAATAAGGCAAAGTACAAACGAAGGTGACAACAAGAAAAATATAAAAGGAAATACTTCACTGGTCGGCAACACAAAAGCAACATCTCTGCTGTTGCTGATGTCCATGGGCGGCGGGCGCGGCGGTGACCGCTCACCATCAGGCGACCCGCCTGTTCGTTCTCCGTACAACTAACTATAGTATAGAGGTTTTTAGCAATAATGAAATTTTCTTAATATTCATTATTATTTTTATTACTTATTTGCGGGATTACCACACTAGGGTATTTATTGCGAGTTTAATTCACCATTTGATGACTCTTAACGAAAATGAGAATGTGTATGCAGTGCCTTCTGGTGCTTTAAAATTAAAATTGTTTAAAGATGAAAAAACTCGCACCTGCACAGTAAATCCCAGACCCAGATTATAGGAAAACTCAACAAAAAGAAAAAAAAAACAACTATTAATATTCTAATTAACATGAATGTTAATATTTGAATGCGTCTGCTTTAAAGGAGTGTCTGGTTTTAAATAGATAAATTTTGTTTGCATAAAGATTTTCTAAATTATAATAGATAAAACTAATATGTCAAGGACGAAATGCGTATTTGGCAAATTTAGTTAACATTAAATTGGGCAACCTCGTTAACTTAATACAAACACGAGAATGAAGTGATGACTAATGAATATTCAGAAATGACCAAACTACACTGTTCTGTGGCGGTAGCCAAAGTAACATTAAGAAAACGATAGCGAAGTTCGAAAAGAATAAAATGTATGGGATTGACATAAGATTGACCATGTGATTTAGCGAGGCTTATGTCAATCCCATACATTTTATTATTTTCGAACTTCGCTATCGTTTTCTTAATGTTACTTTGGCTAAGCCTACTGGTTCTCAAACATTTTGGAATGTTGGAATGTACAAGAACTGAACTTTTTCGATTAAAGAATTATTCAATGACTTATTTATTTTAACTACAATGTAGGTACAAATAAAATGGTGTGTTCAAAAATTAAGACAGAATGTATTCGCATTATAAAACAAATTATTATCAAATAAAGCTTTTTTTATTAATTTTCTATTAATTAATTAGCAAAATGTTCTTTATAAAACAGTGTCCCTAACATAACTTTTACTTTTAATTAATGGCAGTAATGACTATTATTTTTTTACCTTTATTCCCATTTGAATATATATTCTTTGTTGCACAACAAAAAGGTACACTCGCGTTGTTAAAAAAACAATTTTAGAATTTCTGCAAAGGGTCGGCTTTTTATAAAAACGATATTAAAAATAAAGACTTACTGAAAATAATGTAGGTTATAAATATGTGCAATGTCAGGCAAAAGAAATTTGTGTAATGTAAATTACACAAATTATAAAGTTAAAATTGTAATATAAAGTGATCTATCAATATACTTAATAAAACAACACGCTTAAATCTGATATATTTAAAAAAACAAAACTTTTCCTAAAAGAAAGAGTTAATGCGGTACCTATTTATAAAAAAAAAACAAAAGAGAAGAACTCCGATGCAGAAAAACACAATTAGGGTGAAAGTGCTGGTGATTCCGCGATGCCTCCGCGGCAGTCATTACTTTTTATGAACCACTACAAACTTTTCTAGTCGGTTAAAAGTAAAAATTGCATCTCGCTCACCTGGACCAAGATTACGGCTGATATAAAATTAAACACAACGAGGTGTTTGCACTTGTTTAGAATTCGAATTACAAGAACAAAATAGAATTTTATAGTCGCTGGCTGGTAACTGACCTATCGCAATGTTAAGCGGAATTAGATACTTAAACATTAACACTAATGGTACAGAGCGGACACGATACTACTTTGATCTACAGATGAATATTTACGAGATGTGGCTTATTTTAAATTGGTATTTTGCATTCACAATCCTTTGTTTACGTCGAAAATGAAAATAGCACTTAAAGCGTCGCCGTCTTCAGTATTCGATGTAGCAATAGCAATAGCTCCGTTAGACTACTGAC
This sequence comes from Eudonia lacustrata, assembly GCA_947562085.1. NCBI lineage: Eukaryota > Metazoa > Arthropoda > Insecta > Lepidoptera > Crambidae > Eudonia > Eudonia lacustrata. Next base: position 18,023,529 of record OX387312.1, on the reverse strand, counting down.
GAACTCTTAAACCTATTCCTAATGCACGCATATTAGCTTTCTGGATGGGTTGGGAGGACTATTTATTATAATACTACTTTTTTAATTTGATCTTTATAAAGAAATACGGAGTCATTGATATCCCTGGTGGACTCTCTTTTAAAAAGTAAAAGAAATGTAAATAGCCTTTGACTGTCCCACTCTGGGCATAGGTTTCCATCATCGCTGTCGGATCCTATTTTTAAATATACAAAATTGTTATTGTCATTAAATAATTCGAACACATACAACACTCCAATGTTTGCTGCGCCGCGCTGCTTTGACATAATGACAAAATCTGTAACCATAATAGTATCCCGTTCGTCTAAGGGAGCCCTTGCAAAAGAGCTTACCCGCTTCGATTAGCTAATCTCCAAATTACAGTTTCTGTTTATCTTGCTTGAACGTATTACGGATTAGACTCTTCGGCTCGGTGCACGGCAGCTTAATCAATATCGCCACCTAAAGTGCACGCCTTAATTGCTAAATTTAAGCAAGGACCTCCCCTACGAGGTACGTTCCCATCGACGTAAAGGAGTAATGAGGATGTTCTGCCTTCATTAAGCCAGGGCGGAGGCATTTTCTCACACGGCTGTGAAATGCTAATTCGGCTCTGTACACTCAATATCAGCCTGTCAGTACACCTTTGGCCTTTTTCCCCGTCAGCGGAAAGTTGAAGCTGAATGTTTGCGTACATGAATACACCGAAATCGATATTTCGGAGTCTTTGTTCGCAGAATAGCAAAGTGACTAACAATATCCAACAATAGTGTACCGTTAGTAATTTTACGTAGAACAGCTGAAATTTTGTGTAAGTAAGTGGCAGGTTTAGCAAATCCAAAACTGATATTTTTGTATAGTTTGAGGTATTTATAAACCTTTTCAATTAATTTATCGTCGCGTTACATCCCAATTTACTGTTGATTGAGGAAGGAATTTATATACTGATCAGGGAAGTGTACTATTTTTTAATTTAACCGAGCGGCGATTATCTTGATATTCAAAATATGAAGAACATTATAAAATATAATCTCTTCTCCGAAATCATTTTTGTATTACTAAGGTACATAGGTACTATTTAAGAATTATCAGTATCAAAATAATTACCGGTTTCTTCGAATTCCAGTATCCAGGTCAGTATTCCAGTTCAGAGCCGTTTGAAAATTTTCAATGTTTAAATAGTCACTTTGAATACTAGCTAGCACTAGGAAACAGCACCACTCGTAATTAATATCAACACTCTGAGAATGCTGTGCATGCTGTTAACATGAATCGCTAATGTTAAACTAGTTATAATAAGAGTAATTAACAATAACATTAAGATATCTCTATTACTTTTGTGAAAGAAAAAAAAAGGTGCGTTAAGTCATTTAAGGACTGTTACCGCTTAGCCCTCCAAACTTAACAAATACGTATAAAATTGAAACTAAGCGGAACCCTCGTCAAATTATACGGAGAGATTAAGCGTCCGCTTGCCACTACGTTTCAGTTTATTACTTTTAGCTTGCTTTTATGTGGATAATAAATTTGGGGATCAGGAGTATTTCATTTTGTTTCTATAGTATTTTTACGAAAACCTAGGTCTCTAAACTATGACCTTTTATTTCGATCCAGTTTTTGATCCACGATTTTGCCCCTTTTCGAATTATTTCTGCCGACAATTGCTGTGTTCCGGTTTGAAGGATTCTACATCCAATGAAAATACTAGCACAGCAGCGGCATAAGAACTGAAGCAGATATACATTATAATTTTGATACACAATCTGATATCATAATCATCATTTTCAGCCCGTATCCACCCACTGCTGGGCATAGGCCTCTTCCGTGTTACGCCATTCCCTTTTGTGTAGAGTGATATACAACAGTCGATATTTCATATCATGTTTTCAGAAAATATGTCATCGAAAATGTCTATCGACTAACATAATTTTCTTTTGAGTTTTCTTTGAGGTTGATCGACTGCTAATTTAAAATACTTTAAAAAACTTTCGAACTGTTAATCATTTCTTGTTTTTTCTTTGTTTCAGATTATGGCTTACTAGAAAAATAAATATATACCACTACGCCTAATTCCAGGTAAGAATTAAAAAAATGTATTTTTAAATAGTCTTGGGTCTGATAGATCGTTTATCGCCTTACAAATGACAATCACTTGCAGTAATTTGCACGTCATAAAAGAATCGTTTTATTTTGTTTGCAAAAATAAAATAAATGTCTTTATTTCCACTTTAGCGATCTTTATCATTTACAGGAAGTTCTGGTAAAACTGGTAGACTTACCAGTCTTTGATAGTGTGATAAAATCTTGAATCTTGTTTTTTGTATCTCTTACTTTATTGGTCAGGCTCAGCGCACGTACCTAATCGTGGTTATGTTTAGAGCCTGCAGGCTTTCCCCAGCATCAATCACTTGTACTTAGAAACCATAATATCTATTTCATAATTACTCTTTACCGTTGCAATATATATGAAAGTTTATTACACAAAATAGTAAATCGACAGCACCTTTCCTTTTCCTGTCAACCAGTGGTTGTACATCATGTCATCATGGACACATCACTTATGCTTATAATTAAAAATGACAGGCAATAAAAAATGTCGTCGTGTGCGGCTCATATAAATAAGAAGATGAAGCGGGAAAATATACACACGCCTGCACATCAGAACACCACAAACTGTCAAATTTCCTCAATAGACTTTGAACTTTATGTATAAGACATATGGTTGAACATTTATTGAAGAAATTTGACAGTTTTGGGTAGGTGACTTGTACATTTTTTTTTAATAGTTAGCTCGGCAAATGACTCCATCCCACCTGATGTTAAGTGGAAATGGAGTCCAGACGCTAAGATAACTGGTGCAGCGTGGAAACAAACGTAGCATCAGTTAACCTCACTCTGCCGGCCCACAAGATGCTTCTTCACGCCTCTCTTGAAGGACCCCATATCATAGGAAGGAGGGAAAACGCATGCTGGTAGACTATTCCATCTTTTGGAGGTGCGACAAAGGAGTCACCAAATTTTTTTGTGCGCGATGGGTTATTTGAGAGCAGCACGTGTACTTCTATGAAGAAAGGGAGAAGGTGGGATGAGGTCAAAGAGCTCTTCAGAGCACTCGCCATGGTAAAAGCTGTAAAACACGCTGAGTGACGCAACACCTCTACGCAATTGAAATGAAATGAAATGAAATATGTTTATTAGAACACAGTACAAACTTATTTAGGTAGGTACTTAAAACAAAACAAACAAATTATAATAAAAATGTGTGTTCTAAAAGGACTCCACTCAGCATATGTTGCAGTAGTGCAGAGATTCAAGCGTACTTGCCACGTCTGAATTGTCGATAATGCGTTCAGCGCGACGCTACAATCTGTCCAAGGCATCGAGAAGGTACTTTGCGGAACCGTCCCAGATGTGCGAGCAATACTCCACGCAAGACCGTACCTGTGTCTTGCACAAAAGGCACAACTGGTCCGGCGTAAAGAATCGCCGCACTCTGTTTAGAATTCCGAGTTCTCGTGAGGCTGTTTTGATCACGGCTTCGATGTAGTCCCTTTGGTTCAGATCGCAGCGTATCGTCATACTGAGCATGTTGATGCTGCTCTGCAGGCGTAAAGATGTACCCCGCAGAGTTGGAAAGGGAATGGTGACTTTTTTGCCGTGAACGCGCATACCTGTGTTTTCTTGGCATTGAACTCAACCAGATTATTGGTGCCCCTATTAGACATGAGGTACAATACCCGATTGAGCTCAAAGACACAATTCCCTCGATTCACTTCGGTTTCGACCCGCCCTGCCGCTGGGTGACCGTTATATCCACCATGGACCGTGCTATCATCTGCATAGCAATGAATATTTCCAAGTGGAAGCATATCATTGATATGCAGAAGGAACAGCGTGGGGGATAGAACGGACCCCTGAGGGACACCAGCGTTCACTGACATGACCCACGAAGCGCATCCATCAGATAGAACGCGGATTCTGCGCTCATGCAGGAAGGCAGCGACCCAGTTGCAGAACTGAGCAGGCAGACTGTATGCTGGGAGCTTGGAGAGAAGAGCTTTGTGCCAGACCCGATCAAAGGCCTTGGCTATGTCAAGGCTAACAGCCACTCACTACGCTTGTCAATAGCCTCACCCCAAAGATGTGCAACGTACGCTAGAAGATCACCCGTTGACCGCTTCGGCCAAAACCCGTATTGGCAATCGTGAATTATGGAGTGTTCTTCTAGGTAGTGGACATAACGGGTAAGGGGGGGGGGGGGGTAATTCGATGGATCTGACCGATCTCCTTTTTTGGGGACCGGTTGCACATTAGCCTCTCCAAGATTCCGGCACACAACCTGAAGAGAGCGAAAACATTATATAAATAAGGTAATACATTTTTTTTAACGATTAGCACTTGAAGCTCGACGGCGTAGTGGGTAACGCGCCCAGTCTGCGATTGCTAAGGTTAAGCAACTTTCGCATAGGCCGGTCATCGGATGGGTGACCAAAAAATTATCATCTCGAGCTTCGGAAGGCACGTTAAGCTGTTGGTCCCGGCTGCATTAGCAGTCGTTAACAACCACCAATCCACACTGGGCCCGCGTGGTGGTGTATGGCCTGTTCTCTCTTTCCATCCATAGGGAAGGCTCGTGCCCCAGCAGTGGGGACATAAAATGAGCTGATGATGTTGATGAAAGATGACGATTCAGGGTGCCTAGTATGAGTTTCATTTGAAATTCAAGGTATGGCATTGAAGCAGCGCCTCCTGGCGACATTCAAGAAGATTTAAAATTTTGCAATACAAATTTTCTGTTTCGTAAACATAATCAAATGAATACGGATAGTAAACAAAACTCACGCCAGGCACTCTGGTGGGGCTTAAACCAATGACCTTTCGCAATACAGGTTTATTTATATAATCCAGAATTATTAACAATATACTACCGAAACAAGTTTTATATTTTTTCATTCAATAATAGGAAATTAAAATACTGATTTGCAAACCACGATTTTGGTTTGGCCCGAGGATCAAACCCGTTTACGACCTATTCTATATAATAAATATTCGATATTGACTAAATTTATTCTGCGATTATGCTTAAATAGTTGAGTGCAGAATGCAAGTTTTCTCTCTTCGATCTTGTTAAAGAAAATTAGAATTCGTATGGCAAGCATGGCACGCTGCTTCAGTTTTATACAAATTGTCATTAGTAAATCAGCACTGAGGTTGCTAAAGACAGTACGGAGGCTGAAATTTATGTAGAGCATATCCCGCTATATGTGACAGGAGTTACGTTAACAGAGAATTACAAATGGCTAGCCAGTTCTTGGTAATACTTAACAATTTCTGTGCTACGTCTTCCTAAAGATTTAGAAATGAATTTTGTTGGTTCTATTATTTGCTGTGCCATTGCAGGGCGTCATATGAATAACTTTGTTTATATTTAACACCTTATACATAATAACGTACGTAACGTTGATACGCATTGAAAAAAAAATGAATTTGAACTCCACTTTATAATATACCTAATGCGAGGCAATCAGTTACAAAGACAAACAAAAGAAAACAGTAATTTTGTAGACTAAGGAGATATGGCTGTAACTTTTTTATAGGATAATTTAAATGTCGTTTCTGCAGTCTCTTGCGCCCATTCTTCTGCACGGCTAAAAGACGCCCTGAATGGGGGGTGGTAGACAAAATAATTTAAAAATAATTAAAAGCGTTTATCTAATAAGTGCGTTTATCGCCGCGGATCGTGCTCAGTGGCGTGCACTTAGAGAGGCCTATGTCCAGCAGTGGATGTGTAGGCTGATGATGATGATGATCTAATAACTTTACTTAAATAAAGTTTACAACATTTAATTTTATTTCGTTGCTTAATTAAGCTTTTTTCTATAAATACCTAACAGTCTAACGCATTCTCGTATTACCACAGAATAAGTAATAGTATACGTATTACGCTAACGGCTTTGTTACGCGGACGGCGATTGACAGGTCTGACACAATAGCATGACATAAGCGGTTAAGTAGCACTGAGTAGCACCGTAGTACCACAGACTACTCACATCACACTTTACGTGAAATGAGACACTAATGCGTAAATTGTAAAATGAAGTTATACTACAACCAGTATCATCCACCATTATCATTATCCTACTGATATTATAAACGCAAAAGTTTGTAAGTATGGATAGATGTTTGTTACTCTTTCACGTAAAAACTACTGAATGGATTTGGATGAAATTCGGCATACAGATAGTTTATAACTTGGATTAACACATAGGATACTTTTTATCCCGACATTCCCACGGGAACGGAAACCACACGGGTGAAACCGCGAGCGGCCGCTAGTAAGTAATAATAGTAAACGTTCCACTTTTTGAATCAGGCCCTCCTCAAGTAGGATGGACCCACCCCACCATTACAGCCAAATGCAAATAAGTGGGCTTTCACGAATGCCATCTTACGATCTTACCGGGACTAATGACTTCTGGAAACTCGAGGTATTTTGATCCTCATTGATGATAACTCAACATTACAAAAGTTGATTAACTTGCAATGTAATACCTGAACACGCAAGCCACTGTGCCATTGAACTCCTTAAATGAAGCCTCGTCTTCTAAGTAGCTTTCACATTTAGAGGCACCTTAAATATTAATTTAATTAATCAGCTGACAATCCTCCGAGATCCTCGATGCTCGATGGCGCAGTGGTTAACGCGCTTGGTCTGCGAGTGTTGAGGTTATGCAAATTTCGCTAAGGCCGGTCATCGGATGGGTGACCAAAAATTTATCATCTCGAGCTCCTCCGTGCTTCGGAAGGCACGTAAAGCCGTTGGTCCCGGCTGCATTAGCAGTCGTTAACAACCACCGTACCGCACTGGGCCCGCGTGGTGGTTTATGGCCCGTTCTCCCTATCCTATCCATAGGGAAGGCTCGTGCCCCAGCAGTGGGAACATAAAATGAGCTGGTAATGTGATGTGAATCCTCCGAGACAAAGCTCTCATTACTCACGTCTTATCTATCTCCGCATTGAGTAGCAGTAGCCACTGAAGACACAAAACCAAATAACAATATCTATATTTTGGATTACCAAACATACATATTAATGTACCTAATCCTTGCCTTTGTAGGCAGCAATACTGATGATAACCTAAAATGCCTAATGCGGCTCAGGTTTTGTTGCCATGCCGCCGGAGCGTCTAAGCTGGCTGGATTTGTCTAACAGCATTAGCAGGCATTCATGACAGGTCACTGGTGTTGTATCTGGGTCATGCTGCAGCCTCCATTGTTGAATCAATAACTATGCAGAGCAGTATGTAGTGTGCGGTCGCGAACATATCATATCGCAATTTGACCTAGAAGGAGAATGACGGCAGTCTGACCTCTTTGGAACACCAGGGCTTCGATTTTTAAATATCACCGGTAATCTCGAAATTAAAAGTAACAAATACACTATGAAGTATAATTTCTTTTGCATTGTTTACAATTTTCAAATTCATATTTGTTACTATAAAAAAACATATTTTATGTGGTTCTCTGTCCTTAGCGGCAGTGCACCTACATGCCGTAATGGCTGCGCGGAGCCCTATTTTCAGCGTTAAATTAAAATTATTAATAATAGAAGTAGAGTTCCGGGAGCTAGAATTTTTTTTTCGGAAAGTTCCTCCTCTTGAAGAATCTTTATTCAAAATACCGTAAATAATAATAGTTTTTGAGTTATTAACAAAAAACTAAATACCTATTTTTTTGATATTATTTTGCTATTAACAATTGCAATTTTTTACGTGCAGTAAAATCCTCACACTGCATTTTTTTAGAGGTTATTCCGAATTCAATGAGCTGTTGTTTATATTTTTAGGAGCTTAATGTCTATTTTTCACGTTTTTCAACTTATTGACCGGACTAGATGTGCTTTTATTCATGTAGCATTTGTCAATGTATTAGTTCGTTTGTGTTAAAGTATTAAAAGAACAGGTAAGCTTAGCTCAATGTTGATATTTCATTCAACTCATTTTCCGGTTTCAAACGTAAGTACCTAAGTGGTTCTATAGAAATAGGTATGAACTGTCAAAAAAGTCTTGCATTATTATTGTTATTATAAGGTAAACACTACCAACCAACATGAACTTGAGATTTATATGAGTAGCTGCTAAGTCAATACCAGTGTGTGAACGTGACTACCCCCTGTTTTCAATGTGCACTCAGTACCACTTTAAAATGTAAGCAGTTAACTTGATTTATACACTTTACATCTGGATTTACACGAAGGCCGTCGCGTTTGCATAGCAAATCCACGTCTGATATGTTCACAAGCTTTTATTTTATAGCAAAATCGATTTTGAGACAGCGCTATAAGGTCCACGTATACTAAAATATTGTAAAACCTCGACTGTTCGCACCAGTTAAGAGGTTGTTAAGGAAAAATGTAGCTATTAACTACGGCTCGATGTTGGCCTTTTTTAGAAACTCAAAGATTAGTCTTCTAATTATGCAAATTTCCTTTAACGTAAGTTTAGATTTCGATTTAACAAAATTATTCTCATTTTTAGCTTACAAAACGTCGACGAAGGCATAGAAAATGTTCCATAGAGTTAGTTTATAATTATTTATATTTTTTAATAAGTTTAAGCTTAAATATTAAGTTTATGAAGACGTTTCTATATATTTAGTCGTTTTATTATAGTAAGTATACTGTACTTGGATACCAACAGTAGCTTTTCTTTCTAAAGACACACAAACACAATACATGTAGGTATGTCGTAGAAAAGTGTTGTTTACCCATGTTTGTGTATCTTTTGTTTCAATGATACGTTACACTATTACTAGCACATAAACAAACGAACAGTGGTAACATTCAGTGCGTCATACATAGGTGAATTACTTCGTCCAATTTAGTGTGAACAATGCTTTCATTGTTTCGCGTCAGATTTATTTGCAGCCGCTTTCACTGCGAAACGAAAGTTTCTTGGCCATTTGAACGGCGCGATCTGAATCGGAGCTTTGTTTTGTGCGTAAAGAATACGTTAAACAGAGGCCTATTAACTTGACGTTGGACGAAGTCAGATGTGCGCTCTTTTGTTATTTTATCAAAGTGATTCTCAGAGTTCTAGATTGTCTTACTTATGTTCATGACTATCGTTTAAGATGTAGGTAATATTTATTGATTTGTGGTCACCGGGGACCGTGGTCCTTGCAAAGACTTTGAAACGGCCGGAATATTAATAAGTATATGAAATAAACGCGAGCCTAAAGTGTTTCATTTCAATAAAATAAGGATCGCTACCAAAATTCTTATCTGATTCTTAGAGTATTCGAGAGCACCATGAGTATGAAAAGGGTAAATAACAGTACTCATGACAGCATCTTAAAAGATATATTTTAAATGAATATGTAGTTGGCTAAAGCAGTCCGATCCTTTATTTTTATAGAATAGCTTTTCATAATGCTTCTTGAATAGCCTTGACCACTTGCTATTTCAATAAATCTATCACGGAATAAAAGATGAGGGGATTCTGTATGCACATTTTTATATTCTCTTTAGTCTACCTTTCCTATTTTTACCTAACGAAGGCAACACACGTAGCTGTTCTTTATCGGTTTGTGTCCACAAGAAACACATTTATTCTGGTAACGTATTTGGGTATATTTCTAAATGTAACCATTGGGAAAGAGGAGTACCCAAATGAATATGACGCAAATTCCCAAACCAATAGACTGTTATTCAAGTGACGTGTAATTGATACATTTCATGGTTTCAAGAAAGGCGCGTCGCGTCGTCGGGGGCACTTCCCGAACTTGAAGCTCGTGAAATTTCTTCATTTATTATTAACTGTGAATTACTCGAGATCCACGTTTTTTGCCCCAGCGGGCTTCTCATGCCCTTTTATTTATTCAGCAAGAGTCCTTATTTAAAGCCATCCAATAATTCCTGCACATTCATTGTTAATAACGATGAGGAAAATGCAGTAACGAATTTCTAAAAATTTAATTAAAGCTCTAATAAATTAAAAAGCTTTTAAGTATCTTTCTTTTATGCTTTCAACTAGTAGGAACCTTCAATTGGCCTTTTCTGAAAAAGAGAGGGTCATATATTTACGTGATACTAAGAATAAAAGGTCTTGTTTTCGTTTTTCCACTTCAGGGCAATCCAACCAAGATTGCTGTGCTACTCAACAAAGCAGATTCCGTTCTTTGTGTGTAGTAAGGAGTTAGTATGGAGGGAAAGGCAATTTTGTTATGTTTCTGCAATGGGTTTTGCTATTAATCCTCACTGTACATTACCATGCTCTACGGCACACTTAATGTCCTTCGTGCGTTATCTATCACTTAGGAATTCACTCCCGCGGATTTATGTGGTGAGTTCCCCGTATCTCACTTTCATTAATTCCAACAAGATTCCTTTCAGCGCTAATTCTCTTAAAAGGTCCCGATCGTAGGAGTTTCGCTAAACTTCAAAGAGACATTCCGTATCTCAACTTGTATTCTTGAACTTACGATAGTTGAGAGCTTTCGGGGTAGTTGGAAAAATCATGTAGGTGCTTCGAACTGCACGTATGAAAAATTTCAGTGCGAAATTCTTTATTTAAATCATAATGGGGAACAATGCTATGAACGTTGGTTGATAAACAACCAACGTTTTACAAAATGTTTTACACTAGGCTCTGAAGAGCTCAAAGAAGTTTGTTTTGCAACAACAAACATGTTTTTGTTCCGAGTGCGCATAACTATGTGCCCGCGTAGGGTGAAGTTTGTTATTTCGGTGCGCGCCAACCGCCTAATCATAACAGTAGAATTTCCCCATATTTGGCTTGGTGCTTGTAAATTTTGAACAGCGTTCGTCCCCGCCATAAAAAATAAGGAGACTGAAGAAGGTACAGTCAACAGCAAAAGTAGATGATGTTTACTAGATTTCAAAATTAAGTTTCGATGGTGTAAGTCGGTATTTTCTATAAAGCTACAGTCAAAGTCTGCAGGTACTAGTAGACACTCGAAGGTTTTTCGATATGCGTTTAAAAAGTTTTGATTTTCATTCTGATTTCTTATTTTGAAACTTGACCAATCATCACACACCTTTATTGTTGACTGTATAGTGGCCCGGCAGTGTGGGAAATAAAAAATTAAAAAAAAAATTAAAAAAAAAGGAAAAACAAACCAAAAAAAAATATAAAACAATAAAAAAAAAGAGCAAAAGCTGCAACAAAAAGAAAATTGTACCCCTGCCGTGCCCCCAAGGATCGAATCACACTAATATTATAAATGTGAAAGTTTATGTGTGTGTATTTGTTGCTTCTTCACACTGCAACGGATTGATGGATTTGGATGAAATTCGGCATACAGATAGTTTATAGCTTGGATTAAAACGTAGGATACTTTTTATCCCGATATTCCTACGGGAACGGGAACCACGCGGGTGAAACCGCGAGCGTCCGCTAGTTTCAAATGAAACACACTATGCACCCTGTTGTTCTCGCGATTCGACAAACGATCTTGACAATTCTCGCGGACTGTTCCCAGCTGTTCCGAAATTCCGTGTTCGTGAGACGAGCGCGGTATGTATGAAGCCTACCTTTTGCAGTCACTTTCTTTAGTGCTCCCGCTGACGGCGGCGGCGCGGCGGCGGCGCGTGCGTGGCGCTCCCTAGCGCTCGTCTTTGATACACCTTTGATGTCTGCACGGCACAATGATATCACTGTTTATCTCTGTACGCCAAACAAATTTGTTTTCCGGAACAAAATAGACTTTAATGAGCACTTTCAACTCTTGGAGTTGGGTTACAGACGTCTGTTACATTTAATGGCAGCATTGCTTCCTTATCTAATTGTTTGTAAAAATATGATAAGTTAACGTGTGTTATTTATTATATGAGTGCATAAAACCGTCTGTAGTTTGTATTTGTTTTATTTAGATTGGCAGCTATTGCTCGGGTATTAAGCTCGTATACCACGAGTAATGATACAATTGTAATGCATACTTAATATATACAATTATAAATATTAAAATGAATGAATGTATAATCGTACGTTCGTCGTGGGAACTTCCCTTAGAGTTATTTATATATTATATCTGGAAATTCATAACTACGGAGTTAACTTAATTAACAGGAAATTTAATAAAATTGTGCAAGGATTAAACTTGTAATATAATTTTACTTTTGTTATAGTTATAATTGTTTTGGGGACATTATAAATAGGGTGAATAATTAAAAAAATTGCGACTCTTAATTGGGTACTATAAAACTAAGCCGAGCAGCGAGAATATGCATTTGCAAAAATATAACTTAACTGGCGATATTCATCAATCACAAAAAAAAGGAAACATGAGCTACTGAAAATGAGATATAATTAATCTAAGCTAGCATACAAAATTTCAACTGATCGAATTAAATACATATACGGGCGAAAAAAATACTGAGTGGGCGAAAATTATACCATGTAACTAACTATCGGGGCGAAGCCCCCCGCCACGAAGAAAGGCTAACGAGTTGGTTAGGTTAGGTTAGGTTAGTATGGTGACCAAAAACGCGCGAGCCGAGCGAGCGGAGCGAGCGTGCCGCGGCAGCGGCCGGCGAAGCGCCAGAAACGACGTTTTTGTACGTGCGAAGTTTTTTTTTTCACCACTTTTGAAGTTAAGTATATGCAACATTTTGAATATAATATGAGTTGTCAAATTGTTACTAAAATAGTAAATTGTTCGCTTACGATTTATTATACTGATCGTTTTGAATAACTAGCTACTAAAATTTGAATTTTCAAGTCGGCGATTTTAATATTTGTTATCGCCCACAGTTTTTCGCCCACTTTGTTATTCAGTAAATCATATGCGATTTTTTAAACCCTATTTATTGGATTTTATGGTCACCCGATTTAATACTACCCATTGTTTTTATATATTTTGTGTAAATCATTTACATTTATTTGTGATTTCGATGGTTTTATCAACTTTTTTGTCAATTTAATAAAAAATAATAGGTGGCCATGTGTGAGCTTTGACTTAACCATGAACGCTGACTTCCGTCTGCGCCTGTTTGGAACTCGGTCTGTTAAAAAAAGTCATTATCACGTGCCCTCGAGAACCTTGTATCTAACCGGGATAAAAAGTAGCCTCTGGCACTCCTGGGCCCTTCAAAGTAATGACATAAAAAGTTAAACCATCTAATACGTGCTATTTCAATATAACACCTTACTTTACGATTGACTAAGGGCTAATTAAAAACAAAATCAGTTAATGTCTATTTTTATGTTTATGGCAATATTCGATCACTGATGAAAGAAAGATAAATAAATAATTAGACAACATTACATACATTGTTCTGATACCAAGATAACCCAAGTAGCATTGGGGGTTCTATAGCGGTTGACTTACGGTACACATTTATTCTTTAAGCTGTCCATGTGAGCTGCACAAGAGCTGTATAGCATGCTATACAGCCCTTGTACCACCCATTTGGGCACAAATTTTTCAGCTTTGAGTGTACAAAAGGTTCACGGTAGCAGTATAGTAGATCTTTAATGGTAGTTTAAAGAGAGAACTGTGGTCTTAAAGCTGTTGAACGGCACTATATTAGATTCCGTGTGGTTATTCATACAGACAAGTGAGTTATAATAAGTAACAAGTGAACAATTATACAGCCGATTATCCAAAACCCAAACCACAAGTGTACCTAAAACCAACTAAAAGACCGCTTTTTCCTCAAATAATCACTTTGGTACCACATTTTTTAATAAATATTAATTTGTGATAACTTACGGCCATGGCCATCGTCGAATCGTGTCTAACAGCCATTTAGATGTGATTTATTGTTACTGGTAGTACACTATGTTTATATATGATATTGTGTTAATATTACGGGGTAATGTAAATTTATTGTAAAGTACATACATATTTATAGTTAAAATTTTCACGCGCCTTGGCTATATGCCTTTTTATCAAATAAATATATCGAAATAAGCAGATACAAACAAAGCAATATTTCATATTTTTTTTTATTGGCATTTAAATCGTTGAATGGTTTTGTATTTAAACATCAACCAACAACTCCGTGTTAAGTGACAAAATCATAAATTAATATAGAAATATTATAGGTTATTAAAAGTGAAAATGGTGGTCATTGTCTCCATCTACAGTGAACCATTATAACTCAAAATTAGTGTTGTGACCTCTTTAAAGTTTCACGCGTGTACCATTATAATGACGTCAGCTCTAGAAAGGTTCACATGTGTACCAATAGAGGATAACAGTGTGGTCCTCGTGAACAAATAAACTGCTATCAGTGCTACTAGATATCAATAGTGGTGCGTGTATGCCTTTCATGTACATGTGAACTCATTAAACGCTTCTTTTACAGAATAATTTATTAGCTGATTAATATATCACAAACTAGACCTGCTAACACTAACAACTGAATAGCGCTTCATAAAAGGTTATATATAACAGCTTTGGGCTACAATAATGTTCACATGTGTTATATTATAATGCCAGCAATCTAAAACCGTATATGTGAACCTCTGAACAGCCTATGCCGAATTTTACTTCTCTTAAACCGCACTTGTACAGCTTTGAAAATGAAAGCTGGCTAGAAGAGTAATGTTGTCCTGACAAAACGCCAATAGTTACATAATAGGCCACATTTACACCCCTATACATGCCTTACACAGGTATAGGTGGACATGTTCACTTTATTGCAGCCGATGAACCAACTGTGACCACTGTAAATGCTAAGAGATCACCAGTGAAATAAATGTGGCCTTTTAAAGAGAATAAAATGCTACTTGGGAAGTAGCTGAAGCACTCGTTTTATGGAAATTAGAAACAACAACGGTACCACAACTACCCAGCTCCGACATAATATCGAAAAGTTCGTTTTCAACATTGACCCGACCGGGAATCGAACCCGGGACCTCAGAGTTAGCGCGGCCCAAAGTCTGGCGTGCAAGCCACTCGGCTACGGAGGTAGTGTACAGAAAGAAGGTACATAATTTGAACAATAATTGTCTTTTATTGGCAATATACTTATTTACTGCCAGAGTCTTTCTTCAAAGGTTATGCAGTTGTCTGAGTAAATGGAAAGGTGTCTACGCTCTATAAAGCAGAGCAGGCAAAAGCAAAGCAAAATAATATGATAAGTAGATATTTCTAGAAACGAATCCTTTCAATAAAATGTAGCAAAACAAAGCAGTGTGCAGCAATTTTTTATAGCCATATTAATCACTTGATCAGTTATTTCCGCCAGGCGTCTACCGGTGTCACTTCTCACCCAGGTTAATTGATTAATATTGTTTGTTAGTGTTATTGTCGTATTAATCATATACCCTATGGTTGACTGTAAAAGGTATCATACTTTCTTTATACCCGACGTTTCAACCGAGTTACAACGGCCGGCTGACGTGGTCACGGGCTGACATTGCGACAGCAGTCAATCCGTTTAAATTCTTTGTTAAACAAAGGAACGCGAAAGTTCAAAAGTGTATATGGTAGAGAATGCCTCAGGCATTAAGTCCGCCATGTAATATTTATGTTCATCATCATCATCATCTCAGCCAAAAGACGTCCACTGCTGGACAAGGCATCCCCCAAGGATCTCCACGTTTTGTGCTGCTTGCATCCAGCGGCTTCCCGCGACCTTCGTCAGATCGTCCGTCCACCTTGTTGGAGGTCTGGCCACACTGCGCTTTCCGGTACGCGATCGCCACTCAAGGACTATTTCGCCCCAGTGGCCATCAGTCCTGCGAGCAACGTGCCCTGCCCACTGCCACTTGAGCTTAGCAACTCTTCGGGCTGTGTCGGTTACCTTTGTTCTTCTGCGGATCTCCTCATTTCTGATTTGATCACGCAGAGAAACCCCGAGCATAGCCCTCTCCATTGCTCTTTGAGTGACCTTGAGCCTTTTTATGAGGCCCATAGTGAGCGACTACGTCTCAGTCCACATACTGGTCAAAGACTTTCGTCTTGAGACACTGCGATATATTGGCCGTAAAGATAGTTCGTAGCTTACCGAACGCTACCCAGCCTTATTGGATTCGACGATTGACCTCTTTGCTGAAGTTGGACCTACTTAGCTGGACTGTTTGTCCCAGGTAAACATAATCGTCCACAACTTGAAGGGCAGAGTCCCCAACCTTTAGCGGAGTGGGTACGACACGTGAGTTCGACATCACTTTCGTCTTCTCCATGTTCATTTTAAGACCCACTTGTTGAGAGACTCTGTTGAGGTCACCGAGCATTGTGCCCAGGCCTTCCAGGGTCTCAGCCATGATCACTATATCGTCAGCGAATCGAAGGTGAGTGATGTATACGCCGTTGACGTTGATGCCGAGTCCTTTCTAGTCCAGAAGCTTAAAAATATCTTCCAGTGCTGCAGTGAACAGCTTCGGAGATATCACATAGTAGTGAGTAAGCTTTACAATAAAAAAAAAAAATTCTTGGTCTTTCTTTAATATAAGATACTATGTTGTTTAATAGATAAGATAAATGGCATTTATTTGTACAGCATGTTTTTTACCAGTTAGGTGTACAAATAGGAATTGATCCTTATGAATGACTCTTTCGGTTGGTATCATAAAATACAGGATGTTTTTTTTTCACATTTCACCGGTTCGATTCCTGGCTCAAGCAGGTGATTTTTCAAAAATCTTTAAATGCAGTTTTAATTATTTTTGAAAATAAAGAAATGTTTCCTTTTAGTAAAATTTGCCATAATCAATAATATGGGTACTTTTCCTCCAACCATGGTCTTTTTTTCCATCCTGTATACACCTGTGTACACCGTCACTTTTTGAACGTTTTAAGAGGGAACAGTAAGGTCGACTGAATTGAAAAATATGTATGAAAGTAGACAAAATCAACGTTTCATAGTCCCCTGATTCCTCCTCCAAAACTGGACCGATTTAATTATTTTTTCATTAAAAATTAAAGAAAGGCTTCGGCTGTGTCTCTATGTTTTCCTTTTTTAATAAATTAGTTATTAAAAAAGATATGGACCTTTAAAAACCTTAAAAATTGCCCAGATTTTCCGCTGTGTTTAACAAATTTGACGAGATTATATAAAAAAAAGCAAAACATAGGGACGACCTTAGTGTTTCCTCTAAATCCTGCGTGTGGGTTGATCAGACCATGACACTGAACAACTTTTCTCAAGAAACATTTGTCAAAAATCGTGATTTTTTAACTTTCCCATACAAAGATTTTTTGACCGGGCATGGTTTGTATGGGAAAGTTAAAAAAATCTTTTGACTTATGTTTCTTGGGAAAAGTTGTTCAGTTTCATGGTCTGATCAACCCACCTGCAGGATTAAAACGTTCAAAAAGTAACGGTGTATATACGTATAAGTTAAATCGTTAACGTCGGTACCACCTCTATTGTTTTACGGTACTATCAATATACCCCCGTCTCTATTGATCAGAGATAATCGGCAACCACTGACACCTGTCACTGTCACTTGTAACCATTTATTATTATATTAATTACTGATATCTCTTAAAAACAACATTACACTATTTAAAATAAATAAATAAAGGTTGTTAAATGTTTTAATAAAACAACCGCGTAAAACTGTGTGCTCGCGGGACCATTTTTATTTTACGATGAGAAAAAGTATTTATGGCACTCTTAGGCAGATTGTACAAAATTCAAGTTGCTCTGTTTTGACGTGACATGACGTGAAAGATAGACAAACAAACATTATTTTGCATATACCTAGATTGGAACTACAAAGTTATTAGTTACGCAAGGAGATTTTATAACACGAACATTCATTCTAACTTGGACTCTTCTCGATAGAAGACCGGCATTCACTGACTTATTTATGTATGACGATTTAAAAATGCTTCTGAAGTGACTGAGCTTACTTGAATAAAAACTTTTCACTTTAGCCTTGCTTAAATTTACTTTAATACCATTATTATTTAATATAAGTATATACACTTACAAGATACCGATGACTGTAAAACTAACATT
Source organism: Eudonia lacustrata (assembly GCA_947562085.1). Classification (NCBI taxonomy): domain Eukaryota; kingdom Metazoa; phylum Arthropoda; class Insecta; order Lepidoptera; family Crambidae; genus Eudonia; species Eudonia lacustrata. The sequence goes on along the minus strand of OX387312.1, from coordinate 18,005,571 downwards.
GTTATTATATTTAATTAAGCAGCTTTGTTTTTAATTTTATTTTTTAAATTAATTTTAATATTTAATGTACTTATTGCTGCTACACCTTAGGGTAAAATTACATTAAACATCACTTTTTACTTTGACAACTGTAAAATATGCATGTAATGTATGGCAAATTAGATAAATAAACGCGGTTGAGTCTGATTTTTTGTTGATAAAACCTTAGAATTGTATAGCTGCTTGGTATTCCAGCGTTGAATTTTCACACCAAATAAATTTCGGTTGGCACTGGCTGGCACGGCAGCGCATTGCATTTTCGCCATCAGATAAAAGATGTTGATTCCTAGGATCCAGATCTACAATTTCTGTACCTGCAGCAGCCAAACTGTCCAGCATTTTCTAATCTGTGATGAACGTGACTAAAGAACTTGCTGGTTATTTATATATATTATAAGTTACTAAATGGTAAAAAAAAAATACTAACTCTTCTAGCGCAACGACCCAAAGCGGGGTAATTTTTACCTCCGACATGTAAAAGTAAAAAAAAATATATTTTGTACAAAAACTTCGTTTAAATACATCTAATTTATAAAATAACACAGTTTACATAATAATGTAATGCATTTTGAGTTATTCTGGTTTTAAAAATGAAGTTTTGGTAGTGCAAAAATAACAAAGTGCTAAGTACCTACCTAACTGTTTACATGTATCTTAGGTATCTATTACATATCGAACATTATATCTTTATTCAAATATTACTTACAGCTAAAAATACGTACCACTCTCTGTACGAAATAATATGGATGAATAAATATACACCCTAAGTTACGACCTTCAGAAACAAACACGCTGCGAGACGAATTTGACCTTAACCCAGTTCCCGAGAAACGCCCTAAGATTGATTCGGATCTATAGATAAGTCCACATTATTTATCATCGTTAAAGGAGGTATTTCTTTAGTACTTTCATATATTTTTTATCTTTGTTACAAGTTATAGGTTGATTATGATACAAATAAACCTTCTAACAAGTGATTTATAATTCTCCTGCCCTGTTTCCAATATTATATCTCTGCCTTTTCCATTCTCCCTGACCAGCAGTCATTCCCTTTCTATCATCTTTTGCAGTCTATTTATTTAATTAAAAAAGTGATAAAAAACAAATTTTGTTGCGAACAATTTAATTACAAAAACGCAAATGTTGAAAAAATTTCCACGAGCAGGATTTGAACCTGCACCCTTCTGACATACCGGGTCAGGTGCTCTCCCAATTGAGCTATCGTGGTTCTAATCAGCCCGCCGAAATTATTCAACACAACACATTCACAATTGGGAGAGCACCTGACCCGGTATGTCAAAAGGGTGCAGGTTCAAATCCTGCTCGTGAAATTTTTTTTAACATTTGTGTTTTTGTGAAAAAGTGATATTTCTAGAAATATTCAGTAAGACGTAAAAAAAAGTGCAAGAATTTATCTTTTAGCTAATACATTTTAAAATAAGGTCCCTACAAAATATAGACAATAGTCATATTTGCGTTACAAATTACTCGCATAATCTATCCAACAATCTTATTGTTCATTAGTCGTATTGCTTTGTTCAAAAATAATACATACGCTAACAAGGAATTTTAATGGTTTTCAATCATTCAAATAGATATTACACCTATTAATTTGACCGGTCTCCATTAGGCAGAAATGCATCAGACCGTGAACTACATAGGAGTAGATAACGTTCAAACACGTGTCCGTAATAGCCCGCACATGACCTGTCTCGATATACAGCATCGATTGAGTGGCATTTTGTTATCTATCACACCAACACAAACAAATGAATGGGTGCCAGACTCAGCTTCGGGTCGTTACCAGGGTGCCTAGTGATCCATTCGCTATTCGATAACATTTTCTTTAAATACTCGTATATATTTCACGTCTTAATTATAACGGTGGAAGCGCACTTCACCCGGAATCCTCAACTATTGAGGCACTGGCTATTTTATCTCTATCTGCCGGAACAGTACAAAGCTACTAGGGTTTCTGCTCGAGCTTTCTCGAACTCGAGAAAACTATGACTATTTTTCCTAATATGTTAATTACTAAGTTATGATTATTAGTTAATAATATGTAAGATTTTAATTTTTGTTTCTTTCCTTACTCAAATAAGAGGTACCAAATTCTAAATATTGATTGTGGTGCAATAAAAGTATCTAAGATAGAACAAAACCTGTGTTTTTATTAAATTTCAACAGTTTTAATTAAAAGACTCGAGACCCGAGAATACTCGAGAATTTGGCCTCGAGAGTTCCCGAAACTCGAGAAAGAAAAGGTCGAGAAATCAGAAACCTTAAAAGCTACTAACACTGATGGTATGGCGACATTTTTAAATAAGAGTGTAGTAGCTAGCCAGGCGGCCAAACAAGCCCTACCACCAACCAAACCGAGTACGCAAACATGTACCCCCCACTAGGAATCGAACCCTGGACCTCTGGGTTTGAGACTGGTGGTCTTAACCACTAGACCACCGCACAGATGGTTAATGAATGCGAGAATTTAAATGGCATTGAAGCAAGTTACGCCTCCCGAGTGCCAAGTGCGTGTTTCATTCGCAATTCGATCACTTTAACGAAAACGAGAATTTGAGTCGCTTTTCGTTCACCCACCAGCTTCACCCACCAGCTTCACCCACCAGTGGGTTCACGGGGAATCTCTGTTTACCCGTGCACCCACTATGGCAGGAAAATATCGATATCAATTCAATGTTTTGTTAGATGAATATCGCGAACGCATTATTCAGTAGCAGCAAATTTTAGGCTCGCATTTTTTAGCGAAAGCTTTATTTATGTTCCCATAATTTATTATTGAATGAATTTCACGATCTCCTTTTTTAGTTGCAGTAAATTTCAGAGTAACGCCATTTTACTTCATTTCAATCGGTCAGCACAAGAAATTTGTATGGCAAAATTTTAACTCTTCTTGTATTTCGCCAGGAGGCGCTGCTTCAATGCCATACTAATTTTCGTTATCGTAAACGTAATCGAATGAATAGGTACGGATAGTAAACAAAACTCACACTAGGCACCCTGATGGTGTATACGAGGTGAGTTGCAACAAAGCCTTACCTACTTACATTGTTGTGTTCGTTAAGAGCGTTTACGCCGCACACTAGCGATAGCGCCGCCAATAGAAAAAAAAACATATCTAGTAATTAGAGATAGAAAATCAAATTATGCTCAACAAACTATTTGAATGAAGTAATTTAGCATTTTTACATCACCTAATGAACATCTGTTATGGTTTAGTTAAATACGGCGTTATAGTTAAAAGTGGCCGTAACGTCTTAACGTGGTCGATTGGTTTATAAAACTCGCACACTTAGCACCCTAACTAAAGTGAGGAGGCGATCACTATAATCAATCAAGTTTTTGTTTATACTATGGTTTTTTTAAAAGCCCTTGGTACTGATTGTGCTCAGTTTGGTCGATGGTAGGGCTTGCTTTAAGTCGCCATAACGACAATGTTAGTAGCATTGTTGTAGGTACCTACTTAAAGTCAGGGATAGCCAGTTCCTCATTAGGTGAGGATTCCAAGTGCGTCCAAAATCCATCTCTAATTTGGCGTGATGGAGTGACTTGAATAGAGTGCCCGTGAATGGGGGCCTTTACCTAATATCATCAAATGAGACCCAAACACATCCCTGTTAAGTAAAAACAAGACTCAAAAACCTAACTACGATAGCCTGTATCCTGTAAGTACCTGTCTCGATATAACCTCGATCGAGTTGCAATTTCCAACCAGTTAAAAAAAGCAACAGGAATGGTGCCGGCCCACACACATGGTCGACTCAGATAGGTCAGTCCATTGTATGGATCTGGAGCACGGGATAGCCCGAGCGCCCGGGTCGAACACCTCTCATCCGGCCGCGTATTGTTTTGCAACTCAAATCCGCACAACGCTTAACAAAATACGCTATAATTGCATAGTGGGTTGTCTAGAAAAGCACTGCGTTATTTTGCTTGTTTTTTGTATGAGGATTGCTTTTTTCGAGAGAGAGAGTCTGCTGGCTTTTGTTTTGCCTGAGGCGGCCTTTTTAGCGTTACTTCTCCGACTGTTTTTGGGGGCGGCGAGAAACTTAAAGGGTTCCTCAAGCTGTGTAATCGTCATAGGGATCTAGTGGAAATGGCTTCACGCAAGCATGTCCTCGTCCACGCTATAAGTATGGTGAGACGCAGGTGACGCAGCACAGCACAGTGCTGATTTTGCGGGGCAGGGCAGTTAGGTGGGGCAGCCATAGGCAGCGAACGCATGCTGCGACGCAGGTAAATGACACAGCATGGACACATGAGTTGTCAATGTCAATGTCAGAGCCTGTTAATGTGAGTTGTTGCTACTTTACAGTTTTCTAAGCATAGAAAGACTAAAGTGATTATCTGAAAAAACGTTCTACTAATGGATAATTTGTACTTACTATCGAAAGTGTTCTGTTAATTGTTGTCATTATTACGAAATCATAATAAAATGGATAAAAAACATGTGTCGACCGACACGCACGCGTCGCCTAGAAATCTGTGCCGACTGCTGACAGTCTACAATGAAGCGCAGGGCAGGGCAGACACATCACATCACAGCATTACGCTAGCCTCTTCGAGGCGTTCGGATTCGGATCCGTCATGAAACAGCTGATTGTAAACGCCATACTTAATTGATTACTAAAGTTTACGCGATCCCAGCATATTGAAATAAAACAGTTTACGTATATATTCTAATACTTTAGTATATTAAAATTCATTAATATAATAATAATAATGGATTTTTTAATTGAACGCGAGTAAATTCATAAAAAGTGTTTTATATTCCAGCATACCTACCTATATAATAACTTTTTTTATATATTCGTAATAAGAATAAGCAATACCTATTAGAATAAATATGATTAACGGAGTTATTACCATGTTTTTTGTTGTGTTAATCCCGTATAATCCCGGTAATAATATTTATTCTATAAACCACCATTATATATATATATTCTATAAATGACCATGATAGTTTAAAAAGTAATATGCAATATAACTGCTACTTAGTACGGGATACGGGTTACGCCGTTTTTTGGACTAGGACTTTAAACAGCTCCAAGTTACCTATTATGCCGGCTACAGGCTCGGGCGAGAGATCGCTGTTCAAAAAATAATGTGTTAGTGTAAAACTGGAGTGTATAAGCTGTCTCGAATGAGCTATATTGATGTCTCGTCCTGTCTCGCCCGGGAGTACAGCCAAGAACAAACGTCTTAATTGAATAACTTATAGTATCTTTTTCGAAGAGATACATTTCTATTTTTTTAATTAATATTCTACTCAACAATAAAACATTATCATATAGGTATAGCTTTTTTTTAATTACTTTTGCAAACAATATTCTGCCACCGGGTTCCCTTTATATACAGAACCACAGAAACTAATTAGATAAGCTTACAATCGACTCAATTTCTCGCAAGTTTTGTGGTAGCTGAAAACGGACGGCAACAAACTTAATATCAGTCGTATCCCCGCGTGGTAAGTGCTACTTTACAGTGGTAACGCGCAACAGGACTACAGGATGTGGGTCGCATGACGGAGATGCCTTTGTTCCGTCTGTTGCCTTAAATTATCTAGGCTTCTGTACTACTTCATAACTCTGTATCGAAACGAGCCATGAGTCGGAATAGAAATAAAAAAACATTTTCCATTGTTGCACGTCGTGTAGGTAAATATAAGATGGTGAAGTTATTGTTTTATTTGTGTCTGCCTGGACTGCATGCGGCATTGTTCATTGATCTGTCTCGGACGTCTACCAAATTTCAGGGATTTAAACAAATTCAATACTTTTGTTCGATCGAGCATAACTGTACCTACGAAATTTCAAAATGTTTCGAATAGTCGGGCCAAGCTTTAAATGTCAATACCTACGTATAATCTGTCCGGTGTCGGCTATTTTAATATTTTAAATACATTACAGTAACAAAATTAGAAAGGAATTCATTCAATGAAGGCTAAACCGGAATTAATTTAGAATCAACAGTAATATTAACAAGAGCTTTTGTTCTTTTAACTGAACTTTCAGATGTCCCTTCGGCCATATCATCAACTGACATCCGTTTATCTTGATTTTTCCCAACAATTACAAAACATATGAAAGTGATATTTGATGACATGATTTTTCATTTAATTGACTTAATTTTGCTAGTTGCAGAAACACGATTTGTTAACTTTTATAACAGAGAAAAAAATATCAAAGTAACCTATTTTTTAAAACATAGATTTGCGTTTTACAGGCAAACCAGACCGCAGGCAAACCAGACCGATTTAAGCATCTATATTTTCTTAGTAGATTAGTCTTAACACACACTTTAATATGCTAGTTCATTTTTTTAAAGGAGTTTCTTGCGCCCATTCTTCTCCACAGCTAAAAAATAGTCAGTAGTAGGTAAAAAAAATATGGACGATTCAAAAGCACTTTTTTAAAGTTTATTTGAATAAAGAATATTTGACTTTGACTTTGACTTAAACTTATTTGTAGATTTAATTGAAAAGAAAAAAAACAGTTTTTCTTATGATACGGGGCGCAAACGCTCCGTATTAATTGTTTAGCGATGCGTCGCCTTAAGTAATGATAAGGCCGAAGTTGGAAGCGCCCTTCATCTCAGAGCTAGCCACACTAATGACACCTAGGACGGAAGACACGCCGTTAATAGCAGCCACTTCATTATCAGGAGCTGCTGTCAATGTTACCGATTAATCTAAATCAACCCCATTTCACGGTAACCACTTTTAAATTTACTTATGTATTACATATATTTTACAGTACATAATCGTTCTACTTAGCCAATCAGTGCCACATATTTATAAATGCAGACTAATGTCTCCAACCCTCTTTCTACATATACAAAAAGTGCCTTTACACAATACTCGTAAGGCTTTCCCCTCCTAAAGAGTGATGACTTACAGAAGACTGAGCTACGAATAAATCTCGACAGGATCTTATAAACGATTTATCACTACGGAGGCCGGTTCATTTGGGCTGGCTATTTTGTTGGCAATAAAGTGTTTTATTGCCGCCACAGGTGTGACGTGGGAGCCGCAGTTCTGGTCGATCGTAAACGGCGTTTACGCGGCGGGTCCCCGCGGCTCGGCTGCCCCGCCGCTCGTTGCATGTCTTGTAATGTTGTTTTCACGAGATATCAGTAATAAATAATAAATGGTGACAAATAACAGCACATGTTATGTCATGTGTCAGTGGTTGCCATGTATCTCTGATCTACACAGTAAGGAGACACCAGGGTACCAAGTGCGAGTTTCATTCGCCATTCGATAGCGTTAACGAAAACGACAATTTGTATGGCAAAATTTTAACTCTTCTCGTATGTCGCCAGGAGGCCCTGCTTCAATGCTACCTACTATTTTTTGTTATCTTTTTTTTGAGGAGAGATTGCTGATTGCCTCATACGGCATTTTCAGCTTCACCGGGCTTGTTTGGGAGCGGCGAGAAACTTAAAGGGTTCCTCAAACCGTATTAAACGAACCACCTTCGGAGGTTTTCTTGACGGAACGGCATCACGCACTAGTGCGTGTCCCCGTGCCCTACTAGATTCTCCGAAGGGTTCGAAACAGGGTCGGTTTTTTGGACCTATTTCTTTCTAATACCAAAAACTAATACCAATGGTATTTGTTTATTGACTTAATAAATGTTCTGTTCATTAGAAGTACCAAATCTATTCCTAACGAATACCAAAGTATAACTTCTGGTACAGTCACAGAAACAATTTATAGATCTATTATATTGTTTGTGATATTTTTCAATCGTTGCACACCGATTTGATTTATAATGATAAGGCTGCTTATTTATTACTGACTGTATCTCATACGATTTTATTTATTTTGGGATTCGTTTATGAGTGGTATTCGTTAGGAATTTAAAAAAAATAACGATAATAAACAAATACCATTGGTATTAGTTTGTGGTATTAGAAAGGAATAGGTCGTTTTTTGTCATCGTTACGTAATCGAATGCAATACGGATAGTAAATAAAGCTCACACTAGGCACCCAAAAAGTAAGCTCAATACGTACTGCGATCGGACTTTTCAGAGATGTTCCGAAGTCCGTGTCCGTGAGAGGGTCAAATGTGCGTAGCTCGAGCGCGTCTGTATGAAGTTTACATTCTGTAGTTTCCATATTCTCTATCTGAGCTCTGAATAACCAGCAAAGCGGCGGAAAAAAGCACAAAGACACTGTTGTGAAACCTTAACAGAACGTATTCGGTTTTAACAAGCTTTTATTTTTATTTTCGTACATTTAACGTTGATAGTTGCATTGAGCTGGCGTGTTCTGGAAAACATTAAACAGTAGTCTACTTTAGTACCATGTTATTAAGTTAACAAACGTCTGGTAAGTAGATTATTGAGTGTTAAGCTTATGAGTACTATCATCAACAGCTTATAAATATAGAGCTGCTAGATGCAAACATAGCATGGAGTGGTTGCGCCATAACCGTCAATGCTGGGCTTTGCGGGTTGGTGGTGGGTTTTATTTAATGGCTGCGATCTTACGACAACAGCTGGGACCAACTGTTTAACAAGCTTTCCGGATTCAGAATTTAAAAGTACTAAGTAGTATAAACGACTTCTTTTTGAACTTACCTGGTGACTCCGATACGCACATAGAAACACTTGAGTACTTTAGCAGGAACAAAAATTTTGCGAAAATAGTTTTGAAATAGACTTATGTACGGAAGAGCAGGTCAGAAAAATCATTTTATCTATAAAAACTAATGCCCATGGACATGACGCCATTTCGATACACGTGCTGCGAATGACACTGCCTGTGACTTTACTTCTTTTAACAGAGATAATCAACAGGTCCATAAGAACAGGTATTTTTCCAGACACTTGGAAATTGGCCAAAATGAGACCTATACCTAAGGGTTCGTCAGTGGAATCACATAGGGACCTTAGGCCAATAAGCATTCTACCTTTACTCTCCAAGATAATGGAAAGAGTTATTTGTTCACAGTTGAATGTGTATTTAGAGTCGGCCAGTATTCTGCCCAAAATACAGTCCGGGTTTCGTAAGGGGTTTGGAACGGCGACTGCACTGTCAAAGGTTACTGATGATATTATCACTGCCTCGGACGCTGGTATGAGAAGTTTTTTGGTGCTGTTGAACTTCTCCAGAGCTTTTGACTGTCTTAACGTGGAGTTACTATTGGCTATACTTTCTTACTACGGAGCATCGGAATTAGCTTTGAAATGGTTCAAATCGTTTCTCACAAATAGACAGCAATTTATAGAAGTAGAGAGAGAGAGTGGTTAAATTATGAGATCCGCGACAAGATCCATTGAAAGAGGCACGCCGCGCAAGGCTCAATACTGAGTCCAACCTTGTTTATAATTTACACTGCGGACTTAAGAAACAGGGTGTCAGACTCACAACTACATCTATATGCAGATGATACTTAAGTCTATCAGTCATTCAAACCTGGGGACACTGGAAATGCATTAGCGAATCTCAATGCTGACTTGGAGCAGATATACGATTGGGCAAGATGTAATAACCTTGTACTGAATGCTTCAAAGTCTAAGTTTATGGTTCTGGGCTCAAAAGGCCAACGTAGAAAAATTCTTGAACATAGTCCATGCATCAAAGTGAATAACAAAGATCTTAAATCTGTGGAGTTGGTGAGAAATTTGGGGTTGTTAATGGATCCTGAGCTTCGTTACATCGAACACGTTAAACTAAAGGCTCGGAACGCATTCTATAGGCTGAAGGTTCTGTATGGTATTAGAGAGCTTTTATCGGAGATGGTTAGAATTACTCTTGTGGAATCATTAGTGCTGTCACAGTTTAATTACTGCGACACGGTATATGGTCCTCGCATACATATGAAAACTCATAAGCTTTAGGATTCCGAAGCGCGCACATGTGACGCCGTATCTGAACGAGAAGGGGATGCTGAAGATGGCAGCCCGACGTGATTTACACCTGACTACGCTGACGTATAAAATTGTAACCAAGCAAACGCCTGAGTATCTGTACGAAAAGCTCAGATGGGCTAAGGACGCACATTCACGGAACACTCGCAGTAAAAATAGGTTGGTTTGGTATGAACCAAAGCACAGGACGCAGGGCTTCGGGGATCCTTCACCTATGCGGCGTCAAAAGTATGGAACAATATTCCTCCACCTTTGCGTCAAAACATATCTCAACATACTTTGAAGGTACATTTAAAAAAAGTATTTCTCAATCAACAAAATTATAGGGAAGATAGGTTTCGGAGTGGAACAGTGACCGGCATGAAGATATGGCATTTAGCATTTATTCGAGCTAGTCAAGTAAATTTGCTCATGTTGATGCATTATGTATTATTTATTTTCTTTCTGTGAATTGCTAGAGCAGGATTTTCTTCTTTTTAATTGCATGTACCCTTTAAGAAAAACTTTGAAAGCAAACGGTACTGGCCGAAAACTAGTGCTACATAGGCATATGCCTATGTCGCATTAAGCTGAGCCGGTAGCCTTTGGCATACATATTGTTACGAAGTCTAATATTTGTAGCTACATGTGCAATAAATAAGTAAAAACGTAAATAAATAGTGAAATATTATATTGTATCAAATGTAAAAGATGTAGGTAACAGTGTGCCAATAAATTATTATTTCATTTCATTTCATAAGAATAAACAATGCACCTTTTAAACTAATCAGCAAGTTTGGTTAAATGACGTTCATTATAAAAATGTTCTTTAAAAGTCTTTGTATATCTAAGTATTTTCCGTCGGAAATGTATAATTTGTTTTTTTACTCTCCCAGCACACTTATTCTCTTCTTCCTATAACATAGGGTCGTTTAAGAGGAAACACTAAGGTCGACTGAATTGAAAAATATGTATGAAAAGTAGACAAAATCAATGTTTCGTAGTCCCCTCCTCCAAAACTGGACCGATTTAATTACTTTTTTCATAAAAAAATTAAAGTTTTGGCTGTGTCCCTATGTTTTGCTTTTTTATGTAATCTCGTCAAATTTGGGAAACACAGTGGAAAATCTTTCCAATTTTTAAGATTTTTTAAGGTTCATATCTTTTTTAATAATTAATTTATGAAAAAAAGGAAAACATAGGGACACAGCCAAAGTCTTTCTTTAATTTTTAATGAAAAAAGTAATTAAATCGGTCCAGTTTTGGAGGAGGAATCAGGGGACTACAAAACGTTGATTTTGTCTACTTTTCATACATATTTTTCAATTCAGTCGACCTAAGTGTTTCCTCTTAAACGAAATGTAAAAAGTAACTTGCGGATCGGCAAGGTGAGGACGGCTTCCGCTAGGGTGAAAACTGTTGACTGCTGACGCCGGACATCCCAGTCATCCTAGCGGCACGTGAAGGGACGCATCACTAAACAATTAATCTAATACGGAGCGTTTGCGCCCCATACCATAAGAAAAACTGCTTTTTTTCTGTCAAATTAAAACTACAAATAAGGTTAAAAAAATGAACTAGCATATTGAAGTGTGTGTTAAGACTAATCTGCTAAGAAAATTTAGATGCTTAGTCTGGTTTGCCTGTAAAATGCAAATCTATGTTTTAAAAGAGGTTACTTTGATATTTTTTCTCTGTTGTAAAAATTTACAAATCGTGTTTCTGCAACTAGCAAAATGAAGTCAATTAAATGAAAAATCATGTCATCAAATATCACTTTCATTTTGTAATTGTTGGGAAAAATCAAGATCCCCGCCACGTAAATTTCCAATGCGTCGCCTTAACGTAAATTTAAATTAAACAACAAATTCTCTTGTGCGTGTGTATCACCGCTTTAACTGGGTTCGGTATCAACATTCACGTTGTAAAGCAGGTCGTTACATATAAAAGTTAGTTGATGTAGTGGCCCCTCGCCAATGGGTCGTCTCTATATGGGTCATTGAGATACGTGCTCCAGAATATCAATAGTCGGCGGAGTACCACTTTTGCTCAGTGAACCCAACTGTTGGGAATTGGAGCACGGTTTTGTATGTCAAAACTTCAATTAGATATCACGGCCGCGTGAACACTTTTATTACGCGACTATGATGAGGTTTCAATCAAATCTTTTGACCACGGCCGGTGTAACTCGATCGAAACGTCGGGTATACCCACAGAACAGAAACCTCTTTCTTGTGTCCTGTGGGTATACCTTTTACTTATTAGTTTGCGTTAATCCTTTTTAATTCTCGGATAACTATGGAACGCGAATGTATATATGAACGCGATGAAAGTGTCCTTCTATGACAGGCAGGACATTTTCCAATATTAGACGCTGTAATGTAAATATGCTAATGATAAAGGGCATAGGAGTAGTAGGAAAAGGAAAATGGCAATTACATCAACTGAAGTAGTACGAAGGAGAAAGTAGTACCTATAAATTTCTTATTACGATTGCATACCCAAAAGCTTTAGTGGGTTATTCTGAAAAAAAATAACAAAAACGGCTAAACCACACAGCGTTGATTATTTTAACGGAGAAATGCTTGAAAAAATGTAATGGAATCCGGATTTTTTGACGTAGAGCTGTTTGCGTGTTCGGGATTTTGTTCGTAGGCAAATAAAAAAGTTCATAAACAGCTCTCGCGGTGCTTGCATTTTGTTTCTCTACTACATCTATTTACATATAATAACTTGTCCTTACTGACTGATTAGATAAAATTTGGGCTCTAGGTTAATTGAGTGACGTAACCAGCCATAAGGAAGGATTTTACGGAAATCATACCCTAAGGGGGTCAAAAAGGGGTTGAAAGTTTGTATGAAAGTCCGTCAGTTTTGTAGTAATATTGTCCGTAATATACATGAAAATTGGTATTTGGCTTTTTGAATAGAAATAAACGTTTAAGACGATTTCATAGGGACCCAACCAAAAACGCGTCTTAAGCGACAAAGCGTATTATGCGGGATAGGGATCCAGCCATTTGAAGCGATAAAATCAAATAAATAAATGTTCATAATTATAATTCCCTAGAAAAACAAATACAACAACAAATGTTAGTACATAGCTACGTATTAGATAAATACCTAGCTAATAGACCCATAGTTTGAGCTGCTATAAAATTGTTCGGTGAATATTATAACGTAATAGGAAGACTCAGGTTTCTCTTAGGAACCCACCCAATTAAAAAGATTCACAGCTAGCCAGTCGCACTTAAACTTTCAGTTCAGGCTATAATAATTAAGCTCTTAGGAATTTCACTACGCTATCAACTCATAAGTCTACAGGGCGGAAGAAACAACAAGAAACTCAGCAAGGTCATTTCTTTTGTCCCTTTCTTTTACAGCGTCGAGTCTTGAAAAATGCCTTCCCTCTCATAAAAGATCGCTTTCTTACCAAACCAATCCAAACAAGCCGAAACAACAAGGTGGTTTAAAGATGAAATGTTACTAGAAAAAATCAACCAGCCTCAGGAAACTCGAGTGGGAATCGAACCCACGGCCTTTGGATAACCGGTCCAATGCTCTGACCGCTGAGCTACCGAGGCCCCAAATGACTTGTTGAATTTTTCTAGTAGTTTGTGATTTACGCTGCAAGTCAGCGGTATTACGTCACGGTGAAATTACTACCGTACCCTCGCAGCATCCTGAGGCTGGGTTGATTTTTTCTAGTAAAGTTGTATCTTGTAACTACAAAGTTGAACTTTGTATAAACAATATATTCACAATATATGGCATTGTAAGTGCAAAATTCAAAAATAATAAAAAGTTGGTTTAAGTTAGTGTATAATGTAGGTATTCATTATACACCGCCACTGGCCATCGAACCCGGGGGAGCTTTCAATTCTGACAGGTGGTCTTACCTTACCACAGAACTGTTAACTTTATGAGTGAGAGAAGATTTTCATTAGTGCGACCGTCTAATGAAACCAATAAATAGAACATCTAATTTAAACTTTCCTTTGTTTCAGAGTTTTGGAATGATTCAAGCAGTTAAACAGCACCGACCCCCCGATCGAATGTCCAGGTGCGCTTAAAAATTTTTTTTTTAATTGACAAAGTTTATTATTATTTTTAAGTGTATGTACCTACTTCCATTTTAATTTATATGTACAGTGCATCTATTTTCGTAATGTCTCTCGGAAAACTTCGTGTTTCGGCTGTTATCGGATTTCTATCAGTTATGTTACATATTATATAGATGTTACTACTCCTTTTCATCATCATCATCATCATCATCAGCTTATACTAGTCTACGGCTGAACATATACCTCTCCAAGTGCACGCCACTGAGCTCGATCCGCCTCCTTTTTCTTATTATTAATTTATTTTAGAATAAACGGAATTACTATTGTGTGCAATTGATTTACTATTTATAGTTTAATAGCACTATATAGTTCCCACGAAAATTCAAAACAAAAGAACAATAAAGTATGTTGTTCAGAATTCAAATTATTGTACGTGAGAGTTCCAAACCGCTTGTTCTACTTCTATATGTAGGTATACGCATAGTTTATTACCCGACTGCGTCAGAAGGAGGGTTATGGTTTTCGAGTGTATGTATGTATGTATGTATGTATGTATGTATGTATGTATGTATGTATGTATGTATGTATGTATGTATGTATGTATGTATGTATGTATGTTTGTATGTATGTATGTATGTATGTATGTATGTATGTATATGTATATATGTATATATGTATGTATGCATGTATGTATGTATGTCTATTTCTTTGGCACGCCCTACAGCCCAAACGGCATGGTGGATTTTAACATATGAGGTGTCGTTAGATTTGTTTTGACTGTGGGAGTGACATAGGCTATAAAAAATCCAGAACATAGTTAATAAAAAAAAGTAAAAAGTTGAAATAAAACAAATTATTAAAATAAAACAAAAAACCCGACTGTTAAAACAACTATATAAAAAACAATTATATACTCGTAAAAACCGGAATAACATAAAAAATAACAGCAAAGAAAAAAACTGAAAAGAAAAAAAACAAGTTCTACGATCCCAGAATTCAATTTGAGCAATGTTGAATGCAACGTGAAATGTTTCCTTGTCAAATACCTATACTTAAATAAAATCAATAATAAATGAGTATTTATAGATACATTGAATACTGATAGTTGTCGCAGACGAGGACAATCATCAACCAAGCGGCCGTGGCTAGCTCAATTAAATCCGCACTCTCTTTGGTTGGTTGGTGATTGTCCCCGCTTGCGACAACTATTAATATTCAATGTATTTATAAATACTTATTTATTATAGATTTTATTATTTAAGTATAGGTATTGGACAAGGAAATATTTCACGTTGCATTCAACATTGCTCAAATTGAATTCTGGGATCGTAGAGCTTGTTTTTTTTCTTTTTTCTTTGCAGTTGTTTTTTATGTTAGTCCGGTTTTTACGAGTATATAATTGTTTTTTATATAGTTGTTTTAGCAGTCGGGTTTTTTGTTTTACTTTTTTGTAGCGTATATACGATAATAAATTAAGATAGCAATCGTAACCTCTTCGGGTTCACTAAATCCTAGTCGCAAATGTATAATTAATGTTGAGTTTTTGATAGGACAATGTAGAAAAATCCTTTTAACGTAACTACATACAAATATAATAGAAAGAAAAAAAATATTTTTGTTCTTGTTGGAACACCATAACAAAACAAACAAACTTGCTACCAATAGCTAGAAGTAAACATCCGGTGTCACTAGATAAGGAGGCCTATATTTATAAGTACCTAATGTATTATTGTCTTTCATAAGACGACTACACGACCTCCTTGGTCGAGTGGTTTGTACACCGGTTTTCATGGCGTCGCCATCTCTGAGGTCCCGGGTTCGATCCCCGGTCGGGTCAATTTAGAAATTATGGTTTTTCTAAATTGTCTCAGGTCTGGGTGTTTTCTATGTATAATAAGTATGTATTTAAGTATTTTAAGTTTGTTTATTCGTTGTCTAGTAACCATTTAATGAGTTTCATAACGAAGCTTCTCTTGGGCTGGATAGTTGGTGTGAATGTAGGAAAGTTTATTTATAATGTTTTATTATTAAACATTATTTTTTTATAAAACTTAGAGAACACAAAATTTTAACCAATGCTTTCGCATGATAAAGCTGATGCAAGCAAACCTAGCCCTACCGGTGTCAGGTAAAAAGATTGAAGAAAGATCTTAGCTATAAAAGGCTTCCCTAGAAAGGTAATATCAAGCGGGCCGCACACCAGTAGCTATAGAGAGACATTTGCATAAGATTTCTGCAATTTTATATCACATATAGAATGGAATCAGCTTTTTACGGCTCACTCTGTTCTGTTTACTACGCACATTCGGGCACATGTTGACTACACTCGGCGTCAAAAAAATCGCACCTCTTAGAAAATCACTTTCAAATGTCATTTACTCTTGATATGCACATGCAGTCGCATTAATTATGATTTTATTTACAAGGTTACTTAATTAACTTAATAAAAAACATTACTTTTCATTATCAAATAAAACCTAATGCAACAAATAAAGTGTCACAAAAATTCGATGCAAATTTTGCTACCCGTGAGAGTTGCTAGTTGCGCTTCCTTTGTGGGTATAAAACGGTCAACACGTGTTCAATGTGGGTCATTCGCTATTCAACCGTTGAAGAGGACTCACGCACAGATTTTGATGGATACCACAGCTGATAAAGCCGCTCAAGTGGTTGCACTACTGCAATCAGGGGTGCGGCAGTGTGATGTCGCCCGGCAACTGAACCTGAGCCGTTATTCCGTTCGAAGAGTGTACCAGCGCTTCATAGAGACCGGTGGCTATATCCGCAGACACGGTTCGGGTAGACGTCGCTGCACTTCGGAAAGAGACGACCGGTTCGTTGTGTCGAACTCTTTGAGAAATCGTTTCTCCAACGCTGTTGAGTTGCAACAGCAGCTCCAGGCAGTTCGCAGACGCACCGTAAGCGTATCTACGGTTAGAAGAAGATTGAAGGAGAAGAAGATAGCGGCCTACAGAGCTGCTACGGGTCCAAAATTGACTGCAGCGCATCGGCGAGCCCGCTTGCAGTTTGCTCGTGACCACGTCGATTGGACCCTTGAGCAGTGGAGAGCTGTTCTCTTCTCAGACGAGACGCGAGTGTGTCTTTTCTGCAACGACCGACGGAGAAGAGTATACCGGAGGCAGGGTGAACGTTTCGCCCAAGCCTGCATCCAGGAGACGGTGGAATATGGTGGCGGATCCTGCATGTTCTGGGGCGGTATGTCTGCTGCCGGCAAAACCGACCTTGTCTGCGTCTCCCGGACTGGAGGTGCTCGCGGACAAGGGTCGCTGACTGCTCGCCGCTATGTCACTGAGGTCCTGGAAGTGCATGTGGTCCCCTTTGCCGAATCTTTTGGCGAGGGGTTCACATTAATGCACGACAACGCTCGCGCTCACACTGCAGGCATCGTGAGCGACTTCTTGCAGAGGTCCCAAATCTCTGTGATGCAGTGGCCAGCGCGAAGTCCGGATCTGAATCCAATAGAGCACCTCTGGGACCATCTTAAACGTAAGGTTCGATCTCGGGATCCAGCTCCTTCGACTCTACAGGAGCTCCAAGACGCGGTGATTGAAGAATGGGGGCTTATCCCTCAAGAAGAGCTCCTGAAGTTGGTGAGGTCCATGAGGGACCGTATGGAAGCCGTGATCAGGGCAAGGGGGGGTAACACTAGATTTTAAGTTAATTTTAAGACACTTTTTGTACATTTTTCTTTGTAAATTATCTGTTGTTAATTA
The DNA here is from genome assembly GCA_947562085.1 of Eudonia lacustrata. NCBI lineage: Eukaryota > Metazoa > Arthropoda > Insecta > Lepidoptera > Crambidae > Eudonia > Eudonia lacustrata. The sequence goes on along the minus strand of OX387312.1, from coordinate 17,987,856 downwards.
GGACTTAATTAAGGATTTTTATTATTTTATTAATTTTAATGTTGTTTGTATAATTATAATTAAACAGAAAGTTAAATTTAATTGTTTTTTGATACTCCTTTTTGTTACCTTTCTAATGATACCCAACACTATCCTCTACATAAGGTTAAAGAATTTTTAAAGATGATTTTTAAAAGGTGCGATTTTTTTGACGCCGAGTGTATTACTTACTTATTCATTTTATATGTTATTGTAGATCACACTGTGCCGGGTTTTAACGACTGCCGCCTAACAACAACACTTGGAACCAACGGCATTATATGCCTTTTTAAATGGTTTTATTTACACATAAATCGTAAAATAAAGACAAATGATGTTTAGACTAGACATGACACGTATCATGAATTTGTAGGCTGAATATCTAATTTGGATCGAATAAATATTTCCAGCAACTTTGTTGGCATTATATTATAACTGTTTAAACTATCATAGTCACTTACATTAGAATAAATATTATTATTAACATGTTTTTTGTTGTGTTTGAGTATCCGATATTTCGGCACAGTAGTGGTTGCAAATATTTGGATGGATCATTTCGAAGAATGGGCCATCGCCGTTGCACCCGGTATCCAATAAGTTGTGGAAAAGGTATGTCGATGACATTTTTGTATAGGTACTAATTGGTGGTGGGCACGATGTTGAGGTGTATTTGGCGATTCTAAATGGTATCCATCCTAAAATAAAATTCACCTGCGAAATGGAAGAAGACTAGGAGTTTGGCGTTCTTTGACATCAAGATGCGAGTACGAGATGACGGTTCACTTGGCCACTCTGTATATAGGGAAGCTACACACACAGATCGCTATCTCAACGCAACCTCTCATCACCACCCAAAACATCTGAACACCGTAGTGTCATCGCTGACCAACCGGGCTTACGACTTGTGCGATGATGAAAAACTGCACGAGGAGTTATCTCATGACCGGCAAGTTCTGCAGGAGAACGGATACAAGGAGAAGGTGTTAACATCCAGACCCAAAACCAAACACGATAGATTCAGGAAAGAAAGGCAGCCGCTTTTTATGCCGTATATAAAAGGAGTGACAGACAAGGTCTCAAATATATTCAATGAGTACTCAATTAACACCATCTTCACTCCTTTTAGAAAAGTAGCTCAATGTCTACGGTCACCAAAAGACAGCTTTCCCCTAGAAAAGAACGGTGTGTATAAGATCGATTGCAGCTGCGGTAGCTCCTACATTGGCCAAACAAAACGTACATAAGCCAGCCGAATTAAGGAACATATCAATGCTGTAAAGAATAACGATACGCAAAAATCGACCATTGCTGAACATTTGATCCAATCGGGTCCTAATCACTGGATTGAGTTTTATAACTCCCAGATAAGTAATGTCGACAGAACGCCACTACGTACCTAGATTAGTTAGAGAAGCGATTGAAATTACAAAATACAAAAATTTCAATCGCGAAGATGGGTTTTTAAACTGTCGCATATCTGGAATCCAGTGATTAGCTTATGTAAAGACCGCAAAAAGAGCAAAAGTACCGTTTCGCGATCTGATACGGTCAGTGTAGTGTGTCGAGAACAAGTTTGAATGAATAGTGACTTAGGAGACAGTGTGGTACGAGTATCTCAAAAAACGACTAAGGAAGAGGGTAGATCGTTTTGCCTGCTCATAATCACCCACCCGCAATAACTTCAGTACATCCGTGATCTTGGCGCATGCAACTGTGCCGAAATATCGGATACTCAAACACAATAAAAAACATGGTAATAATCCCGTTAATAATATTTATTTATATATTATGCTTGCTTATATTATATTTATTAAAAAGTGGTCTCTGCCTACCCCTACGGGAAAGAGGCGTGATTATATGTGTATGTATGTATTGTGCTTGTTCCAATCCATTTCTACTGAATATCCTTTCTCCAATGACTGTCTAAAAAGCAAAAAACGAATATTAGTGAAAATGCTACCTACACCTACTTTGATTTGCAACAATAAAAATTATCGTTGATCTTAAAAAAAATTGCTGAATTAATTATTTAGGTATGTAATTAATCTATGTAAGTATAACAAGCGTTATAGTATTTCGAAGTTTCAAATTTTATGCTTCAGTATTCCAACAATTAGGCTATTACTATTTAGATATTACAAACGCTGAAAATAATAGTTATTTAAAATTTTAGACTGCAGTATTTTGAACTCTGTAATTAAAATTCCAGCATAAATGTTTTCGACGGTGAAATGTATGCCCGAGTATGATTTAAAAGTAACGAGTTTTCTGCAAATTTACACAAACAATAATATCTCTTTATTAGCGCTTGGTGAAATCAACGTTGTGCCTAATCATCATGTCGGAAACTACAACTCCACCCAAACCCCTACTACATTTTAAAATAACTCACACATTTTTTTTAGGAAAGTGAAATTGAACGACTTTATGTGGAAAATATAACAAGTACCACAAAACGCCAACAAGTTACTGTAAAATATTAGTTCCATCATGTAACCCTTAGACATCAAAAGCTTAAATTTTGCAGGCAGGTCTCTTCTAAAACTTATATAGGCTTAACGAGATACGGGTATGTACACGGATGAAAACGCAGGTGGGCGCCAGTACTAATATAGTTCATCCGCGTACATACCCGTATTTCGGGATCCTAAAAGATATTAGAAATCCCGTCATCTTATACTTATTTTTAGAACAAACCTAACTGCTTGCAAATTGGCGTTAATGAGTTTGGACCGGAGTCAGTGAGTCAGGACTTTTTTTATAAATTACTATTAATATGGATTAAATATTTCTATTTTCAATTAATGAAAACAACTGGATATCTAACTATAATAAAAATTACTGTTAAATCTTATATAATTAAAGAAAGAAGAGCTCACTTTCATTTCCTTCCGTCCGTTCGAGCGGACACATAGTAGTCGTAATTTTAGTATCGCGTGCGCCACCGAATTATCACTAGGTCTTTACGCGATATTACATACCGAAATGAAAGCCCGCGACTAACGCCGCTTGTAATCCACTTAAAACTCCATATCGCCCTACATGTACTTATATACCCAGTAACTTCCACACGCGAGCGAGCTGTACGAACGAAATTAATTTTCCAGTCGCAAATCTGTTTTATGTTGTTGTTTCGGTTGGGCAACAAATATTTTAAGTACCACGTTAGTCGCAAATACCTACGAGTTGTGAAAAATACACGGCGCCTATTTAATTACTGGCTTAGTAAGTAATACCGTTACCCAAAGCGGCAACAGTAAGGTATATGAGAATTGAAATAAATGGTATAATCAAATTCGTCAATTTGATAACTTCTCTTTTTTGTCTTTTTGTGTGTAATTATATTTACGCACAAAAAGACAGTGACACTTATTACAACAGTCATTCAGCAGATAGCGGCTGACACGTATATATTATATACGTGTCAGTACTTAATACTTACTAATTAATTAATTAATTCCAGAGGATGGGCAGCAGCATCTTTCTCAGGTTACCCTCAACCTACTACGATCGCCAACCTGCCTGCCAAGCGTGGCGATTACGACAAATCCCCCTCATGAAATGATCCTTGGGAGAGGCCTTTGTCCAGCAGTGGACGTCTTTTGGCTGAGATGACTAATTAAGTACTTTCATTATCACTCTGTAGATGGAGGGTGATCAAATGAATAAATATATCATTCTAATCGCTCACAAATTTCCGATTTTCATTTTTTTTATTTCATGTTTTCTTACTCACAAGCAAGTACACTACAGTAAGTTCTTTTTCATTCCTACCAATCCTTTAAAAAAACTATTTTTAAACTGTTTGAAATAAATACTTATTATTTTCAGAGAGTCGAAACAAACATTCGAAAACTCGATCAAAGTCTAATAAAATAGAACAATGCTAAGTAGTGCCTAAATCATTACATTTATATGCCAACATAAGATAGTTAATTAATTATATGAGGAATGAAAATCCTCCGAATTGTTTAATGCCAATGTATTTTCAAAAGATTTCACTGGGATCGCTTATTTAAAGCAATAGAGTTAAGCTACTCTACCAGCTAACACTAACTAATAATGTTATTATGCAACTGGATAAGTCACTTACTTCGCTCAGATCGGATCGAAGCTCCAATAAATCCCGCTCCATTGTCTACCTATCGCAGTGGATGTCGCAATTTAGATGCTGCAGCGCTCTTCGACGTGAAATATTATCCCGTGGCCATCCATCAACCGCTTCGTAAATAGCTCGTTGATTAAATTGTTAAATGCTGCCTTTATCCAGAAAGCGTGAAAATATGTCACGATTATTTATTACCGCACAATGAGTAAGCAACAGTAAACTGTTACAATATTCCAAGGACTAACGACAGTCTTAAACGATTCTTAGGTATGTTACGTGCCCCTCGAAAGTTATGCCGACTTTGTATCTTGTAACTGCGTGATGGTACGGCGTGACGTGACGACAGAATCTATCGCAAGAAATCGTGGAGTCAATCCATAACCTTTAACGTTCGACTATAAAATACGTTGTTATAAATATTTATAAATTGATAATGCTTTTGAGGTATACACTCAGCAGTGGTTCACTATAGGCTGACGAAGAAGAAGAAGAAGAATAAGAATGGTTTAGTTCTTGGGTTATTATTTTATTTAACACTAGCGGCCGCTCGCGGTTTCACCCGCGTGGTTCCCGTTCCCGTGGGAATATCGGGATAAAAACTAGCCTATGTGTTAATCCAGGTTATAAACTATCTGTATGCCGAATTTCATCCATTTCCATTCAGTAGTTTTTACGTGAAAGAGTAACAAACATCTATCCATACTTACAAATTTTCGCGTTTATAATATTAGGATTTAGATGTAGGATTATCATCCGTTATATACCGTTATATACCAACCCGCAGTGGGCCCGCGTGGAGGTTTATGGCCAGTTCTCCCTATCCATCCATAGGGAGGGCTCGTGCTCCAGCAGTGGGGACATGGGGACATAAAATGAGCTGATGATGATGATCTGTTATATTATTCACTATGCCCATATTAATGCCAATATAGCAAAATATGTGTTAAGTACTACATAAAACGTGATAATTAAGTTTCTTATATACTTTTCTGGCCGGTAATTCAAGCTGCGTACTTAACTTTGTACGAACACTGTACCTTACTCAAAGCATAATTACCATCACAGAATATTAATATCATTAGTACCTAACTAGTATGTTGCGGTGTGTAGTGACGAGGTCGACAGATATAATTTAGTGGATCGTGTGTCTAATAAATAAGGGTCCTAACCCGTATTTAGTGGGTGTAAGGACGCGGAATAGGCCTGGACGTCTCGACATTAATGGATGGTTTGTTTTTTGCAGGCCGTCGGCGTGAGATGGCACGCGCGGGTATGCTGCACAGGGGAAAAAATGGAGCTGAGTGAGTTACTCACACTATAATAGTGTAGTCCTGCTATCAATAGTACTAGATTATGGATCCGGAACAAAAATGCATCACGATAATGGCCGCGGTTGCACTTAGCTCTCGTATTATAATACTTTTTTTTTTAGTTGATAGCTTCGTGCGATTAGCACATTTAGCCAGTCTCAAAGTAATTTTTCTTACAAGTAATACATAAATAAACAATATTTCCTTATATGATGATGATGAATGATATTAGAAATGGGAAGTCAGAAATGATATACCCCCAACCCCTTGAGTATCTCAGTAAAGATGTGGGGCTTTACTAAGTCCTCACGCGAGCTTCTTGAGAGAATTTGAAAAGTAACGTTGCACTGTTTTGTTTCATTTGCCAACACTTATGCACACTCACGAAGACTTAACGGTTAATAATCCACCATTATTTCACATTGATATTCGACATAACACAAATTTTAGAAAATAAAACAAAACCGCAGACATGACGCTTCACTTTCCCGCCAAGAAGTCCCATTATAATACTTACGTGAAGAGACAAATTCGTGCCCCTTTTTAAACACATTGCGCGTAAGGAGTAGTGTAAGATTTAGTTTAATTAAAGTTTATATGGAAAAGGAGTCACTAAATATAAAAATGTCTAAAATGTGTTTACATTACATTCTATAGACGTTGGTATATTTTGTGAACTACGGTCGAGTTTCGACCACTAGGCGAACACTAGTACATTTAAATACCTTATTAGTTAATGTCAAAAAGGTATTAGAACAGCTTATTAAACGTAAAATAATAAAAGTCAATCAAGATTCGAATCAATTGTCAAATATCTAAATACTGTTATCAACCTTCCTTATTTGAAATAGGACCACAAAAGCGTATTTGTGGCTTAATGTTCGGACTGTGTTCGGAGCCGGGAATCTAGTACTGTTATTTATCGAAGGTGTAATCGTTTAATTTCAGCGCGTGTAGCGACCACATACTAATATATCATTCTGGCCAATTAGTGCGTATGTTGACACACTTACACTCGTATGGAAAATATGTTTTATACCGCGGACTTTGACAAGCTGCGTGTGGAAGTGAAGTGAGTAACTGTAACGGATTTAAGTATAAGTATCCAAATAGACTTTGTAAAGTTGGACATGTTAATGTTGGATAGTCATGCTAATGTTTTAATAGCAACAGACTTTGTTGCTAATTGTTTCTCTGGTCGTACAAAAATGTGTAATGGTTTCTTAACTTATAGAAAATAACTTGTGTTGAGAGTAACATTATAAGGAAATGTAAAATCTATATAAATAGTGTTGAATAATTTCGGCGGGCTGGTTCACGATAGCTCAATTGTGAGAGCACCTGACCCGGTATGTCAGAAGGGTGCAGGTTCAAATCCTGCTCGTGGATTTTTTTCAACTTTTGTGTTTATTTTTGTAAATCTATTTAAATAAAAATTAATTGTGCTAAGCGCAAAAGTCGAGAACGGCTGAACGGATTTTGATTAAATTTTGCACATAGACAAATCACGACCCGGACTAGGACACAGGATATTATTCATTCCGATATTATGTTCCTGTGGGATGCATAGTCCTCGCGAACGAAGTCGCGTGCGACAACTAGTTACTTATTAAAGATGCGTCTTGTCTTGTTGCTTAAGCATGTTGTTGGTGAAAATGAGAATTAGCATTATCATCACCATCCCAAATATTTACCTAAACTTAAGATAATGTGAGGTAACAGTCTGACACCGACACCCTCACATAAATTGGCCTATAGGGTTAAATCAAAATATTATGTGTAAATACTAATGGGTGTTAATTATAAGTAGTAGTTTCTTATACAATTTGTACTCGATAAAAGTATACAATTTTAAGTTAACCAAAAAAGCTACAATAATAATAATAATAATAAGCAGTACTCCTTGACACGGCACGTATTATCAGGAGGTTCCGCACTCTGCAGCCCTTACCACCGGTAGCTTAGGCCCTAATGCCCCGCTGCTGGCGGTACTCTAGAATTAGGTTTTTATAATGTTTTATTGTTTTTATATTAAATATTGTAAAAATCTAGTTTTAAGAAAGAAAATAAATAAAGGGTTTAATAATAAAATTATAATTATACTACAAGTACGTTATTGTAAATGTTTTTTGCTAATAGCTACCTGGGTTACCTTTTACTTTTAACCCATAAAACGTTGTTTTAACTTTGTAATTGACTTTTAAATATTTTAAAAATACGATCATATAATGTATAGAACAATCCATAATGTCTGAATTAGATTTTTTTAAAAGATTAGAGGTCGTCGCTGAAGCCGGGCATAAATCAGCAACACGCGCTAAGTTGTAGCCACACAGAAGTCGTCAAAATGATGTTTCCATAGAAATAACACACTTATAAGTTAATGTAACATGGCAACGAATAACAGAGACAAGAAATGGCATATTCCACGAAATTGTCGACCTTCATCCGGCTGGCTCTCATGCCATACATGATTTAGCACTTAGCCTAATAGACGATAACACATTCTCAGGTTTGTCTTATGAGGACGTTTCGTCGTTATTCCCCTGTTAGCCCTGTCAAACTAGCTCACATCGACAGGATAGTAAAACTTTACACACTTGTTTATGTTATCACAATATAATCCTTGGATGACACGAGCCGTCGACGCCGTTTATTATCTCGTCTACGTAAATAGAACGATTATTTTTAGTGTCGGAGCAGAGGTGCTTTCATCATTGCTACTGCCTTAACGTGTTTAAAGCGGCGACTTACAACTATTAACCATCGTTCTTACAAACAGGACACCGTGTTCCTTTGCGTTAAGTATCATTTTTAAACAGCAATAAATAATTAAGACATTCTGCGACTGTTTGCCAGACCGAGCGCAGGTGCAGTCCTGACGGAGCAATTACTTATTTTAATATTTTTACATCCGTCCCTGACGTATCTCCGTCTCTTTTCCCAACGTCTTGTGATAAAATGGCTGTTATTATTTAGCAATCACAATAATGTCACGAAAATCATTCTTCAGACAAAGCGATGAAACGTGAAACTGGTTTTCTTAGAAAATTAAAGATATCGTAACTCAAACAATTGAGTAACGATTACGGTAAATGTTTGATCAGCGTAAAAGTTGTTTCAGACTTTTTTTTAATGTCGTCATAGTTATTTTACCATTATATTGTTGATATTACGATTAGATTAAAGGATAAGTTTAGGGTCTGTGTCTACGCAGTGTAGCAGTGCGTTAGTAGAGCTAATCTTATTCAGTTCAGCTAACTTCTACTGTTACCCAAACCGCCACAAACGCGTTTCTGGTTAAAAAAATCTAATATTTTTTGTACTTGTATGATTTGTCACTTCCTTTCCTTTATATTTTTTAAACATTAAAAGTAGAATATTCAATGAATGCATCTTCTATATATCTTAATTTTGAGCAAAAATCCTACCGTTGCTTGCACAGTTTCACCGTATATAAATCAAACTAATATGTTTTCTATCCAAAAACGAATATGTTCGTTTTAACATACGAAGGTGTATATTACAAAAGGTTACACTAGCGGAAGACAAAGTTGGTTAGTTGCAACGTGTGGAGCGGAGCAGTGCGACGCCATCTATCTTGTTCGGGCGAGTTCGAGACGCCGCCGCCGCCGCCGCCGCCGGCGCCAGCCTTTGCTGCGGCTACCATTCATTAGGGATTTTAGTATTGCCAATTTGGGACACTTAGACAGGCGTCTTTTGTTATGCGCCAACTAAAATGTTGAATAAATATGAAAGTAGAATTTCGAAACATTATCTCATCATCTCCATATTGTACTGCAAGCAAACTCCTGCTACAGTGTTGAAATAATTGGAAAGACTACGCTGCCGAAATTCTATAAGCAAGTCTGTGTCCATTACTGCTTTATTGCGCTCCAGTGACTGTCCGAATATTAGAATTTGCCGAGTTGGACCGTTCCCGGTTAAGTTACTTACATCCAGTTTGAGTGCAACTTTACCATTGTTGGAAGCCCGTGCCAATGGTGTCCGGGCCCCCTCGGCCCCTTGACCCCCACCACGCCGCATTTCTCACCTCGCCTCGCACTCAACCGCCTCGACTAACTTTAAATTGTTAGCTGCAACTTCTCTTTCCACTCGAGTTAACTTTATTTGTTCATTGCATACCGTTTCCAACTTCTGATGACAGTTTTCTGGAATACAATTTAAATATTTCATTAAGATTCCGATCGCGCCTGGACGTTGCCCCGCTCCTGAGCAAAATAAACATTCGTAGTTATTCGTCCAATATAAACTAACAGAGTATCGGCTCGAATCGTTGTGTCATACATAATCAAAAGTAAATTATCAAGGGACTGTTGTCATTTTAATATAAAACGAAGGTAGTGGAGGCAGCGTTATACGGCAGCGTGTTACTAAGGCGGGCGACGCGCGTGAACAGTCTTCGGGGAATACGATATTTGATTTCATCTCCGCCGGTGATCCGTCACGCGCAAACCCTCCTTCTTCACGTGCCTCGCGATAATACGTCACTGGAACACGAATACTTCCAAAGAAAATATATATTCACAAGTTTTGGTAGGACCTTTTAGTACGATATTCAGCAAGCCATCAATCCGCTGCAGTATATTGTCGGCCAGTATTATTTACGGTCGAGGGCGTCCGTCGTAAATCAGTATCTTGCTTTTATACGGTAAGGAAATAGCTCATAACTTTGATTAGCCTCTTCGGCCCACAAGGTCGTACCTTCGCTAACTGTTCGATTGTAGGTCATGTAGAGCGCTCGTACAATGCATTCGTACAACGCATATGACTATTATTGTATTGTGTGTCTTATTACTTGCACAAGAGAACGATATAAATCTCTTCCAATACAATACAATATCTGATCGTGCGTTGCAGTTTCTAACGTCTAATAATAGATCCATATCCATGAGTACCAATTACTGTTTCTAATATTTAATTTATGACTATTTTGTAGTTTGCCAATGATTTAAGGGCTACCGGAGGAGTAAAGTAAGAACCCGAAAATATTTTTAACATTTTTTAAAGCAGAAGCGGAATATCTTTTATCATCAATAAGATACTCGATAGATAAGACTTCGGTATTCCGTTAGACGAATCGAAACATAATATTTATTTTTCTCCATAAACCGAGGCATATCAAACAGGAATATCTTACTGCGGAACATTTAAATGGCAGTTATACGCAGCCGCTGGATCGGATCATCATCGTAACGGAATGCCAATTTCCTTCGATGAATCCTGTTAGCTTATGACAATAAGGCTTTAGAATTGGGTCCGATTAGAAACGCACAAAAGGCGTATAGACATCTGAATAAATAAGTTGTTATATCGTATTCAGACTACATTCAACCATCATGTACACAAATAACCTGTTCCATTTCGCTAATTTTGCGTACACCACGCACCGGAAAGCCGGGGTATAATGAAATAACCCGTTCACCTAATTACGATAATTAGATTATCCGTACTAAAATTAGGTTGACCCATAATAGGAGCATATCATTGACTACGAACAAAACCGAAAAAAGTCTAATATTTGTTTGTTTTCGTTGCGAAATACGAAGGAGAAGAAAAATAATGACAAAACTTTTATGAATCAAGAAGATTTAAAGTACTTTAATAAGTTATCTACATAAACTATATTGAGTCTAATCTCTTTTTAAATCCTGGAATAATTTCCTTTTTTGTAAATCCTGTAAAGTATAATAAAATGTACTTGCGCGTTGTTATTTGCTAGCCTACGCACAGTGTGAAATTTCGTTCTATTTTGGTGATTAGTTTCCGAAACTATGCATAATTTGGAAGAGGTCTCATTATAGATTACTTTCACAGATGTGGGTCAGTGTCCCGTGAAAGATATCGCGTGGTCCGAGCCCGGGTCGCATCAAAGCTGGACCCATGAGCACTCTTGGAAATCATGTGTTTGTTTCATCTTTTCACTCAGCCGGCCGTGCTCGCTACACGTTGTTATTACTACAGGCTATAATTTGGTCTATTACATTTGAATGTGTTTTGTTTTACCATTATTGTAATTTACAAACACTTCGAGCTTACGCTTAGTACCTATAGACGCATATGAATAGGTAGATACGATCGCCGTCATATACTATTCTGCTGTCATAACTCATACGTAATGCATACGTATCTTAAAATAGTTTAGGTATTAAATTAATTTTGTCGAGATAAAAAATTACACAGAAATATATTTTTGGGTTTTTTTGAAACAGTAAAACCACGTTTTGTGTTTACATTTCCCCAAATGATATGAGTACACTGCGTAATTGCGGCTGTTTAATAACAATGTTCTAATCGTCGACTCAATGAGAAATTAAAGTCTTCGTTGAAAAACATTTTCAGAAACAAGGCACAATCGTTTAAACAATAATTAATTTCCTTCGCCTTGAAAAAAGCTATAATAAGTGGTCGTAATTATTCACTCTTAAACATAATGGTTCCAGTCATTATGATGCTCTTCGTTGAAAATATTTCGCTGTGCGCTCAAAATACACTCCAATATCTGTCAAATGTCCAGTATTTCTCATTTAGGTGAACCAAAAGGAGGAAAATATATAAAATAAAACACTTGATACGGTTCTACTTACATTTATTTTAACTTAATTATAAATTTTGACGGTATCGTCAGGTCTTGCAGTGTAGTCTAGGACTGGATATAACCTGAATGTTTGGAATAACAGTAGAAAAAATATTGTAACACTGAATAGTCGATTGAGTTCAGTAGAAAAAATATTGTAACACTGAATAGTCGATTGAGTTCACTTTGTTTTTAGAACACTTTATTACTATAAAAGTACATCACATCACTTAGCAAATAATGGTATCTTAAGTAGAATAGTGCGTTAGTTGACTTAACTTTATTACGTATAAGGGTTTTTTTATAATAAAGTTCTTTTAATGCGGTACATAGGTACAAAAAAAAGATTGACCAAAGACAGCAATATACTTATAGAAGTAATGGAAGGAGAGAGATGACATTAAAGGCTAATAATAAATAATAAAGTTATTGTGCCATAATACTAATACGCTTCGGATTTCACGTCAGCAGTCAAACGTGCCTATGGGGATTGAGCCACGATTTGCATCGCATTCAACCCGCGCATATCGCCGATCGGCTGCCGAAGCTTTTAGAAAATATTATATACCTACCTATTTGAAGGTATTATGTAAATACGAGATTTTAGTTCACATAATATGTATAGACAGCCTCCGAAGTCGAGTAGCTCGCACGCCCGCCGGTTTCTGGTATTGCCATCACCGTGGTCCCAGGTTCAATTCCCGGTCGGGTCAATATAGAAAAACGAACTTTTTCTATATTTTTTCGGGTCTGAGTGGTCCGTCGTCGTTGTTTCTGATTCCCATAGCTTGTCTTATGGGAAACCAAGCACTTGTGTGCTTAAGCTACTTTCTTTGGATTCAAAGCAATGTATTTAAATAAAAATAAAAATAAAATTAAAAATATAACCAACTATAAATTAAAAAAATAATTAAGAACATATTAGATATATCAAATGTGTCATATTAACCCAAGATTATTTATATTAATACAATTTATAACACACATAACGAAAGAGCTAATAGGAAATGCAAATTCCGTCGAGTCACCCGGAAAGCAATTAAGACGTCCAGGAGAAGCCTCAGGAGACCTTATAGACTCGCTGCTTCATAAATCTGCGAGAAATAGATCAACCAACAAATGGGTAAGGTGGCTAATACGAATATACTAATGATATTAGGCCGAGCTGTTCGTCGGAGAGTAGAATCGTCTTTATGTAGGTACTCATACCAAGATAGATAGATTTTCGTAGTGCTGCTTTATTTATACTTACATATGTTAATTGTGCGCAAAATAAAATAAAATAAAATAAAGTAATTTCAGAACGAATGGACAAAAACGTAATGATAACAGTGTCCAACGCTGAAAATGCACTTGACTTGAAAAATGAAGACTCCTCTGGTGGGATTTGAACCTTTGGACCATGCATGACCATGAAATCCGGCTAACAACCCTACTAACTGAGCTTCCATGACTTCGAACTACTTATTTACATGCGTAGTAATCCATCACTAACTGTGATGTAAATTTATGGATTTACGTCACAGTAATAAATAAAAATTAATTTTTAGATCATTTTGGTTTAAACACGACGATAATGTTTTACTATAAGAGTTGTGACTGAATCTGAAAATACATTAGTATAGCTATGACTGCGTCAAAAAATCAATGAAGAAAAAATATTTCTCCAGGTAGTAGGTACATTACCATCGCTATCCAACCACCGTAGGGTGTTCATAACGATGCGATCACACATACATAATTCAAAAACGAGCGAGAAATCTGTAATCTGATGGAATCATCGCATCCGAACGGTTCCAATCCCAGCGATGGCCCGTGTGATTTCCGATGTCTGATGGCAATTCTCGCAATCAATTTACCAGTATTTCTACAGCACGGCGGGTAGGTACAGTTAACTGAACCTTTATGCATGGATAACTTTCAATTTATATTTATTCGGACATAATAATATCTCGATTATGTATTTTGTCTTTCGTTTATTTGCTTCCACTCTTAAACCACGATCTTAAATCCCCCTCTCGATGTTGTTGATGTCGATATAACGTGATTATCGTAACACATATTATGTGAGAAAAATTAAGCCTATATCAGTGGGACGTATGATGATGATGATGATGATGATGATGATGATGATGATGATAATATAGACTTGGTTTTATTACAAGTTTGTTTTTGATGGCATCTCATTTCTTTTTGTAGATAGTCCTACTTTTTTTCCTTTCCGGTACCATCTAGGTACTATCTACACCTATTATCCCATTATATTATACATATACAGGTACACTGATTCATTAACTGCAAATGTAACTGCTTTGTAATCCTAACATATGGGATTACAAAGTTATTTATGCAGTTGGTGTATCTAGAAAACTGGACCGAAATTGCAAAATAATTTAAGGTTTTCCTTGATTTATACACTAAACACTAATTGTATTCTAAATTTGAAGCTTCTATGTCTGCTAGAAGTGCCTTAGAGTTTTAATGATCAGTCAGTCAGTCAGTCAGTCAGATCAGTGACAAAATTAAGAAACTTTGACTAGTTATAATTCTTAAACTACTGGTTCAAATTCAATGAAATTAGAAATATACCGTTTTTATACAATGCCTGCTTGGTTACTGAAAATTCAGGCTTCTAGTTTTATCCTCAACGAAGTTGTAGGGGGCCTGAACTGTTTCGAGAAAAGGATTGTACGGCCGTGCCGCTTTTTTGCTCGACTTGGTGTGGGCACTGCAGTGCCCCCAGATAAGCTGACGATAATGATATTCATTATTCATTTTTGTTATGCAGCTCCGTCAATGAAACTCGGTAGTAAATTGTAAACGGGATTTTTATTTTCCCGGTTGATAATGGATGAGTTAACAAAGGTATAATAACAACAACGATCCTCTTCATGCCAATAATGATTTAAATCATTATTTTATTCGTGTTTGATGAGTTCTATTACAACTTTAGCACGCATGATAAAATCAGACTAAGTTCCGAATTTTAGAAATATGAATACCTAACCCGTTGTGTCTCTTCATCAACATCATTATCATCATCTCAGCCGAAAGACAGCAACAACGGCTACAAAGACTCCTCCACTGCTGGACAAAGGGGGCACACCCACGGATATATTATGTCTCTCAGTTGTATTAATTTCTGTGTCTAAATAAATTCAACATAAAAGTTTATGTAACCATGTTGTTACTAAAAATATATAGGTAAATGATGATCTACCTAATATGTCAGTAGTTCCCATGTACTTCAAAGATACTGACGAAAGTTTACTAACCTCCACATAAACTACGCCTCGAGAATCGAACTAGATACCCATATATTTATAGACCTCATTACTGGAAATCGATCAAGGAGAGATTTTATATGTTGGTACTTATGTTGTAAATGCATTTTAAACGGCTGTAAAATATTCGCTAAATTGTATTACTTTTTAACATCGTAAATTTAGTTGTCTTCTCACTTCTAACCTGTTTACGTGAAGTGTTTTAAATATGCCATTTCAAACATTTAATAAATGAAAACACAAAAGTAAGTACCTACATTGACTAAAAATAATAAACGTACCTACCTAATATTAATAATCACTGTAAAGCATAATTTCTAGTATTTACATATCGTAAAATATAGCCTACAAACTTATATAACAACATGACAAACAGTTTAAAACGGTCTCTATTTACGATAAATTTTAAAAATTGCCTACTTACATAATTTTACTATGTTATTATTTGAATGAGTCGGTAGTACCCACAAACGTGGTCCAGCCAGACTGTCTGAGCGATATATCAAGGATATATCGTTTCGTATGTTAGCGAGCACCGCAAGGTTCTGTTGCTTGTATATTATGTGTGAGTATAACTCGCGCGAGCATTAATATTTTTCCATATATTGTTATTCTACCTCAATGCCCAGTCATTATAACGTTATAATTCTACCTAATGCATGGATATGAAAATAGAGGTGTTAGGCGTGGTAACAATCCAGATTCTATGCGAAAATAGTAAGCTAACTATTCTCTTAAATATATTTATTTTTGTTATATTAGTAATTTTTCCTTATTAATTTTTATTCCGATTTTAAGTTTAAAATTAACTTTATTTAAGGAGGAAGGCCTTAAATGGAACCAACAACTTGTCGCTACCCGGCGACTGCTCTCCAAGAGCTCGAGATTTTTATTGTCATTCGTTTTTTATGTACAGAAATCAGATAAAATCTCAAGTTGCTGCAATACGAATATAACATGTTTATATTGTGTACTCGCGTTCACCATTGATAGGCACTTTCGTAAGGTTGCAAAAGTAGAAAATAAGGAAATTTCTGTTTACGCCGAGAGGAAAAGGGCAATAAAAATCTAAATACTCGCTGGCAGCGAGGGGTTGGTCAATTTGCTTAGGGTCTGAGATGTTGCCGCTCTTCAGTGTGATGTCGTGCCTCTTTTATTCTCTTTATATGTCTATAATGTTTGTACACACGTTAAGGCACATCTCAAATTTTTATTTGCATACGCTTGAGCTTTGAGGAAAATATCGTTCTAATTTTAAGAGTGATTTGCACCGAAACTCTAATCACGATTAGAGCTTAGAATAAATAGAAGACCATTCTGTCTCTTTTAACTTTGAAGTAGGTATTTATTGTAATTAACGGTATTTTAAGTTAAGCGCATAAAGGTAATTTCTTGTGATTCGTAGTGTGAGTAGGTACTTCTATTATTTAGTAGTAATATTGACTAATATTGACAAAGCAATTGAATTGAAAAAGATCTCGAATCAAAGACTTCTTAATTCTTATTAATTTTTTTTTTTTTTTACTTCTTAATTCGTTCGACAGATTTTCCAATATCGGTTTCACTGTATTTGGCGTCTTGAGCAATAACATTTCTTTCGGATGTTTAAGTTGTAATAGCTATAGCTTAATAAAACAACGATGGTTTATAATAAAAATGAAATTATAATAGTAATGCTTATTGTAAGAGAGCTTTCTGCTTCCACAATCTATGCACCAATACACTTACTTCATCAATCTCAATACGTCAATAGTACGTTGCGCGTCGATGAAAATTTATAATACCGCAGTAAATATGCGCGTCATAGTGTGCTCCACCCTCTCACTTGTCAATTTCCATAATGGCGAAACGGGCTCTGCTGACCAGCTGTTATTATCCACCTACATAAGCCTCGATAAGCCACACCGAGGTAAACCACCGGTAACAATAGCGGAATCTATTGTTACCAAATGTATATTGTTAGTCAACTGGATTATTCGTTTTGTACACTCATTTGGTACATTAGCCAACGTTAGGCTTATTAGATAATTAATTTTAGAAGATTTTGTACACAGGATTTCAGGTATTTGTCGGTATAAAACATATTATCATGATGATGATTATGCTATAGTTAAAATTCAATTTGCGTTCAGATTATAATTTGAAAGTAAAATGCACGCCGTAATATACCTAGCGTATGATATTCCTGATAAAAAGTAGTTTGAATGTCCCAAATTTTCATATAAAATTTTCTATTTATAGATATTAATTGAATTTGTAGAATAAGACAATATGTCTGTATAGTCTACTATGCTTAACAGTAAAATAATTTTTCAATTCGAACCAGTAGTTCCTGAGATAACTCTTCAGCTTTATAATATTATATAATAATAATAATCACGGAGTAAGCGTGCCATAAATTTGATTGAGTAGTTAAGCCGAAACAGCTAATTGTGATTTTTTTAAACACATATGACTTAAGGTATCAAAACTTGTTGACGGCACATTAATCATGCGAAGAATAAAAATAAAATGAATTTGCAATAGTGAACTATACGACAAATGAAATAAAAACAGTCAACATGCTGTATGTACCTTTGTGGCACTGAAACTAATAGAATAAAACAAAATCTAAATCGAATACCACGAAAAGGAAACTTCGTTACAGCCACAGCTACAGTGCGCCGAGTTTTTATTACCGCGTGTGTTTATATGTTTTCCGTTCATTTTCCTTTATTTACCGCTTCTGGTCGGATCGATCGGGAAAGTTGTGCAGCGTGAAAAGTCGGCTGCAACCCGACGGGAGAAAGTGAACGTCCACCCTCCGCCGCCCCCGCCCGCCCGGCTGCGAGGAACCGCAGGCGTCAGGGAAAGTCCGCGAGAGGGAATCCTCACATAATATTGATATTATTACGGCGGGACCAAAGTATCCCTGTATTTTTGCATTAACATCTTTTACCCCACATCCCGCCGAGACGATCCTTTTAAAATGTGACAAAATATTGTAATCTTATATTCTCCTTCAAAGCTTTTCGAGGCCCGAATATCATTACCATCATAAAATTTACTGCTCGTAGATTTGGTTTGCAGCGTAGATTTTGTAGCGACTCTCTCGTTGCTTCGTCTGTATATTTTTATGTCGAATGTAATGGTTTTGGCGGATTTGGACATATTATTTTCTATCTACTGTTATTTACTGGGATGTTCAGTTAAATTTTTTTTTGATGAAACGAAAAACATCGTCCAGTAAAATTTTCTGATAGTGAAAAAGGTTCACGTTTGAAAATATATTTTTTTCATAACTGCGGCTGCTACATTTTAAGTAAGTTACGCACGGAGCCCCGGCGTAATTCCAGCTCTCCCACTAACGAGCAGCCACTCAAGCCGCTCTCGTGCACCCGCACGATATTGTGCGATTTGTGCTCGTATTGTTTATTATGCGTGCTCTGCTAAACTGAGCTATACGCTACATCTGCAGTTACTTCACCCTCGACGAGATTCGCATAATGGTTTAGCTACTTCACGTGCACTTTCATAAAATAGGCAGAGCCTTGTTTAAAATTCATACACGAGGGATGGGCGCGGATATACCGTGAACGTTCCCGGTCTCTGTAAAATTAACTCCTAAAATTAGCATAAACCGTAAGATATCTTGCAAGTTGCATGAGTCTTGTTAAAATTATATAATGTAGTCAGTATTATGTAAGAGATTTAGGGCCGATTTTACAATCCTCAGATAAAACTTATCAGTCTGATGTCGTGTCAGGTATTGAGCCATTTTAGATTGTGTTATAACTTGTTGTCTTGTCCTTGTATCTTAATTGTCGAGTTTTATTCTCCATTTTATAGGTTGTTTTGGATTGAAGCAGCACCTTTCAGTTGACAAACGGGGCAAGTCAAAGTTACGTGATCAAATGATGAAAAAACTTGTATCTGAATGACATTTTTATTCGGTCGTTTAAT
The DNA here is from genome assembly GCA_947562085.1 of Eudonia lacustrata. NCBI lineage: Eukaryota > Metazoa > Arthropoda > Insecta > Lepidoptera > Crambidae > Eudonia > Eudonia lacustrata. The sequence goes on along the minus strand of OX387312.1, from coordinate 17,968,596 downwards.
ACTTTATCAGAAGATTAGACAGTCCAACCCTAAGCACAAGGTTTGAAATTCGGTAGCCTGGTTGTACCAACAGCACCATAGAAAGTTCGAATTGAAAGTGATAATTTATTCAATACAATCCTAGACGGTGTTGTGCCGTACGCTACTCGTATAACTATAAGCGTACAGGAGGAAGGGCGTGGAGGTAGTGATGTGAGCAAACAGCGCGGGGTCGGCCCACTCCTGGCTCCAGGCAGTCACGGGTAATTACTAAAGCCACTAAACCAGCTGACTGAGCACAGCTTAAAACGACTAACGTCACCTAAATTTTGAATATTAATAAAGGTATTATTGAATTTATTCTATATAACGAGTACAATAAGCATATTCGTAAATTAATCTACTTAAAACGAAACAAAAAGAAATTATAAAGAACTATAAACCAAAAAATGGCCGCTGATCATCCCCCATCAGGCGGATTACCCAGTAAGCTAGCAGCATTACCTCGTTTGTTATTATCACCTAATTTGGTTAACGAAAAGCTATATTTTTATAATTGTCTTCTTAAAAACATTTTATTAAGAAGCAGAGGGAAAACAGAAATAATTATTACTCAAAACTTTTTCCAGCAAATAAAAATGTTCTTTGAAGAAATTAAAGCAGTCGCCCTCTTAAAAGGCCATTAAAACATTGAACACTTAAATTATGCAACAATAAGCTAAACGAGCATCGTTTTAAGTTAAAGTTTATATATAGTCACCAAGATTTAGGGTGATTGCGAAGTGGTGCGGCCAGCGGTGAATTTTTCCCCAAAGGACGGAAAAGTTACTCAATGGAAAGGTCATTTAATTCCACCACACATTTTATCAGAATTAGAAATGTGTGGGTGTATCCGTTCCTGGCAGTGATCAATAACTCAATGAAAAGCTTCAGGTCTATAAGTATAATGGAGCACGATAATACAAAACACGATACAATAAAACTACGTCATTACTGTGGTTTGAAACCAGCTGACAGGAAAAACAGAATGGAAAATAGTATATCGTCACCGCACATTTTCAGATAACAGAAAACGCTGCAAGACCAAAATTTCATTAAAAGTTTATTTTTTTCCAAAGCACTTGTAAAACTTAAAGTTGTTTTGTCTGGACACTCCATTCCGTACTAAGTGTAAATACAAAAGGAGGAGGACGACCACTGTGACGAGCTCGTTCAATTTTACGACCAACTAGCTGAACACGTCAACACTTCGCGCTTTAGAGGTCGTAACACGAGTTTCCATTAGCACCTGGCCGTCAAAGCGAGTGTGATTAATCTAATTTATCCGTTTGATGCCGGTAATTACGCTCTTGAACAAATGTAGGGAGCGGGTATTCTTTCGAACAGCCGCTTAACGAGAAGCGGGGCTGGCCCCGTCCGTCAGCCCGCGTCCCGTCACTCACCTTAATGGCTTACAGCACATTAATGTTAAGCACTTCCGAACGCTGATTTCATTCCATCCTTCATATAATGGAACAATGGCATCAAAATTTTTTCATCAGTTCAGATGAAATCCTGAGAAAATTTCACCGAAAATATCCGCCAAGTGCAATTTCGATTCGTGGAGTTATTACAGAGCGTCACGTTTATTTTCTATCGGTTTTAATTAAAACTAATTACGACGAGGGGGTTACCGTTTCGATTGCCTGGCCGTAGCAGCGGCGGGGAGGATACGGCGTGCGTCGCCTTCCCCAATCTTCCCCTCTACACGCAGATAATTAACTGCAGATAGGTACCCATAGGGTTCGGCTTGGGGTACGGAATCAAATTTTACCCACAGCTTTTTAAGAGAGGCGAGTCTCGAGTGCACCTCGGTGATAGGGTTGGGACAATTTGCTGGGGTGGCTAGGTAAACGACCGTGATTATATTGATTTTTAAAAAGACATCTCTGTCAGCGACCCTCCTTTAAGCCCTCGGCTGACGGCCGCTGTGTTTGCGGTTATTAAGGTGTGTGCGGTTTTAATTACTTATATTTACATTGCCGACTCTTTTGCTGTATTTGCTCTCTCTCTTCACATTTTGCTTAATTTATATAACCTTTAGAAGTAACCAATCGACGTGTTTACTAATTGTAATAAGCGGGTTTGTTAAGCTGTTAGCATTCATGCCGACAAACCACTGTCGCTGGTTCAAATACCTATAGGTGACTTGTGTTGTAGACCGATGAAAATAATAATTTGTACTCGAATCATAGATATTGTAGCCATAGAACAGACTCTGCTTGGTCTGGCACTATATAGTTGGGGTATTATTTGATATTTATTTTTAAAAAATCTTTGTTCAATTTAAGTAATCCTTACAGGTACTATAATAAGTCAACCATAATTACTATTATGGTTTGCTAGCCTTTACAATTTGTTTTGTATTACCATCTGCCATTTTTCGCCATTTGATGTTCAAAGTTTTGATTTGTCTTTGAAAGTTCGTAGCGAACGTTAATAGCGAAAGAGATTTTATTTATACTTGTAGTTTAGCACCCTCTGTGCATTGTTTGCGGGATTTAATTGAGGTTCGTATTGAATTAGAAAAATCAAATTAAAGTTCGAATTGTTAATATAGGTCTGTGGTTCGAATCAATTTTCATGAGATCACGAATAAGATTAGTCTATGAAGGTTCGGAGCGAACGTTAATAGCGAAAGAGTTTTTATTTATAGTTTAGCGCCCTCTGTGTATTGTTTGCGGGATTAACGCAACAGTCCCCGCCAGACGTATAAATCAGGCGATTAATGTTGCCGCATCCGGGCCGTCTCCGGGCGAGCAACATGGCCTCGCGGGGCCTGGCTACATGGCGGAACCTGGCAACATTTAATGCTCAGTAACGGGAAAGTGTACGGTTGCGACCTTACTGCTTATTGTGTTACCGCGAGGTCCTTTAAATTCCATTAAATAGGTACGTGAGCTCCCCGCCTACAGTTATGTGTGTGGGGAGACCGAAACAGATGTTGTTTAAGAAAACACACGTTGTTTTGATGTCTTATAATGTACAAGCTAAGTTTGATCGATTAATCCAAACATTTACTGTTATCGTTATTATTAATCTCTTTTGTTGTTTGTCAATTACTAAGGTATCTGCGAACGATGAGCACGAGATGGAAGTTTTGTTGTTTGATACCATTATTGGAGGCAGCAGCAGCGTCAGAAGAGTCAAGAGAGTCTGCGCGAGTCTATAGAGTCTATAGACATTCAACATTCGACAACTCATTCAGATCACTGCTATGTATTAATCAGTAATTGTCGCTCTTTTCGATCTCTTGACTTTTGAGTGATAGAAATCCAGTGGTAGGATCTCAGAATTATAAGTAAAGCTATAAAAACCGGACTAAAATAGCAACACAAATTCAACAGTTCTCACTATTTTAACTAATGAACCTAGGTGATGTATTGGAAAGAGATCGATTGACCCTTTTCTTTCGTTATTTCGAAGGTGTTACCAGATTTGTGAAACGAACTGACAGCTTTTAAATCAATGTACATCTGATAAGGACTCAAGATTTTATTTTTCTGATGACCGAATGACATATCATTACAAAAAATAAAAACTAAGTGTCAACCATTTGTCGCACTCCAACCTCCTTTTCTAGCCATAAGATAGAACGGAACTAAACATAGTTGCACAATTTTTATTTTAGCCATCCTTCTATAGCTTTAGTTATTGTTCTGAGGGTAGGATACTGTCCAGAGTTCAACTGTTTTGCGACCACTCTAACACCTTTGTCAGCTACCGAAAAGCATTGTTTCACATGACTGAATTCCGGTTTGAACTGTACTAGATCCAGTGGAATTACAGGTCATAAAAGCATAACAATTGAAGTTTTAGGGTTGCGCGCGCTTGTACTATTTCTGTCACAAGCGTCTAAAGGGTTTGGTTGGTGGCCGATTTCCATCAGTATGCTTCGTTTACTTTTTCTACTCACCAGTTCATTTTATGTCCCCACTGCTGGGACACGAGCCTTCCCTATGGATGAAAGCACCACAGGGAGTACGTGCCATAAACCACCACGCGGGCCCAGTGGCCCAGGGGCACATTGGTGGTTGTTAACAACTACTTACTAATGCAGCCGGGACCAACGACTTAACATGCCTTTTGAAGCACAGATAAGTTTTTATTTTTAATGAACCTAATCTGTATATATGACTCTTCATTTTCCCGCCAAGAAGTATGCATATTAGTCGTTCACCGACTCAGAACCATAAAAGAAAAAAAACTGATAATGTTTCTGCGTCCTCGCTACGTGTCGAATCCTCTCAACATTGTCTACTAGTAAAACGTCATTGCACAAAGCAGACTGGCGTCGTTCCCTCGCAGGGCCGCCCTGCCTCCGCGCCCGGCTCGCCATGGTAACGACAGGAAGGAGGGTGCCAATGTTATTTATTAATTTCACGAGTTTTATCTCTTGATGGTGAGAAGTTGAGCGCAAACCGTTGAGACAACGAACACTTTATAACTTTATGTGTAATGTAATCCGATGGAGCATTAATAAACTTTTAATGTTAAACATTTGTACTGTCAAAGGTAAAACAAGGTTACGTAAATTCATTTGTTTTGTAAATAGGTATAAAAATGTTCCTGCTATGAATTAATTAGTAGCCAGTAGGTCAAATTGATACGAACAACGAGAGTTTGTTGTCTTGTCTTTTTTAATCATGGCGCACATTTGGTTCCGTAGGTTACTGTACGTAGTTCCATCTCCTGCAGTTTGCTTATTCCGGTTACGTTTCCTGCAGTTGGCAGGTCGCCTCCGCGCCATAGTATTGTTTGCAGAAAGTGCTGTTATTTGGTACCACCAGACATGGCAAACTCACTATGTTTGATTGAATTAATTAAAATAAATTGACTGCTACTACTACTACTGAATAGTTTAGAAGGTATGGCTGGGATACCCATACTAAGTAGTTTGCGTTAAACCCCGTTGAAAACTTTCTTTCAAATAGCTTCAAGTTATAGAAAAATTATATTTGTAAATTATTGAACGACCAAGAATTTTATTTTCTCTTCCTTTGCTTGAATTCACCTGGGGCGTATTGCATCTAATATACCGATGCTAAGAATTCGAGTTACAAGATTGCGCATGTCTCGTGCGCCCGGAGGGGTCTGTATTAGACGCTGGCAACCCCAACAACGTTACTAACGATTATTCTCTTACCCAATATTGTGCGCCCCATGTTTGTAATTTGTTTTATATGTATTTACATTGTAACCTTACGTATTGACACAAAGCATCATTGTCTTTGTGCCTTTTCAGATAAAAAAATTGATAAGATTTTGATTCAGATTCTGCAGGCATTTTATTTGATAAATTAAATAACAATAGATTCGCAACTTTATTTGTTGGTTTATCGACAATCGTATTATCTACGGCGAGTAGTGTATGTTTTTTGTTTGTCAAAAATAAAATATCGTAAGTAAATTGCGAACCAATTTTTACGTATGCATGCAAAGTGTAAGTATGTATGCTATGATGTGCCACAAGCGGATTTTAAACATAAAAATCAAGTAGGCTATCGCGGTTATTTTTGAAATGTGCAATTTTTAGACAAAATGCTGTAATATATTTATCTTTGTATTAATATAAATATGCACAGTCAACTAGACAGCAGAAAAAGCTCCATTTATTTACTGTTAACTAGGCTGAGCAAAATCTTTATACGTACTCTCGAACCCAAACGCTCTAGCCTCTGCGCCATAGAACTCCTCATTGTCAGCTGTAATAATTTATATTTTTACATCGACGCTATCTCTTGGCTCTTCCATGAACATTTTCTCTTTTATTATACTCAATTCGCTACCTTAGATTCAGAAGCAAGTAATTGGGCATTGAAATTCACTCAGCAACTGCTAATAAAGAGGTGGATAGTCGGGATTCCCTGCGGTATTTCCAGCATGCGGGTTCAATGTCGCCTCGTTACCGCAAAGCGGGCTAGTCGGGAAAGTTGGTGTCACAAAAAGCATAGTTTTTCATTGGCGCCCCGGACGTCTGGCTACGCGCTGCGAGATCGATACGACTGCAGTCAGACGAACTGCTCTGGTGATATTAACTCTTGGTGTTACAAGATTGATTGTCCCAATCTGAAATGAAAACTCTTTGGATTGTGAGTTTTAACCTTTTACCCTTATAGCATTAAATGCTCTAAGCTTTTACCACCTTTTCTCGTTAAAATGAAAAAGAAAAAACATTTTACGAATTGTTCATTTTTTATTTAGAAACTTGATGTTTATTGTATTGAAACACAATATTAGTATTTGACATAATCTTCTTACGATCAGACGGCGCGTCTGGCGTCTTCTCTATCTAGATCTTTAATAAGCGGCTTTTAAATTGTTTTAAAGGGGCTGTTATTTTATCTGTTTGTTGATGGAACAACTTTGATAATCATTATTCACCATATATATTGTAGTTATTAATTTGGAAAATATATTGGTATTTAAGAGGCTTATGTGCAAACGTGGATTGGCAGGGGTTCTTAAAATAAACTCCTTGCACAAAGGTTGAGCAACCGAAATATTATTTAAATATCAGTTTTTCAAAAGTCGTAGAAATAAATTCATATGATGATTGATGGTGGGTAGAATACGTAGTTAAATCGTTATTAAAATTTTACAAAGTCAAAGTCAAAGTCAAAGTCAAATATTCTTTATTCAAATAAACTTTAGAAAAGTGCTTTTGAATCGTCCATAATTTTTTTACCTACTACCCATTCAGGACGTCTATTTTTTAGCTGTGGAGAAGAATGGGCGCAAGAAACTCCACAGCTTTAATTCAATATGTAACGACATTTATAAAATTATATGCCGTTACGTTACCAAGTTATACAAGTTTAAAAAACCTTAACAATATTTTGGATTAGAAATAGATTGGAGCATTTTAAACCCATGCTGTTTTGTCTTCAATGTAATCAGACACTTTATAATAAGCTTTTTTATAAAGCTTTTCTTTAATAGCGATTTTAAATTTATTAATGTCTAGTTTTTGGATATTACTTGGAACTTTATTGTAAAAACGTACACACAGGCCTCTAAATGAATTATTTACTTTGTGGAGCCTAGTATTAGGTACTGCTAGTTTGTTTTTATTTCTAGTGTTTACATTGTGAACTGTATTTTTATAAACATACATTAGGTTCTCGTAAATACAAATAACCTTGTCTCTTTAATTATATGATTTTTTTAATACACAGTTGTACTATCCTATATATAAAAACCTCGGTCAAAAGACACGCAAAAAAATGCAACATGCAAAAAAGGTGGCTCAAGTTCAGCAAATTTAGGCTAAAAGCATCATAAATCTGTCATGCCAACAACATCTAAACACGGCCGCGTAAGAGTAAAAATGAGTTACCAACCAACACGCTCCAAAATTAGAATGAACCACACATTTTGCGAAGCGGCCTGTTTTAATGATACGCATCTTGCATACGCGATTTCGATGAGTGTAATTACATGATTTGGGGACTGAAACTCCCCTGACGCTAATTTCTATATGGCAGTTAGCTCGTTTAGGTTTTAAAGGTTATGTTCAAATCATAAAATTTGATATGTTTTTAGTTTTACAATACTACTTACAACTACTTATTAACGATTATTTTACGCAAATTTTGTTGTGAACAAATTACAAAAAGAAAAAAAAAACAAAGTGTTGAAAAAAAATTTATGACGTCATAAATTATTTGATTAATTTCGGCGAGTTGGATTGAGTCACGATAGCATAGTTGGTAGTGCACCTGACCCGGCATGTCATAGGGTGCGGGTTCAAATCCCGTTCGTGGAGATTTTTCAACACTTTCTCTTTTTTTAATTAATATTAATATCTATTAAATTTTATATATTTTAATTTGTGTCGGGTAACAAAATATCGTATCGGCACTATTGGTCGACACTTTAAACCCTGTGTTAGACACAGTTTTCGTTGGCAAAAAGTAAAATAGATTTTCATCGAAATTTTACGGGAAGCAAGCAGGTATTTCCAAAGACTAAAATCAGTGGCTAACTCTTATTTTTAACCCCTTGGGTGATTTTCAACAGATCCATTAAAATCTTCATTTCCGTATTTTTTTTTATCTTTAAGTTTTTTTTTTTAACCGACTTCAAAAAAGGAGGAGGTTACTCAATTCGACACGTAGATATTCTTTTTTTATATGTGTTCGCGGATAACTTCGTTGTTTATGAACCGATTTTGATTATTCTTTTTTTGTTGGAAAGGAGATATCCCAAGGGTGGTACCGTGATAAGGAAACCAGGATCTGATGATGGCATCCCAGAGAAATCGAGGGGAACCTTCGAAAATAGTAGGGACGACTAGTGCGTTTGTTAATGTTTTTATTAAGTATTTTAAAGCACTAGTATTTAATGAAGGTCTGGAGCCGAAAGACAGTCGAGGGAACTCCTCAACGATTAACAGCAATTACATGGTATTTGGGCTTGATTAATTTGTATTTATGAGAACTTCACACCTAGATGAGTTGTGACTGTCATTAGGGGTCTGATGATGAAGACGAAGGACAGTCAAGGGAACTCCTCAACGTTTTACAATAGCTACCTTGTGTTTGGTCTTAATTCATTTCTATTGATAAGAACTTTGCACCCATATGAGTTATAAGTGCCATTAAAGGTCTGATGATGGAGACCATAGACATTCGAGGGAATTTCTCAACGATTTACAGCAGTTACCTTTTGTTGGGCTTACTTCATACTGTTCAATATGCCAAACTGATTAGTTCGTACAAAAATAATACCTTATTAAGATTGAAGTTTTACATAAGAATACCACTACCTACTAGGCCGTCGTTTCCTCATCCGAGAAGCATCCTGGTTAGGTCTACGTCTACCCATCACTAAAAATCGTAAAATAAAATAATTTTTAACAAAAAAAAACCGACTTCAAAAAACAGGAAACAAAGTAAAAACAGCTCTAAAAAGCAAGAAATAATATTGAAATCATATTATTAATTACCTAGATACGCATGTCAGTTTTAAAAAATGTCTACTGAAGTCGGGTGGGACTTTTACAATAAGAAAGGGAGATAATGGAACAACTATAAAAGTTTAAATAAAACAAAATTATCTCCCAGACGACCACCCGACTTCAATAGAATTTAGACTTTAGACTTTAGTTGTATTATTATTATTATTATTATTATTTTTTATCCTCAATCCGATTCCTCCAATGATTTGTTATGTTTTATTTTTATTTTATCTTTTTGTAATAGACACAAATGTTGAAAAAATTTCCACGAGCAGGGTTTGAACCTGCACCCTTCTGACATACCGGGTCAGGTGCTCTTCCAATTGAGCTATCGTGGTTCTTACAGAAACATGTCAGATGAGAGAGGTATGTCAGAAGGGTGCAGGTTCAAACCCTGCTCGTGGAAATTTTTTCAACATTTGTGTTTCTGTAATTTGTTCGCAACAAAATTTGCGTTAAAAATTATATAAACATTTTTGTAATAGCTCAATGACCACAACACCTCAAATCTTATATCTATGAAATTTTATTTTAAATTTTATTTTATTTTATTTTATTTTATTTTATCTATTCTCTCTATTTGTTTTTAATATTGTGTCATTCAGTGCCTACATTATTGTTTTTGTTTTGTTTGTCTGCCCTCTTCTGAGTAATAGCAGAATACCAGTGCTTTGCTTATACACTTATGTATTTTTGTGTATAAGCAAAATCAGCCACTGAGCTATCGCCCTTTTGCGCTTCTGCAGCACACATACCTATATAAAATTTTCTATTGTTATTGTTATTTTTAATTGGTTTTTTATAGTTTTTTTTATGTGTGTGTGATGTATTAGTTACAAATAAAGGGTTTTCTATTCTATTCTATTCTACCGATTTCATCGATGCCACGCAATTTTTGGTCCCGGGAAATTCACCCACTTAGCAGAGATTTTTTTGTGGAATTATATATAATTTTTGTATAAAATATGTTCTTTTTTCACTACTCGAAGTTTTATGTAAGATAGGTGTCTCAAATAATCCACTATACCAAGAATAGGGTTAACTAGCTGTGCCCCGCGGTTTCACCCGCGTTCTGTTAGTCATAGCGTGATGTAATATAACCTTCCTCAATAATTGGACTATTCAACACAATTTTTATTTTTTATTTGAACCAATAGTTCTTGAGCTTAGCTCGTTCAACCAAACAAACTCTTCAGCTTTATAATATTACTAGTATAGATGATTAAAGGAAAAAAGTCGATCACTATGGTTCCTGACAAACACTGGTCCACTACCCTATGAGATAATAATAATAAAATTGATTGATAGTAAACGGTCATCGCAAGGTATGCAACACCATCGGTATGATTTGCGAATTGCTGAGGACTTAGGTAGTTATTATGCCTCTATGCCTAATCGAATGGAAAGAGCATCCGGGTATGAAACACTCCAAATCCTTCCTAGGCGAAAACGCCTTAGGAAGGAGTAAGTTCATATGCGGAGGCAACAGAAGGCAGGCCCGATTAACCATCGGTGCCTTGACAGGGCATTATGCCACAAAGCAAATGCTTTACAGAATGCACATCTCAACAAATAGTTTATGTAGGCCATGTGAAGAGGAAACGGAGTCAATGCAGCACCTACTGTGTGACTGCGACTCTCTGGCTAGGAAAAGAATGGGATTCCTAGGTTCAGCCTATCCGAAACCGGAGGACTTCAGGCTCTTTGCTCTTAAGGACGTTGCCAAACTTATGGCATCTATCTTTACAGAGGAGGAAGAGTGAAAGGATGGCATTGCACAAAAGATCCCGATGGGTCGAAGTGTTACTGATAGAGGGAAATCTCAGCAGGCCCCACTAAGATAAGATAAGATGCCTCTATGCCTACGATCAATTGTACAGATTCTCGATGAGCGCTTGAAAAACGGTAGGCGACTTTGGGGCCACGGAGCCACACACGTTGCATCACGTGGCGATGACAGTAAATATTAAGTACAAATATTTTGCAATCTTAATTTAATCTTTATTTTTAAGATTTAAGGTTCATAGTAAGCTGTAGTTGTTGATGCTATCCAATGTTTTTAAAGATTTTGTTATATGAAATTTAAATGTAAAGGTACAGTGGCACTCTACATCTGGTTCATTCTTCTGATATCTCATTTATCTTCATTATTTTTTTAAGTGTAGTTTGTTCCCTGAGGAACCCTAAGTCATAAACCATGCTGCCATGTCATTAGTTTCTTAATTAGCCATGTATCTGTCTCGCCTGCACTACACCACTACCGTGAAGGAGATCTCAGATTACATACAAACGAAGACCAACTTCCTTTTGAGGGTGAAGCCGTTGGAGTCGCGCCACAACACTAGCTTCAAAGCATTTGTAGTGCAAGTCCCATCAACTAAGCTGGACGCCTTCATAAGAGAAGACTTCTGGCCGAAGGGAGTGGTGTTCAGACGTTTTCGTGGAAGGCTACCTTTGAGCGCCACCGATGCGACACCGAAAGTGTCGAAATAATTACTAACATAGATTAAATTTTATATTACTAACAAAAATTGTATATTGGTATGTATATGTTAGTTTATAAGGTATTTATCTATGGGCCTGTTATTTTGTAACTTTAAATTGTTGCCTGAAAATAAACGAATTTATTATTATTATTATTAATTCATTAGTACTATAATAATATGTAATAAACTATATAGGATGATGATGAATGATAATAAAAATGAGAAGTGAGAATGATATACCCCCCAACCCCTCGAGTATCTTAGTAAAGATGTGGGTGGGGCTTTACTATAAGTCCTCACGCGGAATTCTTGAGAGAATTTGAAAAGTGCCGTTGCACTGTTTTGTTTCATTTGCCAACACTCATGCACACTCACGAACACTTAACGGTTAATAATCCACCATTATTTCACATTAATATTCGACTTAATACAAATTTTAGAAAATAAAACAAAACCGCAGACATTACTTTTCACTTTCCCGCCAAGAAGCCTTTATCTTCATTATCATTACGAAGAAACATCAAATTTAATATTTATTTCTTTATTGCCATTCCTATTTTTACTACGCTCAATAAAAACTCGTTTAATATTTATTTTTGCGACGGTTACGTAAATAGAAATACACACACGAGAAAAACGATTTCATTTTCTTCATTCTTAGTAATCTTTGGAGACGAGCCGATTTCAAATCCTTTCGCGACTGGTTACACCAGGAGCTTTCATATTCTCTTATCTTAATATTATTTGGGATTCGTCAGAGACAATTCGGAAACCTTTTAAAGCTGTGAGTGCTTTTTTATATATTCAGTCAAGTGTGAAGAAGAACAGCGCGAGTCGTTGTTTATATCCATTAACAGATCAGCAAACGTATGCTGTGATTTTTTTATTTGCTGTTGGATAAAAGAGCTGCGTTAAGGCGCTGACAACCATAAGGCTGAGACTCCCAAAGCGGAGATGTGCGAGCGGAGACGAGAAGTTTTTTAACAACCAATAGAATTAAAAAAAAAAAAAAAAACGTCTCTTCTCATCTCCGCTCCAGACATCTCCGCACATCTCCGCTTTGGTGGAGTCTCACCCTAAAACTGCGCTTTATATCGATCAATATACGAGTATATCGATACAAGCAAACAGGATGCAAATAGTGCGTAAGTACCTAATCCATTGATTGCAAATCAGGAAATTCGGTTTACTTAAAATATATTGGTTTATTAAAAATACGAATAAGTATAGGCCTACTTAATTACATCGACGTACTTTAGTAAATGAAAAAGATACTTATGTAAATAGTATACGGTAAAGGTAAAGGTAATTATGTAGTTCAGAGGTGACTTTGGATTATTTTTCTAAGATTCTACATTATGGAAACCATAACATTATTTCAAATATAATCTATAAAAACATACATTTTATTTGGCGTTGTATGTTGTATACTTTTTACAGTAAACATGCATAAAGAAGCGCATTTCAGGGAGTTCAACGCCTTATCGACAATTTATCTCTGAGGCGAGCGTTTCCTACTGTGAGATTTCCAAGGTGTTCCGCTCGGGACTGAATGATGGCGCGAGGGTCGAATTAGTCAATAATGTGGATTTTATTGAACGTTTACTTATTATTAAGATTATAATGGCTGACAACTATTACATATTCAAAGACAATTGGTTTGGTATATTACAATGAATAACATATAAATTTTTTTTGGATTTGAAATCTTTGTACATTTCGAATAAAACTCATTTAAAAACACCGTTTTTTTGGAACCCCTCGCCTTAAATCCGTTCCCAAGTTTTGCCGCGCGACCGACCGACGACGATGCAACGTACGCTCACAATCTAATAGCACACATCTGGCGCGACTTCTACAAGCTTTTCCTACGAACTTTTTCAACTTTAAACCATTGTTAAAGTCTTAAAGCGTTAAAACTGTTGTGAATTATGAACCGTCGCCGGTCGCTTGTAACGCCATTGTTCTGAATGTCAACAACGGTATACTTATTTCCCACAACTTATTTCATTAAATGGTAAACGTGGAATAATTTTGAAGTTGCGATTTAGTTTTGTGCGTTTTAAAACTTTAGATGATTTTTTACTGGTTTGGCAGTAAAGTGACGGGTCATGCATGCAGGGGGAAAACCTAATGGGTAATAATTTTATAAGGACTATGAATTTGTAATTGGAACTGTCTTATTAATATAGAGTAGGAATTTTTGGTACTGAAAGAGAGACAACCATTAATGCCATCATAACAAAGTAATGTTAGTTAAGTTACTTAATAGTTATGTTATATTAATAGTTATGTTAGTTAATTTGTAATGTAGTTAGCTGTTAATACTAAGTTTTTAAAAGTAAATTTCGGAGCCGATGAAAATCTATCGGCCTATATTCGGGTTGCCAATCTTATGCTGTCATCGATCACTTCGTTAGTTTAGCTGAGTGTTTATCCATCTTACAAATTACAATGCTTATAATTAAAAACAAATATTTTTCACAACACTTTAAGTCTATCTATACTATTATTATAGAGGTAAAGTTTGTGACTTTGTTTGTTTATTTGTTTGCGGGGTGTAATCTCTGTAACTACTGGTCCACTTCCAAAAACTCCTTTAAAAGAATATAAATAGAATAGAATAACTTTATTTTGCTAGAAACATGGTCATAAAGTTGTTGTAAAGTTATAAATAGTATCGGCCAACATGTTTCGCTGAATATAGGGGAGGCTGGGGGCCAAAGTAACACTTTTTGTTTGAAGGCCTCTCGGGCAAAATTTATTTGCTTTAAATAAAATTAGTCAGTGAGTTTAGGGACACAGGTTGTTCAACTAAGATATTTTGAACTCAAAATATAGGGGAAAGTCTGGTAATTTGGACCAAATTTTTTCAAACGCATTTTAAATATATATGTTGTTCATTTATACAAACGTTTTAGGTATAAAATGAAACAAAAGTTATTAGACTTTGTGTTTATTTAGCATTAATCAACATGTTCCTTATATCTTTATGAAAAATCAACAAAATATGAGATCCGAGCTTTGTTCCAATTTAGCCAACTCGTTCCGTAATTTGGACCATAGGGTTGCTAAATTGGACTCCGATAGATTTCTAACTTAAAAAAACGTCAAAAAAATATCATGATACGTGACAAATTTACAAGTTATATGAGAAATTTAATATATAGTTGAATCACACAAAACTTAATTAAATCTATAAAATTTTAGCCCTTTCCATAAAATAATCATCACAAATGTCAGGGTTTTAAGTACAAGTTTCATGATTCCAATTATGGTCAAACATGTTTTAACTTCAAAATATGATTTACTTGAATGTCTTCAAACTCATCGCTAAACGAAGTCGGTTTTCCTTTTTTTAATTCCTATGCACTCATTTTGTATCGCCTTTATCTAAATGTCTCTTCAAAGTGGCTTTAGGAATCTTTTACTAATAACCTTGCACATTTATTGAGACCAATACCCTTATTTCTGTAATCATGTATTGCATTTTTCAAATCTTTTTGCGTACTATTATAGTATTTTTTATTAGTCATCTGTAAGAAATAAAAATAGGTGCGGTAAATTGGACCAGTTCATTTTATCCAACTTTAGGTGTTTCATTTTACCAAACAAGGTGAATATGCAGCTTAAAAACCAACAAAAAAAATAACCCAATAATACCGGCAAACGCTTCACATGCTTTTATTGCACACTAATTTATGCTTCGAAATTATATATAAGAAACCTTCTATGCTTACCTTTAACTGTGCTACACACTTAGCACGAATCGAAGAAAATTACATCAAAAACTACAAAAAAAGATTTTTCAAAACAAAACATAAACGTTCAATGTCAAAAGAAAAAGAATATGGCAGATATCCAATGAAGTTAACTGCGTATCGCTGGGTGTCAACAACAAAGAAATAAAATAAATATTTTACATAATATGAGGGTGGTCCAATTTAGTGGCCGGTCCAATATACCATACTTTCCCCTACCTATTGTATAAGAGAAACGTAAAAATCGAATTTTAAGTGAACGAAGACAAGTGTTACAATTGTCCTCACTCTGTGGTCAATTGTAACAAAGGTTTTTTATAAAATAAAACACAGGTGCGTTGAGTAGGGACACCCAAACTATTTTTTTAATGCAGTCTTATCAGTAAATAATCAGTCTTTAATCACAGGAATGAATTAGATCTTAAAAAAAGAAAAAATAACACTATTGTATGAATTAAAAGTAACATGCCTTTTGTGGCTTTATATAACACATAAAATCAATTTGTTAATTGACAAATGATAATTATAGATATTACATAATATTACAGCTTGTTATTAGCTCTATAACACTTATAAAATTCAAAATATATAACATTTTCTATCTTATATGGTGTTACAATTGTCCACCGTTACAAATATCCCCAGGCACATATCTCACATTCTTTGCACCTTTTTAATTATTATTAAAAAGGCATGTGTATTTGCCTTTTAATTAAGTAGTACTTATACCTAAATTAAAAACAAAATAACTTATGTGAAAACAAACATAACACAACTCAAACAAAATAAAAAGTAAGTCCAAAATAAAACTGAAATAAACAACTACTTAATTAGCAATTGTGACAAACATTATGTGCCTAATCAAATAAAATTTAAAAAGTTATCACAAAAGGAAACTAAAATAAAAAAATATTAAAAAATCCTTAGAAACTATAATTGTGCCAATATTGGCTTCTTGTTCGGTAGGTACACTCCTCGTGCGCCCACTTTTTACATTGAGTGCCAAAATCCAGGTCTCATTCGGTCGACTTCTTTCTTTGTACGCTTCTTCATAAAGAAAATTGCCTTTGGTTTCACGTTCAGTCTTTCTTGTTCTGTTTCGAGGCATCTGAAAGAACAATACGTGAACTTACAACTTTTACATAACTTGTAGAATCGAACTCGTATAACTATTTTCGATTGCGACCATACGCAGTAGAACTCAACAGACCATCTATGCATATGTCCAATAGTGGACATGTGGACAATTGTAACGTTACAATTGCCCCCATCGTCCGTGGTACAACTGTCCTTTACGGACGATCTAAGGTAAAAAAAATATATCTCATAATTTACTGAACACTAAGAAACAAACACTTAGCTAAGCAATTGTATGAGAGCTCAGCTGACGACTCAATGAAAAATATCAAGAGATTACCACTTTTTAAGTGAGTACCAGACAATATAATAACAAGTTAAAACTTACTTCGGTGCTGCAGAAACAAGAATCCATCGTGGCACTCGTCCGTTTCGCAGTTTGTGCGCTGCTGACTAGTGAGCAGGTTGGGAGGTGTCCTGTGCGTATTCGAGCTTACACACACAGGCGCAAGTGGCATAGTAGTAGAAATATCACCAATGTTACAATTGTCCTCTGTTACTACTGCCCCCTACCTACCCTACAGCATGCAAAATTATAAAAATAAATGTCAATTTATGTTTCAATACAATTCCAATTTCAATTATTCCAATTAAGTATACATCATCATCATCATTATCTCAGCCAAAAGACGTCCACTGCTGCACAAAGGCCTCCCCCAAGGATATGAGGGGTATTTGCCTTAATCGCCGCGCTTGGCAGGCATAAGTATACATAGTTATAAATTAATTGAATTATATTGATGATAAGAAAAAGTTATTAATAAGATTTGAATTTAAAATTTATTTAAAAAAAAGATAGAATGCTACATTCCTTGCGGGTAACTTAAGCTATATTTTATTTTAATATGATAAAAAAAGAGTTTCTTTTTAAAATTTCAAATCCACGCGTACGAAATCACGGGTAAAGTGCTTGTAGTTAATAAACGACTTAACTTTTTATAAATACACAAATGTTGAAAAAATTTCCACGAGCAGGATTTGAAACCCGCACCCTTCTTTAGTATTTGTAAAAATATTATGATCAGATGTTAATGACGGTAGTTGTTGACATTGAATGGGCGCCTTTGGCTTTCAAAGTAAAAAGTAAATAGTGTTGAATAATTTCGGCGGGCTAGTTAGAACCACGATAGCTCAAAAATTCAAAATTCAAAATTCAAAATTCAAAATCATTTATTCAGTTTAGGCTACAAATAGCTCTTATGAACGTCATTTTATGCCATCGGTTCGTAAGTCTATCTACTCTGGGCGGGAGATCTTGTACTGAGAAGAACCGGCAAGAAACTCAGCAAGTGTCCAGCTCTTTTCTCCCTTACAGCGTCATAAATATTGGAAAATGCCCTATCATAAAAGAACCATCAACCAACTTTCCATCACAAACAAAAACACAAAATGCAAAGGACAATCACAACATGTAAAAAAAACACAAAAAATAAAAAAATAACTAAATAAAATATTTAAGTCTGCAAAAACATAATTTACCAATTTAATTCTTTACAATATCATACAGTACTAGTAAACGTCAAAAAAAAACTATAATTAATAATAATAAAAATAAAACTAATTGTAATGTTCAATGCAACGCTATTTTGTTATCTGCAGGACACTGTTTATAAGTAGTACCTATTATGTATATGTTTTTTATTGTAGCCAGGCTGTTTTATCTTCTAAATATTCTTTGACTGTATAATAACCTTTTTTAAGTAAAGAAGACTTTACATGTTTTTTAAATTTATCTATTAAAGGTAAATCTAGTATAGTATTTGGGATTTTATTGTAATAGTGTATACCTTGCCCCAAGAAAGAACCAAGCACCTTCTGTAACCTGAACAGTGGCATTACAAGTTTTGACTTACTTCTAGTATTAAAATTGTGTACATCACTGTGTTTAGTAAATGAATTGATATTACAACGTACAAGAACTATACAATTATAAATAAATTGAGACGCCACTGCCAAGACACCAATTTCTTTAAAAAGATTTCTTAAAGAAGTTCGTGAACCTAGTCTATAGATTGTTCTTACTGCTCGTTTCTGTAAAATGAATATAGTTTCAATATCAGCCGCTGTTCCCCACAGTAAGAGGCCATACGACATGACACTATGAAAATAACTAAAGTAAACTGTTCTAGCAGTTTCAACGTCTGTTAACTGCCTTATTTTTCTAATGGCATAAGCAGCAGAACTGAGTTTGCCGGCCAATTTCGAAATGTGAGGATTCCATTGAAGTTTTGAATCAAGGGCTCCATTGGAAGAGCACCTGACCCGGTATGTCAGAAGGGGGCGGGTTCAAATCCTGCTCGTGGAAAAAAAAATCAACATTTGTGTTTTTGTAATTTGTTCGCAACAAAATTTGCGTTAGAAATTATAAAAAAACATTTTTTATAAATAAATAAATGTTTCCCACACTTACACCAATTATCTAGCCCCAAGAAGAACAGAAATGGTTAACTAGACAACGGATAAACATACTAAATATACTTAAATACATACATACCCGAAACAATTTAGAAAAACAGGTATTTCTAAATGGATCCGTCCGGGGATCGAACCCGGGACCTCAGAGATGGCGACATCATGAAAATCGGTGTGCAAGCCACTCGACCAAGGAGGTCGTCTAACGATAATTAGTGCATATTTCTTTGAGAATGGAGTGTCGCTCTAATTATGTGTACATAGGCAGCGCCGGTTGATTACCTAGCTTAATAAGGCGGTGATGGGTCGCGCCACCGCCTCTGCCTGTTGACACAAAATAAAAACTCTGCAGAAGGTAGGTCATACAAACGCGTTCAAGCGACGCCCACATAGACAACCACCACGGACACGGATCTCGCAACCAAGGCTCGGAAACCGGTTAAATTTTCAATTACTTAATTGGTATATGTATTTACATAAGAACAAAATAATTTCGTTTCCGTTCCTTGAAACCGGTTTCGAGAACATTATTTCACAATAAAGTTTTCGGTTACGTTTGCGTTCTTTACCGGTTAATACCGATTTATATCGTGTGGAGAGGGAAGTAAATAGCGGAAAGTACCCGCGCGTACCTGTCGCTGCAGGTTTGAGGCTGATGCGGGCGGGCCGCGCGCCCGGGGCTTAAACCGGTTTATTTTGGTTAAAGAACGAAATGGATTTCGGTTTCGCTCCGAACTCCTAACGGAACGTTATTGCGGAAAACGTTATGGAAAATGTTCTATAACGTTTTCCATGTATGTTTTAGTTGCTCGAGCACGGTGTGTACTGAGCTTACCTTCTGGATCCTAGTTATGTTGTGGTGTTGACGAGACCAACGCTAATAACTTAATTAACGTCTTCTAGAACGTCTCGTAGAAATTTCTAGTGATTCATTGAGGACACTACTGCTACTAAAGTATGTACCCTGCATTTATGTAATGTTTCAAGGAATCAATTAAAATACCTAATAATTTGTTTTTATTTTTTTCGGCCTTTAGTTAGGTATCTACACGGTACAAAATAAAATGTGTTTGATTACTTATCCTACCTAATCTTTCTTAATGGACGTAATGGCACGTAATGGGTTTGAAAATAGCAGCTTTATTCCGATCTTTTTTAAGAATACTTACGTGAAATGTCAGAGATTTCGTATTAGTTAATTAGGATTTTTTATATTATTTTAACGTTATGTTAGTCGCTCAAAATTTTACCCATTTGCAATTTATCTATACTATTAATAAAGAGGTAAAGCTTTTTGAGGAGCTCGATGGCGCAGTGGTTAACACGCCCGGTCTGCGTTTGCTGAGGTTAAGCAACTTTCGCAAAGGCCGGTCATCGGATGGGTGACAAAAAATTATCATCTCGAGCTCCTCCGTGCTTCGGAAGGCATGTAAAGCCATTGGTCCCGGCTGCATTAGCAGTCGTTAACAACCACCAATTCGCACTGGGCCCGCGTGGTGGTTTGTGGCCCGTTCTCCCTATCCATCCATAGGGAAGGCTCGTGCCCCAGCAGTTGGGACTTTTGAGCTGATGATGATGATGAAAGCTTTGACTTTGTTTGTTTGAGGGGGGTAATTAATATCTGGAACGATTGGTCCAATTCCAAAAATTCTTTCACTGATAGAATGGTAACCTTTGCCTACCCGCAACAAGGGCCTAGGGGGTCAAGGGTACAAAAGCTATATTTTATTTAAGAAAAGTTTATTTTTTAAATTTCAAATTCACTCGTAGTTGGAACAAATCGCGAGTTAAGTGCTAGTTGTTTATAAAAAGTAACATACCACGTATTCGCAGTATAGTCACAGAATAACTAATAGTACTTGCACCCATTATTTGAAGACATCAATTGCTAGACGCTGAAAGTTCAATGTTGACTTACAAAATTGCTTTAAGCCGGTGCAGCCGATAATAGCGAAAGCTTATTTGGAATGTCAACCTTACAGCATGTGCTGAGGAGTGGAATTGCTTCCGTGTTTGGGGAAGGTGCTGCGGCGCGTCGCGTCGCTTATTGGCAGCTCCTTAGAGCTTCCTTCCGACACAAGAATGGTTAGGATTTTCCGGTAAATGTCAAGCGCGTGTTTATTTTGGGAGTTCGAGTTGTTTGCTCTTACGACTTGCTGTTTGTTACTGTGAAATAATTGTCTGCGCTGGAAGTGGTTACATTTTTAAACGTAGGTAATTCAAAACTTTATTATCTTTGAATTTGTTGGTTACACTGAAAATTGATCACACAATTCACACATTTTTGGTGAAACATACAGTATCTTATGTATATTTAGAGTTACTGAAATAAAGTTAAATAAAAACTCTAAACTGTGCTTATTTATTTCCTCGTTTATATAAATCATGCATTCTCCAATAAAATTATTCAATTTTTTTTTTATAAATTTAAGCTTAACTTTTATATAAAAAGGTTTTATTCTATAAAGCACGCTTTGAGAAGCATTACAAAAAGTCTACTGCTGTTGAGTAACAATTGTGCCTTGCCAACCAAAACTCTACGAAAATTAGTATCTCCATTACAATGCGAAATAGCTTTAGATGATTTTCGTAGCTAACAAAAAGCTGATATTATGGTAACGTTAATAGGACAAAGCCTCCATAAGCACGCACTACCAAAGAGAACGCCAGTGCTACTAACAAAATAATGATACTTTTTCATGCTTGTAATATCTGTTAGGATCACTTGCCAGTCAGTTCCCTGTGACGAAGAGAACGCCAGTGCTACTAACAAAATAATGATACATTTTCATGCTTGTAATATCTGTTAGGATCTCTTGCCAGTCAGTTCCCTGTGACGAAGAGAACGCCAGTGCTACTAACAAAATAATGATACATTTTCATGCTTGTAATATCTGTTAGGATCACTTGCCAGTCAGTTCCCTGTGACCTATTATATGTTAATGCATGGATGATGTCTTTTAGTTATGACCACACCTATCTGATACACGTTGTATATTTATGTAGGTATACGTAAAGGATTGACGGAGACATTGGACTGAGATTAATAAGTACTAATGTACTAACAGTTATATTAAATTTTAACTTTGTTAGTACATTAGTAATTAGTAGTACTTATTGTGGCGACAAGTCATACGTCTGCATAGTACCAACTGCCAGCGACACTGAGGCTTAGACGAGCCTTGCGTTTCTATTTACGTGTGGCGTGTGGCTGCAAAATGTGTGTAGATAAAATATAATAAATTAAGTTATACGCACCCGCAATTTATGTTTTACTGTGTTGTATGAAATAGCTAAATGATGTTGTCTCTTTTTAATATTGCGAAATTATTTAATATATAAGGAGGAATGATTTTGGAATAAAGACAACATTTTGAAAACTCTTTCATTTAACATCGCCACAGCAGTCAACCCTCACACTTATTAATTATAAGTTTGTTAGTACATTAGTACTTATTAATCTCAGTCCAATGTCTCCGTCAATCCTTTACGTAGATCCTGTAAGTATACCTACATAAATATACTTGTATCAGATAGGTGTGGTCATAATTAAAGGACCCAAAGTGTATCCAATCTAGATCATGACACAGAGTTTCTTAGATGTAATTATTAACTTTAATTTTTAACCACCTCCGTGGTCTAGTGGTTAAGACCACCGGTTTAGACCCAGAGGTCCCGGGTTCGATTCTCAACGGGGTACATGTTTATGTACTCGGTTTGGTTGGTGGTAAGGCTTGTTTGCCCGCTTGGCTAGCTACCACCATCTTATCTTATTAAGTCGCCAGAACATCAATGTATGTAGCATTGTTGTGTTCCGGCAGCTAGAGATAAGATAGCCAGTGCCTCACTAGTTGAGGATCCCGGGTGAAGTGCGCTTCCACCTTTGGCCTTATCATCACTTAACATCAGGTGAGATGAAAGCTAAATGCTTAACCGTGAGATATATAAAAAAATCTGTCATGCAATTGTTATCTATACTAATTTTATAAAGAGGAAAGCTTTGTATATTTGTATCTTTGTTTGTAACGAATAAACTCAAAAACTACTGGACCGATTTAAAAAATTCTTTCACCATTAAAATGCTCCATTAGCGCTGAGTAACATAGGCTATATTTATTACTAGAAAAAAATAGCTTAATGATAAATAAATAGAAATACGATTTGTTTGTTTTGTTGTCATAGAAACTGTCAAAGCGGTACGAAATCCGCCGGGTCAGCTGTTATAAATATTTATATTAGTGGCGTCAATCGCATCAGGCGCATAAGTAAGTTGCAGTGATCATACAGGTTACTGCTCCACTAGTGCTGTGACTTGTTTATTTTGATGTGACGTCACTATAGAAATATATAATAAATTTTTTTATGACAAATTCAAGTTAATAATTATGCCTATGTAACTCTGCATCTCTCTCTCTCTCTCTCTCTCTCTGAGGAACTCAATGGCGCAGTGGTTAACGCGCCCGGTTTGCGAGTGCCGAGGTTAAGCAAATTTCTAAGGCCGGTCATCGGATGGGTGACCAAAAATTTATCATCTCGAGCTTCTCCGTGCTTCGGAAGGCACGTAAAGCCGTTGGTCCCGGCTGCATCAGCAGTCGTAACTACCAATCCACACTGGACCGTCGTGGTGGTTAATGGCCCGTTCTTCCCTATCCATCCATAGGAAAGGCTCGTGCCCCAGCAGTGGGGACATACAAAATGAGCTGATGATGATGATGAACTCTTCTTAGAAGATCTAAATCGGATACACTTTGGATCTTTTCATTTATACCACATCTTTCTGTTACATGTTGTATGTAGGTATATAATAGGTCTTTACCTATGAAATTGCCGTTTTGTATGAAGATTTTTTATACAATTTTATTTTTCATACTTACGTTTTTTTTAATTTTCTTAGCAACTATTTACTTTAACACTATACAAATTGTAGAGTAGTGTGTTTGTTTCACTAGCTAAATATAGCAGACATTAAAAAGAAAAAGAATCAAGTCTCTTCAAAGCTGCAATGAAACAAAAGGACAATTCCGCGAACAAAAAAAATTGTTAATTTTAAAAAAAATCGGGCGATAAAGACACAAAATTAATAATCATTGTTATTTAGTACTGAAGCCTAAGTAACATAATCCTAATTGAAGGTGTATAATAAATAATATTAACAACCGGTATTGACTTTTAGAAGTAATACACCTATTAATAAGTGAGAAAAAATCTCCAATTTCATAGGTAAAGACCTATTAGCTAAATAACAATGCAGTAGGTATACTATATGTAAACATTACGTATCACAGGCCAGCGTTACGGCCAGCAGTCCAAGATGAAGTTGTTAGATCGACTGCTACTGATATCACAAAGCTGTCGGGAAACGGGTGAAAGTATTATTAATAAAGTTGTTCTATTTTCGGCTATTCTCCGCTACCTGTTTGTGCGTGGGAAATTAATGGCCACGATGGACCGGGCGATACGGCCTCGCAGGCGAAAATAGGCCATACGCCTCCGCTGGAGGTGTAGTAAGTAATGCCACAGTAAAGACAAAACCAGTAACCGGACTTTGTTTTTAAACATATTATGATGCCACCGCGCAAGAATTTATAATTTATATTAATTGTAAATAGGTTAATACAGGTTTTTGTGTAAATCCAACTTTTATATTAATTCAAAAGTATGAAAACTTTTGCACCTCATCTTTTGTTTTGGTGCAGGTAATTCACCAAACACTTATTAGGGGCTTATTAATAAACAAAGTGTAAGCTTGGAGTAGTTGCTCCGTGTTTTGTCTCTTTTACTCTAATATGAAATTAAGTTTACATGACGGGAATAAAACACGGAGTAACTACTTCAAGCTTACACTTTGTTTATTAATACGGGGGTTAGGTACTATAGTAGTAGGATTTGGCATCATTGTCTTGATTGCAGTGACGGAGGAGGTATTTGCCCACATTTGGTATAATATATTAATATAAGCTAATTATTACTGCTGCTACCCAGGTACCTATTAAAACAGTAAGATGGGGGGTCATTTTTTTTTTTTTTTTTACTTAGCACGGCAAATGACTCCATACCACCTGATGTTAAGTGGAAATGGAGTCCAGACGCGAAGACAACTGGTGCAGCGTGAAAACAACGCAGCATCAGTCAACCTCACTCTGCCGGCCCACAAGGTGCTTCTTCACGCCTCGTTTGAAGGACCCAATATCATAGGAAGGAGGAAAAACGTGTGCTGGTAGACTATTCCATCTTTTGGAGGTGCGACAAAGAAACGAGTCACCAAATTTCTTTGTGCGCGATGGGATATGTGTGACAGTAAAGCGATGACTCCGGAGAGCAGCACGTGTACTTCTATGGAGGAAAGGAGAAGGTGGGATAAGGTCAAAGAGTTCTTCAGAGCACTCGCCGTGGTACAAGCGATAGAAAACGCTGAGTGACGCTATATCTCTACGCAATTGTAGGGGTTCGAGAGTATTAGTGACCTCTGCATTGCCGATAATGCGTACAGCGCGACGCTGCAATCTGTCTAAGGCATCGAGAAGGTACTTTGCGGAACCGTCCCAGATGTGCGAGCAATACTCCACGCAAGACCGTACCTGAGTCTTGTACAAAAGACACAACTGGTCAGGCGTAAAGAATCGCCGCACTCAGGACACCGAGTTTTCGTGAGGCAGTTTTGATCACGGCTTCGATGTAGTCCTTTTGATTCAGATCACAGCGAATCGTCATACCGAGCATGTTGATATTGCTCTGCAGGCTTAGAGATGTGCCCTGAAGAGTTGGAAGGGGAAGGAATGGTGACTTCTTGGCCGTAAACGCACATACCTGTATTTTCTTGGCATTGAACTCAACAAGATTATTGGAGCCCCAATTAGATATGAGGTCCAATACCCGATTGAGCTCAATGACAAGATTCACTCGTTTCTCTTCAGTTTCGACTCGCCCAGCCGCAGGGTGACCGTTATACCCACCGTGCACTGTACTATCATCTGCATAGCAATGAATATGCATGCATATATATGAATGATATAGCATGTGGGAATCGATGATATTTTAACTATATATTGCACTTCATTCATTCATTAATCTCAGCCAATACACGACCACTGCTGGACAAAGGCCTCAAAAACTAGACAAGACAAAAATATGAAAAAAAAACTTTTTACCAGTTTGTCGCAAACTCTTTAGTACTCGTAGGTATCCCAGGTATACGATACCTGTAAGTAGGTACGTTAGAACCCGACCGACGACGTGCTGGCCGCGTTGCATCGGCTGATCACAAGCTGACGGACTTTCTTTTTGATGATGAATTTCCTGATGGGAAGCAATTACCGCCCCCCATGGACACACACGGCACCAGATGATGAGGCGTTACCGGCCATTGAGGAAAGAGTGCGCTCGTTTCTTGATGGTCCCTAAGTCGTAACTGTCTGGGATACCGCCACTGTAAGCTGGTTCTACAAAACTGTCGGTCGTGTTAGGAAGGATAAGATTTTTTTTACAATTTCATGCATTATTGGCATTGACTTTTATTTGTAAACACCAATAATTGCACTCTAATTAGAAAATGTAATTTTAAAAACAAATCTAAAAAACAGTAGATAGTCTAAGCTAACTGATATTGCACTTGCCGCGACCCCTACTAAATTTTGAAGGAATCAACTGTCGAGTTTGTTGCCGGGCTCTTCCAATGGTAGAATCACACTATTTGAAAATGCTTTTGAGAGTGAGCTTACTAATTAGTTACTTACTTTAGTCCACTATGGAAGTTTCAAATCGCTTAAATTCAGTTGACTGGACTTTTTTTTCAAATGTTTTCTACTAAAAAAGAAAGAAATGAAAACTTATTACAGTTAAGTAATTGGTATTTATAAAATCCATCCCACCACCCACCATCCACCCAACTCTTCCTGTGGGTGTCGTAAAAGCCGACTGATGGGCAGCAGCATCTCTCTGAGGTTACCCTCAACCTACTGCGATCGCCAACCCGCCTACCAAGCGTGGCGATTATGGCAAATACCCCTCATATCCTTGGGGGAGGCCTTTGTCCAGCAGTGGACGTCTTTGGCTGAAATGATGATGATGATTTATAAAATCTGTCAAATAAAAAATACTTTTACTTTACTTTCTCGTATCCTCACACACGTACTTGTACGTGTACTTGCACGTGGCCCCGTGCAAGTACACACTGGGTGCCTAGTGTGAGTTTTGTAACTATCCGTATTCATTCGATTACGTTTACGAAAACGAAAATTAGTATGGCATTGAAGCAGCGCCTCCTGGCGACATACGAATACGAGAAGAGAGAAAACTGTGCCATACAAATTCTCGTTTTCGTTAACGTGATCGAATGCCGAATGAAACTCGCACTTGGCACCCTGTATGAGTCGAGTTCCGGTCGTTCGCCCCTAAACCGCTGCCTAAATTTCAGTCACGTATCACGTCATTTTGCGGGCCTTATATTATTACAGATTCACTATTTACCAAACGCCGTCATGTATTTTAACGTGCCTGTGCTACAAAGGAATATAGAAGAAACCTCAACAATATGACTAAATAAAAATCATTTTTTTTTTATTCTACTGTGTTATAATGCTCGGCCTTCATCTCAGAATGAAATATTGAATTATTATATTATTATTATTATTATTATTCGCTTTATTTCTCTTTTTTCTTACCCAAGGTTTGTTATAATATTAATATAAAAGTAAATTACAAAAGCACATACAAAACATAAAAAAATTATAAAAAAGCCTAGCCTAGAGTGACGCAGGCAACGAGGCAGGGCTCAAGCTGCCGGTGGTTAGGGCTGCAGAGACAGGAACCTTCGGACTATCCGCGGCGTGTCCAAGAGTAAGTACTGTTTTCTGTATCTGACCCTTGATTTAACCATTGAGCGAGAGTTTCTGAAGGTGTTGGTCGAGACTCTGCGCTACCAGACCGTTCGCAGACTACTATCGGCACAATGATTGTCGAGTCAATATCCCACATAGCGGATATTATTATTATTATTATTATATTGTATTTATTTATTGTACGCCATAGTAAAACATAAAGAGGACAATATAAATAATTATTAAATAAAACTAAAAACCCGACTGCTAAAACAACTATATCAAAAATAACTGCAAAGAGAAACAACTGAAAAGAAAAAAACAAGCTCTAAGATCCCAGAATTCAATTTGAGCAATGTTGAATGCAACGTGAAATATTTTATATAGTTGTTTTAGCAGTCGGGTTTTTCGTTTTATTTTAATAATTTGGTTTATATCAAACTTTTTAGTTTTGTAAAGTAAATAACCAAGCATTTCAAAACCAACATAAAATACTTATATTAAAACGCCTTACTCTTTTAAATAGCAAAGTCATAGCGCATACACCAATTGGCGTTAAAATGAAACTCTTGACAAGTTCTTTGAGTTTTTTAAACATGGGAATAAAATCTGCTAATATTCCCGAATTAGCTAACCCGGCCAATATTTTTAGTTTTTTTTATTGCTTATGTCACTGCCACAGTCAAAACAAATCTAACGACACCTCATATGTTAAAATCTACCATGCCGTTTGGGCTGTAGGGCGTGCCAAAGAAACAGTCATATACATACATAATATACATACATAGGTACATACATACATACATACATACACTCGAAAAACATAACCCTCCTTCTGACGCAGTCGGGTAAAAATAGAAAAAATGCCGACCTTATGGCTAAAGAGTCGTTAAGTAAAAAGTAAGTTCTTCCAGGCGGTTGCCTGGAAGAAATTACTTTTGCATTTTTGTACAGTTCAACGTTAACTGTACAAAAATGAATATTTAAATGCGCTTCATCTGCAACGATCAGCTACTAAGGAACTGGCTAACTGGCTATCTCTCTGAACTCTCCACAATATAAGTAGCAATGTTAAGTTCAGAGGAACTTAACATTGCTACTTATATTGTGGAAATGGCGACAGACTTAGATAAGATGATGGTGACTAGCCAGGTGGCTAGCAAGCCTTACCACCAACCAAATACAACACAATAAGTAACACCACTAGGTTTATACAGACCACAGAGCACTTTAACATTGACCCATCATGTTCAGAGATGCAAAACATTGATGTCGTCATCAGAATGCACTCTTTACGCCACACCATTTAGATTACATACACATCTTAAGGCACCGATGTTTTCTTTACGTAAAAACAAAATAAATAAATCATTTAGCGCTTGTTAAATTTCTAAGCTGATACACAAACTAACAACACGTAAAGTTTCGGCATCAACTAATTGGCCAAGTTTTTAACTTCAGAAAACTAGTTGAATTACGACCTAAGCGGGCGCTCCGCCCCGGGTTCTTGAGTTACTAGTAAAATATAGTGCTTAAAGCCGTGCTTTAAATTCCGAAATAGCTAATAAATCACATAACGAAACAAAAGAAAGCTTAGTACAACAAAATGATTTACACAGTGTTATGATTTTATGATGCTTAGTACGTACCATTGAAATACACGCAAGCATCAAATATCGTTCACATTTCAGGGTGCGTCATACATATGCAAGCGTTGAGTCGTGATTGATCTTCGAGTGATTTTTCCGGGATGCATGCCGATAAGGGGCCAGCAAAGCATGCCGTAGCAAAGCGTAGGCTCGACGGGGTCGTCGGCCGGGGTGGCAGGGGGGCGCTTTGCACTTCCGCCTCGCAACACTCATTTCCGCATAAATAGTACCTTCCCCGCCCCGTCAAGATATAAGCCTACAACGAATGGAGAAAGTTCCTTGAAGATTATTTCAGATTAGGATATCTATTGACATTTATACTAAGTAATTATTTAAGAGTTGACCGCAGCTGTTCACTGGGTCAGCTTTTAGAAGGTAATGTTCAAATATATTTAGAGCATCGAAACCTGTGTGCTGATTGGCGCCAAAAATAATTAACCTTGTACACCATCGGTAACAATAATGTGATAAATTGTTTAATTAATTATTTATACCTTTATTGAACTGATATCATATTGAGAATAGCTGTGTCATCATCATTATAATCTCAAATAAAAATCGTCCGGAAATAGGCCCAAGAGGATGTAGGTCATAATTATTAGTTACTGGTCCTATCTAAAAATGCTTGTTATCAGTATAAAACGAAGTTTTATACTGATAACAAGCAATCAACTTATTACGATGAACGTGTAGAATCCACCCTAAAAGAATTAGTAAAGCTTGGCAAAACCTTACACCTAATCATCACGCGGCTCATACTAAGCCGAAACGCAATTTGAAGTTCCCTTTAAAAGTTTCCAAAGCGAAGGAGTGTGGGTGAAATAAAACAAAGGCAGGCACGCGCCTCGCGCCGCCAGGCACTCATGCTGAGTACTCTGCTTTGAGCGGCCTGCGATACAATGCGACGCACACAGGCGCAAACAACTCCCGAGTCGAACGCAACTCCTGCGGGCCTACTGCGGAACGCGTAACAACGATAACCGTTTGACGTTCCAGCGAATATAAGTAGGCAATTCATAGGCAATTGGCTTACATGCCGATGATAGAGAATTCGATTTTTGACAGTTGTCGTAACTAAGTTGTATTGTTTTGTTGCAATAAAAGTATTATCTATCTATCTATCTATCTAAATGCGACATGCTAACTTGTTTTCAGGTGAAATTAAAATAAGTGAAATTGTTCTTCATTCTGATGGAATCGCCCTCGATTTTTGATCCGTATTCTTAATTCTCACACTATGTTATCAAATACGAGTGCCTCCAGCCCTTTTCTGCCACACGTATTCGATAGAAGTGGTTATTTCAAAATAAAAATTGAATGATATCTTAATCAATAATTCGCTATTAATACAAAAAAATCTACTATGCATATCACGTTTTTTGTACCGTTAACGTTAAAAATCGCACCGCCCGCTGCTTAATTTTAAATCCATTTTACTTGGTGAGCTTAGATTTAACTTGATCGGTCTAAAGAAGAACCAACTAGTCCACTAGATCATCCGGGTATACCGACGTATGTGTTCCGCTGTGTAACTTCCGTTGGTAACTTCAACGACATGGCAACGTAATAGGCTCCCTCCATGATGGAAAAACTCATGTGGTGCACGGAAGCGATATTGTTACCAGCGTTATTAGAAAATGTTAACACAAGTTCGGTTTACATTTCACAACCATACTTGAGAGTCCTAAAAGTTTTAAGTTTTTAAACTTGTTTACGCATTGATACAATTTCGAATCCAAATTTTCAGGAAACTTTCCATTTACGTTTTATCTATAGTTATAACCATAACATTACTAAAGTAACCTATTACTTTCATGTTAAATATGGGTACATATTTAACATTAGTTTTCTATGATTAAAACGAAACTTACCTACCCGCCCATAACCCTTTAAAAATGTCTAGGTAGTTTATGGGGCTATTTATAACAAATATGTGTGTATAAGTATTTACTACCTACGAGTATGGCACCTATTTAACATCATGGGGTCCGAAATCGTAAAATAGTTATAGGTATACAAAAAAGAAATGCCGCCTCGGTGGCCGAGTGGCAAAGCGATCGACCCGATACCCGAAAGTTTCAGGTTCAATTCCCAGGTCAGGCAAAATGTGTTTCGGATTTTTCGGTGCATAGCCCGGGTTTGTCCCAACACGCATTTGGCAAGCGTGGTGATTAAGCCATTACCCATCAATTGTAGTGATTACTTGATTTCAATGATGGACGCCTTTGCCCAACAGTGGGACATTTATAGGCTGTTTACTTCACTTACTTTCCTACTACAAAAAAGCTGCAGCAGAAATGTAATTGCTACCAACAATAATCTACCTTAAAAATTATTAAGGTTCCAATATGTGATTTTTAAAACGGATTACCTTTGTTGGTCTTGTACGTTCACGCTGCTCAAATAAATTGGTCCTATTATTCTCCAGCATCCAATTTTTCTTTCCGATATTTCCTGAGGAAACGGAAAAGGAAATCCAGCCCAATCTGTAGATCGCAGGATCATTAGTGGGATCACTAATGAACTCTCGATGCGAGATCGAGGACAAGCCGGCGGCCGCTTCGCGAAGGCCCTTCAGCCATTGGCCTTTCGAGCTTGAGGACACATGCGGCTAGAGACCCACCCACTTCACAAAACATTTCTCTTTCGAAGACAGTAACAGACAATGATGGGAAATCTCTGCATTAGGGATAAGGACAATAAGGTCAGATACAACGTAATTATTAATTTAAATATTTTTGAATAATTTGATTAAGAGTTTTGTAGATCATTATTTTTCAAGTTATTTAAGCATTGTTCGGGACGTCTGCATACATTGTTTAATCATAATTATGTTTTTTTTATTATACCGAACTGGCTAACGATTACTCGGTGTGCCTACGCCTGATAGAAACAGGCATCGCAGCCAAAGTTTGCTACACCAAGAGTATCACGCGAGCGTTGTTGATCTCTTCGTATCAATAAAATGTATTATTGTTAACGGACAAAGTCGATCGTGACATTTTCCCAAAACAAATCAATACCAAAAAAATAAGTACATCTCTGAATCCGAAGCACTACTGTTCATTTTGAAATACTTTAATGGCGACGGCGGAATAGTTCATTGAACAAATATGGCGCGCCTCCTCCATTTGAGAGAAGGCTTATCGATAGTCGCGAGCACCTCTCGTTTGAAAAGGGCTGCTTTGTGGCAGCCACTAGAGCCACTAGACGGTGAGGACGAGCTGCCTTTAAATATAATGATTTCTCTTCTGCAGCACGTTCCATCGGGAAGTTATCTATAAGTTGTGTATTACAAGAGACGAAAGAATTTATAGTCGGAAAAATTAGAAACAGGTTTTACGTTGGTGGCTTTTTGCAAGTGTTATATAAAGTGTCTATCTATCTATATCTTAGAGCATATAGCGGAAAACTCGAGAATGGCTGGACCGATTTGGCAAATTTTTTTTCGTATGTTTCTTATATGGCACACGGAAAATTAATAAAGAGAAGAAAATAAACATATTTTTTTAATGTTTGACAGAACGAAGTCTGTCCGGGCAGCTCGTTTACAATAAAAATATATCAACATATTATGTAAAATCTGTTATTTGCTATATGTACTGTATATTTATATTAATTTTAATAAGATATTTTTTAAAGCTGTAAAAGCTTTAAATAAAATAAAATAAAAATAAATAAAAAATGTGGGTGCAAAAATATAAAACCAACAAATTGTTACGTAAAACTTCAGAATTTCAGGCCAGGCGAAAGAATGATTTTATTCTCTTAAATCTAAATTTTTTTTTATTACAATAGCGAACTACAAAAAAAATCCTTTGGCTTACAAAGTAAGAGTAAATAGTGTTGATTAATGTTGGGGGGTTGGACAGAGCCACGATAGCATAGTTGGTAGTGCAACGAACCCGGCATGTTATGGGGTGCGTGTTCGAATCCCGCTCGTGGAATTTTTTCAACACCTTGTTTTTTTTAAATTAAACTACTACTACTACTAGTTTCCTCTTATTTTTAAAACATAATTAAGTATCTCAGTTCTAAACAGTAAATAAATAATAAAGTATTTAATAAAATTAAAATGACCTCTTTTCACGAGACTTAAGTGAAAAACGGAAATCAAAGAATGTATTGTACGCCAATGCGAACACAATTACTTATCTTCCCCATTGCAAAAATATCTGTTAAAGCTTTAGAAAACCTTTTTATCCCTTTATGGCGAGCGAACAAATGTATGGCGCAAACCTCTTTGGTTATACATACATAACATAATATCTAATTGAATTAAGTATTATATAACTGCTTCCCGTAGGTTGGTCTTTTAAGTTTTTTTATTGTTCAACAACAGTCCCAAGTAACAAATGTTTCTATAACTAAGGCATTTTATCACCAAATAGTGATATAGTAGACCTATAATGGTAATCATTGTGACTGCTTGTACCATAAAGGATTTAAACAGAGCCTTCTATAAAATTAATGAGCATTTAAGTTCTATAATTTTGCTATAAGAACGCTTACAGGACTATATATGAGAATCATTAAAGTGTTGCACTATAATAGATATGATAAAAGCGATTATGGTACTATTTAGTACTATAGATGACCTTATTGACAGCTTTGTGTATCTATTTTGCAATAACAATGCGTAAAAATTGCTTTTACAGTACTAGTATTGCAGGAGTGTTGAAAACACTATTACAGGATCAATTTGCACTATAGAAGTACCTTGCACAACCATTACGTAACGTTATATCTTCTTACAAGCTCCCTCAACATCGCTATGGAGCCAGTTCTGTAAAAATCATGATAACTCTTATATAGTACTTAACAGTACCATAGCGACTTCTGGTGCAGCTGCTAAATAACTTCAATTCTAAATAGCTCTATAGGTGAGTTTGTGTTACTGCTACGATACTAAATCATGACAAAAAAGTACTAAAATTAATAATTAATTAAAAACCCTAATCGAAACGAAATTATCCCCTAATCTGTCGAAACGCCATATTATGGTATAACAATTGATTTAACCATTGTTATACGTTATGGACAGACGAGGAAATATGGCTGCTGTTTTCTGCCATGATAGCACATTAGCAGCACGGCTGGAGCCAATGTGTACTATATCAGCCATAGTCGGGCAAAGTACTTATTTTATTAATTTAAATTTAATTAAAACAAGAAAATTACGAGCGCGTGTTGTCAAATTTGAAATCGGCATTAATGATTTTATCAATACAATTAATTTCGCAAGTACTAGTTACGGCAGAGCTGCGTAGTGTCCTTTTCCTTTTTATTACATCGGCGAATGAACTAAAGCATAATAATATTTGTTGTTGTTATTTGTTGATTTTTGTAACACTCACGACGATACACGACCAAACACGAAAAAAATGATTGATTAAGATTGTGATAAAAAAGATCACTGGAATTATTTACGGTGTAAAAAAGTACTATAATAGTAGTTTATGCAACTGTCATATAATGAAGGGTATTAAAACACGAGTGTGAGTTTATGAAACGAGCGCAGCGAGTTTCATAATAGTAACGAGTGTTTTAATACCCGTGTTATATGCAGTTGCATACACTACTTTATCTTCACTAATGCAATTAGTCAAACAACAAGAGTAAAAGCTGACAATAGTTTATTTATAATAATTGTTCAAATTTTGGATGGTACAATTTTGAAAGTTAATGTTAATTATTGATCCAGCAGCTGTAGCGGTCGCGGGGCAAGCAGTAGAGCTCGTAGACGGAGTTGGAATATTTATAATTACTTCATTCGTCTTGTTTTCTATACTGTTCAAGATCGTATTTGAGACTTAAATTTTATTCATTAAAGACTCATCAATGTAGCTTTCAGCCACAGTAGAAGACTTCCACCCCCCGTGTCGTTTCAGTGCGGTCAAATCACCACTGCTATCTATGAGAAGGGTCGCCGAGGTGCACCGGAAGCAATGCCCCTTGTACAACGCTGGGTTAGGCAGATTCAAAAAACTTGCGATAGTTTTTCCCAGAACACCAAATTTATTAATACCAGTTCTTTGATCGACGCACTTCCCCGATCTATAGCTCAAGAAAAAGGCAGGGTTTCGACAGGGGGTGGGTCGAAGTTCCATGTATTTTTTACATACGGCATAGCAGTTGCCCGTCACAACGAAAGAACGATCTATTTTCGTTTTTGTTTTCGAAACTTTCACCATGATTGTACTGTCGTCTATGTTAGAGACTTCATCGAACTGGATGTTGTATAGCTCTTGCCTTCGGCATGCCCCTATTATGCCGAAGATTAGTGCAACCTGTAACAATAAACGATATAATAAGCTTGAGGTACATAGCCAAGGCAAAAACTATGATTTATGAAGTAGTAAAGTGTAGGTACCTACTACCTATTTATACACAAAGCGCTTAAACGGAGTGTCTAGATAACTTGCGTGTGTAGTACGTAAGTACTAGGTAGATTAAATAACAGAACTAAAATACACTTACCTTTTCAAAAAGATACAAAATATCTGGTGAATCTTTCAGGAACATCTTTATTTGACCTGATGTAAACGTCAAGGACTTTTTTTCCTTGTGTCCTTCTGAATTGCGTTTCAGGAACGTTATGACTTTTGAATACTTCGTGATATCAATATTGTTGTAGATACTCAGTGTGGACTTGAGCATAGAATATTTAGCCCACATAGAAGATGGCTTGAATTTGTCGGAGAGGTCTTTGAGATACACAAGAATGACATTTTCAGAAAATGATGTAGTTTTCTTTTCGATCTTCCATGCCAAAAAGTTATTAGGTATATTCTTTTTCATATAATTTTCTAGATTTTTCTGGCAAAAGATTGTGAGTTACTTTTGTTGCCAATTCGAGTATATATCAATAGAATATCCGGAGGCGTACAAATATCATCGTCGCTGTCCATTTTTAACTTTAAATTTGTATTTTAAAAACAAAACACATTGCAAAACATTAAATTCACGCGTACGTGTATTGTCACAGTGAACTTGCCGCCATTAAAATCTAACCAATGAGAGCGCAGCTGCGCGCGCAGGGCCAATCAGGAGCGAGCGCGCGCTGTTCTTTTTTTATTTAATTGGCACAAGATCTTACCAAAGAGTTTTGTGTATGTAAGTTTAGTAGTTTCGACGAAGTTTTCACGTATAACCCAACTGTTTTCAAAAGCCAGCCTAATATCAAAATTTTATACAACTTGTATGAGAATTTTGACATAAGGCTCGCCAGGTTAATTGGTCGCGTTTTATTGATGTTATAATGAGATTTTACGATATCGATGTGGATATTATACCATCATGTGAAATTGCTTAAATTGAGTGTTTTGTTGTCTGCGCTATAACAGTAGTAATTATAAGTCAAGTATTGGAAACATAAGTAGAATGTTACAACATTAGTGTAGATAAACATATTTTAGTTACTTTTATAGTGCAAATTTGTGACATAAATGCTACAGATAGCACTATTTCAGTACCAAAAAGTGTTTCTCGGCACTTTAGGTTTTCAACTACACAGCTGATTTATCACCGTGAGAGCCTTTATCTAATGTTTATAGAATAAATCAGTGATAAAACTAGGGCCTATTCGGGGTTCTTTAAACGTTTACAACATCATTATAGTACTAATCATGTACACTAATTAGCACGTTCTCAGGACTTTTATAGTACCAAATTTTGTTACTTGGTAATTATTCAGATCATATACCAGTAAAAAAAATATTTTAGTTTATTGCATACGAGTATATATATGCTGTAGCTTCCTATAAGTAGATTTTTTAAATATTTATTTTGTAAATTGTTCTAAAAAAATTAAATAAATAAGCATATTTTTGATAGGCACCAAGTCCAAAATCTAAAATATTTTAGTCAATTAGTGTTATCATCATCAACTCATTTTATGTCCTCACTGCTGGAGCACGAGCCTTCCCTATGAATGGATAGGGAGAACGGGCCATAAACCACCACGCGGGCCCAGTGCGGATTGGTGGTTGTTAAAACTGCTAATGCAGCCGGGACCAACAGCTTTACGTGCCTTCCGAAGCACGGAGGAGCTCGAAATGATATATTTATTGGGCACCTATCCGATGAAACGCCTCGGTGGCCGAGTGGCATAGTCCAATACTGAAGGTCCCGGGTTCAATTCCCAGGTCGGGCAAAGAAATATGTATTTTCGGATTGTTTCCGATACATAGGCCGAGTTTGTGATCACCAACCCGCATTTGGCAAGCGTGGTGATATTAGCCAATCAGTACCCATCATTTG
This sequence comes from Eudonia lacustrata, assembly GCA_947562085.1. NCBI lineage: Eukaryota > Metazoa > Arthropoda > Insecta > Lepidoptera > Crambidae > Eudonia > Eudonia lacustrata. The sequence goes on along the minus strand of OX387312.1, from coordinate 17,931,093 downwards.
TAGCGATAACTTGATTTCAATGATGGAGGCCTTTGAGCCCAGCAAGTGGGACAAAATTACTTAGGCTGTTTACTTTGCTTTATCCGATGACCGGCCTTTTCGAAAGTTGCTTAACGTCAGCAATCCCAGACCAGGAGCCTTAACCACTGCGCCATCGAGCTCCTCTCGAAAATGTGTTATGAACATCACGTCATAACGATGGCTATAGAGTATTTAGATCATCAGTTCTTCGGACCTCTATCTAATATTATAACATCTATCTATATTTACTATAAAAATCTGTAGGCTCTAAAATGTATGTCCTCTTATATATAACTCAAGAACGGCTTGCTTGACCGATCTTGATGAAAATTTGTATGTAGTAAGAACATGAGATTGTGCAAATGATAGGCAATAAAAATAAAAATAAATATTTACAAATTTTCATCTAGTCTCAGTATAAAAACAAACCGGCATACATGATACGTATTTGATAAAACAATATAGTTATATCCTAATTCGCTTGTAATGGCGCAGCCAAGGGAAGAGTTCTAGGCGGAGCGGCCCCGAGGAGGAAATGAGTTCAATTTACCATTATCTCGGGGAATTGAGTGCCGTGACCTCGGCCCGCTCGCCGCTACTTGTTACCGACTTATTTAGTATGGTAACTCGGCTAGAAAACCGTTGCAGAAATTGTAGGGTGCCTGAACTTGACGACCTGGCTAACAATAAAGTATAATATTATGTTATGGCTTGTCGTCTCACAGAACCAGACCATAACAATTTTTTTGTAACAATGCACACTTATGCGCACTGATTGAAATTTGAACTGAGTTGCAACGGCCGTGGTCACGTGGCTGGTCAGAGTATAGTAACTAGTGTGTAGTGTAACGAGTGTAGTTTTGTGGTTTACTTATGTTGGAACGTTTTAAATTACAGAGGGTGCGACGACGTGCAACGCTCACTGGAACTCCTGGACCAGGTGTTGAGCGAGTACGACGAGGGCGGAGAGCCGCCGTCGCTGGAGGCACGCGCGCCAGCGCTGGCCACTGCCGCCACCCCGGCCACGCCAGCCACCCCGGCCACCGACGACGACTCGCCGCTCGCAGGGCACACCTCAGAAGACGATGGATACATGAGCATGAACGGCAGAAGGTAACTGTCAACCTAAATTTATTTATACATATCTGCCTGCTTTGTGGGCCAGATGGAGAGTGCTTGACTCCAGACGTGATACACGATCCTCAGCATTGAGGGAACGACTGATTCGGACCTGCTTCATATCCAACCTAAGCTGCCGACTCCGTCGATGACTCGCCGGGAATATGTCGTAAGACGATGGATACTTAAGCATGAACGGCAGAAGGTAACGGTCATCTCAAATATATTCGTACATATCCACCTGCTTCGTATCCAGCATAAACTGCCGCTACCGTTGACAACTTGCTTCTCCCTGGTCATACGTTGGAATACGATAATTATATATCATCTGTAGCAGAAGGTAACTATCAAAGATTTATCTATACAGTGCTACCTGTAAAGAACGGCCCTAACTAGGGCCGATGTCAAATTACATTATTTGATGGCAATCCTGGATTAGCTTAGGCACGTTTCCTCTAGCTTCTATCAACCCCCAAACCCGACGATAACTCACCGTTCACCAGGCATCATACGAAAAATAATGTTAGATACATTTGGAAACGACCAACATGACCTACGGAGCTGAGACGTGGACACTCACGGTAGGGCTGGTCCACCAGTTTAAAGTCGCTCAGCGAGCTATGGAAAGAGCTATGCTCGGAGTTTCTCTGAAGAATAGGATTCGTAACGAATACATCCGACAGAGAACCTATATCTATCATCGACATAGCTCTAAGAATTAGTAAATTGAAGTGGCAGTGGGCCGGCCATATCTGGCGAAGAACCGACAACCGCTGGGGTAAACTTGAGTGGAGACCACGACTCGGTAAACGTAGTGTAGGACGCCCTAAGGCCAGGTGGGATGATGACCTGCGAAAGACTGCAGGCAGATGCTGGATGCGTCAAGCTGAGGACAGGGCGCTATGGCACTCATTAAGGGAGGCCTATGTCCAGCAGTGCGACTAAGATAGGCCAATAATGATGATGACATTTGGAAATTGTCATCTAGTTCTTCTTTAACTGCTCCAAGTGCCACTAAGGTTAGCTGCTATTTTACCCGAAATGGAACACGACTAATTTAACTGGCTATCTTACCTGTAGCGATAGGAATACAACAATTTTATTTTATTTTATTCTAAAATATACTAAAAGCATATCCGGCAGGTCTTAACGCAAGACTAGAACGGACTGACGTCAAATAAACAATTAGAACTCAAGTTGTAATGTTGTATTGTGGTGATTCCAGGGCGAAGTTTGCGCTGGGCTTCCGTCCTACAGAGGAGCGTGAAGAGCCTTCGCCACCGGATCCGCCGTCGCCGCGCTCGCCGCCGCCGCCGGAGGAGGCACAGCGCATCATCTCCACACTCTTGCCTAAGTACGTCGACCATTATCTATGTATTCTATGGGTCTTACAAATTAGCAAGGCATAAGCTTCGAATAGTTATTCCGTGTTTTGTCTCTTTTACTCAAATTTGAAATGACGTTTACATGACAGGAACAAAACACTGAATAACTATTCGGAGCTTCATCATCATCATCATCATCATCATCATCTCTGCCAAAAGACGTCCACTGCTGGACAAAGGCCTCCCCCAAGGATCTCCACAACAACCGGTTCACTTCTAAGGTGGTAAAGCAATTCAATCTTTAGATTCCATCGTTTATTAATTTGCCTCAATCAGTCTGTATAAATAATATTCATGGTGTCGCCATCTCTGAGGTCCCGGGTTCGATCCCCGGTCGAGTCAATTTAAGAATTATTGTTTTTCTAAATTGTCTCGGGTCTGGGTGTTTTCTATGTATAATAAGTATGTATTTAAGTATTTTAAGTATGTTTATCCGTTGTCTAGTAACCATATTACGAGTTTCGTATCGAAGCTTCTCTTGGGCTAGATAATTAGTGTAAGTGTAAAAAAAAACGACGGGTTGCACTCCGGGAGTGCAGCCGGCAGAAGTGAAAACTTGAATATTAACGTTGTGCATTTTTGATATTTTGGAATGGTTAGGGAATAATTTTGCACGAATTGCTTCAATTATCAGTACAAAAGTACTATAATTTATGTGGTAGAATACAATATTTATTTATTGCGCTATCGTACACAAACCTTTGATTATATAACACAAACATGACAATTTATATTACATTAAAAAGCACTCGAACATTCGCGCAAGCGCCCTGCGCCGCCTAAACGAAACAGCAGGCATACATTTTCGCCGCGCCGTAGAAAGAGAGGGGGATACTTCCTCTCCTACGCCGCGCCGGCTGTCATCCGTCTTACGAATTTTCGATCAGGCCACGTGTCCTGACGCGAATTTAACATTTTTTACCCATTACAAAAAAAGTGTACAACGCCGCTAAAGAAGTTTTCACTTCAAAAATATCATAAGTTCAAATATTTAATATTTAATAATTACCCGCACTGAGCTAACGAGACGTGGGCATCTCAAGGGATTTTAGAAAACCTTTGGTACGAAGAACAGTATTCATTTCAACTAATTATTATTTTAGTGGTGCAGGTGATTGGTGCACATATGGTTGAATAATATTTAATTTCAGACGATAATTATTTTATCCTGTTGTTTTCTCTTTCCAGAGTATCGCCAGCTTATTCTGCAAAAAGAACGACGTCCTTTGAACAAAGAACAGCAGAAGAAAAGTTAGATTCTATAATAAGTGTCAATGGGATCACGACAGCCACACAAACCACATTTGTAAGTTAATTACAATTTATAAAAATTTCATGTGTACCAGAACATAGTCTTTTATTTTCTAACATTAAAATATTTTTAATGTTATTTTGCAGCCAAAGACGAGGCATCAAAGACCGTACGGATGGGAGAAAGATGACGACACGAATGGGTTCCGATTACAACCACCGCAAGCGTCGGCGTACCGGTTCGCTTCTCTCCAGCACGGCGCTCGGCCGCCGCAAGCTGAAGCACCTTCGTGGCTACCGCCTCGGCATCCGAACAACCAGGAAATATCACCGAGCATGGAGAAACCTCCCGTCTTCCCTTTCATGGGCTTCTCGGTAGAATTTGCCGACAAGCCGTACAATGAACACCCAGTTACAATATACCCCGGACCAAATGTTCAATTCAGCAAACAATTGCACTCACCGACCTACAATATCCCAAAAGTATCACCCTCTAATACGAAAAAGGGTAACGTGAAAAGTCGGTCTGACGGGGAGATGCTTTCGCCTAAATCTAAATTACCTCCGCGTACTCTCGCCGGTTCTATGGAGAGACATAGAGAAGTGTGTAGAGGATCTTCGGAGGATTTGATGGAGGGTAAACGGAGAGGCGACGACGAAGAACACTTTTCGGACGACTCGCTGGAGGAATCCTTCCCGCCGCCGCCACCGACTGCTACCACGCCTTCGAAGCGCAATTCGATTGCCTGGGAAGTGTCACTCGATGGTGATGATCCTCTGCTTACACCCGGAAGCACTAAGGTGAAAAAAAAATCTTTTATTTGTATTCTTTATTAAATCCTTATTTTTTTCTTTAATCATGAACTCGATTATAAAGAGGAATTTACACATTACACACACCTAATTTACATTTTAAAAGTTTTATTTATATTTTCAGGTCATTGGTAGAAGAAGAAGAAAGTCGGGAGACCAGTCCACTTCCAGTACCAGCTCTATACCGCAAAGGGTAGAAGACGATTGGGGCGACGACTACTGGCCTCCCCCTCCACCTAACACACAGTGCGAACCGCTCGCATCCCCCTTGTCGGATGCAGATTCAGAAGCGCGCCGTGCACAAGATTTGGCTTGCGGAACATACGTCATTCGTAAAGGCAAAAGCCGTAAACAGTTGCCCAGTTTTAATAAAAATTCATCCAATAAACCATCCAACGTCAACCATCTTAGTCATAGTCACAGTCTAAACAGAAGTATAGATACTGATAAATCCATAGACGGCTCTAGTATATCAATAAGTGGATCAGGCTCTGTAGGTTCCTATAATTCGAGGCCTAGTTCAGATCTGAGCTTGCCTCAATCACGTTATAGTATAGATTTAAACTCGAGATTAAGTCGAGAATTAAACACGCCCAATTCCAGATATAGTATAGATCTCTGCACCCCAAATTCTAGACTGAGCAAAGAAATCACGTCGCCCAAATCGAGACTTAGCTTAGATCTTAATAATGGACAAGATAGATACATAACGCAAGAATATTTTGGCCATAGTCCTAAAAGTAGAAAAGTTATTAGTGATAAGAACGCTCTTACTTCGAAGAACAATGTTGTACAGAACAAGCTGTCTCCGCAAAATAGATTTACGGATTTCAAAAAATATTCTTCTACGTTTGATAATATACAATCATTAATAAAAGAGGGTAAAGTAGAAGAGGCACCGCAACAAGAGTGCAATGAGACTGTCAATGAACTAACCATGGTGCCTCCTAACATGGTGAGAGTGGTTTCCCTGCCGAGCTTAGGCGCTGATGGAGAGAGTAACAGCGCAAGCCGTCAAGCGCTGATCACCACAGTGGAAGAAGAAGAGGACCAGGAGAGCGGCGAGCCAGAATCAGGCGGAGAAACCTCTCCACTTCGAAAAATTGAAAACAATATTAGCGCTATTCTAAGTCAGGGACGGGACCAAAAACTTTTTACCCCATATATACCTAAAGACTGGAATATCCATAAGGATGAATACTGTGATGAAGTGTCTAAGGATATTTTAGATAACAATTTCCGTTATAGTTCTAGGGAGAGACAAAAGAGACATGATATACAGAAATCATCGAGTCATAACGAAATACAGAATCAGCGATCGATAGAACGTCGCGAGCGTTCGTCTTCGGGGCGAAGGTCGAACAGTATGCATAAGTCGACGAGTGCCAAAGATGTGCCAGTCAGCTTGATGAGGCAGCCATCTTCGTCTGACTCTGCCGTGTCCAGTGGCGGAGATTTCCCTCTGAATGTTCAAATAGTGGAGCATTCATACAGACATCATCCGCTTCCTCCATCGCCGAACTTGGGTCACGACATGGGGCCCCTGCCGCAGACGCCTGAATCGCCGAAATTCCCTCCTCTTCCACCTTCGCCGGTTCAAGAGGTAGAGGATGAATATACTGAAATTATGCAGCCATTAGAAAAGCGACATGGAAAGAAAGCAGACACATTACCGACGCCTACATTGGAAGTGAGGAAAAGGTAAGGTGCTATCACTTTTTTATTTTTAGTTTGACTTGACGTGCCTTTCGAAGCACGGAGGTGCACAATATGTTTTAATTTGGTAAGATAGGATAAAGCCATAGGATCCCACCTACAACAACGACTTTAACAAGCATCAAAACAGTTAAAGTAGAATGATAACATAGCACAAAATGTATAGCGATTTATAAATATCGTTCGTTGTTGCGTTGATGGCACTTGTAAATTCTCCAGCCATATTAAAAATTAGATTCAAAATCGCAAAAAAATTATAATAATAATAAAATATACTCAACTTTGTATACAATACCATCAACAATACATTATGATATTATGGTATTGTATTGGCAGATAATGCCTCAGAGCATTAAGTCCGCCTTTTGCCGTATTTAATGAGTACGTAATAAATGAATAATTTGTACATAAAAATGGTATGGCACGCAATTTAAGAGAAAAATTAAGAGGATAGCGCATATATCAACAGTAAACATAAAAATATTAAGTTAATCAATAATAGTAATAAGATATTTAGTAGCATTATTGGATTAATGGTATATTGCTATTAATTCTTCAGGCCTACGGAGCCGCCAGCAGTGCCGCCGCACCGAGACACCACCAACAGCTTGAAGACGAGGTCGATGGAAACCAGCTACAACAAGAACAGAAGGTGTAGTAATTTCAAGAGTGGATCCACCGATAGGAGAACCTTACCCACAGGTATTTATACTGAGTTGTCAATTGAGAGAAACGTAGCACAAGACTGATATGCGTTGTCAAAACTTAAACTTCGTACGGTTTTTTTTTTCTTACATGTTATACATATAAATAAACTATATTTTCTTTATTAATAGATGATAATGAATCATAATAAAATAAAATTGGCAAATGAAACAAAACAGTGCAACGTCTCTTTAGAAATTCTCTCAAGAAGTCCGCGTGAGATCTAAGTCTTCAGTAAAGCTCCACATCTTTACTTAAGGGGTTAGGGAAATATCATTTATCACTACTCATTACTATTATCATTCACTATTTATATGTAAAACTTTTACTAAACTTTACTTTGACACTGGTTAAATTGGCAAACCGCACGAAGCCATCAATTAAATAAAAGAAAAACTGTACTTTAGAGGTTAATTAAAATAATACTAGGTAGATTATTTTACTTTTAATTTTTTAATTAACAAAAATAATATCAGTATCTTTATCTTTATATAGTATATAAATCTTCTGTGCGAGTGTATGTTATTGAACTCCTTTTAAACAGCTGGACCGATTTGGATGAAATTTTCCGAGCTTTCGAGAATGGTTTACATTTACAATTAGACCCGGTAGGTGGCGCTGCTATAGGAGTCCATCATGGGATACGGGTGTTCTTAAGCGGACGAATGATTTGTTTGTTTTATTGTCATGGAAACTGTCGAAGCGGTACGAAGTCCGCCGGTCAACCAGTTTAATATAAAAAGTTAAATTTGAATACTGGTCAAAAGAGTTCAATAATTGAATAGCTACATTATTTCTACCCGACTGCGTCAGAAGGAGGGTTATGTTTTTCGAGTGTATGTATGTACGTATACGGCATGGTGGATTTTAACATATGAGATGTCGTTAGATTTGTTTTGACTGTGGGAGTGACATAAGCTAAAAAAAATAAAAATAAAAAGTAAAAATATTGGCCGGGTTAGTTATTAGTAGTCTTTACCCCAAAAAACTGTTAGATCAACCACACGATCAAAATTCTATAAATGAACTACAACGTCTACGGAATTTAACAGGTATGACCAATTTTTCTATGGACGTAGATGTAGTTAATAATTTTCATTTAAAGCAATGTTTTATGGTGTTTTGTTTTCGGGAATATTAGCAGATTTTATTCCCATGTTTAAAAAACTCAAAGAACTTGTCAGTCAAAAGTACTAGACGTCAAGAGTTTCGTTTTTACGCCTTTAGATTATTGACAATTGGTGTATGCGCTATGACTTTGCTATATAAAAGAGTAAGGCGTTTTAATATAATTATTTTATGTAGGTTTTGAAATGCTTTGAAATACAAAACTAAAAGGTTTGAAATAAACCAAATTATTAAAATAATACTATTACTGATACTGTGACAAAAAATAAAATCGACTTCATAATGACGGACAAAAAGCATATATTCAGAGATGTCTCAGTGATCAACAGGTTCAATACCGGCAGCGATCACCCACTTGTCCGAGGCTCTCTGAATTTAAATTTTAAGCTAGAACGTGTCCGTTCAGTGAAGTCCAGGCTCTGTCCTAACCTGCTCCAAACTATTGTTGGATCTGAAACGTTCCAGTCAAACCTGGAGAACCGATTCGTTGCCGTGGAAACCACAAATGCTATTGACGTCAACCAGGCCCTAGAAAATGTGGCCGGAATCCTCAGGGAGGAAGGTATGAGGTTTTGCGAGATTGCGGCTATCAACCAGAAGATTAGCAAACTGGTACGCTACGACCTCCGACGCTCCAATACACGCTTGATGGAACGAGCAGTTGAGTAAAATCAGGGGTCGAAAGTGTTTGTGCGGTCTCTTGGGAGAAGCCACTTGACGAAGTTGACTACAACCAGTGGAATAGTCGTTGCTCCGAAACCAGTGTTCTAAACTCTTACAGCCAGCTATACGCTTCGCATGCATCTCAACCTGATCCCGAAAATGAGGACACCAGAGCCACATTGACCCGCCACTTTACCGAAAGTACAATGGCAAAAAATTGTCTGACTTTTTGAAAGCGCCCATTAATGTTATTTACACCAAACGAATTTATTGTTTTTCGCACGTTTTTACAAATATCTAGATATTCCCTTAAAAGCCGGCGTTAAATCGAGTTTTTTAAAAGAATATCAAAGATGGTTTTTTCTTAATCCATCAGCCATGTTGAAAATCTGGATGTGAATACAATTATTTTGAATCGACTTTATTATTCAATTGAACGTTATTGATCAATCGAAAGTCGATTTCTACCCTCGAAACAGTAGGTAAGTAAGTTTCTTGTTCCCACCATATTAATGGTGATTGGTGTCTGTAGAAGCTGCTTTAATGCCATTCAAGCATCTACCGTATTTGTACTGAGTTAAAATAACCAATTACTGTGATGTATAGGTATCGAATCAAGTTGTGGTGAAGTCCTGCCCTATCTACCTATCACTTTGACAGATAACAAACGGACAGATTGCTTCGCACTCTTTCTCAGTTGGTTGTTTTATGTGTTTTTTCGGTTTTGTTAATATTATTCTTTACCGCTATGCGATACATAATATTAACCATTTTAATTTTTACAACAAGTCCACAATTGCATGCCGTGGCATCTTAAAATTGAGACAGCACTTAGACTTTCCGTAACAAGTAGACTTAGACTTTAGATTAAGTTACTTTTGACACTGAACTGAAACTGACAAATTCGTATTGTCAGTGTGTCTTGTTGGATATCATCTCATAATAAAGAAAAAAAAACTAACCTAGCTTATCCAAAAATCAAACCACAATATCTTTTTTTTCCGGCTTTCTCAGATGAAAATAACTTTACATACAGAATCTACAAGTAACGCTGAATCTTAAGACATATTTTTTGTTTATGTGCGCTCATATTTTATATCAGACAATTTTTAGTATGGATATTTGCCATTGTTCTTTGCCTGAAGTCAGCCTGAGCGAAATCGTGCGAGCGAAAATATGACAAAACAAAAGACGGTAGAAATTTTACAAGGATTATTTCAAATTTGCCACTATTGCCAGCTAGTCACATTCAGGAATGTTAGCAACACATTCTGGAATGTTACAATTTAACGAAAGAAATGAGAAATTTTAAACAAATTTGATTCGAACTTATTAAGTGTGGCACAAAAAGACAACCGCCATCGAACAAATAATGCATTGAAGGGATTTCACCATCGAATAAATAGAAAAATCCCGAAAAAGCCAAACTATTTTTTATTTTTGTACAAACTACGAAAAGAAATGTCCTTTCATGACCACAGAATTAAAGCGTCGTTATGTAGTAAAAATAAGAGAATAAATAAGGACAAAAAATACAACAAGTTAGTGAAGAAATTAAATAATAATAAATTAACAAATATGGAATTTTTGAGAAACATAATTTTTCTAAAGTTGAAACAAAAATGATTCAAATATTTTATAACGTTTTAAATGGATTACTTATTGATTATTTTAATAGTAACTACATATTAATTTGTATTTTACTAAATTGTAAGTGTATGATTTATGATTAAGTAGAAAACTGATAATTATCAATAATAAGCTATATGTTTTATTATTAAATAAGTTATACTTAGTGTTTATAATTAAAAAAGTATACTCGGAATTTTATTTTGACACTGTATAACTGAGTTATAAATTTAATTTAATTTAGGAGAATGATGTTTGTTTTCTGTTTTTTTAATTGTCAATATAAATTATACGTTTCGTAAAATTATTTTTCGTAAATATATTACTTGTAGCAGAAACATTTGCCAATAATGTTTGCTGATTGAGTGCAATAATTATTCAATTGGATATCTCGAACATGGCTTATTTTCTTAGACCACTAACACGAGTAACGGTCTAACCTGATGACTGCGTTTTTGTTTTTTTTTTACTTTCGAATTGTTTAACATTTCTTCTATATATACGATATTTATTTCATTTCGTTTTACTCAATTTCTATTTGAGCACTTCTTGCTGGTCCTCTATTTTTTTCCGGCATTTTGCGTTTCTGGCCTTCTGCGTTTCTGGCATTTTGCGTTTCTGGCTTTCTGCGTTTCTGGCATTTTGCTTTTCAGGCCTTCTGCGTTTCTGGCATTTTGCTTTTTTGGCCTTCTGCCTTTCTGGCATTTTGCGTTCCTGACCACATGCGTACATACGACCAAAATTTCTGCCGAAAATCTTCGTGGATAACATTACCACACCTTATTTATATTATACAGTACTTCAGTTTGCAAACACTTTCAAGCTAATTGATTATGGATATTTATTATTCTTAACAACAATACCAGGAGCGCACTAAAACGTTGGCAGTGTTGCCAGCCTATATGTTGTTTATGAATGAATGACGATGAATGCAGTTTCTCTCGTCTATAAAGCCCTCTAAAATAGGACTATACGTACAAACAAAGTGATTATATTAATTAGAATAAAACCTGTTTCCTCTTTCCAGATATCGGTGCTAGCGGTGCTAGAAGACGGACCCTGCAGAGACAAAACCGCGACGCTATAGCCGCGGGGCGGGGCCCCCTGCAGACGTCCGCAAGTCTCCCGGAGACGCCGGTCTTCGCACGCGGCTGCGACGTCCCCCGGACCCCACCCAGGAACTCCACAGGGCCGCCGAGGAACAACACAATGAACTCTATACAGTCGATCGGTTAGTTCGAGTGCTTTTTTGATTTCGGTAAACACTGGCTGTTTGATTTCTTTTATATTTTTGTAACGGTGACGAATGCGTAATGCCAACTGGCTAGCCTGTGACACAAAATAAGGAGATTGCAGAGGGTAAAAAATTCAAAAATTCTAAATTCAAAATCATTTATTCAGTTTAAGGCTACAAATAGCTCTTATGAACGTCATTATGCCATCGGTTCGTAAGTCTACTCTGGGCGGGAGATCTTGTACTGAGAAGAACCGGCAAGAAACTAAGCAAGTGTCCAGCTCTTTTCTCCCTTACAGCGTCAAAAATATTGGAAAGTGCCCCATCATAGAAGGACACTTTCCATCACAAATAAACACACAAAAAAAAGGACAATCACAACACACAAAAAAAACAACAAAATAAAATAAACTTAATTAAGGTAAACTTCATACTAACGCGCTTGAGCAATGCACATATCATAGACAACCTCTCATGAATACGGAATCTCGCAACAGCTGCTTTGCCGCTCGCGCCGCCATATTGCAAAAATGGCGCCCAAAAACAGTTTTTTGACAATAACTCCTTTCCAACTCATTTTATGATGAAAATAGTTAGGTATGTGATTAATTAACCCATTATGTACTAGCGTTACCATATGGTAACACTCGATGCTATCTAATTTTTTGTGAATTTAAAAAAGAAAAACTTGTTTAATTTAGATTTTTTTGTTCCGAACGTGTTTATGAACGCATCCTCCATAGATTAATGACATTTAATAGTGTTTGTTTTTATTTGATATGCCGGTAAAATGAAAAGTTTTTAGCGTTAGTTGTCACTACTAAGAAATGGCGGCCAGAAAAAAGTAAGTTTTGTTTTATTTAATTTTTATAGTGTTTTTGCATGTTTGAATATCAAACTATTGTCTAATGTGGTTCAAATTATTTGTAGGATGAATAAATGTTATTGAATTTTTAATAGTTATGGAGCTACAAATGTTTTTTTTTACTGTGACCGTATGGTCACGCTAGTACATCATATGGTACACTATTTCTAATAAATATTATTTTTACATTTTGGCTTGAACGTGGCTGAAATTTTGGACGAGTTAGAACAGGAAGACGAGATACTCGTTCGAGACATTTTCATCGAACCTCCGGATGTTGCTCAGTATACTGATGAAGATTCTGCCGATGAAGACGACGGTGGTGTTGTGGAAAATTTGAGTGGCCGGCAGCTTCAGGCTCCCGCTACTTTAGGTCAATCTTCGGTTATTCAACAGAAGTCATCAGAGGAGACCTCTGGTGATGATGAAGAGGAGCCAACCGAGCCTCCAAAGAAGAAACAAAGGGTAGTTTTTACTTGGCGAAAAGATGACTTGCCTGACGGTGAGTCCACTGCGTTTACGTCTGCACCTAAACCCAATTACGAACAATTTACATGCATAGATTTTTTTGAAATATTTTTTGATGACCAGTTGATAGGCTTCTTCTTCTTATGAGTTCTTATGAGTATGCTACCCAAGGCGATGTTCGCTGGATGGACAATTCTGTGGTGACGGTAGCATCTACACACGTGGTGACGGTAGCATGTACAGAGTACAAGGTTAACCCTACTGGATTAGCTGACCGTTACTCCAGGGTTCAAAAGAGAAAGTCGAAGTTCCACGACCATACTTGATTGCCGCTTATAATCAGTACATGGGTGGAACTGATCTGATGGATGCTCACATAAACAATTACCGTATAGGAGTAAGGGGCAAAAAATGGTGGTGGCCTATATTTACTTGGTTGGTTGACGTCACAACCAATAACATTCCACAGTTGGACTTTCGCCGGGAAATAGCTCAAACATACCTACAAAAATACCATCATTACCAAAATCTGGGGGCCGCCCCTCTACGGCGAAATCTGGAGGCAAAGTGCTGAGCGGCGCGGCGTAAGATTTCAAACATTTCTCGATAATAGAGAAAAGGCGACGATGTGCGGGGGATGGCTGCAAGACAGTTGGACGGATAATCTGCGCAAAATGTGACGTAGGTCTCTGCCTAAACTGTTTCGAGGATTATCACATAATAAAATAATTGTTACTAGGTACGTTCATTACATTTGCTTTTCATCGCCAATATAATCCTTATACCAAATAATAACCAATATAATATATCCTTCTAATATATATATAAAAAAAATACAGTTGTTTTATTTCTAATATAAGAATACACAATGTAGGTAGTAATTAGTTATGTCAGTTATAAACATTTACCTAGATTTAAAATCTTGAGACAATTTTTGTACTATATTTTAGCCTAGTGTTACCATATGGTCACAGCTAAAATCTCAAAAAGTAAAAAGAAAAAAATCAAAACAAAATTTAATTATTCATTTTAATGCCATTATATAACCATAACTAAAAAATAAATTCATTAGCTCGAAAATGAAAACTCAGGTCTTAATGGGTTAAACTAGAGAAAAATTCCTACAATATAAGTAATAACCTTTTTTTGTAGCATCAATAGTTTTAGCATACGAACGCCACAAAGTCCACTTCAATACGCGTTTTAGCCAAATAGCTTGGACTGTTCCGAACTGTTCCGAGATCCGTGTCCGTGCAAGAAGTCTATGTGTGAGTTGCTCGAGCGCGGTATTTATTAAGCTTACATCCTGGGTCTTCTTATTTTGTGCCTGTGGTGGCTAATCTATTGGTTCATCACCAATTGCTGAATTGCCACCTAGTTTAAACAATTTTATTTATGATTGCCACGTGCCTTGCCACGTCGTCGTATATTGTTTTTTATTAACACATGCACATGGCCAATGAGAATAAGTAAATATTACTCTATGCTCTCTGGTAATGGCTAAGGTTTTTCCGGTGGGTTCGGCAAAGGAATCGTGCTCACTGGTGCCTTACTAGCTGTAAATTTGCTTGCAGTAAAAAACTGAATGTGGTTTCCTGTCATTATTTATATTTTATTTGTTTTTGTCTGCTTTTTTAAAATTCATATTGATGTTAATTTGTTTGTTTTTTATTTTCTACTTTGTATGGTTTTTAATGTAATTATTATTTTATTTTACTTTTTGTTTTTAGATTTCTTTTGTCTTGTCACTAGTACCATAAACATTCGGGCCCTGTCAGAATAACAGCGCTTCTGTGTCATTCTGAACATCCATGAATGACACAGCAGCATAAGCTGAGACAGGGCCCTTTAACTTTACACACTACCTACTTATTTTTTTTATTTCTCATCTGTTCTATTTTTTCTGTCTATCTGTTTTTTCTTTTTCCCTTTATTGTTGTATAATTGTTAAGTGTGTATGTTAATAAAATTCTATTCTATTCTATCATCATCATCATCATCAGTTCATTTTTATGTCCCCACTGCTGGGGCACGAGCTTTCCCTATGGATGGATAGGAAGAACGGGCCATAAACCACCACGCGGGCCCGGTGCGGGTTGGTGGTTATTAACGACTGCTAATGCAGCCGGGACCAACGGCTTAACGTGCCGCCATCGAGCCCCTCAACTCTATTGGTTATATGAGGCTAACTCATCTCCTCTTTGAGTAAATAGAATTTTTTGTGACATCCCCCACTCTGCTAAAGACTGCAGCACTTGCTTGCTGACGGGTCGGATCCCAAATAGTATTAACCGCATTTAGCAGGCCGCCAGACAATTACCTACCATTGCTAGATAGGCCTTAATTATAACTTAAGGATATATTACAAATTGAAAAAAAGACAGAGTGTTGAAAAATTCCACGTGCGGGTTTTGAATCTTTAGCTTACTTTTTTAAAATTTGTTCATGACCATGGATACTAGTCTTTCAGTCGAAAACTTAATTTATATGTACGTTTCTCAAAATTAAACTCTTTAAAGGATGATGATGAATGATAATAGATATGAGAAGTGAGAAATGATTTACCCCCCAACCCCTCGAGTATCTCAGCAAAGAGGCTTTACTTAAGTCCTCACGCAGACTTCTTTGAGAGAATTTGAAAAGTGCTGTTGCACTGTTTTGTTTCATTTGCCAATACTCATACACACTCACAAACACTTAACGGTTAATAATCCACCATTATTTCACATTAATATTCGACATAACACAAATTTTAGAAAATAAAACCAAACCGCAGCGCAGACATGACTCTTCACTTTAGCGGCCAGTATTGCCCACATGGCTAGAAGTCGGTATATATTAACAATAGAATAGATAGTCCCGTGTAATTAGGTATTAGGTAAATTTAATTTAAATATTCCCCAAAGAGTACGACGTCACCCTTGTGGATTGTTCAGGAATAAGTTCTGGAGAACTAGAATGGGTCGTGCGTGACTCACCTGTTAATCGCGTATTTCGTCTGTTTAATGAATCGACCAAAGGCTTGCCATACATGACATACATTTTCAAAGTCTCCACAAATTTTTATCTTGTACTAGCGGACGCTCGCGGTTTCACCCGCGTGGTTCCCGTTCCCGTGGGAATATCGGGATAAAAAGAAATCCTATGTTTTAATCCAGGTTATAAACTATCTATATGCCGAATTTCATCTATCCATTTCTATCCATCCGTTGCAGCGTGAAGAAGCAACAAATATACACATATATAAACAAATTTTCGCATTTATAATATTAGTGTGATAAAGTCCATTGATGACGTACCTTTGTTTGAGACCATGGCCATCTCTCTATATTTTCTTTTGTTTGTTTTGTTTAAAAGTGAACTTTCTTTCGTTTTTATTACCAATATTGTTCAAAATAACATATTATCTATATATTATGATTGATTATGATGACACAAACAGGCCTCTCCACTTATATCTACAGCTTCTTATTCTATAAGTTAACGACGAACAAAAGAGTTCCGACACTAAGTAAAACTATTTTGTAACCGTCACTATCTTCTTGGGTACAGGGAGCAGCGTGACACTGGGCGGGTACGGGCGGGGCTCGCTGATGGGCGCGACTGGCGTGTGCACCGGTGCCGACCTGCTGAGGCTCGGTGGGCCCCCGCGCGGCTGGTACCCGAGGCAGCGGCACAGGTACCTGCATACATATTACATGCATCCCTAGCTCATTTTGTCCCCACTGCTGAGGCACGAGCCTTCCCTATGGATGGATAGGGAGAACGGGCCACAAACCACCACGCAGGCCCAGTGCGGATTGTTGGTTGTTAACGACTGCTAATACAAATGGGACCAACGGCTTTACATGCCTTTTGCACGCAGTATTACAGACTATCAACTTTTTTGTGTACCCAACCAAGATACAGGATCTCGCTTAAAACACTAGCTAGCACTAGCACACCCTGAAATTAATTAGAATCGGCTACTTGATTTTACAAGTTGCAAAATTTCCACAAGCGGGATTCGTTCCCACACCGCATGATATACCGGGTCAGTTGCACTAGCCACGACAGCATAGACGAAAACACTTTTTTCAAATTGTCTTTTGTTCACAATAATGTTTGCGTTAAATTATATATCCTAATCAGGTTTTTTTCTTATTAAAATAAAAATATGTATGTATTTCGTTGAACAGTCGAAAGAAACGAAATTGTAATGGACTTACCGTTACAATTTCGTTTCTTCACGCCCATCAGGTATTTTAAATAAACATAATATACACTTCTTCTAATTTTGTTAGTTCAATGATTTATTTTATTTTATTTGTTATATGACTGAAGTCTATTTAGTCAGTAGCCAATCCTTACCAAACTACTTTCAGGGTGTGCGTTTTATAATTGGCATGCTGTATATCCCACGACTGGGCAAAGACCCCTATCCAATGATAAGAAATCCAATAATGAAATCAAATATTAACTTGCCAAATAAGTGTTGCTGATCACAAAACCGAGCTATGAAATCCGAACCACACTTTACCATACCCGTGAATAGAAACTATTAGGACCTCCATATTACGGGACCGGCGCTTGTGCCTCTCGACCTACAAGGCGAACAACTTATTAATTATAAATTAAAAAAAAATTTTAGCTAAAGTACCAGGGTCACTACTTATATCTTATAGTTTTGGATTTCCCCATACCTGTTAGCAGCCGTCATGCTGTAATAATCACAAAGTAAATAAATAACTATAGGCACTATGTTCTTTATCAATTGATTTTCGAGCTTATCTTTAACTAGAAAGATAAAAATTAACTACTAAATATCAAGTAATACTCCGCCTAATATTATCATCAATGGTGTAGGTAGATCAAATTAACAAGTGTATTACCGAATCGTAATTAAAACACGACAATGATTCCTTCCTTCTACTAAAAGGGGGACTTAAATAAATAAACAAATAATAAGAGCCGATTAAAAAATTAATAAATAAACAAGCGTTCAGCTACTTTCATTGCTGACTGCATTGTACTTTTTTAGAATTTAATTTATGTCATAAGTCATAACGGCATACCGCACCACGTATAGGCATAAATAGTATCTAGTTTAGATAATAAATAAGAGTAGTAGGGTAGTGGGTAGGGTAGTGGGTAAGAGTACCAGGGATACACCTTTTTCCTTTAACTAGTGGTCGCTCAGTGGTCGAAATTCGACCGTAATTTTTATAAAAAGCTTTTTACTAAACAATATTTAATTAAGGCTGCACAGATCGTATCCTAAGCAATAAAAAACTAAAAAGATAGAATGTGAGTTTGGATTGGCATTAACAGATTTCGGGCGCTTCTCTTCCATATTTGAATCTTTTTTTAAATGTATGAAACAATGTTTATTTAATTTAATGTATTTTTATACATAATTTTTTTTAAATACTAACATTCTGTACTCCTTCTCTATATAAACTATAAGTGTGCGAAATTTCATACTCCTCCGTCCGCGCAATTTTCGTAAAAAGGGGTACAAAGTTTTTGCTTCACGTATTAAAACTAGTATAGCATTGAAGCAGCGCTTCCTGGCATACATATAAGGTACAGAATGTTAATTTTTTTTTAATTATGCATAAAAAATACATTACATCAATAAAACAAACATTACACCATTACCATGTCTTTGAAACACACGCTTAAATACTCTTTTCAAAAATTTCAAAAATGGAAGAGGAGCGACCGAAATCTGTCAATGCCAATCCAAACTCACATTATATATTTTTCATTTTTCGTTACTTAGGATACAATCCGTGCAGCCTTAATAAAATTACGGTCGAGTTTCGACCACTGGGCGACCACTAGTTCGAATAAATACGGATAGTAAATACACTAGGCAGTAGGCACCCTGTATTTTTTGTCGGCGACGAAAACTAGTGTCGAAAACTCTGTTACTGTGTCGGGCACGGGTGCTACTACGGTATTTACTCATTCGGGACATCTGAACCATAATATTATTTGTTAATAAATCACATCAGACAAAGTGCACCTTCTATTCACCTGTGTAAAGTCACGTTTCCGATAAAAGACGACTTTGTAATATTATCATATTATGTTCCTATCCGTTGTATTTATACATATACAGGCTTTATCTATACAGGGTGTTTGGTTATACGTACATAATCCCGAATATGGCAAATAGGGGACAGGCAAGGACCCCGGAAAATTATAAACATATCTGAAAAGCACCATAAGTATTGTATGGCAGAGATATGGTTGTTTTTTACATAGTAAAATTGCAAAGTGACAACCCTAGGTTTAGTTAATACATTGATTTTGGTCGACAAGCGACAACCTGATGCAATGGTCCAAACGAAACAGAAGTCAAAACATGTCCCGGGTTCGATCCCCGGTCGGATCAATTTAGAAATTATTGTTTTTCTAAATTGTCTCGGGTCTGGGTGTTTTCTTATGTATAATAAGTATGTATTTAAGTATACTAAGTATGTTTATCCGTTGTCTAGTTAACCATTTCTCGAGTTTCTTAAGGAAGCTTTTCTTGGGGCTAGATAATTGGTGTAAGTGTGGGAAAGATTATTTATTTATTTATTTATTTATTTATAAGGGTTGTAAGGGTTGAACAAAAGTAATGTAATAAAATAAATTTGTGTTTTTGTATATAAAAATCAATCTTAATAAGTGTTTAATTATTTATCTATTAATTTATTAAGTACACAAAACAGATAGAAATTAAAAAATAACAAAATAGCATGATAAATTGTATAAGAGCTAAATTCTATCTAAAACATGTTCGTACACAATACGATTATAATAAGCGTCCATGTTAAAGTTTACCTAATCTAAAACTATATCCAATTAAAAACCAATTATGTACATAGAAATGAATAATAAAAATAAACCAAATTGAAAACTTATTCTAAGTTAATGTTAAAGTTAAACTTTATGAAGTTTTCTTAATAAGTGGGTGGTTTATTTATACTTAGTTGTACGACTATGCTTCGGGATTATACACATATTACCAATCACCTATACTTATATGTAATTGTTGTGAGTAGGTACATACAAAAAAAAATATTTACTTTTCCTCTATGTACAATTCTCAAAAAATATGTTTACTCAATACATTTTCGCTGAATACTAGATATACATAATTATACGTAATCAATGCTTATTCATGTCGTAATAGGCAATTTGAAACGAATATTTATTATCAGTTCATGGAAAAGTTTGCAACACAGAGATACTTCATAGCAGCTTGCTGCTTAGTCAACTCATCAACATTATTCACATTTAAATAAGATAAATGCGTAGTCAGTGCATGTGCAAGCCAAATTATACGTTAGTCAAGAGAATTTAGGTAGGTGCCTATATTCATTATTATAAGTAGTGGTAGTAGAAAAGAAGGTACGTATATCAAAGGTCTAAAAGAAAGTCCCATTAACAAATTCCAAATAATCGTTATCTGCCAATCATTCATTACACACAACACAACAGACATGAAATTGAACTCACGACAAATCGCTGTCCGGGCGATTGCATTCAATCACATTTGCCAGATTTTAGCTAACTATCAGATAAGTACTCTTTGTTCTACATTAATGTTTATGGCCAACGGCAGTCCATTTGTGATTAATTGATAGTGTTTCTTGCTCAATTATGACTTAGATACGACTGCGATTAGATACCTGCTATGTAATAATGATTAGATGATAATATGAAAATGGCAAACCTTGTTAGAAGAAGTGCATTAATAAGTTAAAATATAGAAAGATAAATAGATAATAAGTACTTTTATTGCAACACAGTTAACGATAAAAAGAAATAATAACAAAAATTATTAAAATAAAACAAAAAAACCCGACTGCTAAAATAACTCATCATCTCAGCCAAAAGACGTCCACTGCTGGACAAAGGCCTCCCCCAAGGATATGAGGGGTATTTGCCGTAATCGCCACGCTTGGCAGGCGGGTTGGCGATCGCAGTAGGTTGAGGGTAATCTCAGAGAGATGCTGCTGCCCATCCTCTGGAATGCTCCCTTAGTCGGCTTTTACGACACCCACGGGAAGAGATGGGGTGGTACAATTCTTTATCCCCGGCACCACACAGAATTATTAAAATAAAACAAAAAAACCCGACTGCTAAAATAACTACTTATATAAAAAATAACTGCAAAAAGAAAAAACTGAAAAGAAAAAAACAAGCTCTACGATCCCAGAATTCAATTTGAGCAATGTTGAATGCAACGTGAAATATTTCTAAATACATTGAATATTCATAGTTGTCGCAGGCGGGACAATCACCAACCAAAGAGAGTGCGGATTTAACCTTTTCACCGCCCAACTATCCTGCACGCGATGTCCGGCTGTACGCCAACGTATAAATGTATTTTAATAAAGTAGGTACAAAGAAGAACTTCTATAGAAGTGCTGGCGTGGACAGCACGAAAATCTCGAACTTCTATAGAAGTTGTTGGCGGTAAAAAGGTTAATTGAGCTAGCCACGGCCGCTTGGTTGATGATAAAGGTCCCCGTCTGCGACAACTATCTTTTGTTTTATTTTAATAATTTGGTTTATTTCAAACTTACTAGTTTTGTAAAGTAAATAAACAAGCATTTCAAAACTACATAAATAATTATATTAAAACGCCTTTCTCTTTTAAATAGCAAAGTCATAGCGCATACACCAATAATTGCCAAACCGAAACTCTTGACGTCTAACTAGTACTTTTGACTGACAAGTTCTTTGAGATTTTTGAACATGGGAATAAAATCTGCTAATATTCCCAAAACAAAACACCGTAAAACATTGCTGTACCTAAATGAAAATTATTAACTACATCTCCGTCCATAGAAAAATTGGCCATATCCTTTAGTGTAGTACGTTTAAAGAATTTTGATCCTGTGGTCGATCTAACAGTTTTGTGGGGTCAAGACTAATCTAACCCGGCCAATGTTTTTACTTTTTTTAATATAGCCTATGCCACTCCCACAATCAAAACAAATCTAACGACACCTCATAGGTATGTTAAAATCCACCATGACGTTTGGGCTGTAAGGCGTGCCAAAGAAATAGACATAATAGGTACATACGGGTACAAGAGGCCTGATTTCCCATAATTAATGATACGCACCTACAGCTACATACATACATAAGGGTTACAATTTAACATTTTTACATTTTAGAGCGATCTCTTACAGACAACCAGACGAATGGAGAGAGTATACAATAACATTACAATTAATAAAAAAATGTCATCATATAATTTGGCATTGAAACAAAGCAAGATATTTTGAGTACCTACCTACAGGACATTTATTTATGACTGAATTGAAGAAAAGAGCCCTTAAATAAGTATAACCAATACATTTTTTTTTAATATCCATTACCAAATACTGTACCAGCTAACTACACCCACAGCGCTAGTTTGATTCAACATTCAATCATTCACCATTAAAAAAACGAGAGTTTAGACATAGAACAGCAACCAAATAAATTTTCGCTTAAATGGCAAAAAAGACTCGCGCTATCAAAGGAGGCGCTATTTAATAATATTATAATAAATTCAATGCTATACATATGCTTATTAATATGATCGAATGTCAAATAAAACTAGCTCTAAACGAAAATATTAGGTACAATACGATAGAAATTTGTGAACATGAATTGGTACGGCATCATAGGCAATAGGTCAATTATAGAGTAACCACATTATACATACATAGTATATGGTAAGCATGTTGTTTCTTACTAGAGAACTACCCAAAACAACTTCCTAATAACTACACTACTAAACCGCCATTAACCGCTTGCATACTTACTCACAGGCCAGCTTCCATCGAGCACCTGGATAGGCTGACCACCTCCAAGTCGGCCGTAGAGCACCCCCCGGCGTGGGAGGCCCCAGGGGCCCGCAAGCCGCTGACGCTGCCCCCCAATTTGACTCCCAAGTTCTTCCACAAGTCTCCGAGAGAAGCTCTGCGCAGAGTAACAAGCTTACTAATACGAAAAGGTAAGCTTTTGACCATTGACTTTGTACGCACCATTTGATAACACGGTAGATTAAACTGAATTAACCTTTCATTCACTGTTGTAGTACCTTTAGTGATAATATTCTTGACGTGATTATTTACACTTTTAACACACACCAGCAACATCAGTGTATTAGCGTGGTGAGTTACTATAAAATCTTGCAGCAAAGAAGAATCCGAGAAAACACAAGGCATCAAAGCAACCAGCTTATTTCTAGAAATGATACTTGTATGCAAGTGTACGGTTAGTAATGTAGTTTATAAGGCATTTCAAGAAGTGAGACCTACACGTGTCGGCACACCATACAACTTTTTACAGTCAGTATAAAAACTGTTTTCTGTCTACTTAAGTACACATATTATGCGAAAGGTGGACACCGGTCAGCGCTAACTTTATTACAAAAGAAGAAGATATTCTCCAGATAAAATGTTTGACTGTGAGCCAAAATCAACCGTGTTGTAAACTTGCTAACCAGCTTTGATCACTGTCTGTGCAGTCTTCCGACAGACCATGTGGCAATAAAATAAACAGTCGTAAAACTAACAACAAGCAATAAAACAACTGACTGAATTTGTGACTGTTTACAGGCCGAATCACGTACCCAAATATTTGACACTATTAAAAATTAATATAACCTAAATGATAATGCTATTGCTAGGCGACTAGTAAGCAATCCTTTCTTTTTAAGGCAAGCTGTTTAACTTAGTGACAGTAGCGCATCACATGTTGCTGTGTGTTTATATTGTTTTAAGTACTAGATTGGGTTTGTTAATGTTCTCACTTAAAATTAGATATTTAAGTTGTTTTGTATAAGCGAAGACCTCTTATTGGCTATCAGTGTTTATAATATTATTGTATTAAATTTCATAAAGCTGTTGGTTTTCCAAATAAAATAAAATAAATAAATAAGGTTTTGAGAGCACAGAACTTGAGGAAAGCCTCCGAAGGCCTTAAGATATGGTTTACAGTGTCGTTCGGGATCTGGGTGCTTCGTGCTAGCTTTGTTGACAATAAAATGAAGACGTGAATTATATTGCAAGACCCACCCACTTTGATTATCACCAGGAAGCGCTGTTTCAATACCATACAAATTCTCGTTTTAGAATTGGAACTGATAACACAAAACGCAACAGAATCGCGATCTGCCTTGTGGTCTGTCACGCCTGTGCACAAATTTATTGCGAACAGAAACACTTAGCATTGTTTTTTCTCTTGCAACACATTAGGGGCTCATAAAAAAATAACAAAATTACACAACCCGATCTAACACTTTCCATGAAGGTCGTTGAAGGAAACTTTACTGGTCCGAATAGTTATTCCGTGTTTTGTCTCTTTTACTCTAATTTGAAATGACGTTTACATGACACGAACAAAAACGGA
Organism: Eudonia lacustrata; assembly: GCA_947562085.1. Classification (NCBI taxonomy): domain Eukaryota; kingdom Metazoa; phylum Arthropoda; class Insecta; order Lepidoptera; family Crambidae; genus Eudonia; species Eudonia lacustrata. The sequence continues at coordinate 17,906,705 of OX387312.1, read as the reverse complement.
ATAACTAATTTAATATAACTAAAAATAACTTAAAGGGCCATATGTCACTTAATAATTTAACATCCCGTTACGCTGGGCTCAAAATAAGAAAATATAATAAATATATTATTTGTGTGTCAATGTCTGGCACTTGCATTAAGTAACATAAGTACATGTGTTAGGTAAGATATTAATAATATTCTCATTATAGCGGTTAAAATTCCTAACGAGATGTTGCGGTTAGTTGCCACGAAGTCTAGGCGCAAGCCTTGGGCCATGTCGAAACGACTAATTATCTAGGTAGATGGTATGCATCATAAAATCTAATATAATTTCTCCTTAATTGATACCTACTATTTATAGTTTTATTGGATATAATTTAAAGTAAGTAATGTTATAATATAAAGTATAAAACTAAAAAAAATACAAATCTTATCATATCAATACCCATTGCTAAGTACCTACTACTTGTATTTGTATAATTTATAAGACCTATGTAAGAAATAGTTTGCCATGTAACAATAAATAATTAACTACACAATTATGAACACAAAAATGTATAAACTATCATTTTTGGGTGGTGTGAAAAGCAGTGTTTAATGTTTTATTTTTATTACTATTCTTAGTTATAATTAACTTTAGTTCTAGTCTAGGCATTTTCGGAAGACCAGCCAGCGTCGTAGCATTACTAAAGTGCTATGCTATGACACATGCTGAGAAGATGCCTTTTCAGTATCATATACCATTATCTTAATTATGAATGCTTTACTTGTTTGAATGTTGTTTTGAGATACTGAATAAATGGTTTTTTTTTCTATACATTAAACAGAATGAAAAGTAGACTCTGATGGAGCTCTTCAACTTTTTCTTTGCGAAAAATCACGTTGTTCAGTTCCAACGTTTTGAAACGAACGAAGAATAAACAAACAAAAAACTTTCTGTATATTAGTAGGTAGGTACTATTAGTTATTCTGTGATAATGATAAGTATTCGTTGAGTTCAAAACACGCTGCTTTCATATAATCATTCTGTTAGTTGCCCGGGGAAATTGTCCCATCGCCACTTTGTTTTAGGACAGGTACCTCCTTGATGTTAGCTGCTTCCATCCCTTACCATCACCACTTACCATCTAATCTAACCTGAGGGGGTGAATAAATAAACAAGGAGGTTTTCTGGTGGCTAGCATCACTCTGTAGGGTAGAGTAGGTAAGACCCATAGCTTCTTTGATATATATTTTTTTACAGAGAGAACTTTCTTTTGGCTGCCTTTGACTTTCTCAGAGCGTAACATCGGACTTATAGGTACGCGGCGAGAAAGGTCAGCCGTATTTAATAGTCGACCGGTTATTCGGTGGTTTTCTAATGGCTACGCAAGCATGTAAGCAAGCTTTACCCTACTAGATTCTCCGAGGCCTTGGAATCGATTTTATTATTTAAGTATAGGTATCGGACAAGGAAATATTTCACGTTGCATTCAACATTGCTCAAATTGAATTTTAGGATCGTAGAGCTTGTTTTTTTCTTTTCAGTTATTTCTCTTTACAGTTATTTTTATGTTAGTTCGGTTTTTACGAGTATATAATTGTTTTTTATATACCTAGTTGTTTTAGCAGTCGGGTTTTTTGTTTTATTTTAATAATTTAGTTTATTTCACACTTTTTATTTTTGTAAAGTAAATAACCAAGAATTTGAAAACCTACATAAAAAAACCATATTGTTTAACAGTAAAATTTAATTACAAATAGCTAACCCGATCATTCATAAACTATGTATAGTATTGGGTACAGATGTGCCTCTCATAGAAAAAAAGATGTACAATAGACGGCGGTAGTAGACGTAAGCGTAAATGCGCACCGTTTACGCTTCTTCCCGATAGATGGTGCTACTTTTACGTGTCATATTTTGTCACTTATCTTATTCCCGTATCCACATTCCGGATTTTTTTATAGCCTATGGCACTCCCAATCTAACGACACCTCATATGTTAAAACCCATCATGCTGTTTGGGCTGTAGGGCGTGCCAAAGAAATATACATACATACATACATACACTCGAAAAACATAACCCTCCTTCTGACGCAGCCGGTAGTAATAAGAAACCTAGGTACAAAGATTTCGTCAAGACTACCTACCTACATAGGTACCTAAATACAAACATCTTACGGCCATGCTGCCTAGGTAGGGAACTTCTTACCGTATACTGAACTGATCAAGAAGATACCTACGACTGGATCTACTGTAGCAGTATCATAAAACTGTCACTCTTATCATTAATTAATGTTTGGGTATGCAGTAAAGGTTAAAATAAATGCCAAAAGGCCGTACGTAGGTACCTTACATAGCACACCTACCTACAGCCAAAACACATTTTTCAAAATGTCACGGGGAAGAATGTCAAAAGGTCATCCACCTAGCATAATTAAGCTCCTCCAAGCAACCTTCTAGTTTGGTAAAACCCGTTACACAAGTCTTCAAAAATATTTAAAATAAAAATTTATTTTAACGTTCAGTAGGTAACTGTGCCAAGAATGCCAAGAGAAAATAAAGTAGGTTAATAACTATTAAAAAATCGAAATAATATTTTTCATTTAGATTTAAAGGATCACTTTGAAACTGATAAAACAAAGCTACGTTATAAAACTAAAGAATAGGTAGGTATGTTTATAGCAGAACAGTCTAATGATTAAATAAAATGTAGGCGGCACCCTCATTTTACGTTGTCACTTAAGTTTCAAAGAAGCGCAAAGAGATGGCGTTAGTAGTATGTGTCGTAAGGTGTCGGAACATACATACACATATTGTTATGTTTAACTTTTCTATTGTTAATTGTGTATGACTCATATGTTAGTTATCAGTATCACCTATTTAACGAAAATAGACTCATCATAATAGCATAAGGATAGTTGTTTACTATATTTATTTACATACTGCGCAAGTAGAGTTAAGTAAGCAGGTAATAGATTTATCGATTAATCGTAAACTACCTATACACTCATCAATTAAAGCATCAAAATTATATCCGAGTAAGTTTAAAAATTTAACAGACAGACTACGCTTAACAGATGGACTATGAACCCAAAATCCTGTTATTATTCCAATCTAAATAAACCGTCCATTCGAAGCGAGTAACAATAAGGCGCTAACAATCGCTCATGGGGCCTAAAAAGTTCGGCTTCACAATAGAGAATAGCATACAATGGCGATTCAGTTACCTGCGACATCAGTATGTGCATAATAGCGAGGCATGGTTCGGTGCAGTGATTCAGAGACGCCCGCCCGCTCACCCTGCATGACTGTCGCCGCGTGACTCACCCAGCTCAAGACCAATACACCCATATTCAGTGATTAATAGAGACGTGAAAGTAGATAATAACGTCTCCTGACTCCTCCGTTATTTATTGATCGTCATAAATAATTGATGCGCAAAAGCTCTACAATAATAACGACCAGCAATATCATTTAAATGTCAAAGAAGATAGAATTTTGAAGAACGATAAATCCTTACGTTGTGAGAGTACCTAATGTAAAAGTATTAGACCTAGAGCGGAGTGAACTGTCAGGCGCAGGCAGTGGCCGGTCTTGTAAAACCGGTCATGTCCAAAGATGGCAACCGGCTTTGAGGCCAAGACCGTAGCCAGAAACACCACGCTGACCGGCGCCGACGCCCTACTTACAAAGTAACCGACATCTCTCTTGACTTGCTAATGTTTTCTTATTTTAAAAATCTTATAGCTCACCGAGACGTCAGAATTCGAATATTCTCATAGGCAGGTAGGTTTTACGCAGTAGGTAAATCAGTTTTTGCATTACGTGATGGATGACTGATGACAATAATGACTGCTCGAAAATTTTCGAAATGATCGTACTTATATTAATTCGTCGAAAACTGTAACGTTCTATTTGTATTGATATGTAAATAATCAGGCTGTTAGCCAGCATTCATTCATATTTTGAAAAGTCTTATATTAGCTATTTAAAAACAATGTTGATGGAAATCCTTGTTGATATAAAAGTGTATTTAACTTTATCTACCTACCTACTATGTGGTGTGGAAATAACGAACTCGCCAGGATTTCAACTTTCATTGTGGTGTTTAATATCCGACGGCTGATAATACAATCTGATAGATAATGAATCAGCATAGTGACGATATAGCCGTTGTAATCAAGCTACCTACGTATCTTAGGGATCGTCTTTATCCATAGTACATCGTAACATAAACGCTTTTCGACATTGGTCGAACAACTAGTTATTCATTGTAATATAATATCTTTACTTGCAACAATTTATTTTTTTCTTTTTACATGGAATCTTGTATTATTATGAGTGACCTTTTAATGATATTGTCATTTACAACAAATGGATAATCAAAGCAACATGAAACTTTTTTTTGGAAGTTCTTTAACTTCTCTAATAACTAGATAAGAAGTAACGATATCAAGATTCTATTGAATAAAGTAGAAGAGCTAACGTTAACGCAAGAAATGGGCGTTGTCAATACATTTTGTCGATGACGCGAAACGTAAACTTAATATTATTATTACCTATACCTGTAATTATTCGTAAATTCACCCTAAAACTAGACGCTTTAAGCTCTACTATAGTAAAATACCATTTGATATTAAAACGTTCGCTACTATTTTATGAGGATCCGCTGGGAGTTTTTGTATTTGCCACACCCTGGCTACGCATTAACAACAGAAAGTAGTAATTGAAGGTAAAATATGCTATTTGGCACGAAACGAATAAACACTACCTACCTATCTACTAATTCTACTTCAACAAAAAAGCAAAATAAGTATTTATTAACAACGCAAATGAAAAAGTTTTTATGCGTTAGCAAGCAATAGATACCCAACCCACTACAGGGAGACATCTTGTCCTTATAGCTGCAAATTTAAGGTCCAGAATCCTGGGTAGGAATAAAGGAGTATATCGATCTGCGGCACCAACTGTACGCGTTCCCTTGTGCGCACTGCCGCGGCCGGCACGGCGCGCATGCAAATGTTCCTACATCCGGCTTCTACTCAATCTCATGTCCGCTCATGTTATTCCTAATCTAAGATATTTCATAGAAAATTTTGTATGCCTTGCTATTACCCGGCCATTAGAACCTTTCATGATATTGTCACCGAACGTCTTTATACGATAAAACATCACAGTGTAAATCCTAAGATTCTGATTATTAAAACTTAATAACGTAGTTATAAAACCAATTAACACGGTAACAAAAGTTAATTGGAATACATCATATCATCTATAAGATGACACGTTTACAGACATTTTAGTCAGTCAACTCTACATTACAATAAACGGACGAGGTCGTTCGCTGCTATCAACTCTGCAAGGGCCCGTCCTTCAACGTTTCATATTATAGTTTCTCTTATTATTACCTAAGTACTTGTAATAACTTAAAAGGAAAAAGTCGATTAAGTTGCTTAAATCTTCTGGCGTGATTGGTACTATACGTTTCTTGTATATCCGGTTAAGAGGCTTTTTTGATAAGACCAACTATTAGTACCTATAACTCTTATTTGTAAACTGAGGAAGGTGTAGAGTCATAGTTCCGCGATTGAACTTGTGTGATGAGATGGTTTATGAGTAATCGTGAAACATGTCGATGCGCTGCGTCAGCGTCTACTTGCAGGAAGTAATGAGACCTTTACTGCCTACGTAGTTTGGATCGCGCTATGAGTACCTATATGTTGAATATCAATTGCTGAACGCATTCCCTCCTCGCCTCTCCAGCGTGCCGACCTTGGGAGTCCCACGTGCTCCAACCAATGTTAAGTAGGTGGTATATTCATTTCATCACTGATACTAAAAGCATGATGTGAATCGTTTTCAACGATTAACGAACAAAATTGTCATGGACTGTATGTACCTTATACCTTTACCTATATAGGTACTTAATAGATAAAATTCTCGAGTCGGTTGTCTATCCGCAGGCAGAGTATTATAAAATACCCACCTACAAAGTAATAGGCCCATAGTTTAGTAATATTGACTGATTGATTATTCCAAAGTTGATAGTGTTGCGATAAATATTTGTTTAGAAGCTAGTATTTAATATAGTTTACAGACTTATACAAATTAACGGATAACATAATATAAATTAAATAAATATATAAAAAACTAGCAATCTTTAAATTTCATAGTCTTCTCCGTTTAGTTTCGAACGTCCAATAAACTAAATCGTGTGCGCATTTAATATTACTACTATCAGAAATTGTATTTATCACCTATGTAAAGAGTTTTATCAATTTCCCAGATAACTAGATAATAGCAGAACACTGACATTTATAATTTTGCTATGTTTTTGTACAGCCGACACTATCTCCTTTACAATTTAACTTATTACATACGAAGGCAATACCTATATCAAAGAGACGTGTTCCATAACGAGCGCGACCATGTACGGGTCAAATTGTTGTGTATAACATGTCAACCTAAAAGCTCCATAAACCTTTTATGGATACGACTTTGTTGGATACCCCGTCAACAAATGCCATATGGTTCAGTACAGACGCCTATATAAGCGTTTAAAAAAATAAAACGTTAAAATTGTTTAACTGCAACGCGTCTTCACAAAAACGATGAGTCACGCTGTGTTGGCAACTCGAATTCGGTCGATTTGCACGTTTTCGCTCCAGCAAATATTGCACTTTCTATCCAGTTGGCGAATACGGAAGACGCAGTAAAAAGTAGAGCGTATTTCAGAGTAATTCTCTTAGAGCTATTGTGCGTGATATTACTAAGGTTAACCTCAGTGGGTATCCTTTAGTATCACGCGCGGCTGCGACCTAGTGGTAATCCAATATGGCGAGGCGCCACGCTCGACTTACAGCGCAGGATAACTGCTATGTGACGGAGAAGACGGCGCAAACTGCGTTTACTCGTATTCACAATAATTATCAAGCCAGTTTAGTACTAGCATTTAGCGATGAGTCATTCTGTATTATTGAATTCTTTGTTCACGTCTTATGTTGTTATTAAACATGTCGTATTGAAAAATTTCAACTCAAATTTAATTCATTGCAAGTCTATAAATACCCATTGATTGGCATGAAAATGATGTCGAATATACGTGGTATCAGTAATCCTAATTTTTTTAGTCACGTAGGTAGGTATATGACCTTCACGGCATAATTGCAAGCAATGACAACGCTGCCGCATTGATTCGATTTTCGAATCATGCTTCGTAAACACTCCTATGCGTCGACCCCCCGTAATCAAACGGCGGCGGGCGTCTAGACACCCGAACCCCGGCGAGGGTATTTGCCCCGCGCTTCGTTTTTATTTCCAGCCAGTCGCCGCAGCGGCCGTCACCCACATACCACGGGCCACCTGTGCACATAATGCACTCAGCTAATGTGCACGGTCGCTCGCTAGTCGCTGCCTATTTTACAGTTGTTTTCGCAGATTGAGTTCTTTTAGACTATATAGAGAATTGCTGAAGATGGTATTTTTCTAATACCTATACCGTGCCAACTACAAGTTAGGAGCTAAATTATTGGAGCCTAAACTAAATACAATATTGTGAAATAAGTATAACTTATTGACTCAGATCATTCCTTCTTTTACCTAAAGACAAGATTAGCGACTATTCGTTTCTCCAAATTCAATACAGATAGAATTACCTACTTGCCCAATTTTTTTTACTTTATGTAGACTTCTTATCCGACTCTACATCTATGTCTCCGTAATATTTTTTGTATAGAAGTAGGTATTTTTACACAAGAAAGTTTGAGACTGAAAAAATATTACAATTAGCATATTTCACACAAATTCAGCAAAACATCAAACTTTTTTAAAAGAAATTGTATGATACTCATTATTACACGCTCTCTAATGTTAACTTAAACATAGTTGATGTTAAAGCCTACGACCATTTACCTTATTTATAAACGTCCATTCTCGAAACAGGTATCGACGTACAGACCAACCTATTCGCGTCAGTTCTAATTATAGATATTTTGAAGCTATAATTTCCTCCAGCAGTAGGCTATCGAGTGAGCTCGTTGATAGCTTCAGTCGCTCAGACCTCTAACGAACGAACATACTGGTTTTCCTGTTTGATTTCAATAACTGTGGCTCTTTCCTGTCTCTTCAGCCGAGTTCAGCCCCGCAGTTCTATTTATGAACACTAGAAACCATATGATATGTGATACTAAGTAATTGCATTAAATGAAATGAAATACGAGTACTTTACTAATCTACTCGCGTTTTAATTATAAAAGTTGCATTAGCAACTGCACCACATTTAAAGCCAATGTCAATTAAATAGTTTTAGGGTAGGTACCTAGTAAAAAACAAATCTCGGAAATTTGAATTTGGAATGTTAAAGTAAAACACCAAAATACGTAGGTACCTACTATAAGATTTTTACCCCGGATCCTTTTGCGACAAACACGCAATGTACCTATGTAGGTATATATATTTTTTTTTATTCAAACTTATGGAATAATAAAAAAAAACACTTTTGCTGTCATTGACTTCGGTAGAAAACATAACCATGCGTTTCACTTTAATGCATAAAATTGATGCCTTTCTTGTGAAATTCTATATTATCGCATTATTGACCTCCATATTCCTAATGCTCATATATCTTTACGCTCACCACCATACCAACTCATTTGAATAGAAAGTATCAAAACCGGATAATTTTGGATGATGCGCTTATTTCGATTTCGGATGTAGGTATCTGCGTCGGGGAACAAATAGTTACACGCTCATTTAGCGTAAGCTCCATAAATATCCGCATGTAGTATGTTACCTATGTACTATGCACAGATGCTATAAGACTCATGTGTTAAATCTATGGCGCGGCGCGTCGAGTCGTTTGGTTGCGATTTGAGGCCGCGGGAGTCAACGCCTCGGCCAAGGTCGCCTCGTCCGCCTTGCCACGTCAAACAATCGCTCTCCAATCAGCACACTCTCAAAGCACAACATAAGGAGATTGCAGAGGGTTAACTTCATACAAACAAACGCGCTGGAGCTACGCACACATATACCCATATAGCCCGGTGAAGCTGAAAAAGCTGCCAAGTGGGAATCAGCAAAATCCCACCCTCAGCAAATTACCTCTCACGAACACGGAATTTTGAAACAATGGTGTATAAACTGTTTCTACAGGAATCAACACCCACGTAAGATAGAGTAGAGATCATCTTTTCTTCTGTTATGTTTAAGTATGTTTATGTAGTCTATTTCTATTTAAGCTTTTTTTATAGTATGTATCTTATATTGTTATCATTTAATTTAATAAACTCAGTATGTATATTTCAGTTCTTATTTTGGAAAATACTTTATTTTTTCTACAAATCCTTTTTTTATACTAGTTAGTGATAGATTTACATAAATTTCCTGAAAAATAGTTGGCAACTCTAGCGCAGCTCGAGCGCGGTATGACAGTATCAACCTTACCTTCTTGGGTCTCCTTTAATTGTGCTCAATGTCTCAACGGTCACAACAGAATCGATCACTTGAAAAAATTTTGATGTGATGAGTCTCTAAACAAACGCGCTATGTTGATGCTTTAACGATTTAGTGCTTGACTATAGCACTCAAGAGTGAATTATAATTTATTATTATGATATTGAATCAGCCCTCTTGGTGTCAAACGAGGTGAGTTTTGGGCTGCCATCCGTCCGGGTTTCCCCGGATTTGTCCTAATTTAGAGGGCGTCCGGGGAGCGTCCGGGCGGGGTTTCTAAAAAGTGTCCGGGTGAAACCCGGGCACTTTTTATGTCCGGGGAAATCCGATTAACTTGATAGAATGGAATGATTAGCAATAAATTACAGCATTTCATCGTTATTCGGTGCGGCAAATATATACGCGCACTCGTGAGTCTCGTGACGTGACGTGACCTCCCTAGTCGATTAGGTTGATTTTCTATAAATAAATAAAAATATGAAAACTATGTTTTTATTTTATTATAAATTTTTTTTTCGATAGAGTCCGGGGTAATATCTTTATTTCACCCAAATGTCCTGGGTTTTTGAAGTTTTTGTCCTGGGTCCGTAATTTAGCTGATGGCAGCCCTAGGTGAGTTGCAATTTTGGCCATACATATTCTCGTTTTCGTTAACGTGATCGAATGGCGAATTTGACTCAGGAGTTTTCATCAATATTCAATCGAATTAAAGTTATCAACTTTATTTGAAACGTTATTTGGAAACTTGTATCACAAGTACTACTAAATTGTGAAAAAAGCTCGCACTCAACACTGGCATTTTCTTTATTGCAAAATTTTGAGTGTTGTGTAAAATTGTTTGTTGTTGTGTAAAACAAAATAAATTTTAACATCAATGGGCCTTTTTTTAATCGCATCAGTGATCTCGAAGTAAAAGTAACATGAAATAGGTATGAAATATAATTATTCTTGCATTATTTACAATTTAAAGAATTTTCGGTGTCAGAATTAAGTTACCAGTGACTTTGAATAAGAAAAAAGGAGCAGTTTTAATTGATATCATACCTTCATACCATATTGATATCATATCATATCATATCATATTGATAGTAAGAATTAATCGCTAGTTTAAAAATCGCCCCCCAGGATGAAATTCATTAACCTCGTAGTTTACTTAAGGAAGAAAAAAAGAGAGTAAATTATTTTATATTCTAAGTTTTATACTAGGATGTACCAAATGTCTTTTTATTTGTGCAAATAAGAAAGGTGTACGCAACTACGCATACGGCATACCCTACGCACTGCCCAACTCAACTTCTTCGAGGTGCCGCCAAATATAAGTCGTAGGAGTTGAAATTCTATAATATGCTTTTATAATCATGGAACAAATAGCTAGAAGAATAGCAAAAATCTCTATCGTTGCGACATGTGATGTGGTTATGAAATGGCAAATTTTCGCTTGCGGTTTGTTACATTGTGTGTGGAAAGGCGAGTGCTCGAGCGACGGGGGTGAACGTTCGCTGTGAACCGGTCTTAACTTGGTATCGCTGCTGGCGACTTGCTAAGATCCTCCAGGGATGGGGATCGTGTGACGTGTCATGCGTTACGCGACAAACAAATTTATATTTAATGGTAATTTCGTTACGTGCACCAGCTTTCATTGTAATGCCACATTTGATAGGTTCGTAACGTGGGTAATGAATGTTACAAGGTATAATTCTAATAAAAGTTTTTTGATGTGTAACATCTTTCCGCTCGCTTTCTAGCAATTTGTCTGATGGGACGGAAGTGTCCAACACAGTGTAACAGGAGGTCGGGGAAGCGCGCAAGCGCGCGCCACTTTATAAATTCAGTAATCGATATTAAGAACATGACATATTATTATCATATGTGGACATATTGTGTCATTTGACTATCAAAGGTCATTTTGATAAGTCAAGTCTTCTAATGAGTATTTACTGCATTCTCTTTATGAGTTGTAAAAAAATATACGTCATTGTTAATTCTGTATTCTATTGTCTATTGTACTATTGATTTCAACCCTTTCGTGTTTAATAGTCTTTATCATTATTTATTTTATAGTTATAAAATTATGTAATACCTGACCCATTTTCATTTTCATAATATAATGTTAGATAGATTTGCATAATACTAAGGTGAGATGTCAAATGTTACACATCATATGCGACTACTGTAAGGCTCGCTCGTTTTTTTAAAAGTACGTATTTAACTTTACGAAGACTTAATGATACATTCAGGACATTTTGTAAAATAAAACGGATTTGGATCGAAACCCACTTTATGGCAATAACTGAACATCATGGCCGCACGCAACATGTGTTTTATTAAAAATTTGGGTTTTTGTAACCGAATAAATTACACAGTAATGTAACGTTATCGAATGAACAATAGAAGCGTTTATTAATGACGTGAAGCATTAAAATTATTTTATTCATCATCATCATCATCAAATCTAATCTAATTATTTTATTATTTATTATTTATTTTTAGGACAGCATAACGTTTGCTACCAGTAAATCGTTTTTTTAAACTTAATAAAATGTGGTCTGACTAGGCTTGTTTCATTTAGTACAGTTGGCGATCAATAAATATTGATTAAAAATGACATCATAAATATAAATTTTTAATGCGCACATTTTTGTCCTCTCTTACATGTAACGTAATGTGTATAAGGTAGGTATAGTATATAGGTAGATATATTTATTTTTCTCAAAGTAAATGTTATGTTACACAATACACATGCCTAGCCTTACCAGATGTTTAACTTAAAGGCTTAACGAACAGATTCACTGGTAGTAGGTAGGTACTTACAAAAATATCCTGACTTTTTGCTTATCTTTGTAATTTAATAAATAATATGATTTTCCGTACATAGCATAGGCAATGTAAATTCCATCGAATGGTGTTTAGGTATGCTGGGTTGTGGACATTAAGTGAGATAAAATATTTGGTTATTCATAACATTTATTTATAACATTGGTTAAGTATATATGAAAATATATCCTGTATGCAAAATAACCAAATTAATGGCGAATACATTATTTACTTATTACGACATAATACTTAGTAGGTACCTACTACCTAGGTATACAGGGTCTCTCATTTAAATCGGTCAGTATGGGAAAGTCTGATACTAAAAGATATACGAAGATCTATTCTTAGGAACCAAGTCATCGATTTTAATAAGAAGAAAAACTGCTTTCATACATTTAAAAAAATACTGTACTCAGCTTGGGAATCGAACCTGGTTGTTTTTAAAAAAATAAACTTACACTATTTCTATTTAGATATAAATTGTGTAGGTCTTAAGCAGTAAATGGCTCTATGAAACATGATGTCTAAAATGAATAAAATGCATTATTTTCACATACTTTAATTTATTTTAGTAGGTGTTCGAAGTGACCACCGTTTTTTTTCAATACAATATTCAACACGTTTAGGTAACGATCTTACAATTACAAAATCAGCAAAGAGGTAGGTACAAACAACCATAGAGACAAATTTACATGCCTGAACTTGCTGAATGTATGCTGTATGTTACGACCTACACAATCGATATCTAAATAGAAATAGTGTAAGATTTTTTTTTTAAAACAACCGGGTTCGATTTCCGAGCTGAGTACAGGTTTTTATTAAATGTATGAATGCAGTTTTTCTTATTATTAAAATCGATGACATGGTTCCTAAGAACAGATCTTCGTATGTCTTATAGTTTCAGACTTTCCTATACTCACCAATTTAAATGAGACGACCTGTATAGTAACCATTTTAAATAGAAATAGAAATAGAACAATCTTTATTTGGTACAATCACACCTACAAATTCAAAATTATTTTATGCCACTTGTGAAAATAGTAACTACTAAGTACTTACATTGACTTTTATAAAAAATATTTAATACAAAACATTATCTTTTGTCGTAGGAAACAACGGGAAGGAGAAAGAAAATGCTCGAAACAAGGAGGCCACGTCGCCCGCAGCTCGCTCCGCCAACGGTTAGTAACTTTCAATTTGGCTAATTATCTAAGAGTAGGTACCTTTTTTTTCATTTCACATTTTACATGTCATATCAATTCAAACATGTTTTGCCATCGGGTTTTCTACACCATATCGAAACACTATTTACAGAAACACGTTACCTAGATGACATTTCACTCAAGCCGAAACCGAGCGGTTATTAGGCCGATGGTTCATTACCTCGAAAATTTATACTCGACTCGATCAGTCGATGTTTTGCTTAGCTTAATTAGCTTAATTCTATAATTTATGAATATTTTCCCAGAGATTCTACGACTGGTACAAGGATTTTCTTTTCATTCATCCCGGTCAGTCGCAAGTTGCTACCTATTCGAGCTATTAATTCGTATCATCCTTCCTTCCACACAGTATGCAACGGACGGAAAAAACTATTACGAACTTGGTGCCTTAGTTTTGTTAAAGCCTTATCTTTTTAAATCAATTTGATTATACGCAAAGTATCCAATCACGATTAGCTATAGCTAAAATGAAAAAATATACTAATCTTTTTTGAGTAAAACAAAAAACTACACTTCGATAAAAAAAAAAAATTTCATATGAATAAACAAGCAACTTCGTAGGTAATTTTTCAGTCGGTTGCATACTGCGTGAAGAATGATACGAATAAATAGCTCGATGGCGACTGACCGGAATGAATTGAAAAGAAAATCCTTGTACCTACCAGTCGTAGAATCTAAAACATCGACTGATCTAGTCGAGTATAAATTTTCGAGGTAATGAACCATCGGGCTAATAACCGCTCGGTATAATAAACAATACATTAAACAAATATTCCGCAAAACGATATGTGTAAGTGAAATGTCATCCAGGTAACGTTTTTCTGTAAATAGTGATTCGATATGGCGATGGCGTAAGAAACCCTTGCCATCTAGCACTTAGAAACTAGTAAGGTTTATAAATAATGCTACTTTATCGACATCGAGATCATCATTGAACCACCAAGTTACCTAATTAGGTACCTACCTAACTTTACAGAAAATTAAATAAGTTTTGCAGTATACCTACCTACCAATACGTAATTACGTATCTTTATTGATCTACACTTAAATGAGTGATTGGTCTCGCTGCGCTAGCGAGACCAATCATTCATCTAAGGATCTACAGTTAGAATAGGCACCAGTCCTAGTGGGCACCTATGTGTAGGGTTGCCAACTATTTTTCAGGAAATTAAAGTAAATCTATCACTAACTAGTATAAAAAAAGGATTTGAAGTAAAAATAAACTATTTTCCAAATTTATTTATTTAAGCGTTGCGTTTCGTTTCACTTCACCTGAGTCTGAGTATCATTCAGTAGTTCAGAAATTAAGTCAACAGGAATATTCCGTTCAAACGCACGCATTAGTCGAAAATAAAGTATTTTCCATACTTTATTTTTATTAAAAAGAATAAAGTTTGGGGATGGAAAATAACGTAGGATACGTTCTTTAAGTATAAAAAGTAAAACAAAAGTATGATTGGCAACCCAACCTATGTGTCACATTGATCGGAGAATGGCAAATCCTTTTTAAAATGTTAGAAGGGGACGGTATTGTTACCATAGGTATCTATTTAGTAAGTGTGAGTTACACTTTGTGAATTCCCTTCGTGAATATTGTTACGAAAACCACGCTGTGTGGTAAAAAATAAAAGTCTGTTTAGTGCAAATCAAAGCCCATTCAGCAGTGAATAGAAGCATGGTTGCTATGACGATAATCGCGTGTTAGGGCTTGAATGAGTGCTTAATAATCGTGGTTCGCATCGTAGCGGAGTGCGGGAAGGGCGGTAGGGGAGGCAGCGCACATGCCGCGTCCCGGGGGCCCGCGACGGCCACCGCGCAGCCGCACTCACCACCCCAAGCCGATACAAATACAACCCTCCCCACTCCCCCCGCGCCGACTGCCCCTCCCGCACGTGCCACGCTCCCCTCTCTGCAGGGGCGACGACCCAGTATTCGGGAGAACACCCTATCCTGACGCATTTTTGCGGAAATTAGAATCCTCCCTAGACATTTCACCATCTAACGAACAAATTATAGCTCAAATCGTTGCAAAAATCTGATAGCTAATGGAAGTTTATAATTCGCAATCGCCTTTTACATTAAATTAAAAGGTTCAACGAAATGTCGTTGAACCAATGGGTTATTTATAAATTATGTTTACGCAATTTTAATTATTATTATACTGCAGCTTCATGTTTGATTAATGGCTGTCCGTCAATCATTATGGCGTTATAATATACACAGACGACACGAAGCAAAACAATGAACCGGCATAACACGACAGTTTACATTCAGAATACGCGACGCTATCGTTTCCACTAAAGAACATTATTCATGTAGAGTCGAGTGCATTTAATATTATGGTTTACACATAGTTACTGTCTATCGCTTTTAAAGCCAAAGCACCCGCACTGATAAATGTGTGGTATGTTAAAACACAATGCCAGCATGTCATTAGACGTGACTTATCAATGCGACAAACGCCCAGCAGATAACAGGACATCCGTCTTCAATCTCCCTCGCGTAGGATGTGATTGTCGCGCGCCGACCCAAAAACTATTTTCAAAACAGGCATGAACTTTCTAAATTATGCCATTTGAAAATAACGAAGAGGAGTACCTAGCGTTATTTTACAGCCAATTAAAATAATTTTGTGATACAACTAGATAAATCTCAGGATATTTGGCATATGCTAATTGAAGTTGACTTTCAATAATAAATAACGTAAAGAATGTGCATATGCACACATACAGTCCAACTTCAGAACCAATTCTTATTGCCTATTTCTCGACTTGGCCTAGCTAGTACGTAACTACGCGTGTAAAGTAATCTACCAGCCGGCGTTTGTTATCACTACAGTAACTATTTCTTACCCAACTTTTTTAGCGATAGTGCATGCTCGATGACTTCACCCACCTTCTCGAGACAGTCTGTACGACTAGTTACCTAATTGGTTAGTCTTAAAGTCCATTAAAATGTTTGAGTGAGCCATGTGTCGGGGTATTCGTTAATTGGTATGCGGGCATGCTTTAAATATTACTAGCAGAGGCAAAGTCATTCAGAAGTGTCATAATTAATCAGCCTACACTAGTCATCTGGACATAGGTAGATGCCTATGTCCAGCATGATGAGATGAGATGAGATGAGATGCCTATGCTATAATTTGTTCGTGCTCTGTGGCGTACACTTGGATCCAAGTGTACTTACGCGCACGATTCGCGACTACTCTCATCCAGCTCTTGCCAGCCACTTTGCGAAGATCGTCGCTCCACTTAGTCTGAGGGCGTCGTACACTATGTATCCCTTGGATATCGGTTCTGTGGCTTATATGGCCGACCCACTGCCACTTCAGCTTGCTAATCCGGTAGGCTATGTCGATCAGTGTCATAAATAAAAGTAACAAATAGTGACAAAGACACCAATACTCGCTCTGTTGCTTTTGTTAGGAATCTGTGCTATTCGTAGTTCAAGCAAAGTTTATGTAAGTAGTAAATAAGTAGGTACCTACCTATAACATGAAACGTCAAATCCCATTTATTTCTGATTAAAATTTATTTAGTTTTTGTTGCATCAATGACCGTGCACAACATTTTCGCTTTACCCGTTAAATAAAAATTAATAAATGATTTAATTAATTATTCAATAATAATAATTAATAATTTTCAGCCCGTATAGCTGGGCATAGACCTCCTTCATGTTACGCTATTCCTTTCTATTTTAAATTGAATTGCATCCAGGCTTTCCCAGCGACCAGCTTTACAAATAACTCTATAGGTACCTAATACCTATTTTGATACCTACTTATACTTCTTGGAGCAGCTCGATGGCGCAGTGGATAACGCGCCCGGTCTGCGAGTGCTGAGGTTAAGCAACTTTCGCAAAGACCGGTCATCGGATGTGTGACCAAAAATGTATCATCTCGAGCTTCTCCGTGCTTCGGAAGGCACATAAAGCCGTTGATGGTCCCGGCTGCATTAGCAGTCGTCAACAACCACCAATCCGCACTGGGCCCGCGTGGTGGTTTATGGCCCGTTCTCCCTATCCATCCATAGGGAAGGCTCGTGCCCCAGCAGTGGGGACATAAAAATGAGCAGATGATATACTTGTTTACAACCCACTTACAGTGGGCAGCTGCACACATGCATGTGATCTAGAAATCTAGAAACATCTAACATTACTGCTATCTCAGTTTCTATTACGAAAACCGAAGGGTTGAACTTCGTTGTGAATTGTATTAGACTTATAAAAAATACATTTAAAATCAATTATAATCATCTGAACTGAAGATAAGGTTTTAACTGTTTAGACACTTTCTTTTTCTATTATTTAACCAGCCAATGACTCCACTCCACCTGATGTTAAGTGGAAATGGAGTCCACACTCCAAACAACAGACCAAAAGGGAAAAGCTGGGATGAGGTCAAAGATTTATTCAAATCACTCGGCGTGGTATCAGCATACAAGTTGAATGAAGTGACGCTATATATCTAACGTGACCATTTATTTTTTTACTCAAAACGGGACTTCGGGTTATGTACACACGGCGGCAGATCAAACTACCCAAAACTGCCAAATTTCTACAATCAATTTTGAACTTTATTGTTTGGTTATAAGGATCAATATTCATTGGAGAAATTTGACAGGTTTGGGTAGGTTAATGTGCCGCCGGGTGTACATCAATTGGTAGGTTTACAGTGAAAAAAAAACTAATTTCTTGTTAAGTTTTATTTTATTTATCAAAATAGTAGGTATTTATTACAAATTTAAAAAGTATTCAAATAAATGCTCAGTTATTTTTTTATTTTTCAGATAAACAAAGTTTTTATGCAGCTGGTGATGATTTTAAATAAGAATAAAATTCTTGGCACGTTTTTTTATTGTTTATCTTTGTTATCAACATTGCCTTAAGGACCGGTTTTGGAAAACGGGACAATTTTTGTCCCGAAGCTTTTTTCGGGGACACCAGGACGGAGAACCGTAAAAAGGGACGGTCCCGTTCAAAACGGGACGTATGGTCACGTTATATATATCTCTACGCAATTGCAGGGGTGATTTCTTATTCAATTTGTGGTAAACGTTAAGAATGTTACTATTAGTACCTACACTTACTTTGAACGCCTCGGTGGCCGAGTGGCAGAGCGGGCCCGATACCCGAAGGTCCCGGGTTCAATTCCCAGGTCGGACAAAATGTATTTCGGATTTTTCGATGCATAGCCCGGGTTTGTGATCACCAACCCGCACTTGGCAAGCGTGGTGATTAAGCCATTACCCATCAATTGTAGCGATGACTTGATTTCAATGGTGGAGGCCTTTGCCCAGCAGTGGGACAATTATAGGCTGTTTACTTACTTACTTTACTACTTACTTTATAGTGTTATAATAATTACGTATCATTATGTTTGTTTACCCTTATATAAAACAAGAAATAGGTGTACTTACCTACTTACACCCAGATCGATAGCTGCATCGAAGTTCGATCTTCGATTCTCATAATAGACATCTCTTTAGATGCGGAATGATGGTTAGAATCTCGGTCGTCGGACACACGAGTCTCAGTTTGCGCACACAAATCTAAGATAACTGCGTTTGAATTACTAGCATGTGAATGTGATTAAACAACCGTCTATTTGCAGAGTCATTTGGTAGGATTGTTCTAAGTTGGTAGGTAAATACCAATACCAATACCAATAATTGTTATTTTTTGGGAATTGTGAGTAAATAAGAGCGCCGGATTTCAGATGTTTCTTTATTTATTATCGTACAAGTTTTATCAGCAAAAGATCTTAAACTGACTAATTATCCTATCCACCTCAATGTTTTGAAATCTCCGCATAATACCTGCCTAATTTATGATTATTTACATATAATTTTACGCAAATATTGTTGCGAACAAATTACAATTTGAAAAAAGACAGTGTTGAAAAATCCATGAGTGGGATTCGAACCCGCACCCCATGACATGCCGGGTCAGGTGCACTACCAGCTATGCTATCTTGGCTCAATCCAACTCGCCGAAATTAATCAACACTATGTACCTACTCTTACTCTGTCATCAACACCTACATAGGTATTTTTAAATTATTATAAAGTAGGTATTAATAAAAATTATAACTAATGATATTACATTACATGATAAAGGTAGGTGATCAAAATGGTACCTAATTCGTTTACCTGTTTAGCATATGTGTAGATAGGTAGGTAACTATGTATGTAATGGTTTTCCTGTTCCAACACATAAAGTTATAGGTATGGGATATGGGTAATGAATTAAACGATGCTCGACAATTTCGTTCTACGAATTTAAATTACTTAAGTAATTAATTAGTTCTTATCATGTTTACCTAGTTCCAACATACAACCTACGTAGGTAACTATATACCTAGGTACCTTTATAATTATAGATATTCAATGTTTTTTAATTTAAATTTTATTTCTTTAGTTATAGTGTACTAATAAGCACTTTAAATTACTCGTATTGCAATAGTTTTCGTGGAGTTCTCATCCGACATGAAGCAAGTCGTCTTTTCAAGTGCATTTTCAGTTTTGATAAAATGACACGAAAAACCACCTCTTTTTTGAAGTCGCTTAACCAAAATATAGATACCTACTTCTTTTTCAAGAAAAAAAAAATACATTGACATTGTGAATAAAAGCCAAGGTAGGTACCTATAAGTGGAGCTGTTCTCATTATCACCCTTCGGCGCGCCCACGCGATTCGCATTTATTCCTAGCCACAGCTGCTAGTAAACATTCACGTCATATGCAATATTTGGAACTGTTCCAGTGCTGAATACCTACCTGCCTTGTGGTGCCGTGTAACCGAATACCGCGTTTCCAACATTCCACCAAACCACGCATCTATCATACTCTATATTTTGAACTTCATTCTTATTTGTAATTAATTAGTAATCATCATCATCATCTCCATCAGCCAGTATAAGTAAACAGCTGGAAAAAAAGGCTTCTACTAATACCTACATGCCACTGAATCCGATCTTTGTGGCTCTTCTCTTCCATCTGTTATACTGTAATTAGTAATCACTGATGGTATTTTATACTAGGTACCTACTACGAAAATAAGGCTACTTCCACCTAATACCATAATATCATTAACATAAAAATAATTAGGTACCCTAAGCCTCAGTCCTTACCAAACCCAAAATAAAGCTGTAAGTTGGGTGTGCTTTCTGATTCCGAAGGATGAAAGAGCTCAATATAATTAATGTTGGTCACCGATCCGGAAAAAGGTCGAAGTGAAGGTTATTAGCTTTCATAATTGTTTACCGAACGAGCAAGCAGCTACGCCATCGCGCCATCGCCATTGCGCTTCTCACAAAATGGATTTGATAATAAATCTTATGAGCAACAAGTAAGCCACTAATTTGAAGATGCCAAAACGTTGCGTTTAAAAAATATCAAGTGATAATTTCATATCGCTCGGTTAGGCGATGGCCGCTGGTGCCGGGGTCGTTGAACTGTACCTACCGTTGTTAAACAATTAATAATTCATGTTGCTGACCGCGGACACATTTGGCGAGTATTTTTTATTTTTCTATCACTTGTCACTTGATGTGATGATGCAAAGTTATCAAATCACGTGTACGAAAACAACTTGAAAGATAGAACTCTACGTCTAATGTCTATTTACTAAAGTGGACGTCGTACGGTCTGCAAAGAAAAGCCATAATGATTTTACGAAACGTCAATACCCGCTCGATAATTCTTAATTGTCATTCCGGCGGCCGCAGGCGGGCGGTTCAGCGGACAGACGCGGGGTACGATTACTATCTATTGCGTTTTTTATATTAACGTTTACAAAGTTTTTTTAGTGCAGTGAACCAAGTGCGAGTTTCATTCGCCATTCGATCACGTTAACGAAAACGACAATTTGTATGGCAACATTTTAACTCTTCTCGTATGCCGCCAGGAGGCGCTGCTTCAATGCCTTACTAATTTTCGTTTTCGTAAACGTAATCGAATCAATACCGATAGTAAACAAAACTCACACTAGGCACCCAGAAATTCGCTTGCAGCGTCGTCAAGTCTTCACTCGTGGTTGTGGCCGACGACGCTCTAAGTCAGTAGTTGTTATCATAAACTGCTAGGTTCTGGTCTGAAGTGCTCAGCGACGTGGGGCCTTGCCATGAGCTCTTAAAGCAGCATTACTGCAAATCCTATTCAGTTGTATAAACGCCGCTACCGCTACACGCGCAATGAGCTTATATAATATCATTGTACACGCGTCTCGTTTTGACTGCTACAAAACTGATTTAGATTTAAGCTTATGGTAAGGCTCTCGTTGCCGACTGTACCATAACTACAGAATGGTTTTTTATCACGCCAAATGTGGATGGCATATGCTGAACAAAAAAAGTCTGTTGCTTCTTCACGATCAGATATTTTGGCACTCCAATATTAATTGGAGATAATTTTAGTTTTGTTTTTTAATTAAAGATGATATGACTAACGTTGATAGTAGTAAGCTGATCTTAGCTTACTATCTACTACTATATACTGGCAACAGTTTTAATAGTTAAATTAAAGCCTTTTAGGGTTTCGTACCCAAAGGGTAAAACGGGACCCTATTACTAAGACTCCGCGTCCGTCCGTCTGTCTATCCGTCTGTCACCAGGCTGTATCTCATTAACCGTGATAGTTACAGTTAAAATTTTCACAATGATGATTTCTGTTGCAACAACAAATACTAAAAAACAGAATAAAATAAATATTTAAGGGGGCTCCCATACAACAAACGTGATTTTTTGCTCGTTTTTGCTCGATATTGATAACGGCAACAGGTAGACGCTTGAAATATTTACAGGATATTTAGTTATATAGGTATTCATTTAAAATATAAATAATTAAATTAAAATAAAACAAATATTTAACATTTTGAGCGCCACGGTCTTCTAGGGAAGACAGACGTTTCCGTGCCCTCAGCGCCACGTCTTTACTAGAAGACAAAATCATGACGTTTAATAATAAAAATACGTAAGCAAATGCTTTGTTTTATTTTATGTGTACATACTTTTACTATTGCCTAAAACCATATTCTTACATTTTTATGTTAATAGGGGCCTTTGCTTATTTTATAGAAGCAAAATAATACTAGCCAAAAAAATGTAGTGCCCCAGGCGCCATAGTCTTTATAGGACGCCTAGAGATATGGGTACATAATAAGTTTCTAAGGCTTCCATCGACACTATTAATGTTTAAATAAAACACTTATTTTAAACCGCAAATATGAATTTTGAAAAAAATACAGTTCATAATGATTATAGTATACTAATGCATTTACACGAATCTTTAAATACACACAAAGTACTTTGGTAAGTACGGATATCAATATTGAATGATCCTATCCCGCGCTTCGTGCGTCATATACAATTAATAGAAGATTTGACGTCCTTTGACGCCCTTTGACGTCATAGACGTAAGCGCATCAAGGTCTGTGCGAGATAGTGCAGCTCCGAGTATGGATGGTGTTTGTTATTGTTTTCATTTGTAATAGTTTAAATAAAAAATGAGTGAAGATAACGAATTAAGTTCCGAAGAACTAATACGAATTCTACAAGATATGAAAGATATGAAATCGAATGCTGAATCCGATGAAATCGATAGTACATCGAGACCAGACATCCCTAATAAAAATTAAATTTCACGCTCATTTTACGTGCTACGGGCGCCACGGTCTTTATATGAAAATAACGGGATGACGTCATAAGGCCATAGGGATGTTCTCAATTCATTATGGCTGAACTGATTTATGTTTTTGTTTTGTCATTATCTATAGTGTATTCTGCTTATTCTTATCAACGCTATTGTAAAATTAAAACAAGATTTCGAAATACGTCATTATTTTATTAATCTGTAACATTTAAATGTCTTAAATGGAAAGATAAATATGTAAATAACATTTATCGATAAAATAATTACCCTCATCTAGTAAAATGTAGTCATTTTACTATACATTCGTTGTAGGTACATTTATAGCTTGTCGCTGGAGGACACATTGCGTTTTGTAGGTATTGGCGCTCAAAAGGTTAAGGGGGGCTCCCATACGGCTTTAGTCGACAAATGTCAGATTCAGGAAATGTCAGACGAGTAAAAAACGCCAGATTCTATGAATGCCATATTCTACAAACGGCAGATTCTACAAATGAGATTCTAGAAAGGCCAGATTCTGATAATGCCAAATTCTATAAATGCCAGACTCTACTCATGTCAGATTTCATATCAATCGCAAAATCATTAATTGGTTTAAGTGTGCATTTAATTTTCGATCATTTTGAAGGTTCAACTATGCACGTTCGTTAATTTTATGCACGTTCTTAGAAAAGCTTTGTTTTAATTTAGTAAGTTAGGTACTACGTGTTATTATATTGACTTTAATTTTTTTTCACATTGGAAATCAATGATCATTTCTTTATTATATACCTACTTAAGTAAAAACTTTTCTTTTGTAACTGATTTTTTCTTAAATAAATGATTGCAACACGTAGTACCTACCTAACTTACTAAATTAAAACAAAGCTTTTCTAAGAACGTGCATAAAATTGTATGTAGGTAGTTGAACCTTCAAAATGGTCGAAATTAAATGCACACTTATACCAATCAATGATTATGCAATTGATATGAAATCTGACATTAATAGAATCTGGCATTTCTAGAATTTGGCATCATCAGAATCTAGCGTTTCTAGAATCTGTTATTTGTAGAATTTGCCGTTTGTAAAATATGGCATTCATAGAATCTGGCGTTTTATACTCGTCTGACATTTCCAGAATCTGACATTTGTCGACTAAACCTCCCATACAACAAACGTGATTTTTTTTTGCTCGATATTGATAACGGCAACAGGTAAATGCTTGAAATATTCACAGAATATTGAGTTATATTATATTATTTACTTAGGGGGGCTCCCATACGCCAAATGTAATTTTTTTCTCGGTCTTAATAACGATAGCAGGTAGAAACTTGACATATTTTTATAGATAATGATACGGAACCCTTCGTGCGCGAGTCTGACTCGCACTTGGCCTGTTTTTTAAAAAACATTTCTTAACTTTATAAAATCTGGGCTTTGTTCGACCCCATTAATGTGACACAAGTTAGGATATCTTTCAATTCAATTCCTTCCTCAGCCTCAGGCAGATCCCGCAGGACTAGTAAACCCGTTATTCCTAGAAAGTACTCTTGAACTTGTGTTCCAAATAGCGAGCAACTAAACGTCACAACCGACACAGATCACTTTAGCCTGCAAATGGATAAGCTACATTCATTATGCATGAACACGCTTAACCATATGCTTCTTAACTGTCCAATTAGCTAATTAACTATTTGCATCGGTACGGTAGCTAAGAAAATGCTCGGTTATTACTGTTCTTCAGGCTACCACCACTAATTAGTGCACTGAGATAATAATTTTAAGCGAAACTACTTCAGTGATACCTAATTGGATTTAGGTAGTAATAAGGTGTGTTTTTTGTAATACCGACTTTAAGACGTTGTGCGACTTATGACATTTTATAATTAAAAGTACACCTAGACAATTCAATTATACCTACTTAGTGACTTTTCTGTCTTGAGTGGTTAGGTACTTTTTACCTTTATCTAACTAGGTATTGTATTATTTTATGTTCTAGTAACGGCAATGTGCTTTTTTCTATAGTAACGATCGTAGTCTTTGGTTGGTAGTTTAAATCGCAAACGGTGGTGAAATGGCCAATATCTGACGTATCAGATCAGAAGTAGGTACCTACCTCATCTTCATCACAAATATTGGAGGGCTTTCAAACACAACTTCCACCAATTCACCTCTATCTAATCGTCTCCATTCATATCGATGTGGATTAGTGACGTAAGCTAGCACTCCATCGCGTCTGTCTACTTATCGAACGGAAATTAAAGTTTGAGTCTAATAAGATTTTTATACAAAACCAGCAAGTTTATGAAGTTTGACTGAAAATGCTGTAGGAGCGCAGTAATGTGTGTGAACAGAACACATTTATGTACCTTATCGAAACCATAGAATGGCGCTGAGAGACTGTACCTATGTAGGTCCTAGGTACCTAGTCAGTTTGAATCGGGACGCAGTCTTTGGTCTTTGAAG
The DNA here is from genome assembly GCA_947562085.1 of Eudonia lacustrata. Classification (NCBI taxonomy): domain Eukaryota; kingdom Metazoa; phylum Arthropoda; class Insecta; order Lepidoptera; family Crambidae; genus Eudonia; species Eudonia lacustrata. The sequence goes on along the minus strand of OX387312.1, from coordinate 17,881,164 downwards.
TCCAATTTGAAAATAACAGTCATTCATTATTATTTTACTAAGTTACCTATTGGTTTGTTTGTTTGTTATGCACCAATCAAGTCTAGACTCAAACGCAATCTGCAATGAATATTGGTACTGCAGGGCAATGTACAGGAGATACACTAGGTCGCACTTAGCAACCTATCATTCATCGGTACATGTCATGTTTTATCGTGTAAAAATAAAAATAATAATTAAACTTAAAATGAACCTTAGTGATGGTGGACCTACTTACCTATTTCCCGTTACTTTTGCAGTACCTACTTACCTACATAGTATTTTGGGAAATCCATTACATTTATTATAACTACAGCGTCGATTAGTTTGGCAATCGAGCAATTCATGTGGCGCACTCGTCGGTAAGATTTGAGGAGCTCGGCAGACTCGAGTCAGGCCCGTGGCTTGGCCGCCTGCGGGAGAGCGTACGGAGGCTGCGATCAATATGCCCGGCCTGACGCCGCCGCCGCGCCGCGCGCCGACGAAAGCGAACGCACCGACCTCGCTGCCCTTCACCGCAGTGTCGACGACCCCTGGACTCGCGCCCCCCACCCTCCTCGCCGCCCCTCCACTCGCATCAGCCCTACACAGTTCCCCAACCATCTTCGTGACCCGATTATTTAAAATGTTCATTGTCACCATCGTCGCTTCAGAGATTCTCCCTACCGAAAAGTCGTATAAGTGAATCATTTATGATTCACAATTGTAGGTACCTACTCAGGATTCAAGAAGCATTGTTGATTCAGAATTCTATTAAAATATTTTACAAAACATACACGCTGTCGTACTTATATTATAATTTATAAGCCATCCAAAGTAAGTTTGTCGGTATCTAGCCAATAAAATCGAAATCTATGACTAAACCAATAAAACTTCAAAGTGGTCTAAAATCAGAGACTAGGTCTAAAAAGTGGTCTAGAAATACCTACCTAACTACAGTTTTCTTAAAAAGCAATACAAAATTCTACATAAACAATATGTACCTACCTATCAAATGTAAAGTCATTCTAAATCTATCATTGCTATAATCATTAAATACAGAACCATTATTAGTACAGCGCACGTGGATTGCACAATCTTCATGAACTAGCCTAGCCAATGAACTTGATTCGACCTCCACTGCGCATGTCGTAAATTACCTACCTACGTAGAGCTGAACAGTGCGATAAAAAACGCTAGTGTTATGTGAAAATAAAATCTGAATGTCCAATTAAAAAATCTTAATATTTTAAACGGAATGATGTACCTATTTATTTTACTGATTTTATTTGTAATTTCCTACTTATCATAAAGGATTATTAAGAAATAATGTAATGAACACCCTGGTGATTTATCAAGCGTCAACGTAAAATAATTCCGAGAAGGTAGATATTTTTGTTTGCTGGAGTCAGATAACAAGACAGGGGGCAGCGTCACCGCTATTTTAGGTTGCGCGCATGGCATTTGGGACGCGGCTGGAAAATACCTACCTACTTACCGATCTATTCTCGGGTATACTAAAATGCTGTTACTGCATCCATGAAATCTAAAACTTCACTCGTTACTATTTCAAGATGAAGCAAATTATTTACACCAATTAATATTATTTTATAATTTAAATTAAGACAGTTTAGGCTTTAGACTTAATGCATGAGAGACGGGTTATTGAATCTCTAAAGAAATCATTCACGGTCTCGTGAGTTTATATTAATTCATGTCTCTATACGTAACGGCTTAGTAAAAAAGGTGCAACTAATTAGGTTTGGCTGAGCCGCGCACCCACTATGCAACAGAACGGACATAACGTTTTTCGTCTCTAGCATTGAGTCTATGTAACGGTACAACCAGTTAACAGAACTTCGTTAGTAAATCTCGGATTCATATTATAACAAGCTTTCATTCGTACACAGATAGCATGAGCTCAACAATCTCTACACTAATAATCGCATTTAAATAGAAATCTAACAACTTTGGAATTAAAAATAAACATCTAGTTAAATGTGACTGCAAAATGACACATACCCTTTATTGCGATATCGTGCCCTTATGTAGATACATTCTTCTTTAATCGCTTGCTTTTGTGTTGTGTGTGATATTCAATATTACCTACCCAAGCTACTTATCACAATTTCGTCATTTTCACTTTGGAACAAGTAAGCTGTTATACAGATGAGAACTTGGATTTTGACTGACATACAATTTTATTCAGGACAATCAAGAATTAAATCTGCAGACGTATTAACATTAACACTATCTAACGTGGACTGCACTGTAAATGCGATCGATTAGTAACTTCAACCTAACACTAATCGCACGAAAGATGGGAATATTTCCTCGACCTCTATATTCTGTGCCTCTATATGTGTGGCTCATCTTGGCGTGGCCACCATCACCAACTGGAAATCTGACTTTATAGATAATTTGTCGGAATTTGTCGTGAAATCTCAGAATTTGTCGGTCCACCGTTCAAAAGTTATAAGGGGTTCAAGGTGGCCCCGCCAGGATGAGGCTCATTCTGGCGTGGCCACCTTGTATCTCTGAAACTACGGGTCGTAGCGAAGATCTGATTACACCAATAATTTGTCGATAATTTGTCGGAATTTGTCGACAAACGCCAGAATTTGTCGATGCTTCTATGAAAAGTTATATCAACTTCTTTTTTTTTCATAGTAAATGTACAATCGCGTACATGAAGCTTATTGATGTTGTGAATAAACGACTTCAAAGGTATAAAGAGTGTACTTACTAAAATATTATTAATGTGAAGTTTGGATGTTTGTTACTAAATCATGCTTCAACCACTGGATGGATCGAGATGAAACTTCGTACAATAGGTTTGGAACCAGAATAGGACATAGGATACCAGTGGTTGAAACGTGATTGATTAAAAAACATCCAAACATTCGCATATTTTATAATATTAAGTAACTAGTAAGACCATACTTAAGTAGGTACTTACCTAAATATATTTTAAAAATTATTGCGTTACTAATGTGACATACAACACCTATGTACCTACATAGTTGGTACTCATTCAAATTGGCACAATATTTTTAAAAGTGTCATAGTTTATTAACTGAGCCTATGTTTTTATTTATCGTTGAGAAAAATAGGTAAGTAGGTACTTTAGTAAAAAGAAAGCAACTTTATGTAAATCGATAATAAACAACACTAATGCCTGAGTTCACCATTGATCGCTAAGTTTTAGGTGAGCCCTAAGCCATGTTAGGTGACAGTTGTTGGAGCAAAACCGTCACCTAATATATGGCTTAGAGGTCACCTTAAACTAAGGGGTCAACGGTGAAAATGGGCATGAGACTATTAGAAAAATACTTTGGAGCTAACAGGGGTTCCGAGATCCATGTCCGAGAGAGAACGACATATTTACACTAGTGTGAACGACTTTATTTCGTACGCTACAAGATTCACAATACCTTATACCTACACAAAAAAGTAGGCAAAACATTCCGCCGCACAATTTATGAACGCAGTAAGTACCACTTACTGCGTTTACGATTGTGACATTTGATGTGCTTACATTACGATCTATTTTCTCGAAACTGTCACATGTTCTTTACTGCGTTCATAAATTGCGCAGCAGCATTGCACTTCGCTGCACTTGTAGTCTTTCAAAGTGATAACAGATGGCGCTGAATAGTAGTTTCATTATTTTCAATTGCAAAATAACCTTTATGATCTAACACAAAATGATCAACGTTCAATGATCAACGGCGATGTTTGTTATTGTTTGGCACGGACCGGGTTAAGTACAAATAGCGAGTTAGAGAACTGCCTCAGTTCGCAGTGGTGTATTTGAACTTGTTTTGTAGTTTCGTTAGTGGTATATTGTGCGCGATACCTACTTAGGTAGATAAAATACAAGTAAGTACTTTTTTCTTAAAGATGTTTTAAAGAAACTTCTTATAAATGCAATTAGTCGACATCGGTGCTTAATTGCACCGAATTAGAAATACATATCTATTAATTTTCTTTGTAACTACTTGTGCGCCGTGTGGTGGCGGCTCCTTTTAAGAATACTGTCACACCATTCCTTGTCTTGGATGTCGTAAAAGGTGACTAACAGACTGAGAACTGCACATACATACATCCAACTGCTTATAGTGGCGACAGGCTCACCACCTATCACGCGAGCACAGGTGCAGTAGTAATTTGGTGAAACACGAACTGTGGCAGCAGTAGCTTTCGCAGTGCTAACTGCCTAGTCTCTGACTAACCCCTAGGGACAATAGTCGTGAATATTATATGTAACTACTTGTACGAGCTAAAGTCTTTAGAGTGTGTTGTTTATTTTAGTTTGTGTGTAGTTTTATTACTCAAGAGACACAGCATAGTAGATAGGTTTAATGGGTATATAGATTTATGTATGAAGGCGCGTGATTGTTGAATTATTGCTCATAATAATTATTTTTAGTTTTAAGATGACAACACATTTTTAAAATGGCTATATAATTATCTATTAGCAATAAATTAATGTCATGCATTGATTATATGCATCCGATAAAGAGTCGGACATACCTACTTACGTACACACATATCGAAGTTCCGAACTTTATTCACCATTTAATTCGTTCATTAAATCACGTTATCATTAAATGCTTATGAACGCGACTGTACATGTTGTTGTTTGTATGGGAAAAAGAAGTTGATATAACTTTTCATAGAAGCACCGACAAATTCTGGCGTTTGTCGACAAATTCCGACAAATTATTGGTGTAATCAGATCTTCGCTACGACCCGTAGTTTCAGAGATACAAGGTGGCCACGCCAGGATGAGGGCTCATCCTGGCGGGGCCACCTTGAACCCCTTATAACTTTTGAACGGTGGATCGACAAATTCCGACAAATTATTGGTGTAATCAGATCTTCGTTACGACCCGTAGTTTCAGAAATACAAGGTGGCCACGCCAGAATGAGCCTCATCCTGGCGGGGCCACCTTGAACCCCTTATAACTTTTGAACGGTGGACCGACAAATTCTGAGATTTCACGACAAATTCCGACAAATTATCTATAAAGTCAGATTTCCAGTTGGTGATGGTGGCCACGCCAAGATGAGCCATACCCTCTATATTGGTTCAGGGTGCAAAGTGCGAGTTTCATTCGCAATTCGATCACGTTAACGAAAACGAGACTTTGTATGGCAAAATGTTAACTCTTCTCGTATGCCGCCAGGAGGCGCTGCTTCAATGCCATACTAATTTTCGTTTTCGCTAACGTAATCGAATGGATACGGATAGTAAACTACACACTAGGCACCCTGAACTGTTCTGTGCTAGCCGGTGTTTAGCGCTCGTTCCACGTAGTACGCGATCGTCCCTAATTATCGACCGGCTGCCCTGCCACCCGCAGCATGCCCGATGCGACAGATATGCGTACACTTGACATTCGCAGACTCCCCATTCCCCAAGTCTAGCATGGCGATAGTAAGAAATGAACATTGGTTTCATTTTCACAGATCAAAAAGATACATTGATATTTTGCCATATCAACTACATTTTATGTAGATCTGTCAAATTGTAACGGAACGCTTTTACTCAGCATGGTGTCAAAACGAGTTTTATTTTCCAGTTAATTATACGTTAACGAAAACGAGAATTAGTACATATAGCATTTAAGCTTCATTTTCTGGTGACAAGAAATCTTGGTTTCGACGAGATCGAATAGCAAAACTAAACTAGCACTAGTCCTGCATGACTCCCTCAGACGTAAATAACTTTTGAGATTCGGTGGATATTTGCCATTATTAAACAATTTTCAATTGCCTTTAAGGTTCAATTCAAATTAAATATACGAACAGGAAAGTCCTATCGCTAGTGTTCACACGCAGTGCAACGACTACGAGCGGAAGTTTTTATCTCCCACTGAATTTAGAAAACAACTTATTAACTATATATTTTGTTAACAGGAGATGAACATCCCGGTCAGAAGCAACGCAAAGGATTCTTCAGGAGCCTATGGAAAAAGTCTCGTCACTATTCTTTAGAACACCCTTGATGTGAAGGGGCTGCTTTATTCAAGTCTTCGGTGTGCAGTCTATCATCAAAGGCATCATAACACAATTAACAATACTTAAAATCCTACCTTGTATTTATTTTTTTAATTATACCTACTAGAAGTGAAAAGAACCTTTGCTATCTTTGTAAAACTAATTTACTTTAAATTTTGTACTTTATAATTATAATTTTACCTGTTTATTGTATTCATAAGCCGTGATACTGTTACTACTGTGAATAGTCCCATGTGTCAAATGAAGCAGAGTACATGGGTACCTTATAGTAAGGGAATACAATTATATTTATTTTATATGTGGATTACGCCTGCTTGGCAATGTTCATGTAAGCTTGCATATAGATTCAAAAAATGTACTCTAGTTTTAACTGTGTTGGCTTGTTGGATGCGCGTATTACATTTGCGTTTAATCATTGTATAGACAGTGGTATATTTATTTTCTTATTATACCATGCATAATTTATTTACATAAGGTCTCCGATATGTATTGCATTAAAACTTTCGTAACATAGAAGTGTAGAAATGTAGATATTCACTTAGTAAGTACATGAACAAATGAAGTGTTTTTCTTTGAAAAACTTAAGTCATGTTAGGATTCTGAAAGATTTATAGTTATTAAATATGCATTCAAATTATAAAGCAATATTGCATGATAGGAGTTTACACACAATGAATTGTAATTTCCACATTTTTTTTTACAATTTAGTACTTATAGTATTGGTTCTCGTGTGTTGTATGTAATTCTAAAGAACCACTTGATAGGCTATTGCTACAAGTTTAACATTTTATACCAATCCTTGTATTCGAGTGTACTTAACTCATATTATTGTAGATTTGTCAAAAGAAAATAAACTATGTTCATTAGCAATAAAGAACTGGTTTCATTTCATACCCGTTAATTTACTTTTTAATAAAGACGACAAAAGGAATATTAGAAAAAAAACGAAGTCATATAATACAAATCATTTTATTATTAGATAGACACAGTTCCCATCGCTTATCAGAAACAATGTACAAAGCTATAGTAGTAATATCAAATATAAACAATATGCACCCTTCGTTTACTGCAAGCCTTGTTTCAGGATACAGGGTAATTGAGCGCTTCTAGTTTCTGCAGCTAAGACATTATAAAAACTGAATGCAAATGTTTATTATTTACTACACAATATTATAAATGCGACGCAAATAAAGAAAAGCATAGCAAAAATCTGAATGAACGAGCGCACAACGCGCCCGCCGTCGCCGCGCACTGAGGTGTCAGGCGTTACACGATGGTTCCAGTGGGACTAGAGATTTTTCATTAAAATTGTAATACTTGGGTTACAGTGTCTTTCATTTGTAACAAGCCCTTACACAAATGCTTATTTTGTAATTATATATAATATATATCGTATAATATTGTTACAGTAATTTCATTACGTGGTTTATTATACTTCTAATCAAGCATCCGTATGTCGAGATGATAAGGTGGATTTATTAAAGGAATTCATAAAAATATTCAAGTATGATTTTATACAACATGTATCAGGATGCTTGATGAGAAAACCTAAAAAAAATCTCTATACATCATGCTTTGAGACCTGCTTGCAAAGCTGAATTATGCTTTACTTTACGGGTCAAGGAAAGCAAATTTTAAAATACAATTTTAAACCAGTTTACAGCAACAATCACTCTGTGGAAGCGGTGAGCGGTATAAAAAATGGGTCCAGAATCCGCAAAGTAATTGTGTCTGCAGTTACTAAACGCACCAGACACTGATGACGCCATAATTTATCAAATATCAAAACAAATGAACGGTCCTTATCACTTTATAGAATATACAAAATGCAGTTACTTATTTCCCTGTGGAAAAAATATTATCTTATAGTATTCTTAGATCACGACGCGCTTCGATCTGTAAACAAAAAAAATAATATCGGTATGTGCCTACATTTACATTACAATAGTATATGCCTAACTTTATTATTCCTGAACAGGGTTCAAAATTATCAAGATAATAATAACACAGCTTGATAATTAATTATTTATTAATTATCAACTGTGTTAGTCATATTATTTGCTATATTTTGTGTAACAGATTAATAAATGCGTAATAATTCGGGTGATTGTAACAAAACAAAAACTGTATTTTGTAATTTTATTCCGCAAGTATTTTACAACTTTGATAAGCGATGCAGTAACTACATCTCTAAATCTTTAGCGAGAAGCGCAGAAAAACGTTTATGAGTGAGGTTTTAGACTTTCGTCGTTCGAATACAGTTAACATTAGCAAGTGCATTTTTTTGTTATTATCAATCGATATGATAATTAGCCAACAGTGTTATCCTTTCGATCAGTGTTCTTGAAGGAAAAAAGAAAAAATGCTCACCTCTAATAACCACAGGTAACTAAATACTCTCCTAACTTCTCCACTACGGATGCGGCTTGCTGGGGTTGGATGGGTTCTTCATATAGAGAAATAACAACGGCTGCAACAAAAAAATAATCTGTATGACCAATATTTAAACCAACGTAAGCGGTAATAAAGAAAAACAGTCAAAGAAGGATTGGGCTTCGAAATCCTCGCAAACCGTTTAGATTTAAATATTTTTTTAAAGTTTTTCTTATAATATCGGAAACGGGCTAAGCGGTCATGTATTATTCAAATACATAACAATAAATAAAAAAATACTTGTCACTAAAGAAATATTTTGCTGTGCTTGTGTAAGAAAGAACACAACTGCCTAGTACCTGGTAAAGTTATTTTATATTTGGACCTGTATAAAACAAATAATTAGGTACTTTATTTGTTACATAATAACATAATGGCGTGATGACGTTCTTAAGAGCTATTTGTAGCCTAAACAGAATAAATGATTTTAAATTTTAATATTTTTCTTGAATGATGGAGATAGGTACCTAGTTGGAAGGGCCCAAAAGTGACGCTTTTTATCCTATATAAATTCACGCTTTAAATTACTTAAGAGTCAGACCGAATTTCACGGCAAGATATTAATAGAATGATATAGCTAATCAAATTGGAATAGAGAAGTTTAGCTTTATTTTATTGACAATACCTACAATCGAAAGAAAAACTGGAATTCAGCGAAACATAAATATTAAGTTTAAAATGTTAACCCCCCAATACCACAAATAACAATGAATTGGCCAGGACTTGAATGTGAGAACAGTGTACTACAAGTGATGCCGCTCGATAGAAGATTGTCCATGACCTGCAATAGTATCGATAGTATTGAACCTTGATCATCGCTACGCTATTCAAACTATTGATTATTATTTCCGTTGAATACAATCATAATTCTAACTCCATCCATGACGGCATGCTATTGACAGTTGCGTATAATATTTACAAATCGTTGGTATAATGGTCAGCGGTTGATAAGTTACAAATATTCACAAAATCAAAAAAATTACCTAGACTAACGATTTGTCGTAAGACATCAAGTTAAAAGCGACGCATTGGAAATTTACGTGGCGGGGATCTTGATTTTTCCCAACAATTACAAAACACATGAAAGTGATATTTGATAACATGATTTTTCATTTAACTGACTTAATTTTGCTAGTTGCAGAAAAACGATTTGTCAACTTTTATAACAGAGAAAAAAATATCAAAGTAACCTCTTTTAAAACATATATTTGTATTTTACAGGCTAACCAGAACGATTTAGGCATCTAAATTTTCTTAGTAGATTAGTCTTAACTTAACACACACTTCAAAATTGTAGTTCATTTTTTTTTAAATTATTTGTATCAAAACGTATGAGATTTATTGTTTAGCGGTGCGTCGCTATAAAGGCAACGATTGAGATGGAACGCTGGTCAAATTCTTTTATTATTTTGGCATTAAGTTTGGCATAAACGCCTCGGTGGCCGAGTGGCAAAGCGCTCGGCCCGATACCCGAAGTTTCTGGGTTCAATTCCCAGGTCGGGCAAAGTGTGTTTGTGTGTTAGGTTTTTTGATGAATAGCTCGGGTTTGTGATCGACCACCAACCCGCTTTTGGCAAGAGTGGTGATTAAGCCAGTACCTATATTAAAATTATTTAGTAATGACTTGATTTCAATGATGGAGGCCTTTGCCCAGCAGTACTCTCAAAATTAATCAAATATTGATGAAACCGTTGGCTTACCCATCTGGAACAGAAATAGTATCGATAGTATTAATAGCGTAGGAACAATCAAGGTCCAATTTTATTGATATGATAATTATTGTATTGCAGGTTTTCAATGGAATTACCACATTATATGCAATCGATATCCTAACATTACTATCGAAATCGTGACTAATGTAATGATCAAAGTCTACTATCGATAGCGGAACTATTGACAGTTCGGCATCACTAAGACCTACCCACAAAGATAAAAACCAAATTATTAAAATAAAACAAAAAACCCGATTTTATTTTAATAATTTGGTTTAAAACTTTTTAGTTTTGTAAAGTAAATAACCAAGCAGTTCAAAACCTACATAAAATAGTTATATTGAAACACCTTACTCTTTTAAATAGCAAAGTCATAGCGCATACACCAATTATCAATAATCTGATTAATACGTAAAAACGAAACTCTTGACGTCTAGTTAAGTCTAGGCCATAACATATCCTTTAAATTCCGTAGACGTTGTAGTTCGTTTAAAGAATTTTGATCGTGTGGTCGATCTAACAGTTTTTTGGGGTCAAGACTACTAATAAATAGCTCACCCGGCCAATGTTTTTATTTTTTGTTTTTTATAGCCTATGTCACTCCCACAGTCAAAACGAATCTAACGACACCTCATATGATAAAATCCACCATTCCGTTTGGGCTGTAGGGCGTGCTAAAGAAACAGACATAATACATACGGGTACAAGTGGCCTGATTTCCCATATTTAATGATACGCACCTACAGCTGCTAACTAGGGTTTATTCCCGGAAATACTCGTCCCAGGATTCCTGGGTAATTTTAGGTCCTTAGGTCCTAATTTTTCTTAGGTATAACTTATACCTTATAATACTCAAACACCAAATTCTAGTGCTAGAGATATAAAAACTTAAGTTTTGTTTAGTTAAATCATTTATTTGTTGGTGGATTTGTTAACTGTTAAAAGCGATTATGTTGACTTTAATGGAGATAATGCTTTTATGAGAGATTGTGTTAATTTCAGAAGAAGCTATGTTGATTTTTTTAATGAGATTATGTACATCGAATACAAAATAGATTACGTTGAGTGTCAGGAGAGACTATGTTGATTTGAATTAAGATTATGTTAATTTTAGGAGAGGCCGTTTTTAGTAAGATTATGTCAATTTTAAAAGAGAGGTGATTTTAATGCTGAATTTAGAAGAGGCTCTTAATTTTTAGTGATTGTTGATTTCAAAAGAAATTGTGTTGATTTTAGTAGAAACTTTTTAAAAAAAATGTTGATTTTAGGAAAGACTATGTTGACTTTAAGAGATATTATGTTGATTTTTGTTCTATTAAAGAGAAATACCTACATTTTTTTTATACCTTTATTCTTTAATAAATTCCGAAAAAGAAAAAATCAAGGAATTTTTTGATTTGCCGAGAATTCCCGGGAAATAGGGACGAGAATTCTCGAAACCCGAGAAATTAAAAACCTCGAGAAATCATAAACTCTACTGCTAACGTAACCACCTTTTTTTTACTATTTCCGCCATTCGCACTCGCCGTGGTTTGGTTATTTTTAAAATATTGATACCCAGCTTCTATTATTTGTACGGAAACAGCGTATTACGATCCCGACAGTAATTTTCTTAACTAACTGGATATTTAACAAATCATAACGGCCGGCCGGCGGCGCCGGCGGGCTGCTGCGCGGCGGCGCGTCGGCTACAGAAAGCAATACGAAATATATATCCAGGTGCAATTAGAAACCTATTAACGAAATAATTAAAGTAACTATATACACATAAGAATTCATCAAAATTAGTACTTTAAGAGAATTTAGAAAAAAAGACTATTTATTACTTAATATGATGCATTAACTCCAATCAATAGCCGACTTGAATATCAAATACTATACTAACTTATCGGTAATCGAAAATCCTCTTCATTACAGGACAATTCAAGCAGATGTGGTCACAATAATTAGTAACGAATGAAAACCTTGAAACTTGAAGAATTGAGTTAAAGTACTTTTAAAAGCAGTATCGCTGCGGATGGATATCATAATTAATTAGAATGAAAATTTTGTAGATACTTGAAAATGTACTGATGTAAAAGCATTTTAATAATGCGTAAATGATAAAATAACTAATTTTATTTTGACGGTTTTCTATTCAAATCGCGTAGGTAATATATTTCGCAGATTTTCTAACTGGCCGAAAATCTTTCGCAACTTTTCATTTCTCCGCAGAATAAAAACGACGAACGACTACATTCCCTAATTTAAATGCATATTATATAATAAGGTATTTGCAATGCAATTTTTATAAGGTAACTTTTAAATACGCCCACTGCTCTGCTGGCAACTGCTCCAATAGTTAATTGTTTATATTGTTATATATTTTGTAACTATGTAGCCTGAAATAATTTACTTTTATTTATCAATATTATTATTATTATTAGTCAACTACATTATTGTCATGCTAATATGCCTGTTAATAATAAAATTTGTGCAATAAACAGCCAGTTAATGTTCTGTTCTATGAAATATCATTATTCAGATCTCGGAATTTCCCTATGTTTATTGGTTGAAAATAATTAGAACTTTTAAGTTTGTATGCTATATATATAGATACCGAAATGTGAAATTTTGTTATTTAAGTAACTTTTTTACATTTTGATTTTTTAGCTCAACAATCATTCTGCCTAATGATCATTCAGCGAAATGAACACATTACTTTGGCGAATCGTTGCCGGCGCGTAATGAAAATAATGAAATTCGATATAAAACACTTCGGCCAAACAACGTTCACCATAGTATTATTTTCACACAATGCTTACCTTGCTGCGTCTTCATGCAGTGTACGCCAACTTTGCCGAGTTTTGCACGTATGATGCGGTCTGTGCCACTGAGGTAGATGTACCGCGTACCCGCTATCGTTACACCACCACTTGTAAGGAGGGATTCATTCTCGAACCCGGCTACTATCTTCGCTACTTCATCTTTTGATATCTGTAGACAATGTCAAAATTTAAGACATTAATACACTTCCAACAAATTTATCAAAGTAAACGTTTAATGAGACGGTAACATAATTTGATAAACTAGGAACATTTTTTACATAACAGATAAGATAAACATTCAAAGTGCATTTTGCTTTAAGAATAAGGCATTTATTAACTATATAAAATAACTTTAAACAAAAAAAAAACGGACTTAAAAAAAGGAAACAAAAAAAGTAAAACAGCTACCTATATAAAGCAAGAAATAATATTATTATTTACCTAGATACGCATATCAGTTTTAAAGAAGGTCTATTGAAGTCGGGTGGTTGGTTGGGCGGCTGGGGGACAATTTTGTTTCATTTTAACTTTTATGGTTGTCACTTTTTATTTATTGTAAAAGCCTCACTCGACTTCAATAGACCTTCTTTAAAACTGATATGCGTATCTAAGTTCTACCAATATGATTTCAATATTATTTCTTGCAATTAGAGCAGTTTTTACTTTTTTTTGGTTCCCTTTTTAAGTCGATTTTTTTTGTTAAATATTATTTTATTTTTCGATTTTTAGTGATGTGTAACAAGGATGATTCTCGGATGAGGAAACGACGGCCTAGTAGGTAGTGGCATTCCTATGTAAAACTTCAATCCTAATCTAATTAGGTATTATTTTTGTTCAAACTGAACATTTTGGCATATTGAACCGTATGAAGTAAGCCCAACAACTGTCTATGGTCTCCATCATCAGACCTGTAATGGCACTTATAACCCATATGAGTGCATAATTCTCATCAATAGAAATGAATTAAGTCTAAACACAAGGTAGCTCAGTAGCTACTTCCCACATCTTTTAAAATGAAATTCATCGGTCCATAAAATCGTGTTGAAAAAATTTTCGTTTTCAGCTTGACGCCGCAACTTTTCCTGACAATACACCTCCTCCCTTCGCGGTAGTCTTCGGGCTTAAGATGTTGAACTTTTTGAATATGATATGGGGGTGTAAACCCTCTTGTTGAAGTATTCGATGTGCCTTTGACTTTGGGATTCCGGTTCGACGTTCTAGGGTTCTTACACTAATCGAAGGGTCTCTTGCCAGTTCTTCGAGCACTGATTCGACAGCATCTGGGTCATGAATCATACGATGATCAGGCCAAGTTTCGGGCCGAGGTTCACCACTATTTTGTACTTGTTCCCTGTACAATCTAGCTGCTTCAGAAGCGTTTGAGGGAATTTCTCAACGTTTTACAGTTAAAACGTTGAGAAATTCCCTCATTTCTTTTCGAAAAAACTAACATTCAACTATTTAACGTACAAATTTCATCGAGCTATCTTAACGGCGTTATACTTTAAAATAGTTCCAAAACATAGTAAGTCTAAAAACCCTCTTTAGAAGAGTGAGCTAAATAAAATAAAAATAATTGTCAAAAACTGTCAAACGTCAGTGAATTTTTGTGTCATCTGATAGGTACATTTTTTTACATCGGTTCGGATTTGTGATAACAAACTTTCTTAAACAATGTTGGCTTTCTCAACGGACTTCGGAGTTCACATCGAATCGTATTTGTGAGGATCGGACATTATTGACTAATTTGGCTTTCTCAACGGACTTTTAGAGCACATTAATTTGGTGAGTAATGTCATTTTTACCAAGAGATTATGCGCTTATGCATTATATGTATATGCATATTATGTATGCGCTTACTATTATGGCTATGCAAGAAGAAACGCTTCTGAAGCAGCTAGATTGTACAGGGAACAAGTACAAAATAGCGGTGAACCTCGGCCCGAAACTTGGCCTGATCATCGTATGATTCATGACCCAGATGCTGTCGAATCAGTGCTCGAAGAACTGGCAAGAGACCCTTCGATTAGTGTAAGAACCCTAGAACGTCGAACCGGAATCCCAAAGTCAAAGGCACATCGAATACTTCAACAAGAGGGTTTACACCCATATCATATTCAAAAAGTTCAACAGCTTAAGCCCGAAGACTATCGAGAAGGGAGGTGTTTTGTCAGGAAAAGTTGCGGCGTCAAGCTGAAGACGAAAATTTTTTCAACACGATTTTATGGACCGATGAATCTCATTTTAAAAGATGTGGGATTTTCAACATACACACAATTATCATTCTTGGAGTGAGCGTTGAGAATACACACCTGACACGTGATCCCAATTTCCAAGAACATTTTAGTGTGAACTTGTGGTCAGGCATCCTTAACGAACAGCTGATTGGTCCGTTTCAACAACCTGACCAATTGAACGGCGAGTCCTACTTGGAATTTTTACGAGATCTCAACGGCTTACTAGAAGATGTAGACACCACTTTGCGTGTATGGTGTTATTACAAAGAAAGAAATTACAGACGTAACGGAATAAATTATGCACGAAACTAGACAGGCAGAAGAAACAATAAAAACAACAGGGTAGCATTCACACGATTAAAACAAAACTTTTTAAGCAGATGTAGGATTTGTATCGAGCAGGAAGGTAGACATTTTGAAAACTTTTTGTAATCAATAAATAAAAATCAAAATAAACAATTAATGACAATTATTTTTAATTTTATTTAGCTCACCCTTCTAAAGAGGTTTTTTAAACTTACTATGTTTTGGAACAATTTTAAAGTATAACGCCCGCCGCCGTTAAGATAGCTCATTGTAATTTGCACGGTAAATAGTTGAAGAAATGGGCAAGTTTTTGAAAAGGTTTGGGTATGATAATTGGAAGGTAGATTTTGTTACTTTAGGTTGGTACCTAGATGTCGATGATGGTTCATCGACATCCCATTTTATGTCACCACTGCTGGGGCACGAGTCTTCTTTATGGATGGAAACACCACAGGGAGAACGGGCCATAAACTACCACGAAGGCTTATTGCAGATTGGTTACCTCTTGATAAAAGTATAGGTAGGTATACTTACTACATGACGCTATATTATGCTAGGTACATTTATTTTTACTTTGACGTAGCGTTACCAGATAAGCGTGCTAGTTTTAAAAACTATTGTACCTAGGTATTAAAATTATATTTTGTATTCGTCATTAAAATTTACTCAACAGTATGAGGACTTTTTATTACTTTAAACTTACCTAACATTCTAGACAAAAAACGTGAATGATCTTTATTAATGTCAATAATAAAGATCATTAATACGTTTAGTCGCATAATGTGTGATTCGCAAAATGGCTCCGGTGCGAAGTCTCGAAAGGGCTAATTCTCAAAAGGAGTGATTCGCAAAAAGACTAATTCGCGAAATGGCCAACTTTTACCAACGCATGACATGAAACAACTTAGTTAACTAGTCCACTGTCTGTCTTGTGGGTAGATTTTCTTTTCTTAATATTTTGAAAACACAAAAGTGAAATTGTGTCTAGCAAGTATTGTGCAATGGTTATGACAATTTGGTGATAACCTAGAGCGATTAATTAGTCAACTCGTTCCACGTTTCTTTTTGTGTGGAACTTTAAACTTTATATGACGTTTGGTACAATGAGGAAGACAAGATATAAAAATTAATTTTTTAAGAATTTGTAAGTTACGGTTTGTTTTGTTGAAAGTTTTTTAATATTAAAAATGTCAGTACCTACTAAATATATTATCTAGAACAACAGTATAATTTTACAAGCAAACGCACACAACTTTTGGTTATTATCAGTTTCCCACACTCACACCAATTATCTAGACCCAAGAAAAGCTTCCTCAAGAAACTCGAGAAATGGTTAACTAGACAACGGATAAACATACTTAAATACATACTTATTATACATAGGAAACACCCAGACACAATTTAGAAAAACAGGTATTTCTTAATTGATCCGACCGGGGATCGAACCCGGGACCTCAGAGATGGCGACACCATGAAAACCGGTGTGCAAGCCACTCGACCAAGGATGTTGTCATCAGTAAGTAAACAATGGTTATGGCGGTTATTTAAAGTAAATGATGAGTTGATGACAGGACAGACCTATGAATAAAATGACAATACAAGAAAAATCTTTTCTAATCTTTTTTTTATTACAGAATGTTTCGAATGTCACGAGAGCTAGGGCGTACCCCATAAGCGACGACTATCGACGCAACGCAATAAAAATGCGTGTGTGGAATCTCGGTTCCCTGACCGGACGCAGCCAAGAACTGGCGGAAACACTTTAAGAGGAGAAATATCGATATATGTTGTGTTCAAGAACTAAAGTGGAGGGGATCCAAGTCTAGGGACATAGGACGAAACTACCAATTGGTGTATCATGGCTTTTCAACTACAAGAAATGGTGTGGGTGTAGTTCTCAGCGAAAATTTCAAACAAAGAATTATTAGCGTAAATCGATGTACTGATAGAATTATATCAGTCAAGCTTGCGTTGGATAATAAACTGTGTCTCAATGTTGTATCAGTGTATGCTCCTCAGACAGGATGCACTGCAGAAGAGAAGAACCTCTTCTGGGAGGAACTATATTAGCACAGAGCATACCCCTCAACAAACAAAAAATTATAGCTGGAGACTTCAATGGACACGTTGGAAAAAGGACTGACATCTACCCGGAAGTGCATGGAGGATTCGGAAGCCCAAATAATCAAGGGGAAACCTTATTGGACTTTGCTACCTATTCTGACCTCCCAATCATTAACACATACTTTGAGAAAAGGGATGAGCATTTGATTACATATAAAAGCGGAAACAATGCAACACAAATTGACTACTTACTCATAGACAGAACAATGCATTTGTAGAGATTGCAAGGTTAACCCAGGGGAGCCTCTTACCACTCAACATCGTTTACTCGTATTATGCATTCATGTCATTTCAGGATAAAAACTAGACCATCGCCGCATATAAAATGGTACCATTTGGATAAAACGCAAAGCAATAGCGTTAAAGCAGAGATTGAAATATACTTGAGAACGCCTGATTCTATCAAATGCGACTCGAATGAAACCTGGAATGCATTTCATAAAGGGAGTATAAAATCTGCTAAGCAATACCTAGGTATAACAAAAGGCAAATTTTGTAACAAACAAAGAAGCCAGCTGGTGGAATGATGATGCTAAGTCCAAAATTAAGGAAAAGAAAGAGAATTTCAAGGTATGGCAAAGCACACTCTTTCTTGGATGAAGACCGTGTTAAATATATACAGAGTAAAACTCAGTAAAAAAAAAAATTGTAGCCAGCTCTAGAGCCAAATTCCGAGAAGATATCTAAAAACGTCTCGAATGTGCAATAAATGACAAGGAAATCTTCAAGCTAGCCAAATTCAGAAAAAGACAAACACAAGATATAAAGGAAAAATTCGGTAGGCTCCTAACACAAGATGAAGACATAAATAAACGCTGGCAAGAGATTTTGCAGAACTATTAAACGAAGAATTCCCACGAGAAAAGGTGCCGGAGTTAGCTAGCGTTCCTGGTCCAATAGAATCAATAACACCTGAGGAAGTAAAATTTGCTATTCGTCGGATGAAGAACAACAAGTCGACTGGGCCAGATGAAATTCCGGTAGAAATTTGGAAAAAGTAGGCGACAACGGCATAGTCTAGTTAGCAACCTTTTTGAATAAAGTAGATCGCAAAATGCCCGACATGTGGAGAAAAAGCGATATCATACCCTTCTATAAAAATAAAGGCGACGCTGCCGAATGCGGGAACTACAGAGTCATAAAGCTAACTTCGCACTCCTTGAAAATCTGGGAAACCGTGATAGCTAGAAGACTATCTCAGCTTATAAAGTTAACGCCAAACCAATGTGGCTTCTCAAGCGGCGTAGGAACCATAGATGCCATTCACTCTATAAAACTGTTTTTAGAAAAGTATAAATCATCTGGAAAGGATACCACTTCACTTTTATAGATCTAGAAAAGGCATTTGATAGAGTTTCAAGAGATCTTTATGAACAGCGCTTCGAGCACAGCACGTTCCCGAACAGTACATTGATATAGTAAAAAAAACATGTACGATAATGTAACCACAAGGGTAGGTAGTCCGGCAGGATTGAGTGAGGATTTCCATGTGAGGGTAGGAGTGCATCAGGGTTCAACTTTAAGCCCACTTTTGTTTAATGCGGTCATGAATTACGTCACTGAAGATCTGCAACGCCCTATTCAATGGACACTGTTATATGCCGACGATATAGTGCTGGTGTCGGAATCTACGAAAGACCTGCAAAACGAACTATCCCTGTGGAGCAACCGTTTGGAAAGCCGAGGACTCAGAATAAGCCAAACGAAAACGGAATACATGCACTGCAATTTCTCTGGCGTTAATGCGATCGTATCCCCACCACTAATAGATAATAGGATATATTATCTATTCCTTCCTTCCCTTGATAGTCTCCAAATTCAAGTACCTTGGATCCGTAATAACAAGTGAAGCGAGTACCAAAGAAGACATCGAAAATAGGATTCAAGCTGGATGGCAAAAGTGGAGAGCACTGACTGCGGTACTTTGTGACTCGAAAACGCCTGGAGTAAAGGGGAATATCTACAAGAGAGCAGTTCGACCTGCCCTTCTGTAAGGTGCGGAATGCTGGCCGATGCGCAAGCAAAAGGAGCATAAGATGCATTGTACAGAAATGCGAATGCTTATGTGGGCTGGGGGCGTAACGTTAATAGATAAGGTTCGGAATGAATATATCCGTCGCACATTCAAGGTTGCGCCAATACAAGAGAAGATGTGCGAGTCGACTGCAATGGTTCGGCCATGTGATGCGCAGAGATGTCGACCACATGTCTAAGAGTGCGCTAAACAACACTGCGGAGGGTAAGAGAGACCGAGGTCGCCCCCCTACGACTTGGACAAGCATAATAAATAAAGATATGAAGACATTGGGCGTAAGTCTTGATATGCCGCAAAATAGAGAGGAATGGCGCAAAATGATACGGAGAGCCTACCCCAAATGACATGGGAATAAGGCTAGGATGATGATGATTTCTTTTTAATTTAACACCAATAAACTTCTTATCATTGCACGACTTGGAGAGGAAGTATTTCATAGAATTTATTGATTTTAAAACAAATTAGTATGGTTTACAACATTATTTGGTGGATGTGGAACAAATTTTTATAAATTATCTTTGGTTGGATTTTGGACTTCGATGAGTCTGTAAAATCTGTGACTATGGTTGTGAATGAACTTGGAAACTTAGAACTTTAAAAACTTCGATGTAGACTGAAATTGCTGTGTTCGTCGGAAACTTGTAGTGAGTAACTACCTACACTATTTTAATTTTGGCACGTTTGGTAAGTGCTGATTTACTACTTTCTGCTGGTTATAAATATGACATCAAATGAAAAAATATGGATTACTCTTTTTAATTATTAATTATATTTTTTTAACTGTTGACTATTATTTGTTTATTTATTTATTTAAATCTTTATTGCACTATAAAAAATAAGTACATAAAGCGGACTTAATGCCAAATGGCATCTACCAGTCTATTATCTTTATGACTATTGTTTACTATTTTATCATTTATGGTTTATTATTATTAAACCTAAATGTGTGAATGTTAATTATTATGTTGTGTGCTAACTGGTGACATACTTGTTTTTATTTAATATTCTCTATTCGTATTTGACAATGCTGTGATGGTTAATTATTTTACAACAAAACCGTTTTTATTATTTCACACTATTAACACTTTTGCTACTGATTATACCTTTTCTCATATTGAAAGTAACGTGGGACGAGTTGCACAATGAAAATATAATAATTTTGATTTTCTTCAACTCGTCCCATATGGGCCGCAGGCATGTGCGACGAGTTGAAGAATTACTCCCTGGAGCTGGAGTTGTATAAGATTTAGGAATCTTTGCTCAATAGTGTTATAAGGATGTACCTGTAGCAGTAAGTAGCATGGAGATGGATGTTTAGTTTATTGTTTGTGGCATGGGCTAATTTCAGCATTCAGCTTTTTATCAATATGGTTTGCTGTATTAACTGGCACTATTAATATTTTTATGTCCCTGATGAAGGATCACAGGATTTCATTGTCATCCATCATAGATGCATACAGTATCAAAATTGAAACCGTGTTTTATTCTGTTCAGAAATACGTCGTACTCTTCCATTCATAATTCTTGGCTGTATACAATATATTCCTTTGCCTTTTTCTAGCTTTGACAAAATGATACGTCAAAAAGTGACAGATTAGATGTTACTTTTAAATATTTTAAAACTGAATGAATATTTCTTTTTAATTGTCCAAACAGAACAGTTTCCCTGTATAGCACTCTTCTCCCTCCCTGTGTACCCAAACCAATAGATCTTAAATCTCTTCTATTTCTTTCATCCACCAACAAAAAAAGTTCCAAATTCCTTAATTAAATACATCCATTCACTAAAAATTCAACTCTAATAGATTGCTTGCCCCCGCTTTTGTTCCTTTCTTTTGTTATGTATTGTCTGTATGTTTTGTACTGTTTTGTGATGTCTAAATGTCTTGTGTCCGTCTATTTCAGTGTGCACATCAAAACCACACTGTACGCCCGACCTTGTTATGGACCCATTTTATATAACCTGTCAACCATGCCATACATTGTGCTGTTTTCAGGAGTCATTGGCAGTAATGGTCGCTAACCTAATGCTGTACACTAGCGGCGCAAACGCCCGCGAAAGCCGCGAAACGCGAGCGGAGCCCTTACTTTGGCAGTCAAAACACAGAGACCACCGAAACAAAAATAAGGTCTATGACGCCTGGGTACGAATAAGTACCAATATAGACATTCCTGTACAAGATTTAAACAAAAAAAAGGAGTCGCTAATGTTCCTCAAGGGCTACAGAACGTATAGGAAAAATTTAATGATTCCATTTAATTCCATTTTAATATGCACATAATTGTAGCACGCTAAGGCGCACAGAGTCACGGCAGCAGCAACTTCGATGTCCATTCTTGACAAACGCACGAACGTAACTGCGAACGAAACCGCAAAAGTTGCGAGTGTACAGAGCATATTTTTCGCGTTGAATTCCTGCGCAAATCGCAGCCAAACTTCGCGGCTGTAATTCGCGGGCGAATGTACAGCCCGCTTTAAAGTGACCCGATTGCCATAAACAAAAGTTGAAGTTGAAATACGGATTGAGAAAAATTTGTGATTTTTGCAGTCTTTGCTGGTAAAATTACGTAATTTCCTTTTCGGTTTTGAATGGTTTTGCTTTAGAGTTTGCATGAATATTGCAGGATGGATCGAAGGTCTTTGCATGGAAAAGACATAAAAGAGTTGCTTGCACAGCTAGAAGGGGGTGAGATCTCGGAAGTGAAGATGGTGAAGTGGACGAAAAAGCGGAAACAGACATCAACACATTGATCCCCATTGGTAAATAATAGTAAGTAACCATGTATTAGACAGTCAACCAGAAGCAAGCACATCACAATCTACACATAAGTTATCATTAGACACACAATTGATCCCCATTGGTAAATAACAGTAACCATGTATTAGACAGTCAACCAGAAGCAAGCACATCACAATCTACACATAAGTCATCATTAGACACACAAAGACTTTGTTGGAAAAAGCAGTGTATGCCATTCTCTGAAAATAAAATAAATTCCACAGGTTCTACTATTCTTCTTGAAGATATTATAATGTCACTGGAAACACCCTACCAGTTCTTTTAATATTTTATTCCCCCGAATTTCATGGCAAAATTGTCGCAGAAACAAATTGTATTCTGTACAAATACAACCAGACCTACCTAAAATGTGAATGAGATCGAATTACGAAAATATATAGGAATATTGATATATATGTCAGTGTACCATTATCCTAGCGTGCGTTCGTACTGGAATACTAACCATGGATTTCAAGGTATCAAAGAGGCTATGCCAATCAATAGATTTGAAAAAATAACAATGACCAACATAAGCCAGTCGATCATCCTGAGCATGATAAGCTGCACAAATTACATCCAGTGATTGACCACCTAAATACAAAGTTCTCAAGTGTACCTATTGACCAGCGTTTGTCGATTGACGAACAGTTGAGCGCCACAAAAATAGGCCACTTTCTTAACAATATTTGCCAAACAAGCCCCACAAATAGGGCTTCAAGTTTTATATGTTATGTTCATTGTCGGGCTATTCATAATTTATTCTGGTAAAGATTCAGAACCTATGCTTGATGGTGAAACAGATGTGGGTGTAGTCGGTAATACAGTTATAAAACTTTCTAGGTGTATTCCGCGTCAACATAACCACATACTGTATTTTAATTTAATAACTATTACACTACACTGCCTCAAATGCACTATAATAATATGGCAAAAGAGGGATTGTGTGCTTACGGACAGTGCAAAGAAATAGATTGGGAAAGAGTTGCAAAATACAAAACAAACAAGAAGTAATGAAGAAATCTGTTGTCAGAGGGTCTTACGAAGAATACATGACGAGTTTTGATGACGTTTGAGATGACTGCAGTGAGTTGGAAAGACAATAAACAGGTGGTCCTATTGTCCACATATGTAGGAGCGTCACCTGTTGGGACATAGATAGGTATGAAAAAACTGAAAAGAGAGAAAAGGCTATTCCATGGTCAAAAATTATAAGCGAATACAACGCATGGGCGGAGTGGACCTAATGGATTCCTACTTGGGAAGATATAAAATTCGCATGAAAACAAAAAATGGTACATTTTCATTTCACGCATCTACTACCAACTGGATTTATATGTCATAAATTCATGGGTTCTAAATCGCCAAGTATGTGTCAGGAAACAAATAAACCCAAAACAGGTTCTAAAATTGGCAGATTTTAGGACAGAACTAGCAGAAGCACTTTGCCTATATGGAGTCCAGACTCAGCTAACCATAGGGCGACCAAGCTGCACCTCTGTGGAGGAACCACAAATAAAGAAACGGAATGTGCAGCAAGTTAAGCCTTCAACTGCAGACATAAGATGACGGAATAGGTAAATTACAAATAAAGACCGACAAGCGAATAAAGTGCATACGACGAGGCTGTAAACTTTTGAGCAGTGTAATGTGTGAGAAGTGCAGAGTATATTTAGGTTCAAAAAATTGTAATTGTTTCAATATTTTTCATAAATAAATAAATTTAAAACATACTACAACAATCACTACTCTCTCTATTAGTTATAGTAAATAATAATGTAAAAGAAACTCAAATTATTATAAGTTTAACACCTTAAATGCCATTTGACAGACAAACAATTGAATTAAATAAATAAATTTTCCTACACTCACACTAATTAGGTATCTAGCTCAAAAGAAGCTTCGTTATGAAACTCGTTATATGGTTACTAGACAACGGATAAACATACTTAAAATACTTATCATACATAGAAAACACCCAGACCCGAGACAATTTAGAAAAACAATAATTTCTAAATTGACCCGACCGGGGATCGAACCCGGGACCTCAGAGATGGCGAAACCATGAAAACCGGTGTACAAACCACTCGACCAAGGAGGTCGTCGAGGAGGAAGGAGGAGGTAATTTATTTATTTATTGATGAATGCTTACAAAACAAGTTACAGTCTAAGCATGCACTTAATTTGTATTACACTTTTAAATTGAACTAAACTGCAACTTTTAAGATGTAGGCACAATAAGATCCAAGTAGGTATACAGGTACTAAAAATGAGGGTTAATACAATATTATGATATTCTAGGTTTATACTAGGTTCCTAAAGAAAAATAAAAAATAATAATAATAATGTTGAAATGTTTAGATTTTCAATACATTTTTTATTTAATATAAAAAATGTATTGAAAGATATTCAGCAGCTTGAACTTCTTTTTTAAATTTGTATAGGTTCTTATCAAAAATGTCCAAAGAAAAATGTCCAGCAATAGTTTCATTGTATAGACAACACATTCTAGTTAACAGGTTATAAAATGAGGTATTGTTTTTGTATACTTGAAGACAGAATAATTTATAGGAGGAACTCCGGGATTTATATCTAATATTGAAATTGAGCTGTGATAGAATAGATGGTGAATCGATATGAGAGTTTACAATTTTGTAGAGGTAAATAAATTCATGACATTGGCGACGGGAAGCAAGCGAGTAAATGTTGAATTTATCGAGTTTTACACTGTATGATTTATATTTACATCCCAAATGAAACCTGTAACTGAGTATGTTGAGAAATTTTTTCTACACTCTTTCAATACTTTTAGAGTGATATATATGGAGACCAAATGATAGATCCATACTTCAAAATGCTTCTGACAAAGGAGTAATAAAGATATAAAAAGGTATTCTGATTTCTGAAATCTTTAGTGGAACAAGATTTCTATTGTGTCTGGGCTTGATGGCGTGCAACCTGTTGATAAAAAAATCAAACTATCATTTGCGCTTTCCTGTTATTAAGTGCATGGAGTATCAACAATAATACTGATTATTTTTAATTTATAAAATATATCAAAATAACACTGATAATGTTTTCATTATTTTTTTTATGCTTAGTACGTCAACGTCATATTAACGTCATTTAATAATTTCAGAGTAGTAGAGTACTATTAGTTTAGTAATATAACATTTATTAGTATTCTGATTTTATTTTGTAATTTATTATTGCCAAGAATGTTTAAAATACATTTCCAATAGACCAATTTTAATAAAGTTTTCTAGAGGAAAATGTATATTCTCAATAGTATAAAATATTTTTTAAAACATTTAATTTAACTAAATACCTCCCTGTGTGGTGCCGGGGATAAAGAATTGCACCACCCCATCTCTTCCCGTGGGTGTCGTAAAAGCCGACTAAGGGACCATTCCAGAGGATGGGCAGCAGCATCTCTCTGAGGTTACCCTCAACCTACTGCGATCGCCAACCCGCCTGCCAAGCGTGGCGATTACGGCAAATACCCCCCATGATTATTTGGGGGAGTCCTTTGTCCAGCAGTGGACGTCTTTTGGCTGAGATGAACTAAATACCAATATATAATTTGAAACTTTCCATAGTGGACTTTAAATCACATCAATTCAGTTGAATAAAAATCATTTTTTGAAGTGTTTTCTATTTACTGTTTAGATTTCTACATTTTTTTCAAGATTAAAAAGTTTTAAATTTTGCCCATTTGTTTCAAAAACTTTAAACTTCGAAGTAGGTATGTTTGGAACTAAAAAATAAAATAAGAAAACATGTAAGAAATATAATTAATGGAGGTACCTACCTACATGGCTTTAAAAATAAAAAAAATGTGAGAACAAAATCGGAACTGCTACATAACTGTCACTTTTACCTAAAAGCCCATTTTTATTACCTTTGAGCTGCCAGCGCAATTAAGTTAATAATTGTACAATTGTTGAATAAACTTAATACATAAATTAAAATGAATTTTACAATTTTATTATACTCTTACAGTCTCTTACAGTCAAGCATTGGTCTATAGTAGACCATAGACCAATGCTTGACTGAAAAAGATTTTGCAACTTTTTTGAGATTGGAACTGTATCTATTTTAAAATTTATTACTATTTATTTTTTGCTTGCAACTCTAAGCTGCCAGCTACTTGATGCAGTTTGAAGAGTTGTTACTGTTTAATTCTTTCAAATATATTATAGTGCATAGCTCTCACTTATAATCTGATTAAATTAAGCAGCATTCAACATCAACACCAAAATCAAATTCAGAGACAAAATGACTTACATATCAAGATTACAGATTATACAGCATATTTTATCCATTAAATATAGGCAGGTAGCTTATGCGTTCACCTAGATCTTCAGTTGGCATATACTTAACCATGCACTTGTGTGATACATCTAGCCTAAAAAAACATATCGCCTAAACCATTGCATGAAATGCAAGCTAGTTAAAATATTAGCAACAAGTGTTATTGTGGTGGTTGCAAGGCCTAGGTATATAAAAAGGATTAGTGCAGAAAAACTGGAGATTATGCAGAGCTTTTGGTAGCAATTAATGAAAAATATAGTAATTCCTTCCTATTTCTGGTCTTCTCAGTTTTCTATGCCTGTACTCAGTAGTGTTTTACTTAAGTAATTAGCGCCAATAGATCAGCAAAAATAAAATAATATAAATCACCTGCTCAAAAGTCAACCACTTCACTTTACACATTTACTTAGCTGACATTAACTCAGCTCTCACGCAGTATATTGAGTCTTTCAAAGTGTAGGTAGGTGTTAACATTAAGCTTACAGCATGTTATAGTGATTTAGTAATTGTTTTTCAACAAAACATGGTATAAAATAAAAAAATTATACCATGTTTTTATAGGACTATGGATTTGAATGGTCATGGGAATAAAAAAATAGTTTTTTAAATTATTGTGTTTATCTCATAACTGTTTTTATAGCTTCTCTAATAGGTACTATAAGGTGATTTTGTGTTTGTGATTTATCTTTAACCCTTTCACTGGTGGTGGCAATATAGATGACACCATAATTTGAACTTTATTGTTGCAAAAGGATTGAAACCCAATGATAAATATATAACTCCAAAGGTTAAAATGTGGACAATATCAATAGGATAAAATTCAGGATTTTTGGACCTACAAATATGCTGAAAACCGTTTCAAATTAAATAAGTTGAGCCAAGGTATTTCATAACATCACCACACATTCTTTGGTGAATCAAAAATTACAAATGTATTATGTGCTTAGATTTCTCTAAATCCACCACCACACAATACAACCTAGGCTGTATTATTTCTTGGAAACTTGAATACCAATTTATCAGGTGTTGGTTTTGTTTTGAATGAAATGACTTTTTTAAAGTAGAAAATACCATACATACTTATAGTCAGATTTGGGCAATGAGTAAATCAAAATTAAGTAATAAATAAGTAAGTAAATAAGGTCACACTACATAATGGTATGATTGAAGGCAAGGGAGTATGTTAAAAGACCTAAAAAAATATAGTTTTAAATGGGTTGATGGTCAGGATAGTGTAAACCTACTTACTGTAAATTACCTATTAAAAAAGGTTCCTTAACCCAGATTCCTCTGAAATAAAATTATTTACAATCACTGTCTCTAGATTCCTTGCAATTGTTTGTATATGGGCATTGGACGCTTACTATTGTTATTATGAGCCTGTAGTGTCCCACTGCAGGGTAAATGCCTGGACAGTAACTTAAGATAAATCCTCTAAAATAAATCCAGGTTATTCTATAAAAGTTAAGAAAATATTGATTAATTTTAACAAAACAGCAGTTTGAAAAAAATACAGTTAAAACAACAATAACTATGACTGATTCATCTGTGATGTAACAGAACATTAATCTAAAAAAAATCACATCTTATTTGGTTTATTTTCCAGTCAACCAAATGGTTAATTTTGTCATAGAGTAAAGATAGGTATCTCATTATAGTTTTGGAATGACAGATGATTGTTCACCATAGTTTTAATATCATAGGTCTTCCATGCCTAATAAACAGTCATCTAGATAACATCCTTGGACATAGCAATGGCAAAATAGCAGTTGTTGATCTGAATTGATCCCAATAGAATTTGTATAATAAACGATATTGTTAGAGCACCATTCCATCAGAGCCAAATAGTTTATAAACATCAGGTATTTTTTAAAGATTTTCCCTGACATGGTTCAAACCAGTCCTTTTGCAACAATCCAAAATAAACAGTTACAAAAACGAATATCAACCGTAATTGGGGGTATATTTAATTATTTTTTAGAGAGTGTTATCGGGTAGATGAGGAATCTGGATAAAGTATATTTTATACTAGAAAATTATAACATGCCTTCAGTAGGTATTTTAAAAGCCATATTTCACTAGAATAGGTAGGGAACGGATATCAGGTAATAGGTAGGTAACCTGAGATACAATGTATATTGGTACCGGCCGGTACAAAATTCGCGGCTTTTTAACTGTTTGGGGAGTACCTACCTAGCCGGATTAACAATAGAAAGACCAAAATTACAAGACTAACTTCAATTTAAACAGAAATTTTGTTGTGATCAAAACTACGATAAAGTAATGTAAGTTTCTATTTAGGAATTGCCTGCCAACCCTCCAACCACATGTCGCCATCTTGTCAAACTTGCCGGATAAAATTCGTCATCCATTTGCGTTAAAAATGCACTTATATCACTCTTTTCAGACACTTTAAAACACACGTAGCACTAAAATTATTTTTTCGAGATCACTGATCACAAAGAACCTGACTGCGTAAAACTTACTTCGAAGCCTTCTGACTTGGCCCAGACATTTCCATCGTGACCGGCAATCGCAGCTTTTTCCACACATCTGGATGCCATTAACTGTTTATCGACATAATCTTGCCAGCTCATTTTGATAAAGTTCAATTTAAAAATAAAACTACTTTGCTAAATCACAATCTACTCTTCACAACGAGCAAGCGCTCCACACGAACAAAAAGCACTGCCGTTTCAAAATGGCAGCGTTCGCAATCGCATAGACACGTACGATAGGCAGGATATGCATTAGCGCCAACATAACAGACAAGTTGTCTATGAAATGACATAGACAACTTTCTTAGGTCCATCAAACTATAGATGTGGCTCGTCCAAAGATATAATATCTTTGAGCTCGTCTAGAAACAGTTTAGTCAGTTACTCCTTAGGTAAATTAATGAAAATTAAACCATCAAAAAGATTAAAATAAAAGATATTACCATATACATGCATACAACCTATTTATTTGTTAAAATCACAGCTTTTCCGATAAGATAAGATAAGATATACTAAGAAACCTTTCAATAAAGTACATAAGTAAATTACTATTATTAATTATGTAGATTTAAATTTAAACATATTAAACCTCATCGTTATACAGGTTATGCTCAGCATTCGCCGTTTTTTGAATTTGTTGTTTATCGCTCTAAAGTTATTTTCTAAGAAAACACTAAAGCGCTGTCCACACATTTTTGGGTCAGGGCCATCCGAGTTCCGAATTTTCATTCGTGTCAGTGTTCCCGTCAGGGACGTGCCATTCGTCACCCGTGTCTATTGTGATTTGTTCGCAACAATATTTGTGAAAAATTATATGTAAATAATCATAAATATAGCTGGCCGGCTAATACTTAACTGATCTTTCAATATTTGTAAAAATATTAAGAGCGTGCATCATTTCAAACAAAATATCACTGAATATGCTTTTTTTCAAAAGAGATTCCTATGGAATACAAGGAGCCTATCATTGATAAAATATGTCGGTTTTAGAAAGAAGAAGTCATAACCCTTTACCGCATGGATTTTTTGATTTGGCTCAAATTAATTTACATGATTCTACGGCCTAATAGGTACACTAGAAAAAAATATATTTTTGTTTTGATCATTAGAAATCAAAATAATAGACCTGAAACCCAAAATCTCACATTTGATTCAACGTGCAGTCATGGTAACAAATCTTATATGGTACAACATGCAGTTAAGGTTTTTAATATAATAAAACCTAAAGGAATTTCACACCCGCTTGCGTGGAGAGTACCTGAAAATAAATAAAACAGCAAATAGGTACCTAAACATACATAAACCCCAAGTGCCTTACAAAAAAAGGTTCGAATAGTTATTCCGTGTTTTGTTCCTGTCATGCAAACGTCATTTCTTTCTAATTAAAGTAAAAAAGACAAAACAAGGAATAACTATTCGGACCTTATTCTTTGTTTATTTGTAAGGCACCAAACGTTTATAGCAGCGGTAAATAAGAATACCAAATCACCAAAAAATAAAAACTGTTTTATTACATGGAATGTAGGTACCCATGCATGCACGTAGTCTCATATCTGAGCGAGCAATAATAGAAACTCTAATGCATGAAGTATCATATTTGGAAACGAAAATTGAACTTAACTGCATAGAGTATCATTTCAGATACAAAGTTCGAGACTATTTTTTGTCAAGAAGAATTTGATATAACTTACATGTTTTTCCGTAAAACTTCTTGGGATCCATTGTACTTTTGATTTGCACTAAAATAATTTAAAGATGAGCGAAATAATAGCGAAAACGGGCTTTTTTCAATTCACAAACCTTACTCACTGTCAGAAATGGTGGTTTGATAGGTTCTGTGAGAGATATTACAAACCACAGGCACGATATAAAACTGCCAAGGTTTTTTTCGTGTTCGGATATAATCATAGTCTAGACATCAGCCATCAACACATTTTATAGAAGGCTCAAAAATTATTAATCTGTGAAACTCTTAATGTATCATTTATGAAACCGTATGCGGTAAAGGATGCTGGATGCGTCAAGCTGAGGACTGGGCGCTATGGCGCTCATTAGGGGAGGCCTATGTCCAGCAGACAGCTGACTAAGATAGGCCGATGATGATGATGATGATGATGCGGTAAAGGGTTAACCAAGGAAGTTATAGAGTAAAATAAAATAATTTATCAACGGTTTTTTCAAATGAAGACAATTATTTGTATAAGCGGATTTTTCAATTGCCCAAATTAGTATATTTAAACTTTTTTTTATACAATGATTAGCCAATTTTATTAAAACATTTATATTTTTTTATGAATAAAGAGGTATTACTCCAACGTTTTGTATTTTTTTCTTAACAATTTATCTATTCAGTTGTTAGTAATAATTTTCTAAAGTGACCTATACACCGTCACTTTTGGAACGTTTTAATCCTGCAGGTGGGTTAATCAAAGATAAGTCAAAAACGAGATTTTTTTTTAACTTTCCCATACAAAACCTCTATCGACCGAGCATGGTTTGTATGGAAGAGTTTAAAAAAACAATTATGTTTTCATTTTAAAAGGAGTTTTTAAGTTTCCTTTTAAAATAGACACTACATCAAAGCTATTATTGTGAGTTGTAGTTTGTGACATTTGAAGGAGTAAAATTTACTACAGTAGTTTTGAAGTAGGGTAGTGGTGCCACTACCCAACTTCAAAACTACTGTAGTGACAATGACAGTGTTCGGCACTTCCAGCCAAGTGTTCAACACAGTTATCGTCGCCAAAAAATAACATAGATTTCAGTATAATAATTTACAGGATTACAGCTAGGAAGCAGGAAAATATTAAACTATTGCTGAAAACTAAAATCATTTCATTATTATCATTATCAACTCATTTTAATCGCCTCTGAGGTTTAGTGGTTAAGACCACCGGCTTAAACCAAGAGGTCCCGGGTTCGATTCCCAGCGGGGGGTACATATTTGTGTACTCAGTTTGATTGGTGGTAGGGCTTGTTTGTCCACCTGGCTAGCTACCAATATCTTATCTAAATATGTCAATAACATATGTCTACAACATCAATGTTTGTAGCATTGTTGTGTTCCGGCAGCTAAAGGTTAAGATAGTCAGTGCCTCACTAGTTGAAGACCCCGGGTGAAGATAAAATTTTTAGTCACCCATCACATGACCGGCCCTTGACCGACTCTGACTCTGGTGATGAAGCTAAATTACTACGGTCTCAATGATTTCGCACTAAATTTAATTCAGTCGTATCTTAGCTCTAGAACACAAACTGTCGATATTAATGGAACTAAATCATCTGGTTCTCATGTAAAAATGGGAGTTCTACAAGGGTCCATTCTTGGTCCTTTTCTGTTTTTGATTTATATTAATGACTTGCCATTCTTTGAAGAGAACTTCTGTGAAATCGTGCTATTTGCAGATGATACTTCACTCATTTTTAATGTAAGTAGGTGTAAGAATAATTACGACGATGTAAACAAAGCACTCTCAGATGTACTCAGTTGGTTTACTATTAATAATTTGCAGCTTAATGCTAAAAAAACAAAATGTATTAATTTTAAATTACCAAATGTCAAAAATGAACCAACCGATATAAGAATAAACGGTGATCGATTAGATTTGGTAGACTTAACAGTTTTCTTAGGTATAACCCTTGACTCAAAACTTCAATGGAATCCTCACATTTCGAAATTGGCCGGCAAACTCAGTTCTGCTGCTTATGCCATTAGAAAAATAAGGCAGTTTACTTTAGTTATTTTCATAGTGTCATGTCGTATGGCCTCTTACTGTAGGAAAAAACGGCTGATATTGAAACTATATTCATTTTACAGAAACGAGCAGTAAGAACAATCTATAGACTAGGTTCACGAACTTCTTTAAGAAATCTTTTTAAAGAAATTGGTGTCTTGACAGTGGCGTCTCAATTTATTTATAATTGTATAGTTCTTGTACGTTGTAATATCAATTCATTTACTAAACACAGTGATGTACACAATTTTAATACTAGAAGTAAGTCAAAACTTGTAATGCCACTGTCCAGGTTACAGAAGGTGCTTGGTTCTTTCTTGGGGCAAGGTATACACTATTAAAATAAAATACCAAATACTGTGCTAGATTAACCTTTAGATAAGTTTAAAAAACATGTAAAGTCTTCTTTACTTAAAAAAGGTTATTATACAGTCAAAGAATATTTAGAAGATAAAACAGCCTGGCTATAATAAAAAACATACAACTTGTTGATTTGCATTCACGCCATATTCATAGCAGCAGTCGTATTGCTTATACTTATTACAAATAAATTATAAAAAGAATATGAAAAAATAATAATCATATTTTCAAAATCTGTAAATACGAATCGCACGTCTGCGTAGCACTAAAAAATAAACGCTCGTTCGCGTACGCCCGCTCACCCGACCACGAGTAGGTAGCAACAAGCTCGAGCTTCGCGGCGCGCCCGCAGCTTTGTCGGCGCGGCGAGCGCCGGCGGCCGGCGGGCGGCGGGCGCACGCCGCACGCATCAAAGCCAGTGTGCCGCGCAACCCCGAACGAGTGACACATTTCTTAGCCCTAGCGAATTTGGAGCGAAACGTGTTCTTAGGTGTGTTGTTTGTGTGTGTAAAAAAAGTAAAATGACGGAAAATTATTCTAACGTAGAACTTGTGGAGATGGTGCGATTATACGCAATTAGTGGGAACAGTCTACGTCGAGCCGTGGTCATGTTTGTGGAAATGTTTCCAAACAGACCAACTCCATCGCGCGAGGTAATGCTTGCTGCCACGCAACGACTGAGGGATCATGGCCAGTTCAACGTTCCTCGACATGCGCAGGGTCGCGGCAGTGTGGGCCTCTCAGTCGATTTGCAAGAGCAAATACTCGAATACTTCGAGAGGGAACCACGTGCCAGTACTCGTGATGCTGGCCGCCACTTCAATGTCCACCACACAACAGTCTGGCGGCTTCTTAAGTCGGAGCAACAGCACCCGTTCCACTTCAGAAGAGTTCAAGAATTGAACGAGCAAGATCATGCCACCCGGGTCACTTTTTGTCACTGGGTACTAGAACACCGAGAAGCCAGCATTCTATGGACGGACGAGTGTATGTTTACGCGCATCGGTGTTTACAACGTCCACAATGAACATTGGTGGGCTCACCGCGAACAGAACCCGCATAAGACCAAAAAAGATCCGTTCCAGCATAGGTTTAGCATCAATGTGTGGGCTGGCATTGTTGGTGGACATTTACTCGGGCCCTATTTCATCGAGGGTTATCTCAACAGCAACTCGTATTTGCAACTTTTGCAGCACGTAGTTGACGTAATGCTTGACGACGTGCCACTAGCTCTTCACCGGAATCTCTTTTACCACCAGGACGGGGCGCCTCCGCATTATGGACGCCAAGTGCGCGATTATTTGGACGAAGTGTTCGGAACCGAGTGGATTGGTCGAGGTGGGCCAGTGCCCTGGCCTCCGAGGTCGCCAGACTTGACTCCTTGTGACTTTTATTTGTGGGGAGACATAAAAAGAATGGTTTATAAAGACGAAATCACGAGTGTTGTGCAGTTAAAACAAAATATTTTAATGGCTTTTGAGAGTGTAAGGTCAAATCGTAGTGTGCTGCAAAAGTTACCTAGAAACTTAAGGCGCCGTGCTCATTTGTGCATAGAACGTGAAGGTGCCCACTTTGAGCAGTACCTGCGAGTATCTTAAACATGATCAGTAAGTACCTAATAATAGTTTATTGCAACAAAGTATACTTATGCGTAAGAGTAAGCCACTTTACCACAGAATACATAATAGTACCTACAAGTTTACGTAAGTTCATCGACTTAATGTCCGCCCGCTGCGCTCTTATGTACCTACTACGGTCTGCACCCCTATTCTCGTCAGTCGACGGTCGCTATTCTGATTTACACTGAGATCATTTTATTAATCAATCGGTTCCTTATTACTTTCTCCGTGTTAAAAGTATTTTTTAGTCATTAAGTGTACCAATTACGATCAGCTGTAAATTTATGGCGGGAATGCAAATCTACAACCTGTATACTACTACTTATAAACAGTGTCCTGCAGATAACAAAATAGCGTTGCATTGAACATTACAATTAGTTTTATTTTTATTATTATTAACTATAGTTTTTTTGACTTTTACTAGTACTGTATGATATTGTAAAAAAAAATAAACTGGTAAATTATGTTTTTGCAGACTTAAATATTTTATTTAGTTATTTTTTATTTTTTGTGTTTTTTTTACATGTTGTGATTGTCCTTTACATTTTGTGTTTTTATTTGTGATGGAAAGTGTCCTTTTAGGATAGGGCATTTTCCAATATTTATGACGCTGTAAGGGAGAAAAGAGCTGGACACTTGCTGAGTTTCTTGCCGGTTCTTCTCAGTACAAGATCTCCCGCCCAGAGTAGATAGACTTACGAACCGATGGCATAAAATGACGTTCATAAGAGCTATTTGTAGCCTACACTGAATAAATGATTTTGAATTTTGAATTTTTTGAATCTTGTAAAATTGCTTAACAACAGCACTCGCAGACAAGGTGGCGCCATCGAGCTCGTCACTGCTAATATTATTTGCTGACCCTTATTTTTAATGATTTAAGAAAAAAGTGTCGATCAATAGTTCATTTCAGACACTGATGGTGCCACTACCCTAGGTTTAAACATTCATTCTAGCGACCGAATGCGTCAAATACGCTGCTGATATGCTGGAACAAATAAAATTACTAGTCTTTCACATTTTAGTACTTTTATAAGTGAGACCCAGCTTATGCTTGATAAAAACCCAAGGAAGGAAGTACAGATGGCTGCCGAGATGCCAGTTGCAAAATTTACAAACAATGGTAAAAATGCCACATAGGTACTCGGTACGTAGGTAACTAGTAGGTATCTACCACTTTCTAGAAATAAGGATAATAATAAACTGAAAGTACCACGGCTTTCTCACAAAATAGGCAATAAACGCACCATAGTTGAGCGCCAACCTAAGGGACTAGTGTGTGTTATTTTTGACATTCGTTAACGTTGACGAATACGAGAAATTGATGGCAAACTGTTAATTCTTCTAGTATGACGCCAGGAGGCACAGCTTCAATGCCATACTAATTTTCGTTTTCGTAAACGTAATCGAATGAATACGCGGATAGTTAACAAAACTCACACTAGGCACCCTAGATGCAGGCGTGAACAAACCGGACTGCGCCTGTGAGTTTCATCAGGCAAACAAAGAGGAGTGTAGGAACCTGCGTTAAAGAACATAGGCGCGAAAATAAGTCTGCAGTATGCGAATATGCCCTAGAGGGACCCGACCATTACATCAGATTCGATAAACTTCAAATACTCGCTAGAGAACGACGATTCATCCCTAGGATGACATTGAAATTTAAAAACATCCACACTGGCCTGGGATCCCATCATACATACTATTAAATCCAAGCCCCAACACCATACTGCCAGACCAAAGGATACTGTGAGTCCTTACTGCGTGAAACAGAACGCACGTCATTAAATTTAAATGAAGTTTTGCAAGCTACCACCCAATTTGAGGGTATACAGACGACCAACACCTGTCTCCCTATTACCGCGGACCCTGGAAAGGATTCGAAACGTCAGGAAAAACATTAAATCAAACTGATATGTTGTAAAATACGCTCTTTATGGTGAACACTTTTTTCAGGAAGGCTGAACACCGCAAGTGGACCTGGGTGAGTCCCGATGGTGCAACAAAAAACGAAATTGACTTTATCATGTCGACAACGAAGCAAACAT
This sequence comes from Eudonia lacustrata, assembly GCA_947562085.1. NCBI lineage: Eukaryota > Metazoa > Arthropoda > Insecta > Lepidoptera > Crambidae > Eudonia > Eudonia lacustrata. The sequence goes on along the minus strand of OX387312.1, from coordinate 17,844,136 downwards.
TCAATGATATCTCTGTGATCAAAGCGTTTAAAACTGGCAGCGATCACCGGTTGGTAAGAGGCACATTGAATATCAACGTCAAGCTGGAAAGACGTCGATTGGTAAGGTCTACGCTCCGTCCTGCACCTATCCAAATCCAAAACCCCGAAAGCTTTCAGCTCGAATTGCAGAAACGCTTCGAGTGCCTAAATGATTGCGAAAATGTGGACGAATACAGCAACAGGTTTGTGGAAACTGTCCTAACGGTTGGGTCCAAGTTCTTTAAAACCCACCGTGCAAAAGGAACCAAAAAGTTTTTAGTACATACCCTATAACTAATGGAAGAGCGGCGCGCAACGGTTCTGCTTTCCTCAGGTGATGTGTCTCAGTTTCGGCGGGAAAATAGGCAGATCTCGAAGTCTATGACTTGCGACACGCGCCGTTTAATACTAACCGTATTAAAGAGGCCATTGAGCGGAACAAAGGCTTAAAAGTGTTCGCAAGAGATCTGGGTATTGGGCAGTGCCAACTGACGACGCTGAAAACCGATGACGGCAAAACTGTCACGACCAGGTCCGATGTTATGGGAGAGGTCGAGTAATTCTATGGACAGTTTTACACATCCACACGGCCACCTGTATAAAGCTTAGCTAAAGACCCTAGAGCTAAGTTAAACCGGTACTATACCGAAGACATCTCGGACATCAGCCTGTACGAGATTAGTAAGGCTCTCAAACAGCTCAAAAACGGCAGGGCACCAGGTGCTGACGGAATTACGGCCGAGCTTCTGAAAGCAGGCAGAAGACCGGTACTCGTAGCTCTTCAGAAGCTATTTAATTCCGTCGTACTAGGGGGCAGAACGCCAGAGACGTGACACGAAGGTATGGTAGTACTGTTCTTCAAAAAGGGTGACAAAACCCTGCTGAAGAATTACAGGCCCATCTCAAGCCACGTCTACAAGCTGTTTTCGAGAGTCATCATAACGAATCGTCTCGCATCGTTTGATGACTTCCAGCCTATCGAACAAGTCGGTTTCCGAAAAGGCTTCAGCACTATGGTACACCACACATACATACGCTGCGGCAGAATATACAGGAGACCGAAGAGTATAACCAACCTCTTTGCTTAGCGTTTGTAGACTATGAAAAAGCCTTCGATTCGATTGAAACATGGACCGTGCTACAGTCTCTCCAGCGGTGCCAAATTGACTATTGGTACATGGAAGTGTTGAGGTGTTTGTATGAAAACGCCACTATGTCAGTCCGTCTTCAGGACCAGGGGCCCGACCGCCTTACCGATCGCTTTGACTTCATGTGTGGTTTATGACGTCATCTTGTCGTTTCGTGCCGCCTATGAAAGCAATATCGAAAGCTTTATAGCCTTTAGCTTTTGATATTGCTTTCATAGGCGGTGCGAGGTGGCAAGATGACGTCATAAACTATACGCGTAGTCAAAGCGATCGGTTAGGCGATCGGGGGGCAGAGCTCGAAACCTATCCAGTTGCAGCGAGGAGTGAGACAGGGAGATGTGATTTCTCCGAAACTGTTCACTGCTGCACTGGAAGATGTTTTCAAGCTTCTGGACTGGAAAGGACTCGGCATCAACGTCAACGGCGTATACATCACTCACCTTCGATTTGCTGACGATATAGTGGGCATGGCTGAGACCCTGGAAGACCTCGGCGCAATGCTCGGTGACCTCAACAGAGTCTATCAACAAGTGGGTCTTAAAATGAACGTGGAGAAGACGAAAGTTATGTCGAACTCAAGTGTCGTACCCACTCCTCTGAAGGTTGGGGACTCTGTCCTTGAAGTTGTGGACGATTATGTTTACCTGAGACAAACGGTCCAGCTGAGTAGGTCCAACTTCAGCAAAGAGGTTAATCGTCGATTCCAATTAGGCTGAGCAGCGTTCGGTAAGCTACGAAATATCTTCTCGTCCGATATACCGCAGTGTCTCAAGACGAAAATCTTTGACCAGTGTGTGTTGCCGGTGATGACATACTGGACTGAGACGTGGTCGCTCACTATGGGCCTCATAAAAAGACTCAAGGTCACTCAAAAAGCAATGGAGAGGTCTATGCTCAGAGTATGCTGCGTGATCGAATCAGAAATGAGGAGATCCGCAGAAGAACAAAGGTAACCGACATAGCCCGAAGAGTTGCTAAGCTCAAGTGGCAGTGGGCAGGGCACATTGCTCGCAGGACTGATGGCCGCTGGCGCGGGATAGTCTTGGAGTGGCGGCCGCGTACCGGAAAGAGCAGTGTTGGCAGGCCTCCAACAAGGTGGACTGACGATATGGTGAAGGTAAAGAAAGGGAGCACAAAACCGGTCGTTGTGGAGATCCTTGGGGGAGGCCTTTGTCCAGCAGTGGACGTCTTTTGGCTGAGATGATAAACATATAGTTAGTTAGTAGGTTAGTAGGACCAGAGAAATTTTTTCACTAAAAACCAGGAAACTAACAAGAGATGAAGAAAAAATCAGTCAATGCCGATAAGAGACACGTCTTTTCGACCATAAAATTATTTGTAAATTTATGATTACTAACTATTGTAATAATAAATATTGATTGTTATATCACTATTACGCACACGAGTCGTAAGGTAGGTTGATCTGCCGCCGACTGTACATAATTTAAACGAACGAGACGTTGCCGCTTCGATTGAACGAAGTGGTAACGTCGTCGTCGTTTGGCTAGCGGGTAGCGTTGCGCGTGGCAATTGAGCGCGAGTGCAGTGCATTATTATCTAATGGCTGATTTACACTTAAGTTGTTAAGTAGGTAAGTAAATTTTAACTTAATTTTAAGTGTAATTTAATTCAAATTCAATTCAATTCAATTCAAAATCATTTATTCAGTTTAGGCTACAAATAGCTCTTATGAACGTCATTATGCCATCGGTTCGTAAGTCTACTCTGGGCGGGAGATCTTGTACTGAGAAGAACCGGCAAGAAACTCAGCAAGTGTCCAGCTCTTTTCTCCCTTACAGCGTCAAAAATATTGGAAAATGCCCTATCATAAAAGGACACTTTCCATCACAAATAAAAACACAAAATATAAAGGACAATCACACATATTAAAAAAAACAAAAGAGAAAGTATAATAATATCTACATTTGCAAAACATCAGTTACCAGTTAAAATTTTCACAATGTCATACAGTAAAAGTAACTTATATTTAAGTGTATGTCCATACGTATTTAAGTAGTTAAGTTTTTTAGTTCACCCAACTCAAGCAAGATGGACGATCAATTACGTAATGAAGTCGTAAATTCTGTGCTCAAATTTGTTATTAGTGAGGTTTTGGACGAAGTCAAAGATGAGATAATTAGGGAAATAACCATACCCAAAAGACTGGGTGAGAAATTGGATAAATAGAACAAATTGAATCTGAGCGCGTCACTACACTTATGCATTTAACTAAATTGTGCCTGTCCAATCCAAACGTGTCAAGTGACAAGCCCCGCCCACCAACTTACCCGAAAAATAGACAAAATTCTAAATATCTTGTTTAGTTGTTAACTAAATTTTAACTTGCAACTTGCTACTAAATTCTGTGTTTACATGCAATTAATCACTTAAAATTAAGTTAAAATTTAGTTATCTACTTAACAACTTAATACGTGTAAATCAGCCATAACGCACGCAAAGTAGACATTTCGTCATCTCGTTTTCTTTGAGGAAGTTAGGTATTCAGTCTCGCGGTTACAGTGAACGTCAGGAGCGTAGGTACGTTTGTTTATTGTAGTGCGGAGCTCTTATTGGCGAACTAAACATGCCGCGTAGTAGTAGGAAGTGTTTGGGAACAACGCAACTCGCGATACACATTTGAAGCCGCTAGCGGCATCTAGCGGTGGTATTTAACCGTAAGAAGCCTAAAATGCGGTTTAAAAAAAAATTTTTTTTAACCGCTTGGTTAAAATCGTCAAAAACCGGCTTCGCATCTATTTTCTTGTTAGCCAATTGATGTCCGAGATGGATTTTTGGAAAACGATCCCTTATGTAGGGTATGACAATTTGTACAGAAGGTTTCAGAGCGGATCAAAATTAGTTATACAGAGTGATCTTTATTACGCGGTTTTGTGTTACACTTTTTACTAATTCTAACTCGCATGGATGGGCTTTTTAATGATACGAAATAAAAAAAAATAATGTTGAAATGACGTGACATGTTTTGTTGTCTAACCCTTATTAATTATACTCTTGTGATATTTACCTTTAATAAGTTTAGTTTTTATTACGAACAAACACAACACAAGTCATGTAGCCCACGTGAGCAAAGCCGCGAACAAAACGCTAGTAAAATATATAACAACTTATTTTAACAATCAGAGATATAACATGAACTTACGAATATGCCAAATTCACTAAATAGAACAAACTTGTACAAATAATTAGGATTACCTAATTATTTGTACAAGTTTGTTCCATTAGGAGGAAAGTATCAAAATTCTTCCTACGACAGTGCATGTCACCGTCGTTATTGCACAAAATAAGGAGACTGCAGAAGTTAAGCTTCATACAAAGGCGCTCGAGCAACGCACACATAGACCTCCTATCACGGACAAGGAATCTCGCAACAACTGCGCTCAAAATGTTCTGAGTTCATGAGAGGTTGTCTATGTGTGCCTTGCTTGAGCGCGTTAAGTATTAAGATTATCTTCTGGGTCACCTTATTTTGTTTACTGCCTAGCTGATGTGTATGTGCACGATCGCACACTACAACACGATTTCAAGATCGCGGAGGTTTTGACTTACGCGAAATAGAATGCTCTTAAGATCGGAGATCTATGACGTAGTTGTCGACATTGAATAGGGCTCCTCTGGCTTATACAGTAAGAGTAGATAGTGTTGATTAATTTCGGCGAATTGGACACTTAGTCTTTTTTCAAAAATAAATAAGTTTCCGTGTTTTGCAATCAATAGCTGCATAACGTGAGTTACCACGGGATATCGAAATTCATTTCACCGTTAAACATAAGGTCGACGAAACACTTGGCCTTTATAATTACTGATCGAACAAACAACTAACCAAAATTCAAAATCTATTATTCAGTTTCGGCTACAAATAGCTCTTATAAACGTCATTATGCCATCGGTTGTAAGTCTACTCTGGGCGGGCGATCTTATACTGAGAAGAACCGGCAAGAAACTCTGCAAGTGTCCAGTTCTTTTCTCCCTTACAGCGCCAAAAATATTGGAAAGTGCTCTATCATAAAAGGACACTTTCCATCACAAATAAACACACAAAAAAATAAAATAAAGGAAAATCACAACACACAAAAAAAACAACAAAATAAAAAAAATGTTTAAGTTTGCAAAAATTACATCAGGTACCAATTTCAATTTTCACAATGTCATACAGTACTAATATAAGTCGAAAATTGTCTACAAAGTTAAAGTATACGAGTATAATAATAATAATAAAAATAAGATAAGCAAGCAAGAGGTAATAGAACTTAATGAATTGTTTAACGCAACATAAATATTGTTTGTAAACTGTAGAACACTGCTGTTATAGGCCAAAATACATTATGTCGTCAAATCTTTGACATTTCTATCATTGATCGAATGAACGTTTGATCGAATAAACGTTTGGTCGAATGGACGTTTGATAGGAAGAACTGTGTGCCTAGTGCGAGTTTCATTCGCAATTCAATCACTTTAACGAAAACGAGAATTTGTATGGCAAAATGTTAACTTTTCTCGTATGCCGAAATGAAAATTAGTATGGCATTGAAGCAGCGCCTCCTGGCGGCATACGAGAGGAGTTAACGTTTTGCCATACGAATTCTCGTTTTCGTTAACGTGATCGAATGCCGAATGAGACTCGCACTTGGCACCCTGGGGTGCCTGCCTAGCCTAGTGCAGTTTCATTCTCGTATGTCGCCAGGTGGCGCTGCTTCAATGCCATACTAATTTTCGTATGGCATTGTAATTTTAAATAGTATTAAACAATAAATTATAGTTGTTTTTACAAAAATATAGGGATTTTGAATAGTACTGTCTCTGTAGATATGAAAAGACAGAATTTACCCCATTTCAAAATAACTAAAATTATTGAATTTATATTCCCGCCAAGACCCGCAGAGAAATAGTGTCCGTTAAGCTGGCGTACTCATATTCTAATTCACGTTACAGTTATTTTACCCCGTTACACCTTCTTACCTACTGGAACATTTAGGGAACCAGTAAGCCTAGAAGAACGATTGCTTGTAACGTTAAGGTATTATAAGCTAATATAATCATATAGACACGGTCTTTCTTGAATTAATTGAATAAACTTTATATTAAATTCTAAATCGTCCTTCATGTTTCGTGTTGCGCGTCACTTGATTGTGTCACTAGTAGCACGCTGAGTAGCATGTTGCGCTACGCCACGTGAATGGGTGCTAGCCCATACATTGCCTTTGAATGTTGATGCTAGTGGCAAGTTACATGCCCGATCACTTGTCAAATCACGTGCCACGTTAATTAGGTGGGCACAGCGCCTTAAAGCTCTTTATTTGAACTCAGGCCACGTCGTGTGCCATAGAGCTGCCCGAGCAAGGAGACCCGATCACCACTGTACATACTAAAAAAGGTCTTTATTTCTTAAACTAAAGAAGCACTAATTATTTTATGTTTGCAGTAATTACGCACTATAAGAGGGCATAACAAAAAGCGTGAAATCGACCATGTGTACGCTACCTGTGCGGATACAAGAAATATGAGAAAGTAACTTTTTAATATGAAAACAAATTTATAGTCCAGCAAATGAATACTTGAATGAGTCATTGGGCGCGCGGTATCGCAGCATAGACTAATGACTAAGTGATTTTGAACGTAGTGGCAGAAGTGCCAACCTCATGTTATAAATGAACTCACCGTGAGGTACTTCCGATTTTTGATTTCCCAATATTTAGTATTACTCATCTCTTTGTGATATACAAAGCTCACAAAATTATAAGCTAATTTTAAATTCATAAAAAAATAAATAGTATTTTTGAACCATAAATTGATACGTGTCTATTTCAGATCTTTAAATCATTAAAATAAGCGTTAGCTAAACTCAACTTGACCTTGCCAGTTCTTTTCCGTTCAGCTACCGCGATTGGAACATGTCTTTTTCATCACCTGAAAGAAGGTAAGTCTAGTTTGCGTTTATTTACGGCTTTGCTGTAAAGAAAGATGTTAAGAAAGGTTTCCGATTTCGTTAAGGATCGAAGTAAGTGTGTAAAAAATACATATTTCTAGTATTGAAGGCGGAGTTATTTCATTCTCCTCGATCGCCGATTGCCAACATGGCGCTGGTAGAATTTTACTAATCGGTAAAACGCACGTGTTATTTTTTGGATATAGTTATCAAAGTCTGAATTGGTATTACAAATAGGTGTGGTAGGTCCTTGTTTTCATGGGTTTTTTATTCTTTTCAATTCTTTTTCTGTTTGCTCGCTCCCTAACATCATACAATGGCATTTTGACAGGTCAGGAGTGCCACTCCGCGATTTTAATGATTTTATGAATGTGAAAATTATTTAATTCTTTCAAGCATTTGATTTCTTTTTAAATTCTTATGAATGAATTCACAGATCAGAGGATTGGCCGGAAGATTCCAAAAATGGGCCAATGGATCAAGGAAACTTCGATGGGCCACCAGGCATGGAAGGGAATCTCGACACGAATTGGCATCAAGTCGTGGAAAGCTTTGATGACATGAATTTAAAAGAAGAACTGTTAAGAGGAATTTATGCGTATGGTTTTGAGAAACCATCGGCTATTCAGCAGCGCGCCATTATGCCGTGCATCCAAGGACGCGATGTTATAGCTCAAGCCCAGTCTGGAACTGGAAAAACTGCAACTTTCTCAATTTCAATTTTACAACAAATTGATACTAGTGTCCGAGAATGCCAAGCATTGATCTTGGCTCCAACTAGAGAGTTGGCTCAACAAATTCAAAAGGTAAGGTGTTTTATTTACTGTCATTTACTAACACTGATTTGTGTTCGTGGATTTTATATGTTTTAAGCTTTATACATATATGTATAACAACAAAGGTGACTTTAGTGTTTGATTTTTCATAATTAATATTTTAGGTGGTGATAGCTCTAGGGGATCACTTGAATGCTAAATGCCATGCCTGCATTGGCGGCACTAATGTTCGCGAAGATATTCGTCAGCTGGAGAGTGGAGTTCATGTGGTGGTGGGCACTCCTGGCCGTGTGTTCGACATGATTAATCGCCGAGCTCTTCGATCTAACACCATCAAGCTGTTTGTGCTTGATGAGGCCGATGAAATGTTGTCAAGAGGGTGAGTTATTGTAGTTAGAGCTATTTTGCTCTAGGTTGTGCTTGCTACCCTGTGATATTTTTAACCATTCCCTTTGATAATGTTGGAATTTTCATGTACATGATAAATTCACTTTTTTTTTCAGATTTAAAGATCAAATTCATGATGTTTTCAAGATGTTGTCGGCTGACGTTCAGGTCATTTTACTGTCTGCTACTATGCCAGATGATGTATTGGAAGTATCACGGTGCTTCATGAGAGATCCTGTACGCATTCTTGTGCAAAAAGAAGAGGTAAGAGTGCTGCTTAATTTAAACTATTTTATTTTCGAGATGTGTAATATTTGAGTTAATTTGTTTATTTATGTTCCAGCTAACTCTGGAAGGTATTAAACAGTTCTTCATTGCTATTGAAGTGGAAGAGTGGAAGCTGGACACACTCTGTGACTTGTATGACACCCTCTCTATCGCTCAAGCGGTAATCTTCTGCAACACTCGCCGCAAGGTAAAATTTTACATTATTTTTGTTTATAGTTGTTCTGTGATGTCAAAAAAGAAGAAACAAGCTGCTTTCTGATATAGAAATAGTTCTGGATTGTTGATTAACCTTTTCAACGCCCAACTATCCTGCACGCGATGTCCCGCTGTACGCCAACATATAAATGTATAACAGATTCTATAGTACGAAAGCAAAGATGGAGGTAACGTCATATTGATAATAAAAAAACAGATGTGTAAATTAAGTTTGTATTTAAAGGAGAATGCTCAAAAAAACTCAGGCTGGCAGCAACAGAAAAGTAGCTCCAATTATTGGTAAAAATATATAATTAAATATGCCATAGGCATCATCGAAATCAATGGCTGTATGTGTGAAATTGCTATTCGGATTTTTACAGGCATCACATAGAGTATCAGTTAAGGGAAGCAGTAAACAGATACAGTTACGATTTAAAAGTGTATAAAATAACATGACTATATCTAACATACTTATATTATATAATTATATATAATTATTATCATTCAATATATTAAAGCGTAAGAGTTTGTTAGTTTTTGTAAACATGCTAATCTCAGGAACTACAAGACCGATTTCTAAAATTCTTTCACCAATAGGAAGCTACATCGTTACTGAGTACTGTTATATGTGTGTTGTTACCTCCGAGGACTAAGATGAAATGCCTCTTGCGCTCATTTATATTATATGCGAGCAAAGCCGTGGGGAACAGCATAGGAGTGATATCCCCACTGATACTTTATGTGATACCTGTAAAAATCTGAATAGCAATTTCACACATACAGCCATTAATTTCGATGATGCCCCCTATGGAATATTTAATTACATATTTTTACCAATAATTGGAGCTACTTTTCTTTTGCTGCCAGCCTGGGTTTTTTTTTCATACTAGATGAGCATTCTCTTTTACAAATACAGTAGAATCCGTTTATTATGACTCCGCCTATATTGACCAGCCGGTTATTATGACGTAATTGCACTACGAAGTTTGGTTTTCATACAAAATTCTTTATAAAAAAGTCGGATATAATGACTTCCCTTACAGTGACATGTCGCTTATTATGACCCATTTTTAATAAATTATGTCCGGTTATAATGACCGACATGATTCTTTACACTTTCGGTATTGTTCGTTGGTTCCCGACGACGTTCGGCACGTGGCTCGTTCACAGCAATATTGAAAATGATAATTTGACCATAGCTATGACTTCTATACACAATAGTATTAGAGACTGTTTTTACAATAAAATGAAAAAACAAAAGCAGACAAAAATTACAGATTACTTACAGTAAAAAATACATTTGTATGTGTTATTATAATAATGTGCTGATTACGTGCAATTTTGATTTTGATTTAATATGTATGTATACATACATATGTAATTACATATGTACTATGTTTCTGTATTAAAATACATACTTAAATACATACATATTTACATAAAAAAAGTTTTTCATTTCACATAACGCTTTATATGACGTCCGCTTATTATGACGTGTTTGTCAATTCCTTTCGATGTCACTATAAACGGACTCTACTGTATAAATAAACACTGATACACTATAATGCTTAGAATTGTGCACAGGTACAAAGTATAGTCGAGGTCTAGTAATTACATTCAGTCAGCAATCAGAGGCGTTTCTGAATCAGGTTCCACACCTAAAATCCACAACAACTCATCAGAATAAGTTGGTGGCGCTGTTAGCACTGACATCTTGCCATTACGTAGAGATGGGTGTTGCAATATCGAAAGTCCTCAGTAAAGTTAACTAAATTTAATGAAGTGATTTAATACATACATTAATTTTAAAATTTATTGTGTATTACGTTATTTACTGACTGGAATTTATTTTAAATCATAGAATTTATGAACATTTCAGGGCTTCAGTTGTGACCATCTTACAAAATTGCAAAAGAAACAAATGTTTTATGTATTGTAAATGTATTTTAATAAAGTAGAATGAAGTACTATGAAGAACTTCTATAGAAATGCTGGCGTGGACGGCACGAAAATCTCGAACTTCTATAGAAGTTGTTGGCGGTTGAAAAGGTTAATCAAAGTCGGCTATTTTATAGTAAATCAGCTATTTCATACTAGGAAGGTCTGGCACAACATAGGACACTGCTCTTTTTATTACATCACTGTTTTTTAATAATTCTCTACAGTAGAGAATTATTAAAGTATTCTCATATTTTAAACAGTGTTAGTATTTTCTGTAAGTTAATTTTCAATAGGTAGTTTACATTTTTAAACTAACACCACCACTAAGATCAAGGCTTCTTATTTCAAGTTGTGAATACACAACTTGTACTTCTGATGATGGATTAGACTCCGCAGTTGCAGAAATTGTAACTAGAGCTTTGTTTTTTTCTCATGAGTCACTTCATTTACACGTCTTGCTACTTACCTTAATTAAATCAAAGAAATCTAGTATGGTAGTTACTTTGCAGTGATTTTCTTTATAACATTAGTACTACAGCAACAGTTAGCTTCAGCCTTAACTTTAAGCAAGTAAAGTATGGAAACAAAACTGTTGTCAAAATTGTAGCCTCAGCTCACTGAAGCCACCCGCCACCCATTCCACTTCGAATTAGTGTTAAGTGATTTACTGGACGAGAACAAAATTTGTAAAGCTAGCATAACAATGCTAGCCTTACATTCTAATGAGGCAGGATGACACTATTAGCACATTATATTGTTTGCATCATTCGATTCTTAATTGATATCGTCAATCTACAGTCAATGATATTATGAAGGTAGATAATAATTAAATGCATGCTTCATAAGTATATAGATTTAGTGTGCCTTCATAATATTATACATTCGCATGTTGACTCGCTTGAGCTGCTTCTCTTAATTAATTTTAGTACACGTTATAGAACTCGTAATCCGAACATCTTCTTGCTGCAGGTGTAAAAGAATAATACCTCTTACTTTAACCCTATTATCCGTATGTGTCGCTTGTATAATGATCTTGCGGCAAAGCATGAATTTTTGGATGTAATGAATGGCAGTCGCGATATTTTTGTGTGGTCTGATGTTAGTATAGTTTTTCAGAAATGTTAACCTAATTTATATTGTTAAGATTTGAAACAGTAACCTATGTTAATAAACGTTATAGTCATGATAAGGCTACATGTTCAGATTTACAATCTAGTTTTAAGCCAGTAAATTTTATACTCTCTTTGATTGTAACCTGTTTTGTAGCTTTCTTAATAAATAAATAAATAAGAAATTTGAACAATTTTTTTTTCATTAAATTGTCAAAAATGATTTAAAGGGATAGTGTTTAAAGCAATGAGAATGAAAATGTATGATATTTTGAGTTTAAGATTGAATTTCGAAAAAGTAATTGTTTGTTATTTGGCATGGAACTGTCAACTAACTATTGCTGTTGCTTGCTTGTCCAAGGCGACTAATGCAAAAAGGATATGGCTTCCTTCTTTGTTCATAGCAACACCTAGTCGCCAGTAACGCATTACCTTTGTTACTTATATAATATAATTGTGTACAGTGAGCTTTTCTTGTATCAAGCCGGCGCATTACAATACAATAATGTTACAGGTCGACTGGCTGACAGAGTCCATGCACGCGCGTGACTTCACCGTGTCGGCCATGCACGGCGACATGGACCAGCGCGAGCGTGAGGTCATCATGCGGCAGTTCCGTACTGGCTCGTCACGTGTGCTCATCACCACTGATCTGCTAGCGCGCGGTATCGACGTGCAACAAGTGTCTTGCGTCATCAACTACGACCTGCCCACCAACCGCGAGAACTACATTCATAGGTATCAATCTGTTACTCTTATTCCAACAGTTTATTAATCTCAAATTATATTTGTTATGGCTTTTGTTATGTTTTTTGCCTAAGTATATTGTTTTAATTGAATTTTATTTTATGTGACTTAGTGTAATTTTATTTTTTTAAGTGTAATTTAATTTTATTTATTTTAATATTTATGTATTTTTATATTAATTGTGTTAATGACCCAAGTTGATTGAAATAAATTGGATTCATTCATTAATTCATTGTTTTCTATTTCAGAATTGGAAGAGGTGGTCGTTTCGGCCGTAAGGGAATCGCCATTAACTTTGTGACAGAAGCTGACAAGAGAGCACTGAAGGATATTGAAGAGTTCTACCATACCACTATCACAGAAATGCCCAGCGATGTGGCTAACCTCATCTGAGGGGTCAGCTTTATCCCGTTTATACTTTGTGTCCTGCGTTCTATTGCGATATTATAAGGTGTGAGTATTAGGAGGTATCTCCTAATTACTGCTGTGCCGAATTTTTTATTGGAACTCTTTTAATTTGGACCGACATTTGTTTTAGTTTAATTAATGATTACATTATACTATAATAGACGTATCGATATAAGTTTAATATACATAGGTAGGAATAAGACCGGCCCGACCGGATGGCCCCCGTTCCGCGCAGGCCTCTCTGCCGCCTGCAGAGAGGTCTCATCGGGTACTGGAGAGGCTATTTCAATCACAAAAGTACTAGACGGAAACAATGTATTGTAACTCTTTTCCAGTTGTACATAATATGGTAACTGTTTTTGTAATACGGTAAATAAATATAATTAAATATCCTAATTGTATTGTTATTGATATATGAAATGTAGCACTCCATTCCCGATCGGAACCTTAATTTCTGTGGAATATTGTATTGAATTATGTAAATTTTGTTTTACAGAAGAACTACCTACTGAGCCTGTTGAAACGCACTTTGGACACAACTATGTGGAAATAATAAATCAAAATTTCCTCATTATGTTATTACTTTCTTTTGACAGGTCCTTTTTGTATCCTGTATTCCCATATTGCTTTTGCATTTTAATTTTGAACATTGTTTTCTACATGGTTTTTATGTTCATTTCGAATTATTTATATTTTTGGAATAAATTTTGTTCGAAATACTAGTGACTTTTGAAAGAAGTTCAATAATTAAGGTTCCTGTTTTTACAGTACATGTATTTAATTTTATTTTGCAATTCAAGTAGTTAACTTATTTAACCACCATGATATACATAATAACCATACCTAAATTATCAATTAAATAATAAAATATAAACATTGACTCTCTTTAAATGTTGGGCAATTTTATTTTTAAGTTACGAAGTATTATCATAATTTCGAATTATTGATAGATTAATTTTATCGGTTCCTGATTATTGATTAATTAGCTTAGGTAGGTACCTACCTAGAAAGCATTTAATATATGTTGCAAAAGTTTTAATTAACTACAGCATGTGACAAGTGCGTTCCCCAGATTAGTAGGTCACCATGACCGTGATTGAAAATTGAAAAGTATGATCTGATGTTACCACGATCGAGTCCGTACTGGATTCGCGTGCAGTGTCTCCTTCAACATATCTAAACGTGAAGCAAAAACTTTGTACCCCTCCCGTGGTACTACCAGACAGGATAGTAGTACCACGGGCAAAAAAAATCACCCGTGGTAATACCAGTAGGACCATCGAGTACCACGGGTAAAACCCGCTTTTTACGAATTGCGGATTGCGAAAGGTGTATGAAATTTCGCAAACAGTTTATATAGAAGGAGTACCTACAGAATTTAATATTTTTTTTTAAATTATGCATAAAAAAATACATTAATCAATAAAACAAACATCCATTACACACACCACAGAGTAGATCAAATTTTTACTCGTGCACACACTACCATGTATTTTGACACACGCAGTTATAACTATTTTTCAAAAATTGAAGAGGACAGGCACAACGCCTATTAAAGTTTTAAGCAGTTACGGACAAACACTAATAACCTGCCCTAAAACTAGACACTTAGCGAGAGCCATCTTTCAAGAAATTGAATTGAAGAGGAGCGGCCGAAATCTGTCAATGCTAATTCAAACTCACGTTCTATTTTTTAACTTTTCATTGCTTACAATCCGTGCAGCCTTAATAAAATTACGGTCGAATTTCGACCACTGGGGTGTGGCTCATTTTGGCACGGCCACCATCACCAACCCGAAATCTGAGTTTACAGATATTTAGTGGGAATTAGTGGATAAATCTCAGAATTAGTGGGGCCATGGTTCAAAAGTTATAAGGGATACAAGGTGGCCGTGCCAAAATGAGGCTCATTTTGGCACGGCCACCGGTATCTCTGAAACCACGGGTCGTAGAGAAGATTGATTACACCAATAATAAGTGGATAATTAGTGGGAATTAGTGGATAAGTCTCAGAATTATTGGGGCCATGGTTCAAAAGTTATAGCAACTTCTTTTTTCCATACAAAAACAACATGTACAGTCGCGCACATAAGCATTTAGTTAGTACTTGAATTAATTAAATTGTGAATGAACGACGAAACTTTCATATGTGTGTACGTATGTTTGATTCTGTATCGATAAAAAAGGCATTAAATTAATGTCATGTACAATTATATCCATACATGTATCCGATTCTCTCTCTCATTTACTTACTTGCACTCTATATATCTAGATTCTTACCTAGACTCTTTATACCTTTCAATTTTAAGTTGTTAATTCAAATTATCAATAAGCTTCATGTACGCGATTGTACATCTACTATGGCAAAATGAAAAATTGATATAACTTTTCATAGAAGCTCCCACTAATTCTGAGATTTATCCACTAATTCCCACTAATTATCCACTAATTATTGGTGTAATCAGATCTTCGCTACGACCCGTGGTTTCAGAGATACAAGGTGGCCGTGCCAAAATGAGCGCTCATTTTGGCACGGCCACCTTGTATCCCTTATAACTTTGAACCATGGCCCCACTAATTCCCACTAATTATCTAAACCAGAGCTAATTATTGGTGTAATCAGATCTTCGCTACGACCCGTGGTTTCAGAGATGCAAGGTGGCCGTGCCAAAATGAGCCTCATTTTGGCACGGCCACCTTGTATCCCTTATAACCATAGATCGGATTAGGTAGAGTTTTTTGACATACCTTTGCAATGTTAGCATAGCATGGATAATCTTGAGCAAACTTTGTTTTTTCCAAAATTTGGATAAAACAAAGTATAAGATTTTTGAAAATAATCTCCAGTAACGATCACCTAAATCACACCTTGATAGTCTGACGTGCAAAAGAGTTAAAAGTGTATTTTCTCTTATTATTTTATCGGGTTATCCATACTATTGATAACGTTATGACGCAATTCACAGAAAAAACTCTACCTATTCCGATCTATGCTTATAACTTTTGAACCATGGCCCCACTAATTCTGAGACTTATCCACTAATTCCCACTAATTATCCACTAATTATCTGTAAAGTCAAATTTCGGGTTGGTGATGGTGGCCGTGCCAAAATGAGCCACACACCACTGGGCAACTGGTCAATTTGAAAATTCGCTGGGCCCACGTTTAGAAAATGTTCGTGAAGTTTGAAATCTGAACCGCGCCTCGCTCCGTACAAGTCGCGGGCTCGCGCCTGCTATGGTATATAGATTTAGGTAGTTTCGACAGATACCTACCTAATGAGCCGTTGTGGTGCTCTGCGCCGACATTTGGCCAGCAGTGCCCTACTTCCTACATCTAAACTATAGCACTTGAGAAGCTTTTTATAGGTATATTTGCTAGTACCTAAACATAACGAACTACCCAGAATTCACTTTATTTAGCTCTTCGCCAGAGTACCACCCCGGTTATGTGGGTTGTTTCTCCCCTCCAGCTCCCGCCTCCCTGCCCAGACCTGAGGGTCTCTACAGGGATTCGGGAGGAGGGGCCTACCCACTAAAAACCACTACGTCCCCTTCACGTGGCGCTAGTGTGACTGAGATCACCGGTTTGGCAGTCACCAGTGTACACCCTAGCGGCAGTACATATTACATTCCTAGTTCTATATTATTTGGACAAAATGCATTATTAATTGGCAATAACCAGAATTTAATTAGAAACAATAATTTTAAACTCCATTTGTTGTGTTTGCTAAGTGTTTTCTATATGGCGCTGTGACAGAAATTTTTCTTGAATTCTTGAGTGTGCCTCATTTCGTGTAATTGTGCCTGAAATCTTAATTTTGTGCGTCCAGACGTTTTTGAGATAGCGAAAAACCGATTCCGCGCTGGGGTAACTTTTTTTTCCTGTGGACATAACGAAAAAAAAAAGTATCCAGGAAGATAGATCGTGGTACGCTGTAAATGAGCGTGTTATTAGTCTTAAATTTGTACGTATTTTAATTCCGAAGTTATTCAAAATTCCACTGGGGTAACGTTTGGGG
Organism: Eudonia lacustrata; assembly: GCA_947562085.1. Taxonomy (NCBI): domain Eukaryota; kingdom Metazoa; phylum Arthropoda; class Insecta; order Lepidoptera; family Crambidae; genus Eudonia; species Eudonia lacustrata. The sequence continues at coordinate 17,827,148 of OX387312.1, read as the reverse complement.
GCTTGCTGTATCTAGGGAATGATGAGGCGCACAAAAATGATATTTTTTTATACACAACTAGCTGACCCGGCGGACTTTGTATCGCTTTGACAGTGTCTATGTCAACAGTACCTACAATCAAATCGTTTCTATGACAACAAAACAAACAAATCGTGGAACATTTTGTATCGGGAAAAATATATTTTTGGGATGGACCACCCTTATCACTTAGGGCGAGGCCCCATTAGTGCGTTGCGTCGTCGTCGAAGCATCAACGCTGCGACGTTTTATCATAAAAAAAATCGACTTCAAAAAACAGAAAACTTAAAAAAGTAAAAACAGCTCTAAAAAGCGAGAAATAATATTGAAATCATTATTATTAATAATAATTACCTAGACCTAGATACGCATGTCAGTTTAAAAAAATGTCTATCGAAGTCGGGTGGTTGGTGGTCGGCTGGGGGACAATTTTGTTTTATCTAAACTTTTATAGTTGTTTTTTATTGTAAAAGCCCCACCCGACTTCAGTAGACATTTTTTTAAACTGCCATGCGTATCTAGGTAATTAATAATATTATTTCTTGCTTTTTAGAGCTGCTTTTACTTTTTTAAGTTGTACTAGGTAGGTACTGTAACGAACTGAAGTTTGATAGTCTTTCTATTATTTATACTAAATTGTATGAAAACACATTATTAATTTAATTCGTATTCTCTAATAAATTATATTTACTTAATTATTAATATAGAAAAGAGTTTAATACTGCTTGGTAAAAATCTCATTATATTTTGGAATTCTATTAGTTTTTTTTTTTTTTTTTTTTTAAATTTATTTTGCAAACTTCTCATTAATTAATAATGAACATTTTTACAACACATGACTATTAACTAGTACAATTATAAATATCAAATTCTAATTCATCACAAACACTACAATTTTCACTTGTTTTTATTATTTCGTATATTGGTACCTCTGACAACAGCCTCCATATATTTTATTAGGCTATTTCTGTGTTTTTTATTCCCAATTATTGCTTGAATCGAATTTTTGTTAACGAGACCATCTATCTTTTGCTCTAGTTCTTGTTTCGCCTTTGCGTTTATTGGGCATTCTGTTATTAGATGTAAGATGGTCTCGTTAGCATCTGTATCACAGTTGCACAACGGGCTCTCCTTACACTTGAAGCGGTATAAGTAGTCAGAGAACCCGCCGTGCCCCGTCAGCGCTTGGGTGAGGAGGCCGTTTAGGCTCATTTTCCTGACAATGTTGTAGGCTATTTTCGCATCTGGGAAGAACAGTTTAGTGGTGCCAGCAGTGTTTTGGGTGCGGTACCTTTCGTTCCATATGTCAATAGATGCTTGAATGCATCTCTTGACATATGATACTGGGCACCGGTCGTAGTCTGGCGTTCTCCTCAACTTTAGGGCCGCCTCTTTCGCGAGTTTGTCAGCGCGCTCATTCCCCGGCAGACCCGCATGTGCCTTGATCCAGAACAAGAAAACTTCCTTGTTTTGTATCGCAGCCAAGCCCAGATTCCGCCTTGTCTCTACTGCCAGGGGATGAGGAGACTTGATGTTGGTGACTGTCTCAAGTGCCGCCCTAGAGTCGCTGTAGATGCCGAACGTAGATTCCTTCCTCCCGAGAATTACGCTTGTGGCTTTGTTTATGGCCAGAAGCTCCGCCTGGTACACCGTGCAGTACGCGGGTAAACCAAGTTTGACGGCTTTGGTTTCGGTCTCACCGTGCCACAAGGACAGTGCAGACCCAACCTTACCGTCAATCTTGCTCCCGTCGGTGAAGATACGCACCGTCTGCACGTTGTACCGGTCTACCAGCTCTTGGTCTACCAGACAGACGAAGCCTCTGTCCACATCCAAAGCGGGATGAATTACTTTATCAAATCCCACCGCACGCTCAACCTCCCTGTCTTCTGGTATGTGTGGGGTTGACCCTCTCCTCGCTGCATACAGGGCGGCTGCCTCATGTATACGGAGGTCTAGAGGAAGTAACCCCGACAAAACCAGAGCTGAGTTCAGTGAGACTGTGCGGTAGGATTTGCAAAGCTTCTGAGCGAAACCTCTCTGGACTGAGTCTAGAAACCTACGCGTGCCTATTTTGTTTGCCGCAGAAGCCCACGCACATGCTGCGTACGTGATCACTGGCTCAACTGCGGCTGTGTAGATGGAGCGGACTATCTCGGGGTGAAGCCCCCAGCTAACTTTGGCCGCTCTAGCCAATTGCCTGTAGAGTTTGAGTGCCTTGTTGCATACATTTGCGACGTGTGCGTTGAATGTGAGCTTGTCGTCGATAGTGAGACCAAGCAGCTTGATACTCCGCGACATTTCGATGTTGACCCCTCCCATATTCAGTGATGGTGTGTCATACTTAAGTTTCCTCGTCAACACCATGCCACAGGTCTTGTGTGGTGCAAATTTCAACTTATTTCTGACGCCCCATTCCTGAATAAGTTCAAGGACCTCATTGGCCTGCCGCTCGATCTCAGCCGCATTACTCCCGCTAAAGACCAAAGCCACATCGTCTGCAAAAGCCTGGGCAAATATGCCATGGGTGTCGAGGAGTTTAAGGAGTGGGTCGAGGAGAAGGTTCCATAGTATGGGGCCGCCAATAGACCCCTGTACGCATCCTTTGTCGGTTTGCTTGGCATATGTTTTACCGGCGTACCTTACCTCGACGGTCCTATCGTCGAGGTAGTTCCCAAGTAGCCTCTGGATTTTGACCGGACAGTTTTCCTCAGCAAGTCTGACCTTTATGGCAGGCCACCAGGCACTATCGAAGGCGCCTTCTATATCTAATGACACTAGGGACATGAGTCTTTTGGACGTCAATCCTTCCCTAATGTGACTCATTAGATTATAGAGGGCGTCCTCGGTGCTCCGCCGGGGCATAAAGCCGTACTGACGAGTACTGAGTTTCGGTACGAGGTGCCACTTGAGCCTCTCCACGACCATCTTTTCCAGGATTTTGCCCAGGACCGGCAGAAGGCCGATCGGTCTATAGGACTTGGGCTTTGTGTAATCGTCCTTTCCCGGTTTCCTAAGGATAACTACCGTTGCGGCCTTCCAAGGCTTCGGGAAATATCCCAGATCCAGGCATTTATTGCAGAGAGCAAGAAATGCTGTTGGATCCTGGGAGATTGCCTTTTGGCATACGTCGGCCGTAAATCCATCGGAGCCGGGTGCCTTCTTGGGATTGAAGCTGTTGGTCGCATTGTTCAATTCGGTAGAAGTGAAGGCGGGACCATTATTGTCGTTTGTTAGTATGTCTGTCCCTAGGTCTGATTTTAACCTGGTTTCTCTATGTACAGCTAGGTCTGCACTCTGGTCAACTTCCGGATAAAAAGTATCCGCAAGAAGCCGAACTGACTCCTCACTTGTGAGGGCCCTATCACCTAAGATCAGAGGCATATCCTCCCTTCGTTTAGTGATTTTGCCTATGACCCTATAAATACCCTCCCATACTCCTTCGCGGTCTTGTTTTTTGCAAAATTCCTTCCAGCTGGAAGTTTGCGCGGCGCGTGTGTAATCTTCGTAGGATTGCTTTTCCTCCAGGTACCTTCTGATTACCGTATCCCTACGGACAGGCGCTGCATTGCGGATCCTTCTGCGCATAGTGGCGACTAGTCGCTTCTGATTAGCGAGTTCTTCCGTCCACCACGCTATGGTGTGTGTACTGTTTAGTTTCTTTGCAGGAATGCTGCTAAGGCAAGATTTTGTTATATTGTCTGTGAGTTGGTGTACTGTAGTGTCAAGCTCTTCGCAACTGTGTATATTGTTTATCGTGTTACTGTTGTAGTTGCCGGCTTGGTTTAACTGGCCCAGTTCTATCAAGAACTGGGACCAGTTAGCTTTCTTTGTGTTGTACTTGCGTGTCGTCCTTTGTACTTGTGTGCGCGCAGCCTTTGATAGCAGGATGTTGTATGTTATGGCGTTGTGGTCAGAGTTCACCAAATCCGTATCGACCATCCAATCGTCCACTATGCCCAGAGTTTCCTCTGTGCATGCCGTCACGTCTATGTAACTACAAAGTAATCGCCCCCCGCGGATGGTGTCGAAGGTGGGCGTAGACCCCTGGTTGAGTATATGGAGCTCTAGCTCCTCAAGCACGCCTGCCAGGTCCTCCCCTCTGTGGTCTTGGACCGGGCTTCCCCACCAGTTGCATTTGGCGTTTGCGTCGCCGCCGATGATGAGGTGTTTAAGACCACTTAGACTCTCTCTGATGCGCCTTAGCTGGACCAGGTAGGGCTCAATGGGGAGATCGGGCTCAAAATAGAAGGATACCACGGCGATTTCCCAGGCGCGGAATCGGATCCTCACCACTGAGATGTTGTTCGTGGTAAGTTTCGGGACCGGTATGACTTCAAGGTTGCCGTCAAAGACAGCGACTGCCGCTTTGACGGTCCCACTTCCATCATCCGCGCACTGGTAGACTCTCACTCCGTGATAATCCTTCATCCTTCTTATCCCTCCCACATATGGCTCCTGGATTAACGCCAAGGTCGCTTTGGTGTTGGTGGCTTCCATCATCAGCTCGTCAGTGGCGATCTTCTTTCGTTGGAGGTTCGCCTGGATGACCCTATAACCTGTCTTTGGTGTTGCCGCATTATTCTTTCCTGCCACCACTTTAGCAATGGCGACCTTGGCTCTTGCCAATTGGTCCCACTTTACTCTCACTGGGCATCTACCCTCGAAGGCATTGTGGGCCAGGTCTCGTTTTCGTGCCCGGGTGCAGTTGCAGCATCTGGGTTCCGTTGTTATCTTCGGGCATGTTGGTCGCGTGTGGCCACTCTCGCCGCAGTGGCTGCAGCTGTCCAGCTGCTCCTTGCAGGCCTGTTTGCTGTGGCCGTAGCCCAAACAGCGGGAGCACTGGATGAGAGGAGAGTAGTCCTCAACGGTGGTTTGACCCCACGGCATTCGGACTATTCCCCTCTTCGTCAGTCGCAGCCACAATGCGGTGCTGACCTGTGCGATCACATGGACGATCAGAGCATTCCGGGTTTTGCGGGTGAATTTTATTCTTACCGCTCTGTCGCTGCCCGTGAGCCTTTCACCATCTGCGTATTGGCTCAGTGCCTCCTCCGCCTGTCGCATTTGGTTATCACCCTTTACGTGCCTTAAAATTATTAGAGGGTTCTTGTTTACGGCTGTCTCTATTTTAAGGGTCTCGGACTTTTGCAGCAAGGTTTTCGCTTTTTCGCGCCCTTCGATCGTGCTACAGCCCAACACTATCTTCTGGTTTCTGGCCTTCCGAATGTTTGAGTAGGCCATGCCACCATTTGCGTCAACGAGCTGTCCCCTCACTTCGTCAAGCACCTCTTGGCTCGTTAATTGGTCATTTGTCGAGTTGACGATAAGTGAATAAAGAGGGGCAGCAGGATTTGGTGTTCTTACAGCGTCTGCGTACGAAGATCTTGGTGTAGCTGTTAAGTTTTTCATATCACTTTCCAGATTGGTTAATTTGTCGTTAGTTTCAGATTGAATCTTAATGATATTCTTGTTTGTTTCATTTATAGAGTTTTGTATAGTCTCCATAAATGCTAATATCTTTAGACTGTAGCTATCGTCTTCCGTGGTCTTCGCTATTTTATTTTTCTGTACTTCTTCTATTGTGCGTTTCAGTGTTTCTATTTCCCTATTTTTCTTTACAATATCCCTGTTAATCTTTTGGGTGTCCTCTTTCTCTTCTTTCTTTATCTCATCTATCTCTTCTTTTAGAGTTCTAATAACTTCCTCCTGGTCCAGGGCCTCCTCGACCAGGCGTCTTATCAGTTCGGCCATGAATCCTGCCTCCGCACTGATTGCTGACTTCATGTCCGATGTGACACCCTTAGAACTTGCGAATAATGCCTTTATGTTCCCGTACCCCTTTTCGCCTTCTGTTTTGTAGTCGCGGATGTTTTTAGGCTTCTCCCGGGGTACATATCCATTTACATCCTCGAGCACTAGCTTTTGCTTCTGCGACAGGGCTTGTGACTCTGCCTTTTTCCGTGTCCCTGTCTGTGTTTTTTTCATTATCTGTTTTGTTTCCTCGTCTCTATCCCTATCTACCTTACTGGTTTCCCCACTACCAATAATGTAGGGGGGAGTCATGTCAACGTGTAGGATGCTTATCTCTTTTACATTTCTCCCCCTTACCTTCTTGGGTGGGTCCATATTATACGCGTTGGTGTTAATTAGTTTAATTTAAAATGGTCAATAAGTTAAAATAAATGAAAAGATACAAAAGAAATTAAAATTAAATAAATAGGATAAAATGTTAAGAAGGGATTAATAATTAGATGACTAGAGGGGAATTAAGTTGAAGTAGATTGAATGATGCAAAAGCTAAAACTTATATGTAAGTTAAAATGTAAAGGGGGACGGACTGAACACCAATAAATAATAAAACGGAAGCAAGACGAAACAACCAAAGCGAACAGGTTAAAAACCAATGATGATCTTAATCTAATGACTAATGAGCGTAAAGCTCAATGAGCGATGACGACGAGTCAACAAAGGTGCAAATGAGGGGGTGGGGGGGGGATGACGTGAGGGTTGGATCAAAGGGATAGGGGGAGGAACAGGCCCCGAGGCAAGCGTATGCGTGTAGTGTGTGCCCGGTGTTAGAGTTATGTGTGGCGGAGAGTAGTGAAGTGGAGTGTCCAACTTAAAGTGCAGCTTTACAATAAAATCAAAATAAAAATTAAAACTAAATTGATTTACAATAAATGACGATGACAAATTTAAAATACTCAATAGAGCAAATGAAATGTATAAAAGTTGAAATTATAAAATTAGAATACAAAGTTAACATTAAATAAATTACAACAATAAGTAAGTTTTAATAATAATTAAGTCTATTAAAATTTTAGCTGATAAATTGAATAACAGGACACTACAGCAAAATAACCTTAAGCTAAAGAGTTTGTAAAAGTTGTATATATGATCTTAAAGCTAGTATCAGTCTCAAAAGAGAACCGATGTCAATTTGTCTATACCTATATTACCTTACTTAGACAATGTGATTGTAAAGGTATAATTCAGTCTTTTAATCTAGTTACTGGGCTCAATAGAGCACCAGTGGTCAGTAACACAATAAACAAAAACGAGTCAAAAGATAAGATAAAAAAATAATAATAAAAAAATAATAATAAAAAAAAAAAAAACAGGTTTAGGTACCTATAGCCAAAAGGCGTTACCTAGTCAGTCACACAAAACAAAGTAGTAAATTTTTCGTGCTCTGCTCTTTTAAAGCCGCGTTATTATAGCACCGTTATTAGTCCTTAACCTAACTTACGCATTATAATACCAAGATTTAAAATATTAAATTTAGAATAATAATAATATTACTTTGGAAATAAGCAATATATGTTACAGATCTTTTAAACTTTCAAAAATTTAAATAATATAACCTAAAAATTTAAAAAGTAAGTATCTCAGCTGCGAGTGATGCTGGCGTCTTGTTTGAGGTGTCGGCTGACTCGCCGCAGGTGCCCGCCTCTTTTCTGGCGTTCAGATGTAGCCGTACGGCCCCAGAAGTGGGAGCACGCGGCCACGTGGAAGTTGTTTTTTTGTAGATTTTTCCGCCAATAGAGGCGGAAAAAATCGGCAAGTAGTGTCGGCAGATGCAGGCAAGCTGCCCCTTCTCGGGGACACCAAAAAAGGTCGGTGTTGTCGCTCTCGTTCCCTCAGCGTTTCGAATTGAAGTTTTAAATATTTTCAAAATTGCACTAAAACGTCCACAATTTCCAGAACTTTTATGTCCGGATAAAACTGATAGCACATGCGTGTCGGCCTCACTTTTGCGCAACTTTTGATGTATCGCTCAACACTGAAATTTCCAAAAAACCCACAACTTTTATTTTTCTAAGCGCAGAGTAAAAAAAATCCTTGGTAGTTTAGACCGCCTTCCGTGCAGGAATGAATTCTATTAGTTATACCTCTTTACATAAAAATAGATATTTAAAAGAAATAGAAAAAATGAATTTTGAAAGTCCGTCAGAAAAATATGATTTCGACTTAGTCGGAGGAAAATGGTGAAGGAAAAAAGTTGTAAAAAATTACGTGAAAATTAGAAGGAAGTGATAGGGATTCTTAAAACAATAAGTGAATAGAAAAGGAGCATGTTTGCTGGATGGAGGATTGTAAGCCTTCTTATGGCTCCTTAAGTGTCTTTTATGGTCTAATGGATCACTGAAGGGTTCCTAAAGCCTTTATATTTATGAATGATTAATTTAATAGTTAATTTTAGAACTTATTAAGTATTTCAAGTTGAGTTTAATAACCCTTTGCTAATGTCAACGATAGATAAATGAAGGAGAACAAACTAATACAAATTCTGAATGTTTGGGAATATCTTTCTATTTTATAATACAATTTTATTATTAGATTCTATTTATATAATATTTTAAGTGGAAGGAAGAAGCTTTGACATGGACAGTTATAATAAATGAAGGAGAATCAGAATTTCATATCCCAGGAACTGGTATTATATTTAGTAGTTTTGTTGTGTGTTTTTGTTTCTGTTTGTCTCTTTAGGTTCAATTAACAAAATGAAATGATTGGAGACCAATTTAAATAAAATCTAATACCAAGGAACAATAAATAATAAAAGATTACATGGTAAGGACAATAATATTCATTTGGTTTAATAAATACTTTATATTCGGGTTCCCTAATGACCTTTTCCTTTATCAACTTTAATACCCGAACCTTGAACAAATCTTAATTACTTTATTCTGTACGGGACACACTCTTCGAGTCTACATGGAACTTTATGTGTGCTACGGGTTTGCTGAGTGACAAGGTCTGCTATTCATCAACGACTCTACGAGCAGGAGACTTCGGGGTTGCTGACGTCTGGAGACTGGTGTAAACATGAGTCGGGATTTACCGGTACAATATTATTATTTATAACCAAGGTGACTTTGGAGTTACATTTATTGGGAGGATTTCTCAATATTTGTTAACTTTCAAACATCAATCTAGGTAAGTGTAATGATTATCGCCCTATTTAAAGGACGGTCATTTCTCATTTATCTCAATTATTAATAATAAAGATATAGACATTTTATTATAAAAATTATGACATTTCTTGAATATAAAATAAAAGGGAGATTTGAAGTTTAATGTCAACTTTCAACTATTTTAAATAAAGTCATAATGTTACTTTTGAATATTATTTAACATTGAAATAAAAAAAAAAATAAACAAAACAAAATTGATAGGTTTTGATCACTCAAGTGGTGGTAGCTGAAGAGTAAGGAGCTCTGGAATTTTGGAATTGAACATCTGTGAGTTAAACAATTATAATTGATATTATAACTATTTCTAATAATACCTTTACAAATAATAAATAAATTATTTTAATACAAATTTAGGGATTTATCTTGTTTGAGAATATTTACAACTTAATAATTCCAAGAGTAGTTAATTATTTTCGAAAGGAAGTATGTAAACAGTATAAGTTTTCATAATCACAATTCCATTTAACAATTTATACTGACAACTTCCGAGGCTTAGAGACCTATGGGCTCAGGTATGGTTGAATCCGTGTAGGCACAAATGCACGTCAGTGGGGTCTACTGGGTAGTGCGCAATGATAGGTGGTTCGATTCCCCTTTGGCTTGCTTCAAGCAAGGCAATAGCTCAATGGTAGAGCCCCGACACATGCTGGTAGATTACCCGCTGTTCGAACCAACCATACAGTGTTCATTTCATTCCTCAAAAGCCTCTCGCGTTCTTTCATAGGATTAGAAATAGGAAAAGTATGAAAAGATGAATGTTTATAATGTCCCCTTTATATTATTTTATTTGTTTATCTTTTGCTTTTTTAGTTCATTTCCAGGAGAGCTCCAGAATTATATATGTGGACCTTTCATCGCATCAGCCACTATATTTCTGGATGCTGTGTTGTCGTCTTTCGGGGCAGACGGGGCGGGACTCTACAGGGTCACGCTGGCACCACTCTGTATAAATGAGGTTACTAAGTAAAAGATATTCAAAGTCTTTTGTTATCGTTCTTTCCTTTCGCGTTAAATGTCTAACTTCATGATGATGGTTTGAGAGATAGAATTAGAATAGGGCCAGGTTTGTTTGGGTCCTGTGGGCCTGGTCGGGTGTTTGACCTAGAGGCAGCAGGATAGGTGCGTCCAAGGGAGGTCAGGAGGGGGCGCTTAGTTTAAATTACTCCCCTATTAGAAACTGAGTTGTGCTCACACCCGAGGACTCAAATAAATTGCCAAATTCCGGCATTACCCCTTTAATTAATTATTTAGTAAATGAACAATATAAACTAGAGTTTGTCTGCCTAATAAAGATCTTGAGTTACTTATTTATAAAAAAATTACACAACGTAGAATGGTCCTACCCTAGACTTCACATGCCAATAACAAAGACTATCTTTGTTTTCCTAAATACAAATATCCTTTATTTGGTCACACTTGAGATCGTTACAATTGGTGCCGTGACCAGGATGAGTTATAGTAATTATTCTTATCCTTGTGGTCCCGACATGAGAACGTCACAATGGTGCCGTGACCAGGATGCTTAATATACATTATTATTGGTCTAATTATCCTTTAATTGATCAAAAGATGAGAACGTCACAGTACCTATTATTTTTGTACGAACTAAACATTTTGGCATATTGAACCGTATGAAGTAAGCCCAACAAAAGGTAACTGCTGTAAATCGTTGAGGAATTCCCTCGACTGTCTATGGTCTCCATCATCAGACCTGTAATGGCACTTATTTATAACCCATATGGGTCCAAAGTATGTCCGTGACCCCAGCGAGATAACCTCTTCAGATCGGCTTCGCCATGATTTAGTTGATATTATGTTCAAAGTTAGCAAATATCAAAATTTGTTGACCAATAGTTATCGAGATATCCCATGTTAAAGGGTATCCCGCTGAGCACACGCTCGTCAAAATTATTTGACCTAAAACAAGCAGGAACGAGACACGCTACTGATATAGTTTTTGTGCTAAGATTTTGTTGATTCAATTATGAATCCATCAGTGAAAATTCCAGGATTCTACCTTCTGTAGTTACCGAGTAATCAAATACCTACTTTTCGTCAAAATTCCTCCGAAAAGTAAGTTCTAGTTGAGGTGTAAGAAAAAAGGCTACATTCATGAAATCTAGGGAAGATTTTGTTGTTGAAACTTGAGAAAAAACTTGTTAGACAAAACAGAGAACTCTAGCTACAGTACATCCTGAGATATAACGCTAATATGGTTATCCCGCTGGGGTCACGGTGTTGATACCTAAACATGGTTTTTCCACAGGAATGGAGCAAGTAGCGAGTTTATGACTATAGCCAAGATTTTGTGGGTGTAAAAATCTAACCAGTTCCTACTTTTTAGTTTCCTAGGTACAGTATTTTAGGAGAAATTGAAGTTATAACTTTTTCACACTAAAAGTACGCGTATAAGCCGACAAAATTAAGTTGGTTCCTTAAAAAGGCCAAGATTAGATAGATTGTAAATCATAAAAGGGTAAATCTATCTATCTACATTAGTATATTGATATGAATAGTTATTCATACATTACATTAGGTACCTATATGGTGATAATAGCTGGTGATATTAACCACATTTCATCGAAATTAGCTGCTATCTTAGATTTTTCTTGTTAAATTATGCCCTGGAATTTAGTTTCATCGGAATCGGCCCTTACACAAAAAATTTGCCCGCCATCTTGGTCTTTTTAAGGAACCAACTTAATTTTGTCGGCTTATACGCGTACTTTCAGTATGAAAAAGTTATAAACTTCAATTTCTGCTAAAATACTGTACCTAGGAAACTGAAAAGTAGGAACTGGTTAGATTTTTACACCCACAAAATCTTGGCTATAGTCATAAACTCGCTACTTGCTCCACTCCTTTGGAAAAACCATGTTTAGGTATCAACACCGTGACCTCAGCGGGATAACTATATTAGCGTTATATCTCAGGATGTACTGTAGGTAGCTAGAGTGAGAACTCTAGCTACCTACAGAACAGAAAAAATTTCTCAGAGTCAACAAAATCTTCCCTAGATTTCATTAATGTAGCCTTTTTTCTTACACCTCAACTAGAACTTACTTTTCGGAGGAATTTTGACGAAAAGTAGGTATTTGATTACTCGGTAACTACAGAAGGTAGAATCCTGGAATTTTCACAGATGGATTCATAATTGAATCAACAAAATCTTAGCACAAAAACTACTGGACGCACTAATTAAAGATTTCGCGCACAATTACACGAGATGGAGCACTAATTATTCTATATCAAGAATCCAAGAAATTTGACAACATTCCGCTGGGGTAACGTACGCGAAAAAATCTTCATCTTGATCGCTTAAAAAATCATTTACGGCGGCAATCACTTCCTCATCATCATTGCCAAATTTGTTAGGTACCTCTTAGTTGTTCTTTTAACCGCGGGAACAGGTAGAAATCACTAGGCGCAAGGTCAGGTGAGTACGGAGAATGTTCCATCAATTCAAATCTAGCATCTTGGATAGCAGTCATCGCATCTTATTGAAACAACACAACTTTTTTTATGTCCAAATGTTCATCACTACATAGTATAAAACAAAGTTGCTTCTCGCTGTCCCTATGTATGTATTAAAACTACACAACGGATTTTGATGCGGTTTTTTTAATAGATAGAGTGATTCAAGAGGTAGATTTATATGTATAAATACATGCCTAATATAGTAGAGAACACTGATAATTTTAGAGGTTTCACATATTTTTGCATTACATTGCAAACGCTGGCTGAACCCTACGAGATAGATCAAAATAATGTACTACAGTATTGTAAACCTTAAAAAGGTCTACAAAAGGTCAGCGATGGTATATGTCTAAAAGATAGCTCTTATGGATAACCCACAATAATCATTTTTTATCCTTTACTTTTTACAAGAAATAATGGCTTATTTACGAAGCGATTTTAAGCAATACAGCATTAATCCTTATCCAATAGCACCTTAAATACATTGTGCATTTAATATAGCTAGTCTGGCCATAAATACTGTTACTTACTTATAAAACGTTTCCTTTTTTAAATTTTTTAATTATTTTGAATTTGGAACGCGTTTATTATTTTAAAAACTTCTTTCGATTTCGCGCCATTTCACATACTTTTTCGTATTTTAACAAATTATAAATAAAAATAAATAAATTAGGTATATTGTGTTTATTATACGTTAGTATCTCTACCTACTTTGTGTTCATTATCAAATTACAATAAGGAATGGGGTCCGCTCGCGCAGTGACGCTCCTATTACGTATCATTAAAGTTGTGGCACTTCAGACTTATTACGGCGGAGAATTTAATTTAAATTGCAGTTATAGTGTTTGACATACTTTGAAATCTAGATAATTATTGAACTTTTTCACTTGTTTGTTTCATAGACCGATAGGGCGATCAAATATTGCACGTAATAAGGACCGCAGCTGTTTTTGATTTTGTTTAATTAAATAAATAAACAAAATCAGTTTATTTGGTATCCATAATGATAAGATCGACGGTCCCTAAGTATAATCCCAGATGTGGCATATCCGTGATTTTCAGTTTTTCGTTTAATTGTCTTCTCCTGATTTGCAGCGTAGCGAGGGCGAGGGCCAGTCACGGAAGGGGGGAGCGGCATACCACATGCTCAAAAATATTATTTACTAGTGGCCGCTCGCGGTTTCACCAGCGTGGTTCCCGTTCCCGTGGGAATATCTGGATAAAAAGTATCCTATGTGTTATTCCCGGTTATAAACTATCTGTATGCCGAATTTCATCCAAATCCATTCAGAAGTTTTTACGTGAAAGAGTAACAAACATCCATACTTACAAACTTTCGTTTATAATATTAGTAGGATTATTATTTCAAACTTAATACAGAAATCCTTACTACTGTTTAGGTTAAGTTAATTTTTTTTCCCAAGCGAAGCGCAGCGTAGCGAGGGCCAGTCACGGAAGGGGGAAGCGGCACACCACAAGCTCAAAAACCTCAATTGTTACGACACATAACCTCAAAAAAAACTACAGGTTTCCGCGCCTGTAGGCAGGTGGGGGAAGAACCCCCTTCCGTCCCCTCCCATAATAAATCGGGATGCGAATTTCAAATGCAATGCGGTTGCATTGCATTTGAAATTCAAAATTACTGAGTAAAGCAAAGTGGCGGGGTTCCGCCACTTTGCTTTGCAGGAGGGCACGTGCCCCCGTGCCCCCCCCTTAAATCCGCCCTTGTTCGGTGGCACTCGCGCATTTATTCCAGTCCATGAAAAGTGGCAAAATTCGCGGCCTCACCTATAATCCGATAAATATAATAGTCACCTTGGGCATTTAGTTTGGATTAAAATCGTTTTTTACACTATTATATATTATTTATATTCAAAAAAATATTTTAGAAGATATTTACCGGTTCAAAATCCGTGCAACCGAAAATATTTTTTTGTGTTTTGAAATTTAAAACTAGTTTTTTTTTCTATTTTATTCACGACAATCAATTGGGAACATTCATCAGCAGCTCATTTTTCTCAACGCGCCCTGTCTGCGGGTGCTGAGGTTAAGCAAATTTCGCAAAGGCCGGTCATCGGATGGCTGATCAAAAATGTATCATCTTGAGCTTCTCCGTGCTTCGGAAGGCACGTAAAGCCGTTGGTTCCGGCTGCATTAGCAGTCGTTAACAACCACCAATCCGCACAGGGCCTGCCGCGTGGCGGTTTCTATCCATACATAGGGAAGGCTCGTGCCCCAAAAGTGGGAACATAAAAATGAGCTGATGATGATGAAAAGCCATTGCAATACTTTTTTACGCAAGTCGGAGTTGAAAGCCCTAACGCTACGAGCGCGTGTAGGGATACGAAGCGAGGTAGATAGTTGTGGAGTGCCGCATCCGGCACGCAGTTGTGGTTTCCTAAACAGTGGTGGTTACAGACAGTCGATTAGATACTTACGCTTACTTACTTTAGCCCTTACGGCCTGGCCACAACTTCTGGCTTAGCGTTTTGCGGTACCTAGCGGCCAGTTAGCGATAGCACAGTATTAATATTTTACTGTGGCGATAGGCTTCTCGGTAAAAACGGCTCGCCGCTGCCGCTGCCGGCATATGACGTCGAGGCCCTGGGAGTCGGAACAGCAAACCTTAGATTAGAAGTTACTAAAAAAAACCGCCTTAAAATATAAATATAACAGGTTGCAACACGACTTTATTATGGCAGCTCAAAATTCGTTTGTAGGGAATTCTCCCAAATTCTTTGTTATTTGTGCGGCGGCGGCGGCGATGCCTACTTGGCGGATTCCGCGTTCGATGCTATCGCGCCGCGAGGAAAAAATCGCTTGGTTTGTATGGGCACTCGCTGCGATTGCCCGTCACACCACAGAAGAGAGATTGTCACACCACAGAAGAGAGATTGTCACACCAAGCGAATTCGCTCGTAGCACGAAATAAGGAGAGAGCAGAAGTTAAGCTCATGGTATCTCAGAGGTAAATCCTCTTAATACAATGGAATAAGAGTCAAAACTACTCCAAAGTGTACCTATACATGTTAATGCTCACAACGTCATATCATAACTGTATCTACAATGCCGCCACTTCATGTAATGACAGCGGCTGCAATCACTTACGTCGTCATTGGCAAACTGCCGGCCGTTCGTGTGTAAGAGCGGAGATTCAAGAATAATAAAAAAAACACCCCATACTGTTGTACTTACACCTAAAAGTCAACATCAAGGTGTTAGAATCAACTAGCTCCCACCTTTTTGTTGAACACAGTTTAGCTGGGGGTAGTACAATTCCACCCAGAATCCAATTCCAAATGGATGGCGACCACCACCAACCCGAGTGCTATTCTGCCGCTAATCAGCAGGCTCTTCACGAAGACGAGGTACCTAATAGAAAGAACGCAACGTACGTAATGTACAGAGAAATCGCGATCCGCCAGTGGTCGTGGTAGCCAAGCGATCCAAGTCTGTAACGAGCGCAAGATGGTGTTACAACAGTCCAGGGGCCTGTGGTAAACGCTTTTCATCAGGCGCGGCGTATGCTCGTTAGCCGGCGTAGTTGGTAACATAAAAAAAGATATTATGGGGCCGCTGATTTTAATTGGGTGGTAGATAGTCGGACGGTTAGTAATATTTTAGACCAGCCAGCAGAATCGACCTTGTGGCCTCTGTCATTTGACATGGGCGTTCTAACTACTGTTCCATAGAGATTGTTAGACATTACTAAGCCTCAGCCACGAGCATGAGCTTCTTGTGAGGCGGCAAGCAAATAATAGTGCATATACCTGCTTAGTTCATAATAAATAAAACCGTCGTGTAATGAGGCAGACTTTTTCGGCGGTTTTCTTACTTATAAAATGTATGTAACAAAATTTCAAATTCCTATTTTAAGTAGGTACTTACCTACTACTCAATCAGAAATTATAAGATTTCTAATTAAGTAATTATAGCATTTAAATAAGATTAAATAATAATTATCTATTTTAACCTTACTTAAATTCAAGATAATAAAGAATTGGTCAAGTATTCAGAAATTGAAAAAGAAACTGCTATCAACAAATAACAATGACAAAGTATATTATTATAACATGTTCACAACATTGCAGACTAAATTGCATAAAGTTAATACAATAATAATAATTTAAGCTATTATGTACATAGAGCTACCAGTTACAGTTAATAAAATAATATCACACTTTTGGTAAAGTTCATCTTTATCAAACAGTAATGGAATGTCACTTTAACTATATATCATAAAAATGCAAAAAGTAGTATCAATAACATCACTGCAATTGGGAAGAATATGTAAACAGACAATCTAGGATGACATACAGACACTAATAGAGAAGACTCATGATCATTTTTTAAACCATCTTTCGTAGGCACTTCTACAATAACTAATTCATCACTAAATAATCCTACGGAAAATTCACATTCAGTTTTATTGAGACATATTTTAGATTCAGACATATTTACATACTGGAATGTTGGCTTATAAATGTCAAATATTGCATGAATATCATTCATTACAATGTCATTATCACTATAAAAAATATAATAGTAATATCCATCTTGTAAGACATCATGAGTAACTTTTAAGGTAGTGGTTTTCTCTAAATATTGAGTGCTATTACATTGAATAGAGTATGGAAAATAGTTACTCATTAGCATATTGTCCTGATAGCATTCATGCAAACTGTTTTCAAAACTAGAGACTGCACTATCCAGAGGTACATTTGCAGTATTGTTATATGCATTGCCTCCATGGTTCACTCCAGCATCTAACACAGTGTTAGGATTATGTATGGCAGTTCTTTTAATATCCCTTTTCTTTCGATTTTTATTTTCATACAATATTTCATTTTGTTTAATACCTTTGATGCCCTTATTTCGAGTTTTATCTGCTTGCTCCTTCGTGCTATTTACATTTTCATTCTCAAATTCATCATTATCAAAACTGCTAAGCTTTTTGTCATAGTCATTTGGTTTTCTAACATTAGCAACAGACTCATTGCTTTTCTTTTCCAATGGATTTTCCAATGTTACCAGTACATGCTGGTTTTCGATTAAAGTTGGTGTTTTCTTATAGTTATTTCCGTTGAGTATTCCACAAGTGTCAAGAATTTTTTCACCCATAACCACTAATATTTTAGAACCCTCATATCGAGAACAAGCCTTTAATTCTACAGTGGCACCTTTAAATAAATAGAATCCCCAATATTCTAGGGTGTCGTCTGGTAAAGTCATTGATTTTCTAAGCCTTATATGTTTCCTTGTATTAGACAGTTCAGGTCGTCCTTTCATTTGGAATGCATTAAAACTGGAATTCATTTTCAAAGAATGCTTTTGACAAAATATTGATGATTGCCCTTTGTGAATTTGTATTACATCTGAATCTGATATCCTATAAAGCACATCGGCATATTTAATGTTTCTTAAATATAAAGGCAAAACAATGAGTATTGTTGGTAAGACTGTGGTCAACAGACAAAACGTTATTACTCTCCGAGATCCATGCATTTTCCCTCCATCTGGAATGAAAAATAAAGTTATGTTAAGTTTGTTAAAAAGTAAAGCAAAACCAATAAAGTAAACCATATATATATTAGTAGGTTTGGAGTGGTTATTGTACCCCTAGGAATAAAAATCAATGTTAATAGTGAATGATCTGATAAAATGCAGTTTTCTTGTCAACTTGGTTTAAAAAAAATGTTTTTATATTGCAGATCTTCGAGTGTAACACAATAAGGGTATTTCGGGAAGTATCAACAAAAAAATAATGCAATGATATGTTTAATAATTGATCTGATTCTAGTTGCCATGAATATAAACTTATCTAACAATAAACAATACAGTACAGGTAACTTGTTTGTTGATTGCCTACTTACATGCTTCTCGATCCTAATTTGGGAAGCGATCTTAATACATTAAGTTCCTATTGTAAATAATAAATCAATGCTGATCAAGGAAGATAATCACTTCACGTGTAGTCATCCTTTTATCAGTTTATTTATTTAATCTTAAAGAATGTTTTGTAGATAGGTATGGTAATACATAACGAAATCTTTCAAATACCATCCATCTATCCAAAATAATCCATCAATTCAATCAAAGAGCCCGACCAAATTTACTTTATTTTCTTGAACTGATAGGAACCCAACCCAAAGATTTGTTTTTGTTGACTGTTTTCTTTTTTCTTTCTTTTAATCTAGAAATGGTAAAGAGATGTAGCCTATACTGCCATGTCCTTAGTTTTTTTCGAAATAAATACAAACATTTTCGCCTATCTTCCGCCCGCATTGGCAGGCAGACAGAGAGAGACAGACCATTCATTTTCTTGCCAGTGTAGGCTGGGTAAATACTGCACATTTTCAGCTTGCATTCATTCAAAAGGAAATTAAGTGGCAATTTTGAAACTCGAATTGCAACCTTAGTTCATACTCTATACGTACACAAACCGTTACTATTGAATTAATTTATTGTTATATTCAATTTAAAGGAAATAAGTTTGATAAATAAATTAAAAATTATTACACACACACAATCAATGAAGAAATACAAAAGTAATCATTCTGTATAGCGGCGCTCGAATTTCGAGGCTGGCCGACATTACGATCTTTAATATTTCTAAAGTCGGCCCCTGTCTCGAGATTCAAGTAAGAATTTGAATATATAAAACAGACAGCATTTACTTTAAGTCGGCCCCGGCCGAGAATCCAGTTTTAAGTCAAAACTGGTATTCTAACGGCAGCCCTCTATTTTTCCCTAAACTAGGGATAAAAAACTTACTACTAAAACTAAAACTACTTTTTAGGGATAAAAAAGCTTAAAACAAAAAACCAGCCAAGTGCGAGTCGGACCCGCGCAAGAAGGGTTCCGTACCATTATCTATAAAAACGGCAAAAAAAAAATCATGTCGGTTGTATGGGAGCCCCACTTAAATAATTATTTAATTGTTTTAGTATTTGGTGTTATAGCGGCAACAGAAATACATCATCTGTGAAAATTTCAACTTGCGGTTTACGATTTATGACGTATAAAAAAAACTACTTACTAGATCTCGTTCAAACCAATTTTCGGTGGAAGTTTGCATGGTAATGTGCATCATATATTTTTTTTAGTTTTATCATTCTCTTATTTTAGAAGTTATAGGGGGGGGGGGGGGGAACACACACACACACATTTTACCACTTTGGAAGTGTTTCTCGCGCAAACCTCAATATCATTTTTGAAGACCTATCCATAGATACCCCACTCATATGGGTTTGATGAAAAAAAATTTTTGAGTTTCAGTTCTAAGTATGGGGAACCTCAAAAATGTATTGTTTTTTTTTCTATTTTTGTGTGAAAATCTTAATGCGGTTCACAGAATACATCTATCTACTTACCAAGTTTCAACAATATAGTTCTTATAGTTTCGGAAAAAAGTGGCTGTGACATACGGACGGACAGACAGACAGACAAACAGACATGACGAATCCATAAGGGTTCCGTTTTTTGCCATTTGGCTACAGAACACTAAAAAAGAATCGTCTTATCATTGTAATTTTAATCCCCGAGGCGCGGGTATTCCCAGTAAGTAAGCTACTTTAACTTAGAACTTGACGCTTCAAAACGGCTGCAGCGCTACTGACGCTCAGTGTGCGAAGAGCGAATGACTTAATTGAATAGTAACGGTTTGTACGTATAGAGTATGAACTAAGGTTGCAATTCGAGTTGCAAAACTGCCACTTAATTTTCTTTTGAATGAACGCAAGCTGAAAATGTGCAGACGGCCGAAGTTTGGGGTTTACCCTACAACAATTCTTAACTTACACACTTCTATTGCTTCATCTACTCTCATTAATTTCTTCATTCATGTCCATCTGCTGAAGGTACTCCTGAGACGGCCTTTCTTTAAAAGTCCTCGATTTGGTTGGTCAATGGTCAAGCAAGAAACATTAATTTGCCTTGGTCGCCCGGTCGTAACGACCTAACCCCCCAACCCCTCGAGTATCTCAGTAAAGATGTGGGGCTTTACTAAGTCCTCACGCGACTTCTTGAGAGAATTTGAAAAGTGCCGTTGCAGTTTTGTTTTACTTGCCAACACTCATGTACACTCACGAACACTTAACGGTTAATAATCCACCATTATTTCACATTAATATTCGACATAACACAAATTTTAGAAAATAAAACAAAACCGCAGACACTTCACTTTTCCGCCAAGAACATATAGAAGCATTTGAAGTTCCAGTGTTGCCAGTATAAATACCGTAGATTACTACCAAAGAGTTAAAAAGTCAATTTACTTAAAAAAATTGATTTAAAGTTATTTTTGGTCTGTGGGCAAAGATTAGAGGGATGGGTAAAGTTGAAGGATTTCACGGTACCCATTCAAGTAAGTTTCATATACCTTTTTGATATTTCTCTCCACTAATTTTTTCTACATGACCCTTTGGTTTGGACTTTTCCAACCATCTGAGAATCCCTTTCTCAATTTTTGTCACGACGTCTGTCTTTTTCTAAACCACAAGCTATCCCATATCACATCATTTCTTATCCTATCACTCAATTTCACACCAGTCATACTTCTTAGCGCTCGCATTTCTACTGCATTTATTTTGCTTTCATGTTTCTTCTTCCATACCCAACTTTCACTTGGTTCCATACATCAGAGTCGGGATCAACACTCCTCTACAACCTGCCATATAGGCTCCATTAACTCTGTTCCCGGCATTCACCCCTGGGCCCTGTGCATTTACCCTATTTTCAATCTCACTGTCACACTTTTCATCTCTTGTGAAAATAGATCTTAAATACACAAATTCACTTTTTCAACCTTTTCACTTCCAATCCGTACATCACATCACTCTACAGCTTCGTTCATCACACCTGTGGTTCATCAGATGCAGACCACGCAGTCATGCATTGACTACAGTCAGTCTGACTTGAATTCATCATCATCATCATCATCTCAGCCAAAAGACGTCCACTGCTGGACAAAGGCCTCCCCCAAGGATATGAGGGGTATTTGCCGTAATCGCCACGCTTGGCAGGCGGGTTGGCGATCGCAGTAAGTTGAGACTTAACCTCAGAGAGATGCTGCTGTGTCCCTTAGTCGGCTTTTACGACACCCACGGGAAGAGATGGGGTGGTGCAATTCTTTATCCCCGGCACCACACAGGGAAAAAAACACTTGAGACTTGAATTGTCTCATTCAAATACCATCATCACCTTTGTGTTCAACCTTTTCACTTCCAATCCGTACATCACATTCAGACCGTGTAGTCATGAATTGACTTCAGTCAGCCTGACTGTCTCTTTTAAAAACCATCATCTTTGTCTAACTTACGTTAAGATTATTTCCATATAAAAAATAAATGATAATGGTTTGGATGACTTGTGAACTTATGAGTGATTAATGTTTGATTGATGATTGTATGATGGATAATTATTAAAAGATCACATTTCCTTTCCAATCCCTTTGAGTTTCAATAAAATGTGGAAGTTTGAGTAGTGAAATCACACGCGGAAATTATTTGTTTAATTTTGTGACTGAAAATAAATAATTCCCACTTCAGTGAGACTTTAATGAAACTTGAATAAAATAACACGCAGCTTGAATAAATTTGTTACTAATATCTGTTGTGCTCAGTGCAAGTTTTATTTGTCATTCGATCACGTTATCGAAAATGAGATTTTTTTTAGCAAAATTGTAACTCTCCTCGATTGTCACTAAGAGGCGCTGTCATACAAATTCTCGTTTTTGTTTACGTGATAGTCACCCTGTCCACCCCTGTCCCTGTACATACAAACGTTCACAAAAAGCAAAACAATTTAGTTAACTTCCAAGTCCTTGCTACCATTATAAGAGATAGCAGCGATTGTCAAATATCAAGATAAATATTTGGATAAGTAGAATGCATCGAATATAGTTAACAGTAGGCACAAGAAGTTGATTAGTCAACGCCGAATTGCCTTTATTCTTCGTCAATAACTGGTTTTAGACCATATTATGTACCCAAGTACAATCAAAATTAATTAATTAATTAACAGGTAATAAAATTAATGTAAGTAGGTAGTTACTCACCATTATCTTTGTTTTGAACAAATGTATATTGATAGTTTGTACTATAATATGTACTGCTAGATCTTGTGAGGATTACTTTACTCATTATTACGGAATAACTAATTATGTACTATGTGCTAAAACTACAAAACGTATTAAAAAACTGTTTATTTCAATTTCTACGCGACGCTATTAAAATAATAACATTGTTCACGAAAGGCGACCCACTTAGCTGCAGGGCACACAGAAGATAAGGTTATCGTACTATGTATCTGTCTGGACAATTTGTGTTGTTTATAAAAAAAACTGTTCGTCAGCCACCTTAGTATGGCAATACCACGGAATAACTATTTTAAAATAACTTTTGAATGTTTAATTTATATTAGGCCCTAAATTTTTATATTGGGAGATGTCTATCAGTGGACTAAGAAGGGCTCTTTATGATGATGATAGAGATGGGATTATATCCGGGTATTTATCTAAAATAGGAAAATTCCCGAAAATACTTCTAGTGAATCTACCTACCCAACAGGTATTTATGTTTTTATTTTATTTTATATTTTACTGGTAAGCTCAGTGCCTTGATTTCACTTGATGTTAAGTGATGATAAGGCCAATGATGGAAGCGCACTTTACCCGGGATATGACGACATATTTAGATAAGATGGTGGTAGGTAGCCAGGCAGATAAACGAGCCCTACCTACCACCAACCAAAGCGAGTACACAAACATGTACCCCCCACTGGGAATTGAACCCGGGAACTCTAGGTCAAAACCGGTGGTATTACTCTTAACCACTAGACCACAGAGGCAGTTAAATTTATTGCGGCGGTTTTTATCATTAATCTTATTTTTGACACAAATAATTATTGAAGATTAAGTTTTTCATATATTCATGTCATGTATGTTCACCAAAATTTAATAATACGCGTTACATACACATAATCAACTTGATTTGATAATAAATTATTGTGGAGAGTGCCAATTTCAGAACAATAACTAAAGGTGCCAATGTAATAAACCTAAATTATTCATTTTTTTAATAATCTTACTTAACCCTTAATTACTTACAAGGTTTGTTCAAATGACAATATTGACCAACCGGGTGACTAACTGCATGCATACATGCATGCATGCAGTTATGTATGTATGTATGTATGTCTGTTTCTTTGGCACGCCCGCCCCCTACAGCCCAAACGGCATAGTGGATTGTAATTATAACATATGAGGTGTCGTTAGATTTGTTTTGACTGTGGGATTGACATAAAGCTATAAAAAACACATTGGCCGGGTTAGCTATTAGTCTTGACACCAAAAACTGTTAGATTTACCACACGATCAAAAGATCGACCACACGATCAAAATTATTTAAACGGACTACAACGTCAAAAGTACTAGACGTCAAGATCGAGTTTCGTTTTTACGCCTTAATCAGATTATTGACAATTATTATTTGTGTATGCGCTATAAAAAAGAGTAAGATCGCTTGTACACGTCTGTTTTTTTCACCGGACAACGGTCTGTTTTTTTCGCCGGATTTGCGGTGGTGTACGGTTTTTAACGTATGTGTGTACATGCACCGGACATAGGTCCGGCGAACAAATTTCGCCGGATGCACCGCCATCTACCCTCAGCGCAACGGACAACGGTCCGGCGTAAAAAAGAGCGGTCACCTATGCAAGTGTATTGGCGCGTGTCGACGCTGCCGGACGTAAAGCCGGTTATCAGTAAATTGAGTGCCGTCTTGTACTTGCGTTTTTAATTAAAATGGGTGATATTGAAATGTTCATTCAAAACTCCTTAATTTCTTTTTAAGTCTATAATAAATTATTTCACTACTAACTAAATGTTTTTTTAAAGGGGGACTACGCTAATTGGCACTTTCGCTTAGTTTTTCACTTCTAGCTTCTTAATAGTGATCGTATTGCGATAACATTCTCTTTACCTTACCTGTAGCCCCCCTCTAAATTTAATACATACGGACCCATCAACCTATCCAAAACTGTCAAATTTCTTCAATACATTTTCAACCATATGACTTAGGCATAAAGTTCAAAGTCTATTGAGGAAATTTGACACTTTGTAGTAGGTTGATGTGCAGGCGTGTGTACCTTAGCGTAACGACTAATGTCTTTGTTGGAGAAATAGATTTGCGCATGTCGGTATCCTGGTGTTTTATTTTATATATCGCTGTTAATAACACTTCAAAGGTTTCTTTTTAACACGCTTTTATTAGGTCGACCTGTATGTGACTAACTATGTAATGGAATCTAAGGTAACTAATTTAACCATCTTCCAAGGGTCGTAGCGTAATGAAAATTGGCAGCTGTATGTAGTTCTGATGATAATACAATAATATGGGACTGTCGAACTGATCTGATAATGGAGCCGGAAGATATGAACTAGAACTTCATGATGGAAAATCGTACCATAGCTGTTTTGGATTTCTTAGAAAAGTCTTGTAATGAACTTTGACCACGATTAGGTTCTGGTGATGTCTGTCAAGTTCTGATGATGAAGCCGGAAGATAGGCACTGGCATTCCATGTTAGAATATCGTATCATAGTCGTGTTTGCACTTGTGAGAAAGGCCACGTAATGGACTTTGAACACGATCAGGTTTCAAGGTTATAATAAACTGAATAGTGTAAATATTGACATAGGTGGTATAAAATGTGAATTGACCTGTACATGGAGAGTGTAAACAGAATAAAAACACGTAAACAAGATGTAAGACTGTACGGTACCACGCAGTGGTGTACTTAGGGTCCCGTACTTTTGCGGCTGGACAGGCGTATGTGGCCCTAAGTAGAGTAAAATCACTTAGTGGTCTCCAGATTGAAGAGCTAGATTGAGCTGACAGATAAAACACCATGCAATACAGACGCACTGGCGGAGATGGAGAGGATGCGGGCTTATTCGCCTACTTAAAATAAATGTATATATGTTAAAAATATTTCGTTATCAAAAACCAAAAAGTATAAAATAAATTAATAGTTTAAAAAACACTAGAAAAACACGCTTTTATAAATGCACGTAAAAACAAAAAATAAATTATGGATCGTTCAAGTTGTCCCTATTTCTGGGCTGAAGTGTAAACTACAACATGCGCCAGCAGCGAGGAGAGACGACATTCACCGACATTTTTAACGCCTCTGCTTTCAGGAAATTAAGTACGTAAGGGTAATGCGTCAACAGTAGCAAAATGGAGAGTTCTTGTTCGTGGACGAGATATCTTTGGTTCACTTTGGTAACCCTTTGGCGGCATAAACGTTATGCTCTCGTGCGACCTCATGCAGCTTCCGCCAGGAAGAAGAAATAGAGACAACTTGAACGATCCTTAATTTATTTTTTGCTTTTACGTGCATTTATAAAAGCGTGTATCACACGTGTAACCTCTATGACAACCAGTTGAAAACTAGCGCTTATAGACTGCACTCGAAGCTAACATCCATCCGGTAAAAAAATTATATGTATACAAAGATATCCGTTTTTTGTTGAACCGTTGTCCGGTGAAAATAAAAACGGATGTGTACAAGCGGCCTAATGCATTTTAATATAATTGTTTCATGTAGGTTTTGAAATGCTTGGTTATTTACTTTACAAAACTAAAAAGTTTGAAATAAATCAAATTATTAAAACAAAACGAAAAACCCGACTGCTAAAACAACTTATAAAAAATAACTGTAAAGAGAAAAAACTGAAAAGAAAAAAACAAGCTCTACGATCTCAGAATTAAATTTGAGCTATGTTCAAATCAATCAATATTCAATGTATTTAAAAATACTCATTTATTATGGATTATATTATTTTTTTATTGGTGGATTTCATTTCATTTTTTCGCGCACGTACAGTAACGTGTGGGTGGATGGTGTGCAAGAGGTTATCGCCGCAAAGTGAGATGACCGGAAAGTTGCTCGATCGTACCACCCCGCCTGTTCCGCACCATTTGGGATTTCTTTCGGGTAAATAGAATACTTACCCGTTTTGGGAATATACCTTGGTATACCTACAACCTTATTTTTAGTTTATACGAAAATCGAAACACGGGTCAAATATTTTCATTTAAAGAATAAGTACAAAAAAATTTTAAATACTCACGAAGTTATAAGCTTTTTGTGCTGTCCCGTTGTGTTTTTAGTAGGGTATACTTTATTTGAGATTTTGCAAATATTATTCGGTCAAAATGTAACATTGTATAAAAAATATTGAAATCGATTCTATTACTGATTCTGAACAAACAGTTTTCAGGTTTCGTATAAACTAAAAATAACATTGTATACCGGGTAGATTCACGGGCACGGAACGCTTCCGAGACGCTCGTTTCTAGATGATGATGATAATGTTCATATCAGATATAATAATTCTAGATAGGTACAAATACAATACTTGCATAAATAAATAAATGCCTAAACTAGTAGTAAAGTAAAAAAAATCAGCCCTTAGTAAGTACAGTCGGCAGCAGATCAACCTACCCAAATCTGTCAAATTTCTCCAATGAATATTGGTTCTTATAACCAAACAATAAAGTTCAAAATTGATTGTGGAAATTTGACAGATTTGGGTAGGTTGATCTGCCGCCGTGTGTACCTACCTAGATAACTCTATAAAAAATAAAGGGGAAGATTTTCAACTTTACACTGTCTTTAGATGCAGCGTGTTGTTCTAACTATAACAAAAGAATTCATGCCAGGAACTTTCCGGTCGGTCCCACCCATCCATCAACTATATTCCAAGTGCGAGTATTATTCACTATTCTGGGTGCCTAGTGCGAGTTTCATTCGTAATTCGATCACGTTAACGAAAACGAGACTTTGTATGGCAAAATGTTAACTCTTCTCGTATGTCGCCAGGAGGCGCTGCTTCAATGCCATACTAATTTTCGTTTTCAAACCTCGCGAAAACTCACACTAGGTACTCTGTACCTCATATTTATTGCCATTTGGCAAAATTGCAACTCCCTCCTTTGTAGCCAGGAGCCGCTGCACCAATGCCATACAATACAGATTCTCAGTTTCGTGAATAAAACTCGCACTAGGCATTATACAAGAACTCACGTCTGCCATCGATACTTTGCTCACATTGAGCTGTAGTTGTTACAACATTTTTATGTTCTAACAACTACAGCTAATTCAAACTAACACGAATTTCATATTTAATAATTATTTATAGTTTTAGAATATGTGTCATTGTAGCTACTCATAAAATACCTAAGTCATGGCCGTATGGGCTAGATACCCCTTTGCTATTCTTTAAATGGAAATTTTGATTGTCGAATGTCGAAAGTTAAAAATATATCGATAAATCGATACATCGATATTTTTAATAGTGTCAATATCGTTCATTTTATCGATATATCGATGTATCTATATTTTTTCAACAAGCTTAAATTAGACAGGGCTTCCTGGTGGAAAAGTGAAAAGTCATGTCTGCGGTTTTGTTTTATTTTCTAAAATTTGTGTTATGTCGAATATTAATGTGAAATAATGGTGGATTATTATACGTTAAGTGTTCGTGAGTGTGCATGAGTGTTGGCAAATGAATTAAAACAGTGCAACGGCTTTTTCAAATTCTCTCAAGAAGTCTGCGTGAGGATAAGTCCTCACTACTACGGTACTAAGGTAAAGCCTCACATCTTTACTGAGATAGTTGAGGGGTTAGGGGGTATATCATTTCTCACTTCTCATTTCTATTATCATTTATTACAGATAATACTAATGAAATTAAGAAACTACTGACATGGCAGCATGGTCTTTGACCTTAGCCGGTTCCTCAGGGAACGAACTTGAACTTAGGAACTAGGGTGCTTTCCGAGTCACGATTATATCGATATTAGCGCGGTAACGGTCGTTCCGAATCGCCGTGAGCGCGTTCACGAAATCTAGCGTGACGTTACTCATGACGTCATTGTCTGCGCCATCTTGCGCTCACAGCGATCATGCCTCAGAGCGAAATCACTGTGAGCGTCCTGTCAGTTAGCTGTCAATGTCAAAGTAGCCGCCGCCGGCGCCGGCGCCGCACCGTCTGGATGCGTGAGCCGTGTGTTTTAACTTTAAAATTTTTAAACATGGATTTTGTCAGCCTTATTGTGAGGGACGAAGAAAAAGAAAAAAACAAACAAAGTTCGAGGTTATGAATAACGTAAGCTCGGTAACGAGCGTTCCGAATCAACATCTGTCATTTGTCGGTTTTAGCGCGATATCCGACTCGGAACGGCTGTGTATGAGCGTTCGTAGCGCTGTCATCGATATAATCGTGACTCGTAATCGTAACTCACCCTTACACTTAAAAAAATAATCTAATTAGACAGCTGTCTGTTGTCAGTTGTCAGCCAGCTTCGTGTTTTTTTTATCGATCAATCACTTTTATTAAAACAAAAATCAATCAGTAGAATTTTTATAGTGGTTTTGTTTTTACTTTTTATGAAAATGAACGATAAACTTAAACCAGATTTAATGTGGATCGAAGGCAGATGTTATAGAATAAATGATTCGAACACTGAGATTACTAGTTTCCAGGAACATGATTTATATGAAAACGGTTTGTTATTGTTGTTTCTGAAGTCAAACTTTACCTATATAATAATTAAATAGTATTATTATGACGATAGATAGTGCAGAAATAGCCAGCAAGCATGACTTTTTATTCTACTTGCATTGCGACATAACTTGTAGTTTGTTATTTAAGCTAGACTGAAAGAGCTACAAATACTCCAAAACCAAATTGTATAAGTTTTATTTTATTATGATTACCTAGCACTTACTGATAAAATTTACATGGAAACTAATGATTAACCAACTATGCACATAAAATACGCTCATATTCACAAAATACTATCTAAAAAGATTTGCACACAGATAAAATTTAAAAGATCCCGTGAATTACCTAAATCTAGAACAAACTGGTAAAAAACAATAACATTTGAAAGAGTATCAAGATTTAGACTAAAGTATCAAATAAATACTGACTGCATTTGCCACCTACTATCTCACTGTATCTATTTTGCCCTCAAAAACGGTCATCCACATTTTATGTCTCCATTTGGTAGAATTAATCAAAAGAAACGTATGAGTAGAACTCTCGAGTGCCAATTTCGCATGATATTTCAGTAAAACAATTTTGAATGAAAAATAATAAAAATCATTAAATTTTCTTATGTTCTTCTCTAAAAAAGTGGTTGCTTAGTAAAATCACATAAAATGGTATCAAAATGCAATATATTTAAGAAAATAGAATGTCATTATGTATCAATCGGAACGAGTTACACATGTTTTTAATATTTTCTTTTTTTTTTATTTTTTAACTAAACTTATGGGTATTGGGATTTCTTTTTAACAGGAAGTTATTGTTTTCGTCACATACTTTCTCACAAAAAAAATTCAAATTGTAATGTCAGAAGACCTCTGAGAAAATTTGCTTCTAAAGTTTTTTCTGATTTCTATGATTTTAGGGTTGGTTGTCACTAGAAGTAGCAAACATATTATTTAATTTTATTATACAAATATCTGTAAAAAATTATAAATCAGAATGTTGTAGGATAATTGTCAACTTGTAAACTTTTCAGTGTCAGAGGTAATCCACAGTTCAAAGATATTAATACTGTGTGAACATCATCCAGTAACCACTTCTCAATGCGTAATATTTCAGTAAATAGGGAACGGTTCTTATCGGATAAAAGACTTCGCGCCGTATTACCATCATTAGTGGTACCAGAATTTGGTCGAACGACAACCACCAGTACTTTGACTTCTTTTCGAATTCTATCTTGGATACGTTTTTTGTTTAATTAACAATACAAGTCAGCCGGTCGGAGCCCGGACAGACATCCTTCAATAGGCCGGATAAGTTCCTGTTGAAGCGAATCTTTTGCGTGTTATTTATTATTATTATTATTATTTTCTTATGGGGACGTCGCCAGCCGAACGGATGATCCACCCGCATTGTTGCGGACCACTTCATCCTTTTTCCCGTTCTCCCTTTTGAGGGAGCTTAGGTTCATCCAGCTTTCACGGTACCCCGTCGAATCTTTTGGTCTCTTTGGTAAATTTTGCTATCTGCTCCACCTTCAGATTCTGTAGGTCCTCTATGTGTAATGTATCCGATCCCCAGAGCTCCCATCTTGATAGTGAGTACATAGGGCACTCAGCTAGTAGGTGGAGACTGGTCTCCTCGCTTTCCATGCAATCCGGGCATATGGGATCAGTTTTAACTCCTCACCCCCATTCCTCTGGGCATCATGTATTAGCACAGGGTTTCAGCAAAAGCCTAACGAGGGCGGACCCCTTCCCTGTACCACATAATACCCTTCATTGGAAAATGTTTGATATATATGTATCACTCTAATTCCTTTAAGAAATAGTGTTTAGAAAAGCACTGACTGATGACTCAATGTTTGTCCCTGTGTTGAAATCGGCTTAGTAATTTAGATACCTACTACATATTTGCTAAGGGCTCCTAAGATAATAACTCGATTTATTATAATAATTAAATACATCTAATTACGACTATTTACAAATAAATTATAATATGTGACAACCCTGAGTTGTAATTTTGAAAATGAAAAATCTCGGAGGTCATTTGAGATACGTCTTCAATTGTTAGGGATTAGGTTAACGGTATTCTTATTACAAATATAATCATGTAATGGAATCCAAATTCATAAATATGTGACCACAGAAAAATAAAAACAAAAATAGACAAAATCAGCTATAACTCAGCTGTTATTGAATATGAAATTCTGTTTTTTTTTCTAAATAATCCTGGACCGCCGTTGTATTTGAAGTCATGCAAATTATTAAACAAAATGAAGTAACTTTTATTATACAGCAATTTCTATGATATTTCTGGAAATCCATAGAAATTAAAAAAAAAAAAATTATAACTTTAGCATAATGTAAAATTGGCACTCGGGAGTTCTACTCATGCGTTTTTTTTGATTAATTCTACCAAATGGAGACATAAAATGTGGACGACCGTTTTTGAGGGCAAAATAGATACAGTGCATCTGGACAACACATTTATAAACTACCTATATTATATTTTGTTACTGTTTCTCATATATTTATATTATCACTGTTTGTCTTAATGAGGAATAAAATTTCATTAACCTTTATGAGACATATCAGACTGCCCATATTTGTAAGTCTTAATTATGCTTTATTTATAAATTAATAGTACCAACTTGTGGAATTAGGTAAATGACTAGCCCTAATAGCCTGAGTTAATAATTTTTGATTTTGAACACAATTCTGAATAATATTTAGTCGCTAACTAAGCTTTTTTTACAAAAACTTATTTTTTTTTGGTGTAAGTTCCTAATCAAAATGTATATTTACCCTTATACATTATAGTATTTTCAACTCAAGTGTCTTGAGAAAATACAAACTCACCCTTTGATGAACTTGGGATTGGGATCCATTTGTGAATTTAAAGACTGTCTTGAATTCACATTTTAACTACTTAAAATTACTTTTACTTCCTCAATATACATTAAGTATACAAAAATATCCATTGTATTAAATCACTCACAAAATTACATAATTCATAAAACTTCAACCATATCAAAACAGTGATGAGATGAAACAATAATGAATAATTTTTCCTTTTGACAATATCATGAAAATATTTTGAAAAAGTTCCTGACAAACTTTAATTTTAAACACAACCAAATACCAGTCAGCAACAAACCATAGATAAAATTCTATACCCTAATAAAATGGAGAGCCCAAACTAATAAATTATGCAATTTCATAATAGGTATTATAAACGTTTTTTACAGAAGTGAACTATGAAGATGGAGTTGATGATGAAGATGAAGATATTGAAATAGTCACTATAGATGACTCTAGATATAGTACTAGTCTACATATATCTCAGTAAGTCACTTTGTTAACTCTTGATTTGTGGTTGATGAACTGAATTAAATTTATCATATTTAATTTTATTTAATTCATAACATCATTATGCTTAAGAGGCCTATTACATCTCGACTGTGATTTTTGCGTAAAATGCCCATTTTCGCATTTTGTAGTAATTTTCCAGTTGTATTTATCGTTTTTATCGAAATAGGATAATAAATTCATGCATAATACCTATTACAAATTTCCACTCTGCGAGAAAAATCTGAGTTCGGACGGCCGGCGCATCCCATTTTGTAGTAATTTTGCAGTTGTATTTATCGTTTTTATCGAAATAGGATAATAAATTCATTATAAAATATTTATTCCTCATGAAGTAGGTAACAATTATTCTGGTATAAATTTTGCTCAATAATATTATCGTAGATAGGAGAAATTCACAGCAATCTTAAGGCGACGCATTGCAAATTTACGTGGCGGGATCTTGATTTTTTCCCAACAATTACAAAACATATGAAAGTGATATTTGATGACATGATTTTTCATTTAATTGACTTATTTTGCTAGTTGCAGAAACACGATTTGTCAACTTTTATAACAGAGAAAAAAATATCAAAGTAACCTCTTTAAAACATAGATTTGCATTTTACAGGCTAACCAGACCGATATAAGCATCTAAATTTTCTTAGTAGAATAGTCTTAACACACACTTCAAAATTGTAATTCATTATTTAAAAATAATTTGTACCTAGTTTTAATTTAAAGGAAAAAAAAAACAATTTTTCTTATGGTACGGGGTGCAAACGCTCGTATCAAAACGTATGAGATTTATTGTTTAGCGGTGCGTCGCCTTAAAGCGATTTTCGAAGTTTTTTGGTTTAGATAAGATTTTTTTTCTATGTAAAATCAATGATATCTAAAAATTTCGAGGCCGCTACGAACTATTTGACTATGATAACATTCTATTTTTTTATTTCATTTGTTTAAAACAGTAGTTCAATCTAGGAGCTCAAAAAAGTGCCTTCGCGCATTTTATGAAAATCTTTTTTGCTATTTTGGGTTTCATTAAAAAGTTAAGCAAAATTTACAAAAAGCGAGGCCGCTACGAACTATACCAAAAGCTATTCTAAACTATTCAATAAGCCAAAATTGGCCATTTTATAGGGCCCTTAACAATTAGATACGGTAATGATAGTTTTTGAAATACATTTATTTTATCTGATATTGTATGTTTCTAAAAGAACATTTTGTATTTTATATTTATTTCTAGTAAGCAAACAAAAATGTATTACCTATGCTTTAAAAAATGATGATTACCTAGTTTAATATTACAGTTATAAGTATGTAGATTTGTTTTGCGTCCAAAATCTTTTTTCTGGATCCATGTAATAAGCTGCCAAATGACAGAAATACTTCTTTGTAAAAAAGAAGCTGGTACCTAATAATAATAATTCATTTTCGTTTTCAGGCATTATATTGGTTCTATAATTGGTAAAAAAGGTTCTACTAAAATGAGAATTGAAAGAGACACTAGAACAGATATAAAAATACCAAAACAAGGCCAGCCAGGAGATATAATGATTTTTGGAGCCAGCGCATCTGTAATATATTGGCAAACTTTGTTATTTATAAACACACACACTCCTTTAAGCTTTAGGACACAGTTCAAACCCAATACAATTAGCATATTCAATCAAATCAATCGCCTTACATTTTAGATGTCTGACATACATACATTCTTATTCTATATGTCTATCATTATTTTAAACCATTCTGCTTTATTGGCTGCATTTCCTACTTATGTTTTTACCCTGCCTATACAACTAATAATCTGTGTATATTGTTATATTATTTTGCAAATTCTTTTTAAAAAGGTTAATACTTGTTCACATCAAATTTCAAAAAGGCAAATTTTGATTATAAAATTCATACCAATTTTTTAAAAATTACAGTAGCGATGAAATTGTAGACAGTAAAATACTTTTCAGAATGTAAAAGCCGCCAGAAGAAGGATAAACATTATTGTAATGTCCTCTAGAATGAAACAAAGAGCTACTCACTTCATATCTATACCTTTGAATAACCCTAAAATAATGAAGAACTTTGAAATCTTCAAGGTAATGTTCTGATAAATTAATTTCAATAAGTTAACTTAACTCATGTATAGTTAGTAAACTCTATCTCTTTACCTCATTACAACATCACCATTTTAGGAAAATGTACTCTGTGAATGCCCAAGCAGAGGATTAGATGAATCTATATTTATCAAGCCATGGAAATTACATCTTACATTAGGAGTCATGTGTTTAATGGACAATGAAGAAAGAATGCTTGCATCTAAACTATTTACTGAGGCCAAAGAAAAAATTGTGCGGTAAGTTAAACACCATTAAGTAAAAATATAAAACTGAATTTTAAAGTGAAGACAGTGTAAATTTTTGACTTAGTATTATAGGCCCATTACAGCGATGATGCATACCATGACTATATCGAGACATACAAGAAAATATTTTATATGACTATACATATTATGGATCAGACATAAGCACAAAGACCATTCTGTCACCGGCCAACACTGTAACATTCTGTTACACACAGAAAAATTGATGAAAATATAAGAAAAAGTGCTTTGCACATTTTATACACTTCTGAGTTAAAAAACATTATGAATTAGTACAAAGGTACTCTGCCAACCTATATAAAAACAATAGAAAAAAAAACATTAAATATTACAGTCAGACTTATAATTAAGTATAATTAAATATTGGCAAAATTAATAAATAGGTACCTTTTTTTAACTTATTTTTTTGATTAACTTTGATGGGTACTTTTCTAAACCATTTGGTTAGTGGTTTTTTAATAGAGCTTTACCTTTTCATAGGCACTTGTTGCAAGAGGGCCCTCTTTCGATAAGCGTGAAAGGCCTGTCGTATATGAACGACGACCCGGCGGCCGTTGACGTTCTGTACGCGTGCGTAGGGGGGCGCGGCGCAAGTACGCTGCAGAGGCTTGCCGACGCACTCGTCGAACACTTCTACAAAGCAGGTTACTACCCACTTTTTTAATAGTGATAACAAGTGGCTTTTGTCACCAAAAAGTACGCACTTACATTCACAGGCATTAAAATAGACGTATGGTATTGGCCGCCGGAACGCTGCAGAGGCTTGCCGACGCACTCGTCGAACACTTCTACAAAGCAGTTACTACCCACTTTTTTAATAGTGATAACAAGTGGCTTTTGTCACCAAAAAGTACGCACTTACATTCACAGGCTTTAAAATAGACGTATAGTATTGGCCGCCGGAACGCTGCAGAGGCTTGCCGACGCACTCGTCGAACACTTATACAAAGCAGCCACTTATTTAATAGTGTCAATACTTATGGGTTATGCAAACCAGAAATACGCAATATTACAGGTATTATCATAGAATACGTATGGGATTGGCCGCTGGAACGTTGCAGAGGCTAGCCGACGCACTCATCAAACACTTCTGCAGGTTACTACCCACATTTTGAATAGTATTAATACTTTTTGATTTTGCCACCAAAAAGTACGCATTCACTATCACAGTCATTATCATAGAGTACGTATGTGATTGGCCGCTGGAACGCTGCAGAGACTGGCCGAGGCACTCCTCGAACACTTCTACAAAGGAGGTTACTACCCACTTTTTTAATAGTGTTAATACTTTTTGATTTTGCCACCAAAAAGTACGCACTTACATTCACAGGCATTATCATAGAGTACGTATGAGATTGGGTGCAAGCCCGCTACAGAGGCTGGCTGACGCTTTCGTCCAACACTTCTACAAAGCAGGTGACCACCCACTTATTCAATAGTGTCAATACTTGTGGAGTTTGCCACCAAAAAGTTCGCACTATCACGGGCATTCTCATAATAGTGTACGTATGGGTGGCCGCTGGAACGTTGCAGAGGCTAAAAGACGCACTCATCAAACACTTCGACAAAGCAGGTTACTACCCACTTTTTCAATAGTGTTAATACTTGTGGGTTTTGCCACCAACTAGTATGCACTATCACAGGCATTATAATAGAGTACGTATATGGGATTGGCCGCCGGTACGCTGCAGAGGCTGGCCGACGCACTCCTCGAACACTTTTACAAAGCTGGTTACTACCCACTTATTTAATAGTGTTTATACTTTTGGGTTTTGCCACCAAAAAGTACGCACTACCAAAGTGTACGTACTAGAATGGGCCGCCGCACGGTGGTTCCAGATTTAAAATAGGTGGACGTAGCATCAAAAGTCCGAATTTCGATTTGATTTTTTTTTCAGTATTATAATAGTAATACAAACAATATTTTGTTAAACACAATTCTTCGATAA
Organism: Eudonia lacustrata; assembly: GCA_947562085.1. Taxonomy (NCBI): domain Eukaryota; kingdom Metazoa; phylum Arthropoda; class Insecta; order Lepidoptera; family Crambidae; genus Eudonia; species Eudonia lacustrata. The sequence continues at coordinate 17,790,430 of OX387312.1, read as the reverse complement.
ATTGATAGTTTCCGAGAAAAAAATATGTAATTTTTTTTGTATGGAGCGAATTAGTTTATGATTTTTTTTATTTTGTTGTGTGAATATGTTAGGTGTTTGGCGTATATACCATGGTAGTACAAGGTAATGCGAACCTAAAAAAAAATAAAAAATGTGCAACTACTTGCGGCCACGCGAGATTTGCGATGTTGAAAATTTTAATTTTATTTCATACATTTTATAATCAATGCAGCTTTATTAAAAAAAAATGGTTTTCGGCTTTCTGAATTCATTTTTAGAAAATGAAAAAATTGTTACTGTCGACCTGTAAAGTTCACATTCACAACAGAAACATCAGATTTTATAAAGATGGAGAAGTTAGAAATGAGTCCAGAAGTTGCAGTATTGGTTCCCTTCCTACACCTTGTGGTGATACGGAGGTAGCCCATGAACTGCATATGACCATGATTGACGGGAAAGTAGCCAACAGTATCGCAAATGTAGCTTCCTCAGCGACATGCCCTATTTGCTTGGTAAAACCGAGTGACATGAACAATTTAGAGCTCATAGCCACAAAACCACTTCGAGAAGAGCTTTACCAGTATGGGATTTCATCGCTGCATATGAAGATTCGCTGTATGGAGTGTCTTCTCCATATATCTTACAATTTGGATTTCAAGCGATGGAGTGCACGTGGAGAAAACCAAGCTCTGAAGCAAGCAAAAAAAAAATGCCACGTAGTAAGAATTTCGTTTCCCTGTGTGGTGCCGGGGATAAAGAATTGCACCACCCCATCTCAACCCGTGAGTGTCGTAAAAGGCGACTAAGGGACCATTCCAGAGGATGGGCATCTCTGAGGTTACCCTCAACCTACTGCGATCGCCAACCCGCCTGCGTGGCGATTACGGCAAATACCCCCCATGATACCCTTGGGGGAGGCCTTTGTCCAGCAGTGGACGTCTTTTTGGCTGAGATGATGATGATGATGATGAAGAATTTCGTAAACAGACGGGACTACTTATTGACATCGTTAAGCAGGTACTTTAATATTATTTTTGTTCTTAATTTCCAATATAGTATTTATTTGTTTAATTTGTATTTCATAGATGTGTTTTTCTAATTTAATGTTATTTTTAATCTTTGTCCATTTGTTAGAAACTATTTTCTTATTTGTATTCATGACATTATTTTTACAGGGATTTGGCACTACGAATGATGGGAACACTCCAAGGTGCTTTTTCTGTGATTACCAAAAGTCATTCCGGATCACAGGAATCGACGAAAACTTGATTTTCCGCTTTGCAATAATACTTCAAGCCATTTCTTCAGGAAAGAAAATCAGAGTTGATGCTTCAGAAGTTATTGTAGAGAAACGACAGAAATGTACGTGGTACCATATGCCAGTGAGTTTACATAAACTACTGATGCATGGTCCAGACATCTGCGAACATTTTTCTGTTTTGCCTATTGGTAAGTAACATATACAACATGTTTTTTTGTATAAACTTATTCTTACTGAGCTTAAGTAAATTTTACTTTTTTCAGGTATCTTGTCAGAAGAAGCGCGCAGTAAAGATTTTAGAAATGTTAGAGAACATAACTCTAGAAAAATGGAAAGAATTCAAATAAATGAAGACATTCTTCATGGGCTCCTGATAAGTTCGGACCCCCTTATCTCTCGAATCAGACCAAAGATTTCGAAAGAATTCATTCTCTATTTACTGAGGCATTTCAGTTGATACAAGAAGACACAGAGATAGAAAACTTAGCAGAAGAGGAGATAATGGTGACAGAACCCGAGAACATTCCAGATCCATTAGTCTGAGATAGCTACATTTGTAAAAGTTCTTTTAAGGACTACCAACTAAACAGTCCTTTTCAGGACTACACTATCATCTTGTTTCATAACAGGACCTAGTCACCAACTAATCAAAGTTAAGCATTACAAATGACTCGTTTGCTGGTAATGTCATTATTATTACCCAGACAGATTACTTCATTTAATACAACACAGAAGGTATTTTCAGCTTATTGGTTTATCTGCGTAGCAGTATATTAAACTATTGTAAAACGAATAAGTTTGAGCCAATAAAATATATAGTCTTGTCTCGCTCACTCACTCTTGACGCTAGATACACTAATTGCGCACCCTATGCGGTACATATATAGGGCCGCCCCAACGGCAGTAAAATCATTCGACTCTAGGCGTTCATAGAAGCAACACTAATAGCGACAGTGAGCAAGTGAGCTATCAGGAAACAGCGCACTCGGCATACATTACCAAAACAGATTCTACATACTGCACTGAAAAATATAAGAAAGCTACTTCCAAATTCCAATGCTGTATAAAAAATCTATTATATATACGTATTTGGCCATTTTTTCATTTTCTCAAAATAAATTAATATTAACAGAAAACCGAAAACCATTTATTTATTAAATAGGAAGCTGCATTGATTATGAAATGTATAAAATAAAATTAAAATTTTCAACATCGCAAATCTCGCGTGGCCGCAAGTGGTTGCACATGTTTTTTTTTTTTTAAATTTGCATTACCTTGTACTACCATGGCATATACGCCAAACACATAACATATTCAATAAAAAAACAATCTATCAACTTATCGAAGAATTGTTTTTTTTTTTAATGTTAAAAGGAGGAAAACAAGCAGGCGGGTCACCTGATGCAAAGTAATCACCGCCACCCATGGGTGTCCACCCATGGGTGGCAAAACCAAAGTAATCGCAGATGCGTTGCCGACCTTGAGGAAGGAGTTGGATCTTGAGGAGGGAGTAGGAATTGGGAGGGGGGAGGGGTGAGAGATGGGCCTCCGGTACTTTCACTCACCGGACGAAACACAACAGCAACGAATGCCGTTGTTTCACGCCGATATTCTGTGAGAGGGTGGTCTTTCTATCCGTGCGGCGACGGAGAAAGAAGCCCCTCTCCTCCGGTGGGTGTCGTAAGAGGCGACTAACGGATTTTCGAGCTTCCATATGCTCTACTGCGTGGTAGGGCTTGGCCCGTCTGGTTAGTGACCACCGTACGCATGGTGTAAAACCCGTCAAGTGACCGCTTGTCGGTCGCGTTTCGGGATCAGCCAGCGTATAACCAGAGCTCGAGTGGATGTTGCTGCGATGCATTTGGTCTGTGGAGGCTTCCGTCAAACCAGTGCCAGGAGGACTTTGTTAACCCGCCGGCCAGGGAGACCCGTAGAAACGGCTGTCCCGCTGGCCGCCCGTGGCACAGTACAGGGGCCCAAGCGAGCCTAACCAGCTCGTGAGGCTGCCTCACCATGCCACGCATAATCTCGGGGTGGTCCGTCGTGCCGGTTGGTGACCGGAAGGTGGGGTCCCGGCGGCCATTCCCGGGGGGGTTCGGGGGCCCTTCCGTTCGGCGGGTTAGTCAAACTCTTTTGTAGGCAGTTCCCTGGTGAGACATGTCGCCACACTTTGACCATTTGCAAAGCAGCAGCATTTCCTCGATTCACGCCTCCCTCCTTTCTTACAACATGACAGCGCATAACATTAGAACTGGTAATTCAGCGGTGCACACCCCCATCACAACCTTACCGTTTGAGGTCGAGTTCGCTAACATCCGCGGACTCCATGCAAACCTCAATGCCGTCCATCACCATCTTGAGACGGCACGGCCAGCAATGTTATTCTTGACGGAGACGCAAATAATCTGTCCGGCTGACTCCACTTACCTGCACTATCCGGGCTTTGTGCTTGAAGAATCCTTCAAAGCCAAAGCCGGAGTTTGCTTGTTCGTTCGGACGGATGTTTGCTGTCGCCGTCTGCGCTGTCTGGAAGACCCTTCCTTTTCCCTCCTTGTGGTACACGTCGACTTGGGCGCTCATAACCGTGTCTACGTCTGCGTCTACCGATCCCATAATGGCGACATGGAGACAACTCGACTTATTGAACACCTTAGTCGGGTGGCAGATAAAGCACAGGAGCGGTTTCCATCGGCGGAATTGGTGTTTTTGGGGGACTTCAATGCTCACCACGAGTTGTGGTTAAGTTCCTCCAAAACTGACCATGCTGGTAGAACTGCCCACGCGTTCGCTCTCACGCACGACCTGACTCAACTGGTGAACCAGCCCACCAGGATCCCAGACGTAGTCGGTCACGCGCCCTCTTTGTTGGACCTTTTGCTGACGTGTCGCCCAGCTGGCTACCGAGTGGAGGTTCGAGCTCCTTTGGGATCTTCGGATCACTGCTTGGTATCCAGTAAAGTGCCTCTGGTCCCGCTACCGCCTTTAGCGGTATCGAAACGCCAGATTTGGCACTACTCGTCGGCAGATTGGGATGGTATGCGGGACTATTTCGCATCCGTTCCTTGGGGGCAGCGCTGCTTCAGTGGGAAGGACCCGACAGCTAGTGCGACTGCAGTTGCTGATGAGATAGTTTTAGGGATGGAATACTATATTCCGCACTCCTATCTCATCAGCAAAGGCAGGCGCAACCGATGGTTCAACCGCGAGTGTGCCAACGCTGTTGATAACAAGCAGGCGGCATACCGCGCTTGGATCAGGGGTAAAGCTGTTGGGGATCCCGAAACCCGCTCGCTGAAAGCAGCCTATAATTATGCCACCAAGTCCTGCAAAAGAGCTTACATTAGAGCGGATGCCCAGCGTGTTGCACGAGTCGGCCAAGAACTACTGACGCATCCTACGGGCAGCCGTAGCTACTGGCGTCTGGCCAAAGCCGTGCAATCAAACTTCTGCCAACCCTCGCTGCCACCATTGAGATGTCCTGACGGAACTTTAGCTCACAAGCCGCAGGAGAAGGTCGATCTCCTGGCCAAACTCTTTGCGGCTAACTCCCGAGTCGATGATTGCAATGCACAGCCACCTACAATCTCTCACTGTGGCCACACAATGCCCGATTTTAAAATCAGGCAGTGTGACGTCCGTGCGGAGCTGCAGTCAATCGATGTCCGGAAAGCTAATGGCCCTGATGGCATCCCTCCAGTAGTACTAAAAATGTGTGCAGCGGAGTTGTCCCCCGTATTAACGCGCCTTTACCGTCTCTCGCTCTCTTCAGGTTGTGTGCCGGAATCTTGGAGAGAGGCTAATGTGCAACCGGTCCCCAAAAAAGGTGATCGGTCAGATCCATCGAATTACCGCCCCATAGCCGTAACTTCAGTTTTTTGCAAAGTAATGGAGCGCATTTTAAATAAACAACTTGTCCACTACCTAGAAGAACACTCCATCATTCACGATCGCCAATACGGGTTTCGGCCGAAGCGGTCAACGGGTGATTTTCTAGCGTACGTCGCACATCTCTGGGGTGAGGCTATTGACAAGCGTGGTGAGTCGGTGGCTGTTAGCCTCGACATAGCCAAGGCATTTGATCGGGTCTGGCACAAAGCTCTTCTCTCCAAGCTCCCGGCATACGGTCTGCCTGCACAGTTCTGCAACTGGGTCGCTGGCTTCCTGCACGAGCGTAGAATTCGTGTCCTGTCTGATGGATGCGCTTCGCGGCTCATGTCAGTGAACGCTGGTGTCCCTCAGGGTTCCGTTCTGTCACCCACGTTGTTTCTTCTGCATATCAATGATATGCTTCCACTTGGAAATATTCATTGTTATGCAGATGATAGTACAGTGCACGGTGGGTATAACGGTCACCCTGCGGCTGGGCGAGTCGAAACTGAAGAGAAACGAGTGAATCTTGTCATTGAGCTCAATCGGGTATTGGACCTCATATCTAATTGGGGCTCCAATAATCTTGTTGAGTTCAATGCCAAGAAAACACAGGTATGTGCGTTTACGGCCAAGAAGTCACCATTCCTTCCCCTTCCAACTCTTCAGGGCACATCTCTAAGCCTGCAGAGCAATATCAACATGCTCGGTATGACGATTCGCTGTGATCTGAATCAAAAGGACTACATCGAAGCCGTGATCAAAACTGCCTCACGAAAACTCGGTGTCCTGAACAGAGTGCGGCGATTCTTTACGCCTGACCAGTTGTGTCTTTTGTACAAGACTCAGGTACGGTCTTGCGTGGAGTATTGCTCGCACATCTGGGACGGTTCCGCAAAGTACCTTCTCGATGCCTTAGACAGATTGCAGCGTCGCGCTGTACGCATTATCGGCAATGCAGAGGTCACTAATACTCTCGAACCCCTACAATTGCGTAGAGATATAGCGTCACTCAGCGTTTTCTATCGCTTGTACCACGGCGAGTGCTCTGAAGAACTCTTTGACCTTATCCCACCTTCTCCCTTCCTCCATAGAAGTACACGTGCTGCTCTCCGGAGTCATCGCTTTACTGTCACACATATCCCATCGCGCACAAAGAAACTTGGTGACTCGTTTCTTTGTCGCACCTCCAAAAGATGGAATAGTCTACCAGCACACGTTTTTCCTCCTTCCTATGATATTGGGTCCTTCAAACGAGGCGTGAAGAAGCACCTTGTGGGCCGGCAGAGTGAGGTTGACTGATGCTGCGTTGTTTTCACGCTGCACCAGTTATCTTCGCGTCTGGACTCCATTTCCACTTAACATCAGGTGGTATGGAGTCATTTGCCGTGCTAAGTATAAAAAAAAAAAAAAGAAAGAAAAAAAATTACGCCGGGCGAGCCGGCCCATTTCGTGCTGCAACGCAGCGTGGCTCTACCACTCAAAAAAACTGTAAAACAAAATGTTGTTTGTATTACTATTATCTATACTGAAAAAAAAATCAAATCGAAATTCGGACTTGATGCTACGTCCACCTATTTTAAAACTGGAACCACCGTGCGCCGTCGCGCGCCGGCCCGCTGCAGACGCTGGCTCTCGTCGAAGTTCGAACATTTGTACAAAGCAGGTTTCTACTACCCATTTTATATTTAACCTCATCTGCGAGCACTGATCAGTGCCTTAAACAATTAAAACTCTATTGGTGTCTGTATTCACAGTAGACGACAGGTTAAGGTCATAATGTAAATACTACCGGGTTTTGCCACCTTAAAATACGCACTACCAAAGAGTACGTATGATGGGATCGGCAAACTTTCATGCGATTGAACTGTGATAGCTTTAGTGATCACGCATTCACGCCACAAAGCTTTTAATGAAATGTGCTTTTTTAATTATAAAATATATTATTTTTGTATATTATTTTGTTAACTATTGAGATTTTCCCTCCATGAATTGAAACCCTATACAATGGTCGACGGTTCGTTTTAAACAAACTAATTTCAACAGGCTACATGAAGAAAGAACACGGTCGCGACAACATAAAATTGCACGTCACCTTGATTAACTCCAAGTATAGGAGTAGTACAGCGACGGGTGATGATACGAGCGACTTTAGACGACAGAAGAGGCTGACCTTCGACGCGTCCGAGATACTGAAGCGATATGCGGATTATGACTTTGGTGAGGCGGAGCTGAGAGAAATACATCTGTCTCAGCGCCATTCGGAAGGAAGCGACGGCTACTATCAGCCTACTTGTGTTATGTCGTGCGATTTTTAGTTTGGAATAAGAAATAAATGTTTTTATGTTGATGAAATGTTTTTTTAATTGTATCGCAATTTGTCCTGTTTTTTGCAAATAAAAATTTGAATTAGGTAAAGCTTTTATAAGATACTAGCTGATCGGCGGACTTCGTACCGCTTTGACAGTTTCCATGACAACAAAACGTTGGCAGTTTCCATGTTAACAAAACAAACAAATCATTCGTCCGCTTAAGAACACCAGTATCCCATGACGTAGGTACCCCTATTGCAGCGCCACCTACCGGGTCCAATTATTAACTACGAACGATTGTCAAGTAAAATAATAATAATAAAAGTCATACTGAAGTTTTAGCTAAGCACCCCGTAGCGTTTTCACAAAAAGGAGATAATTTTAAAGCCTCTGTGAGAGGGAGAGGTCTAGAGTGTGATCGTAAGAGGTTCATAGCTCCATTAGTTACCCAAAGGGGACGGTTCGGTGTTTGGAGCCCATTAAAAAATAAGGGTAAAAAATTCATTATAATGTACCTATGGACATTCTAAAACAAAAAAGAACATGACTGTTACAATCTCAGCATCATCAGCCTATAAGCGTCTTACAGTGAAAAATCATCATTTATTTTTATTATGTCCCCACTGCTGGGGCACGACCATTCACTATGGATGGATAGGTAGAACGGATAACATACCACCACATACGCAGGCTGGTTGTTGTTGTCTTCCGAAGCACAGAGACGTTTAGGACTCTGTTTAGATCAGATTCAGTTTAAGACAGATTCGGTTTAAGACATTTGAACTACTTAGAGTAGTGGCAAAAATATATTATAGTAGGCGAAACTAAGTACTATATTTTATCAGCAAAGTCGCTTAAATCGGGTGCGTTACCCCAGTGGAATGTTGTCGAATTTCTTAGATTCTTGATATAGAATAATTAGTGCTCCATCTCGTGTAATTGTGCGCGAAATCATAAATTTGTGCGTCCAGTAGTTTTTGAGATATTTGCGAAAAACAGATGCCGCTGGGGTAACGTTACCCCAGCGGCACATTTTTTTTCCTGTGGACTTATCAAAAAAAAAAGTACCCAGGAAGATAGATCTTGGGGCGCTGTAAATGTGCGTGTTAGTCTTAAATTTGTGCGTCTTATAATTCCGAAGTTATTCAAAATACCGCTGAGGTAACTTTTGGGTGGTTGCTGTATCTCGCGAACGGTGAGGCGCACAAGTATGATTTTTTTTACACACAATGTAATAAATTTGTGCGTAATTTCAGCAAAAGCAGAATTTGAAAAAAATGCACCGTTCTGAAGATATATTTATTTTGAAGAAAAATGATAATCGGTCCTAGCTCCCTAAATACTAACCCTAGAGACTAATTTCTGATGGTGATTCGTACCTTATATTACCCTACAACGTCTATTAAAATATTAAAAGCTTACTGCAAGTCGTTAATGAGTTAGGCACTTTAAATGTCACTGGCCAGTGAGGTTATTTTGGTCGTCGGTTACATGAGCTTGGTATGGACCAGCAAATCACTTATTAAGCAAATAATTAGTGCCTTTATTCAACTAGCCATTTGAAAATTATCAGCCCAATCCACTTATTATTTAAAGATTTATAGTAAAAATGGTAAATGAATGTTTATATAATTTTTAACGCAAATTTTGTTGCGAACAAATTACAAAAACACAAATGTTGAAAAAATTTCCACGAGCAGGGTTTGAACCTGCACCCTTCTGACATACCGGGTCAGGTGCTCTTCCAATTGAGCTATCGTGGTTCTAACCAGCCCGCCGAAATTATTCAACACTATTTCTTTTTTCTTTGAAAGCCAAAGGCGCCCATTCAATGTTAACAACTACCGTCATTAACATCCGATCATAATATTTTTACAAATACTAAAGATCAGTTAAGAAGTAGGCAAACTATTTATAAATGTTTATATAATATTTAACGCAAATTTTGTTGCGAACAAATTACAAAAACACAAATGTTGAAAAAAAAAAATGTTGGCTTTCAAAGAAAAAAGAAACAGTGTTGAATAATTTCGGCGGGCTGGTTAGAACCACGATAGCTCAATTGGAAGAGCACCTGACCCGGTATGTCAGAAGGGTGCAGGTTCAAACCCTGCTCGTGGAAATTTTTTCAACATTTGTGTTTTTATGGTAAATGAAGCGAAATACAGTGATAAACCGACCAAGTTAAGATGAATATCAAAAAGCGGCCGCGCCATACATGACGCTAACCTTCTAAAATTGATGGCATTGTGATCGGTACAGGTGCAGACACAAGCGATAGACTATTCTTGAGAAATAAAACACCGATGCATTTTTGTTATTATTTATTAATCACTGATTGTTTATTGTATTATTATGTAGTTAGTTAGTATAGTTTGATGAAATCAAGTAGTTATCACAAAAAAATCACTATTTATTTCAGTTTCGTTATGAACTATCAGGTATGTAGGTAATGTGTAATAAGCAGCAATGTTTTTTTTGTCATACGACTGCATATTTGAACAAAATGTAATTATGAGAAAATGTTTATCTTCATAAAGATAAAAAAAAACGTTGTACCTACCTACTAACAATGGTTTACGATTATTAATCACAAATATAAAAAACATTATTACAAATCACAGATCAGTATAACTGCACAATCCGTATTCATTCGATTACGTTTACGAAAATGAAAATTAGTATGGCACAGGCAGCTCTACTGCGTGTTTACGTACCGAGCCGAGCAGCCGTAGGTAGTCAATCCAAAGACACGGCCCAGTTAAAATACTGTGACTTTATAGGTAGGTACTTATTTATACTGTGGTTGTGCAGTGTTGCCATATAAGGAAGCACGATAAGAAAGTAAATAAAAATTTGCCACGTGTATGCGCGCTCTTTTTCTTATCAAACGTTGCCAGCGCGAAGCGATAGTAAGTAGGTACAGTATGTATGTGTGTCAGTGAAACAGCGTCGATGAGTAGACTATAATAGCTTGTCAAGATCGTGCTTACCGCGCCCACGGGGTACAGGGGTTGGCGGGGACGAAGTAGCACGCAGTCCGCCGCACGCGGTGCGCTCGCTTGCCCACTAAACCGCCCGCGTCCCTTCCGAGGACCGTTTTACCTCGTCCCCGCCAACGCCTGTACCCCGTAGGCGCGGTAAGCACGATCTTGACAAGCGATAGGTTTCCTATCATTTCATATAGATTTAGGTTTAATTTTGACGATGGCGTTTAATGATTAATTTCAGTTCGCTTTCATTATTCATATATGGGTTTTCATAGCAGAGAATAATCTCGGGCAACAAGCTCGAGGCCCATACCAGCCAATGGCTAATGAGATCTGTTGATGTTGAAGAGCGAAGGTCGCTGAAGCTTATTATTATACTTACGAAAAAGTCGATGTAGGTACCTACATTTTGAAAACGAATCTTATAATATAGTGCTGCAACGTTACCTTGGTGCTTGCTTACTCCAAAACTGTAGCAGTTGTGCTGTTTATGGTGACTGTGTTCAGAGGTATCTTTGTCACGATAAGTATTAATACAATAAGCAAAACTTTATGACCAGCCTGAACTTAAATTCAGTGCAAGTCACTCAGTAGGAGCATGGGGGCGCGAGCGCCGACTTGCCCGATTGTTTTTACAAGCACGGCCTCTCATTTTGAGGACTTAAAGTTTGCACCTAAATATCCTACAGTTATGACATTTTTACATTATAAAAACAATTAAAACGATAATTTACGCACATACGGGCTTTAATTTAAAATAGATAAGATTACATTTAAAAGTCAAAGTTAAAAATCATTAAATGTTAAATAATGAATCTTTACTTTACGAATTGTGTAAACGTCTGTACAAATAATGCCATTAATTTTAGAAGGTTAGCGTCATGTATGGCGCGGCCGCTTTTTGATATTCATCTTAACTTGGTCGGTTTATCACTGTATTTCGCTTCACTTACCATTTTTACTAGAAATCTTTAAATAATAAGTGGATTGGGCTGACAATTTTCAAATGGCTAGTTGAATAAAGGCACTAATTATTTGCTTAATAAGTGATTTGCTGGTCCATACCAAACTCATGTAAGCGACGACCGAAATAACCTCACGGGCCAGTGACATTTAAAGTGCCTTACTCATTAACGACTTGCAGTAAGCTTTTAAGATTTTAATAGACGTTGTAGGGTATTATAAGGTACGAATCACCATCAGAAATTAGTCTCTAGGGTTAGTATTTAGGGAGCTAGGACCGATTATCCTTTTTCTTCAAAATAAATATATCTTCAGAACGGTGCATTTTTTTCAAATTCTGCTTTTGCTGAAATTACGCACAAATTTATTACATTGTGTGTAAAAAAAATCATACTTGTGCGCCTCACCGTTCGCGAGATACAGCAACCACCCAAAAGTTACCCCAGCGGTATTTTGAATAACTTCGGAATTATAAGACGCACAAAGGAGACCTTTCCTCGCCCCATACAACAAGGGCCCCGAGTGTACCTAAGATTCAAAGGTATCAAAATGTAGGGAAAAAATCGTAGAATCTAAAAATATATATAACATATTTTTTATTAAATTTGTACCACCCAAAAACATCATTGGAAAGGTTTGATGACTTGCAACATTTAATTAATTTAACTGGCAAGCACAGCTCTCTCGCTGTCTGATGCGTTTCGTTAGCTTACTCTCAGGCACAAAAATTTTTATGATAAAAGTCTTTTAATACATTATTTTTACATAAGCTTATCGATTTCTAGCAAGTACATGATAAATAATAACAAAAATAAGTGTTTTTAACTATTTTGAATTATTTTGTGCGTTTGATTTTTTGTCATCCAGAAGAAATTGCTAAAAAATACTATATGCCAGAGCTGTAACGAACGAATTAAAAAGACTAAGTGGCTTGTCAGTCATGACATCTTGAGAATAACCTTTTTTCATTCCGTTTCGGTGTTTACTGGCTCTGGCTGGAGTGTTTTTCGTGTGTATCTGTATTGCTTTGATTATTTGACTCGGCTATTCTCCCTGGACTTTCGTTTATCTGAATCTGAAAACTTGGCGATATCTACTAGACCGCCCCGTAACTTGGCTGCTATTGATATTGACGATTCCCGACAACCTGCGCTATTTTGGATTCCGATTCAAAAGGTCTTCTTATTTTACTCATGAAATGAAATGAAATAATGAAATTATTTTAATAATAATGCTGCCCATCTAATAACTGATTCCCGAATAGCAGGGGCCATGATAAATGCATTCCATCTACCCATCACAGATAGACCAGATGCCACTTTAATATTAGAGCGTGCCCTAAGCGGCCCTAAGCAGATTAGATCAACCAAATGTTTTGGCAGAGTATATAATAGAAAATAATATTAATAGAAGGAGAGCTCTTTTTGACAGTATAAATGCTGAAGATTTACTATTGAATGAGTTTCCAGTGATGACAGAATCGGACTTAATATTATTTGCACTGGGAACTTATCAAATTAAGCAGGCACGCTCATATTATGGTAAGCACATTAGACCAAATGGAACATTTGGAATTGAAGTATGCCGTGATATTGAGCCTCTCCATATACCACATTCTGCAAATGAAATGTATCTGTTGAGAGGTTGATTATTGTCAAGGCACCATAGTGGTCGAACATATTATACATATATATTGTTAAATATGCAGCACAATAGTTGGGAGCACAGAATTCACGGTTATTACTGTAATTGTATAATAAGAAAACGTACCGTAGGTGCGGTGTCCATGTTATGACCAATGTGTGGTATATGGGGTGGGCTCGATACCAACAAAATATAACTGCTCCAGCATCCTTCCTTATATATTAATCAGAGAAGATGTAGAAAATAAGGAAACATAATAAAAGAAATTTAAAAATATACTTATTGTTTTATTCCAACAAACAACCTAAGGTTTTACATTGCCATCTAAGGTGCGCTCAACCATTTCTATGTCATTGTAGAACTGTGTTGCTTTTAACCTTTTCACCGCCCAACTATCCTGCACGCGATGTCCTGCTGTACGCCAACGTATAAATGTATTTTAATAAAGTAGGTAGGTACAAAGAACAACTTCTATAGAAGTGCTGGCGTGGATGGCACGAAAATCTCGAACTTCTATAGAAGTTGTTGGCGGTAAAAAGGTTAAAATCAATGCAATTGGTTATTATGACATGAAATACGTATAGGTTCGATGTAAAAGATAGACTACTACACAACTGCTTGTGCTGTTGGGAAGGACTTTGCAGAAGCATTACTGATGTGTCAGTTGGTTGACAATAAGTCTTGTTTAGAAAGACTGCTCAAGTTGGTCAACTGTAGTAAACATGAATTACATTCTTGTTTCTATTAGCATTTATGGTTCTGTGTAAGTGCGGACCTTTCTAAATAATTATTTCAGTACCTACTAGATTCTATGATATCAACATTCGCTTTCATCACACAAACATGTTTTCTATCCGGATTTAAATCTGGGATCTGTAGAGCAAAATAAACAAGTTTCTATGGCTGCGTAAAAGCGGCTTTGGTTCAGCAAAAAATAAGACGGACATGCACGCACGATCTATGATTATTATTTATGTGAGTTTGTAGATAACCGTATAATATTAACTATGTTTTGGACCTATTTTAATAATATTCTTTGTGAGATTTAAAAAAACCACAATGTTTACACCACAACCGCTTTGACACAGATGTCACTGTCAGTCATATTTTGCACGTTTCGTTTCATGTTTACGATTTCTAGGACCATTTTGACGATTTTTTTTATTTTCCAAAAAATTAGTTTCGGCAAGTTTTATAAAAAAATTATATCACAAGGTGTTTCTGCTTATAGTAAAGAATATTTTAAAATAAAGTGTACCTCGGTACCACGGGGGCCCATTTGGAAAGGTCTCCTTTAAGACTAACACGCACATTTACAGCGCTCCAAGATCTATCTTCCTGGGTACTTTTTTTTTTGATAAGTCCACAGGAAAAAAAATGTGCCGCTGGGGTAACGTTACCCCAGCGGCATCTCTTTTTCGCGAATATCTCAAAAACTACTGGACGCACAAATTTAAGATTTCGCGCACAATTACACGAGATGGAGCACTAATTATTCTATATCAAGAATCCAAGCAATTCGACAACATTCCGCTGGGGTAACGCACGCTATTTTTATATAATAACCGATTTATATAAGCACCGATGTCGACTAAATGCATTTATAAGAAGTTTCTTTGAAACATCTTCTCTAAGTAAAAAGTAATAATTACTTGCTTTTTATTTGTTATTATTATTATTAATTACTTGCATTTTTGCCACACGATCTTCGTTACAACTCGTAGTTTCAGAGATACAAGGTGAACAAATTATTTATAAAGTTAGATTTCCAGTTGGTGATGGTGGCCACGCCAAGATGAGCCACACAAAACATTCAGATATTTTTATATTTAGTGAGTTTAAAATACAAATTCAAATTCAAAATAATTTATTCAGTTTAGGCTACATATGAACGTCATTATGCCATCGGTTCGTAAGTCTACTCTGGGCGGGAGAGCTTGTACTGAGAAGAACCGGTAAGAAACTCAGCAAGTGTCAAGCTCTTTTCTCCCTATACTTATGTTACTGCAAATTAAATTGAAAGCAAAGAAAGAATACTGAAAACAGAACTATTAACCCCTTTTAACAGAACTATGAAAAAAAACTAATTATTATATATTATCAAGATTACAAACAAGAAGTAAAAACTTTATTGGACAAATTAAATTGAAAGTAAAGAAAGAATACAAACTGAAAACAGAACTATGAACCCCTTTAAACAGAACTATGAAAAAAAACTAGTTATTATACATTAACAAGATTACAAACAAGTAAAAACCTGAAAACAGAACTATGAACCCCTTTTAACAGAACTATGAAAAGAAACTAGTTACTATACATTAACACGATTACAAACAAGAAGTAAAAACTTTATTCGACAAATTCAATTGAAAGCAAAGAAGGAATACATACAAACAGAACTGTAAACCCCTTTTAACAGAACTATGAAAAAAAACCTAATTATTATACATTAACAAGGTTACAAACAAGAAGTTAAAACTTTATTGGACAAATTAAATTGAAAGCAAAGAAAGAATACAAACTGAAAACAGAACTATGAACCCCTTTTAACAGAACTATAAAAAAAAACTAATTATTACACATAAACAAGATTATAAACAAGAAGTAAAAACTTAAATAATAGTAGGTAATCTTAAAATAGATACAATAACAAATGAAACTATAAACTAAACTTAAAATACCTAATTTGATTCTGTCCTCCGGTTGCAGTCTTGCTATTTGTATTCCCTCCTCGCTTGTCTGTAAATAATTTATGAGATTTTAGTATGTACCTATCTTTGTTTATTAATTAATCATCATCACCATCATCAGCCCATTTTATGTCCCCACTGCTGGGGCACGAGCTTTCCCTGTGGATGGATAGGGAGAACGGGCCATAAACCACCACGTGGGCCCAGTGCGGATTGGTGGTTGTTATAGACTGCTAATGCAGCCGAGACCAACGGCTTTACGTGCCTTCCGAAGCGCGGAGGAGCTCGAGATGATACATTTTTGGTCACCCATCCGATGACCGGCCTTTGGGAAAGTTGATTAACCTCCGCACTGGCAGACCGAGCGCGTTGACCACTGCGCCATCGAGCTCCTCATTAGTTAATACACCTAGTAAATCTATATATTAATATGTGAAGCAAAAACTTTGTACCCCTTTTTAAGAAAATTGCGCGGATGGAGTATGAAATTTCGCACACTTATAGTTTATATAGAGGAGTACAGAATGTTAATGTATTTTTAAAATTATGAATAAAAAATACATTAAATCAATAAAACAAACATTACACACACTACCATGTATTTGACACACACGCATATGTATTTGACACATAAATACTCTTTACAAAAATTTCAAAAATGGAAGAGAGGCCGTAATCTGTTAATGCCAATCCAAACTCACATTTTATCTTTTTAATTTTTCATTGCTTAGGATACAATCCGTGCAGCCTTAATAAAACTACAGTCGAATTTCGACCACTAGTTTTGTTAAATAGTTCATGTGGTAGTTTTGATAGTGACGAGAACAATATTATTGATTACCTCTTCAATTGTCGTTACGAGCATTCCACAGTCTGTTGACAACAGCCTGTCTCGCTGGGCAGGCGCCGCGCCCGCGGCCGGTACGTGCCAGCGGACGGAAAGGTGCACACGGCGGTTGACGCTCGTGATCGCGGAGCATGGCCTCCTCGTCAATCTCGATACGCGAGTTCAAAATAAGGTTGTGTAGAACCACACACGCATTCACCATTTTCCATGCCTTCACAGGCATGTAATGCATCGTCTGATGTGCCAAAAGACAACGGAATCGCGTTTTCAAGATACCGAAGCATCTCTCCACAACATTCCTAGTCTGCACATGTCTGTTAGTATAATGCTCCTCCGGACTACCTGGACGAGCATTAAGGATAGGTGTCATCATCCATGGACGTTGTGCATAGGCGGAATCACCTATAATTTCATGAATATTAATTTTATCTATTATTTTTTGGGCGGGGGCGTTCCAATCTACGGAAATTGTACCTGAGATTGAATTACCCCTATTCTCAGCATCTGCCCAGTGCTGAGTCTGGCGGATGGTCATGGGGGAGAGCGCAAGTCGTGTGGATCCCCATGGCAGGACTAGAGAGTTATCCTTCACGTGGTTGCTGCCTGTTATTGGTCTGATTCCCTAAGAAGCAGACGTAACTAAAACCTCTAGTCGAAAACTCTATCCCCCGCCCAAACCCTTCCCCTCCCTATCCAACACACCCTCCCTTCCAATCCCAAATGTTTTTCCATCTCTCCCCCTCCCCATCCAATCCACCATACCACCATCCTTACCCAGCAACCCGGCAGCCCCGGAAATCATACAATGGAAAGCGCAGATAAAATAGAATTACCCCAGGAGGGTACCGGCAATGCCGGAGAATCCCTCCCTGGGCCATCTAGTGGCCCAGGCTGCCCCTCGTATTCTGGGGGGGGCGAATCAGCGCCGATTTTTAAAAAAAGTATCAAAAAGAACCCATGCGGACAGGTGCGTCCCGGAAGGTCTCTCTCGGAGACACTCGGGGAAGGCCTGACACAAATGAGCATTGGGGAAAGAGACAACAAGGACTGCGATGGCGAGTGGATCCCTCGATCTAGATGGAGGAGGATCCAAGCTCGAAGGCGCAGAGAGTTAGAGCAAGCCACGAACCAGACCGTTCCCGTAAGCGCCTCAACCAGTGTGGCGACGAAACCAGTGGGGAAGGCAGGTCCGAGGGCTGAGAAATTAAAAAGACAGGGCACTGATCCGGAGGAGCGGACGCAGCAGCGTCCACCGAAGCGACATCGTCAGAGCCCGGGCACCCGCAACGAGCCGGGAGGCTGGAGTCTGGCAACTGCCCAGAATCCGGACTTCGCTGTGGTAATCGAGCGGGTGGACGGGGCGGCGGTGGACGAAGCTACGGCTGCCGTGATTAGGAGCAAGCTCACGAAGGAGATAGGGGCTGCCATCAAGAGCGGCGTACGAGGCCGCAACCTGGCATTTGACGCCTCGGGCCTAGTCGCTAAGGGGTACTTCCTCGTGACAGCGGCCACCGAGGAGTCAATGACATGGTTGCTGAACTGTGGCCTCGGCGACCGGGAGGGCATTCCCCTAAAAGTCAAAAGGCTCGAGAGACACCGGATGTCAGTCTGGCTCCCGGGCAGCACGGAGGACCTACTGGTGGACCCATTGGAGTTCATCAAGGTCCAAAATGAGTATAGGGAAGAGCTACGGATGCCAGAGTGGACACTCGTCCGCAGGGAGGTGTTACCCCTAGGGGTAAGACTGGTAGTGGGTGTCCCCCAGGAGGTGGCCGCAGTAGGCGGAGTAGCTCTTCACTACCAGTCCACAAGAGTGCACGCCCGCACTATCGGGAAGAGCCCCGCACAGACCGAGAGGAAGTGCACCTGCAAAGGATGCCCAGTACACGATTCAAAGACGCGGGGTGGGGAGCCTGCCGTGAACCGGTCGACCAACCAGCCTGGAGCCACTATGGGAAGCCAGGCGGAAGGGAGCAAGACGGTGCAGGGAGGCTCACACCTGAACAGCACACAACAGGCGCACTACACAAAGAAGGAGCGGCCCATAGGCGGGGGGGGCGACAATCAGTCAGGCACCCCGAAGGAGGGCACCACTGAGACTCGGAGGCCCTGCCTTTTGGGCCCGCCCCCACAGCATCACACGACACACCCTCCCCCTGTAACGACGAAGCCGAAGGACCGGACACCCCCACCGAGCGTTGCACAGTTGCAGCCGCACTGGTGCGGGGGGTCGATACCGGAGGCGGAGCCCAAATAGGGAGGGGACAGGTACACTAACACACAAACAAACACACACTCATACACTTACATATGAACACAAACAGTAACACACCACAAATAAACACACAAAAAATAAAGATAGTTCAAGTGAATCTTCACCACTGTGTCGAAGCCATGACGGAGCTTCGTAGATACGTGGTGGAAGAGACAATAGACATAGCCCTGCTGCAAGAGCCATACGTCTTAAACGGACGTGTGGCAGGGCTCGGCTCTATGGGGAGGGACATCATATACCATGAGGATGGTGAGTTAACCCCAAGAGCATGTATATATGCCAGCAGCAGAGCAAGAACACTAGGACTAATAAAAGCAGATTGTTACAGCGACCTCGCAAGTGTTGTAGTAACAATACAGACAGGTGCAGGGAAAGAAGAAAGGGTGCTCCTAGTCTCCGCATACCTGCCCAGCGAGGGGGACTTTGAGCCGCCATCCCGAGAAATGGAAGAAACTGTAAGGAAATACCAAGGTAAGAAGATTCCTATTATTTTAGGGTGCGATGCCAACGCACATCATGTGGTGTGGGGTAGCACTAACTGTAATAAAAAGGGTGACTTACTTTTAGAATTCATAAGCGAAACAGGCCTGGAGATATTGAACGTGGGTAACACGCCCACATTCGTCACCAGGTCAAGACGAGAAGTGCTGGACATCACGATCGCTACAGATAAGATAAGCCGACATATTAGAGACTGGAAAACGGACGAAAGTGACTCTATATCAGACCATAGACGTATCACCTTCAGTCTGGAGGCCAAGACTGAAAAGATTCTAATAAGAAATGCGAGGAAAACAAACTGGGACACGTACCAGCACCATCTGGAGAAGTGGGTCCCAGGAGGAGACACTCCACTAGTAGACGCTTTGGAAATAGAAAAGGAAGCCAACAGACTGGACGAAGCTCTAAGGGATGCCTATCACAAGGCATGTCCCCTAAGAGAGATAAGACCAGATAGAGGACAACCCTGGTGGACAAAAGCACTGGGGAAACAGAGGAAAAAGACAAGGCGGGCTCTCAACAAGGCCTTAAAGAAGGACGACGATGGGAGCTGGCAAATATACAGAGAAGAAAGAAACCTATATAAGAAAGAATGTAGAAGGGAGAACAAGAATAACTGGAAGGCGTTCTGCGCAGGAGTTGAAAGATACCCTGAAGCGGCGCGACTGGTAAAAACGTTCTCCAAGGCCAACACGCGTAGGCTAGAAAGTATTAAGAACGGAGAAGAACTAATAACGGATCCGGAAAAGATATTGGAAGTTATGACGAAGACACACTTCCCAGATAGTGAAGAATACACAGATGATGATATACTAATCCCCCCCGGTCCCACAGTGGACCGGGAACCAAAGATAATTATCACTGAGGAGCTTTTACTGTGGAGCATTCGATCCTTTCAGCCATACAAGGCAGGGGGTCCGGATGAAATCTTCCCGAAAATGCTACAAACAGCTATTAAGTATATAAGTAAGGACCTGCTGGCCTTGTACAACGGCAGCATCAGTACTAAGCATATACCGAGCAAATGGAGGGAGGTGAAGGCAGTATTCATTCCAAAACCTGGCAGGGCATCCTATCAGGAAGCTAAAGCCTTCCGATGCATCAGCCTCTCCTCATTCCTACTAAAGACACTGGAGAAAATTCTAGACAGAATAATCAGAGAACAAATTGAGAAAAGCGGATCTCCACTACACCAGAATCAACATGCATACATGGAGGGCAAATCCACCGAAACGGCCCTCCACAACCTGGTGATAAGAGTACAAAGATCAGTTAGTAACGCAGAATACGCAATGGGCTGCTTCTTTGACGTGGAGGGTGCATTTGACAGAGCGACCCCGGACTCAATAGAGGCTACCCTCAGCCGCGAAGGAATAGACAGTGACATATCAGAATGGGTAAAAAACATGCTGAGACACCGACTGATACGCACAGAGATAGCAGGAACAACACGCACGGTGGTGGCGAAAAGAGGATTCCCCCAGGGGGGTGCCTGTCGCCATTGTTGTGGTGCCTGCTTATAGACGAACTAGTTAACAAGATAAACAGGATGCACATATACACACAGGTGTACTCTGATGATGGCGTGCTCCTGGTTTCAGGCAAAGTCCTCAGCGTCATGAGTCAAATCATGAACAGGGGCCTAAAGGAAGCCCTAGGATGGTGTAGGAGCAAAGGTCTGAACCTTAACCCTGAAAAGACCAAACTAGTTCTTTTTACGAAGAAAAGAAAGATAGGGCGCGCTGCAGCAGTGACACTGGACGACCAAGAGCTGGAAACAGTTAAGGAAGTCAAATATCTAGGAGTGACACTGGATAGCAAGCTTAACTTTGGAACCCATATTAGTAACATCTGCTCAAAGGCAAAGATGGCAATGATGCAGTGTAAAAGTGTAATCGGCAGAACCTGGGGCATGAAACCAGCGATGGCACTATGGATATATAGGGCAATAATCGTGCCAAGAATCCTACATGGGGCCATCGTATGGTGGCACAGAGCCGCAGTAGGGAAAAACAAAGCAGAGCTAGACAAGGTCCAAAGGCTAGCAGCCCTAGTGACTACGGGCGCGATGAGGACAACACCTACAGCCGCGCTTGAGATCCTGCTGGGGCTGAATCCTCTGGACCTAGAAATTAGGAAAAGAGCCATGGAACAATGGTTCAAGCTAAGAAGTACTGGCTCTTGGACTGGGAATTTCACAGACAAGGGGCACGCCAGTGTAGGCGAACAATACGAAGATAGGCTGTCAATGATCCTCTCCAACAACGACTTAATACGGAAGGAAAGGATTTTTGACAAGAAATATAGAATACACATAGGTTCAAGAGAAAATTGGAGAATGGAAACTGGTAACACCACCTGCTATACAGACGGCTCCAGAAAAGAGTCGACAAAGCTCTCCGGGGCCGGCGTGCACATTAAATGTGCAGACGGGACGGAGATAAACAAGTCGATACCGTTAGGTAGATTCGCCAGTGTCTTCCAGGCGGAAATATACGCAATAATGGCATGCGCTGAGATGGCCGAAAACCTTAATATTACAGGAAAGATGGCTATCTACAGTGACAGCCAGGCGGCGCTGAAGGCACTAGGCAGGGAAGAAACAGCATCAGCAATTGTCAAAGAATGCAAGGTATCATTAAAAAGACTAGCTGAGAGGACGGACCTGACGATAGCGTGGGTTCCCGGTCACGAGGGAAACACGGGAAACGAACAGGCCGACGAACTAGCCAGGAAGGGAGCAGAGGAAAACCTGGTGGGACCGGAACCCCGGCTGCCAATAGCGCACAATATCACCAAGGGGGTAATCGGCCACAGAATAACATCAGAAACCAACCGAAGATGGAGGTCCTCGAAAGGCATGAGACAGTCGAAGATCTTCATCAAAGGAATGGATAAGAAAAAGACTAGCAAGCTAATGGGACTCTCTAGAGAGAACACGAGGCTAGTCATAGAAATCATAACAGGACACTGTCGGCTGAAAGACATCTGACAGTGATAGGAGTGAAAACCGACCCCTTATGCCCGGAGTGCTTGGAAAGCGAGGAGACCAGCCTCCACCTACTAGCTGAATGCCCCATGTACTCACAGATTAGATGGGAGCTCTGGGGGTCGGACACAATGCACATAGAGGACCTAAAGGATCTGAAGGTGGAGCAGATAGCAAGATTTGCCAGAGAGACCAAAAGATTTAACGGGGCGCCGTGAAAGCTGGATGAACCTTAACTCCCTCATATAGGGAAAACGGGGAAAAGGATGAAGTGGCCTGCAACAATGCGGGCGGATCGTCCGTCCGGCTGGCGACGTCCCCATGAGAAATAATAAATAATAAAAAATCTATTATTTTTTAAAATATCAATTCAATAATTGTTTCATGATGGCACTTACCCAAGAACCAGAAAATCTGTCCCATCTCATGAAATCTTTGCATTCCAGCTTTCACAGGGCAAAGATTCCAAATATGTGAGTCATGACTCGCACCACCAAATGAGGCATCTACATGCAAGATGCGTAAATCTGCATCACATATCTGAAACATCAACAATAATAAACTTAGTCCCTACATAAAATAATGCAGTACAGATAAATTGATTGTACAATGAATATTTTCAGAAAAAATATGTAAAGTAGTGATTTGTAAAGAATTTTTAAAATTCACGTCTGTTTTTATGCGTACATCACACTGAAATGTCTAGATGGATTGAGTTGGAATTTTGCACACAGATAGCTTATGGTTTGGAATAAGACTTATAATAATTTTAATTCCATGAGACTGGTAGGTAACATAGAAATTCACAGTTAGTATAGGTACAAAATGACAAATAAGAATTTTACAATCAAATATGCAGGCAAAAGTTAACAATAAATAAGAATACATTCTGAAAATAATTATTTCTTACCATCAACACATTCAGCGAGTGGTACTTCTTTCGGTTAAAATATGCTTCCTCGTAGTCTTTAGGGCGAATGATCGCAACATGGGTGCCATCGATACATCCAAGAACTCCCGGAAAGCCAAATTGGTCATTGAACCTAGAACAATATCCTAGCTGAGAATTTGTTTGAGCCAGTAGGTAAGTAAACTAAAAATGGGTACTGTAACGAACTGAAGTTTGATAGCCTTTCTATTATTTATACTAAATTGTATGAAAACACATTATTAATTTAATTCGTATTCTCTAATAAATTATATTTACTTAATTGTTAATATAGAAAAGAGTTTAATACTGCTTGGTAAAAATCTCATTATATTTTGGAATTCTATTAGTTAAACCTCTTTACATTAAATGAGATATTTAAAAGAAATAGAGAAAATGAATTTTGAAAGTCTGTCAGAAAAATATGATTTTGACGTAGTCAGAGATAAATTATGGAGGAAGAAAGTTATAAAAATTACGTGAGAACTGGAGAAGAGTGATAGCAGCCATCTTAAAGCAACACGTGAATAGAAAAAGAACATGTTTGTTGGATGGAGGATTGTAGGCCCTGTTAAGGCTCTATAAGTGCCTTTTTATGGATTAATGGACCACTGAAGGGTTCTGAAGCTTTTTTTTATTTATTATTGATTAATTTAATAGTTAATTTTAGAACTTATTAAGTATTTCAGGTTGAGTTTAATGACCCTTTGCTAATGTCAATGATAGATAAATGGAGGAGAACAAACTAATACAAATTCTGAATGTTTGGTAATATCTTTCTATTTTATAATATAATTTTATTAGTAGATTCTATTTATATAATATTTTAAGTGGAAGGAAAAAACTTTGACATGGACACTTATAAATAAGTGAAGGAGAATCAGAATTTCATATCCCAGGATCTGGTATTATATTTAGTAGTTTTGTTGTGTGTCTTTGTTTCTGTTTATCTCTTTAGGTTCAATTAACCAAGTGAAATGATTGGAGACCAATTTAAATAAAATCTAATTCCAAGGAACAATAAATAATAAAAGATTACATGGTAAGGACAATAATATTCATTTGATTTAATAAATTCTTTCCTTATTCGGGTTGACCTTTTCCTTTATCAACTTTAATACCCGAACCTTGAACAAATCTTAATTACTTTATTTTGTACGGGACACACTCTTCGAGTCTACATGGAACTTTGTGTGTGCTACGGGTTTGCTGAGTGACAAGGTCTGCTATTCATCAATGACTCTACGAGCAGGAGACTTCGGGGTTGCTGATGTCTGGAGACTGGTGTAAACATGAGTCTGGATTTATCGGTACAATTTTATTATTTATAACCAAGGTGACTTTGGAGTTACATTTATTGGGAGGATTTCTCAATATTTGTTAACTTTCAAACATCGATCTAGGTAAGTGTAATGATTATCGCTCTATTTAAAGGACGGTCATTTCTCATTTATCTCAATTATTAATAATAAAGATATAGACATTTTATTATAAAAATTATGACATTTCTTGAATATAAAAAAGGAGATTTGAAGTTTAATGTCAACTTTCAACCATTTTAAAATAAAGTCATAATGTTCCTTTTGAATATTATTTGACATTGGAATAAAAAATAAATAAACAAAACAAAATTGATAGGTTTTGATCACTCAAGTGGTGGTAGCTGAAGAGTGAGGAGTTCTAAAATTTTGGAATTGAACAACTGTGAGTTAAACAATTATAATTGATATTATAACTATTTCTAATAATACCTTTACAAATAATAAATAAATTATTTTAATTATGTAAAATCAAACAGTAGTTTAAAAGTTTAAATTCTTTTCTTGCTAAACAAAAGTAGTACTTTTAATTTGAAATCTTTCTTTAATATTATTCTAAGATTTATTCTTTCCTTTTAATTTCTTGAAATTCAAATAACGTAGTTTAGAAACTAACTATTCAATCATGTTGAACCTTTTACCTTTACTCTGATTATTCTTTTAATTTAAACTCTAACTAGATTAATATATTATATTATACTTTTCTTAAAGAAATCTTTTAATTACATAATTAGTCAGTCGAATTCATTTCATAAATCTGACGCTATCTTCTTCACTTCCGTTTACCATTTAATGATGAAATAATGCTTTTGGTGATTAGGTTACAATCTACAAACCCAAATCTATCTAATAAACGTAATCACCAAACAGCTCGCGTAAATCCAACAGAAATTAGAAATCTTATTAATACAAATTTAGGGATTTATCTTGTTTGAGAATATTTACAACTTAATAATTCAAAGAGTAATTATTTTCGAAAGGAAGTATGTAAACAGTATAAGTTTTCATAATCACAATTCCATTTAACAATTTATACTGACAACTTCCGAGGCTTAGAGACCTATGGGCTCAGGTATGGTTGAATCCGTGTAGGCACAAATGCACGTCAGTGGGGTCTACTGGGTAGTGCGCGGTGATAGGTGGTTCGATTCCCCTTTGGCTTGCTTCAAGCAAGCAATAGCTCAATGGTAGAGCCCCGACACATGCTGGTAGATTACCCGCTGTTCGAACCAACCATACAGTGTTCATTTCATTCCTTAAAAGCCTCTCGCGTTCTTTCATAGGATTAGAAATAGGAAAAGTATGAAAAGATGAATGTTTGTAATGTCCCTTTTATATTATTTTATTTGTTTATCTTTTGCTTTGTTAGTTCATCTCCAGGAGAGCTCCAGAATTATATATGTGGACCTTTCATCGCATCAGCCACTATATTTCTGGATGCTGTGTTGTCGTCTTTCGGGGCAGACGGGGCGAGACTCTACAGGGTCACGCTGGCACCACTCTGTATAAATGAGGTTACTAAGTAAAAGATATTCAAAGTCTTTTGTTATCGTTCTTTCCTTTCGCGTTAAATGTCTAACTTCATGATGATGGTTTGAGAGATAGAATTAGAATAGGGCCAGGTTTGTTTGGGTCCTGTGGGCCTGGTCAGGTGTTTGACCTAGAGGCAGCAGGATAGGTGCGTCCAAGGGAGGTCAGGAGGGGGCGCTTAGTTTAAATTCATTACTCTCCTATTAGAAACTGAGTTGTGCTCACACCCGAGGACTCAAATAAATTGCCAAATTCCGGCATTACCCCTGTAATTAATTATTTAGTAAATGAACAATATAAACTAGAGTTTGTCTGCCTAATAAAGATCTTGAGTTACTTATTTATAAAAAATTACACAACGTAGAATGGTCCTACCCTAGACTTCACATGCCAATAACAAAGACTATCTTTGTTTTCCTAAACTCAAATATCCTTGTGGTCCCGACTTGAGATCGTCACAATGGTGCTGTTACCAGGATGAGTTAATTATTATTGGTCTAATTATCCTTTAATTGATCAAAAGATGAGATCGTCACAGTACCTACCTCCTCTCAACTGCATTGCGTTCATTAGCAGATCTTGGGAAAGTGATATATTTCCTCAAGATTTGAGGTTGATTGAGAGCATCAGTCACCTCCGCGAGACAATCAGACACAGATGTCTGCGACAGTCCAAGGCTAAAATCGTTGCCTACACTCTTTTGGCAGGAACCACTGGCATAGAATACCAATGCAGCCAGGATCTGTAACAACAGCACAATTGTATAACATAGTTTTTAAATCACTTCTTGAAATTAGTATTGGATTGATAAATACCTTTATCTCTGGCTTAATAGCCGTTGTTCTTTGCGACGGTTGCAAGAAAGGTATCAAGTCGTCGCAAAGCGTCATAAAATCGTCCTTCCCCAGGCGGAATGTGTCGACAAATGTTCGCTCCGGCAGCAGCATGGGCATGCTGTCTTCCCGCAGCTGTCTCCTACGCAGCAGCGTGTGCATTTTCTTCAGCCTTTCCTCCTCCGCTTCCACCAGCAACAACAATCGCGCCATTTTGCACTAAAACAGAAAAAAAAACCACAAGCCGTAAACACAATTAAATTATCCTAAAAACTCGAAAATAGCAATATTTTAAACAAAATACAAATTAATAAAATGGATAATGTGAGTCAGAAGCAACCGCCTTCGTGACAGATGAGAAGCAGAAGAGTTCGCTAATCGCTTTGCTGAAATGAAAGCGATGCTGCCATCTTGGAATATTTAGGCGGTAGGCTTTAACTGTCAAATCCATAAAGTTAATATAGGTACCTACCAACGGAAATTAACGTTATGGTCAAATCCATACGTTTTCATTCGTTCTTCGCTTTCAATATCGCCTTGGCTGCGGTAAAGCTAAGCTTTCGCTATCGCTTTCTTAGGTGGTTGGTAGGTACGAAATGACAAGATAACGTCATAAACTCGACAGTTTTCCTGGATCACAAATTACAATGGGGTTCTCATATTGCTGCCTTGGCAGGAAGACTTAGTTTAGCTGCCTATGCGGTTAGAAAAATAAGGTCACTTAATGATGTAGTAGATTAAGATTGGTTTACTTACTTTAGTTACTTACACAGCGTCATGTCATATGGTATTTTATTGTGGGGCTCAGCGGCTGACATTGAAACCATTTTTGTGTTACAGTAAAGAGCCATTCGAGCTATTATTAGCCTTAACCCCGTGCGTGATACGCTGAGAGAGTTATTTAAGCAGTTTAATATTTTAACTGTAGCTTCACAGTATATTTATGAAAATATTATTTATGTTTATAAAAACTTAGGTAAATTCGAATACGACGACGACCTCCTTGGTCGAGTGGTTTGTACACCGGTTTTCATGGTGTCGCCATCTCTGAGGTCCCGGGTTCGATCCCCGGTCGGGGCAATTTAGAAATTATTGTTTTTGTAAATCGTCTCGGGTCTGGGTGTTTTCTATGTATAATAAGTACGTATTTAAGTATTTTAAGTATGTTTATCCGTTGTCTAGTAACCATTTAACGAGTTTCATAACGAAGCTTCTCTAGGGCTAGATAATTGGTGTGAGCGTAGGAAAGTTTATTATATTATTATTTATTATTAATAAAAAGTAATACCTACCCATAAATTTAGACAAGAAATAAAAACAAACTTGCCGTTCCAAAACTAAGGCGCTGTGCCCACCTAAGTAACGTGACACTAACGTGATTGTCCACTGGCCTGTAGCATGACTGGCATGACATTCAATGGACCCACCAGGGTGACATGCCAGAGACATATCGGAGTACAAAGGCACTCGGGACAATATCGTCGTCGGATGAAGATCAAGATGCTCTTGCTTATTTACTTTTAAATATTCAAAACCGACAGAGACGCTTCTGGGTGCATCCCATGTGGAAAAAAAAGTTATAAACTTGTGGGATGTCCCACCAGTTGTTATGAAAGAATTAAATAGATACCCTGATAGGTTTAAAACATTTTATAGAATGAAGAAAGAAACTTATTTTATTATACTAGAAAAATTGAGACCTCATTTACATAAACAGTGGACCATTCAGGAAACCAGTAAGCCCAGAAGAACGATTGCTTGTAACGTTAAGGTATTATAAGCTAATATAATATAAGTCTTTCTTGAATTAATTGAATAAACTTTTTCTTTTGCGACCTGCTGGAAGATATTTCAGAACTGAAATAAGCAGCGCCCTTGTACTACATTTACTTTACCTTTATTTTTATTACCTTTTTATGTGTGTACATAAACTTGTAAATAAATAAATAAATCAACTTTATATTAAATTCTAAATCGTCCTTCATGTTACGTGTTGCGCATCACTTGATTGTGTTACTACACTAGTAGCACGCTGAGTAGCATGTCGCGCTACGCCACGCGAATGGGTGCTAGCCCATACATTGCCTTTGAATGTTGATGCCAGTGGCAAGTTACATGCCAGATCACTTGTCAGATCACGTGCCACGTTACTTAGGTGGGCACAGCGCCGTACGTGGTACGTGATCTGACAAATGATCGCAACACGTAACATGAAGGATGATTTAGAATTTAATATAAAGTTTATTCAATTAATTTAAGAAAGACCGTGTCTATTTGATCATATTAGCTTATAATACCTTAACGTTACAAGCAATCGTTCTTCTGGGCTTACTGGTTTCCTAAATGGTCCACTGTTTATGTAAATGAGGTCTCAATTTTTCTAGTATAATAAAATAAGTTTCTTTCTTCATTCTATAAAATGTTTTAAACCTATCAGGGTATCTATTTAATTCTTTCATAACAACTGGTGGGACATCCTACCAGTTTATAACTTTTTTTCCACATGGGATGCACCCAGAAGCGTCTTTGTCGGTTTGAATATTTAAAATTTGTAAATAAGCAATAGCATCTTGTTCTTCATCAGACAATGACATTGTCTCGAGTGCCTTTGTACTTTGCATGTATCTGGCATGTCACCCTGGTGGGCTCATTGAATGTCATGCCAGAGTCATGCTACATGCCAGTGGACAATCACGTTACTGTCACGTTACTTAGATGGGCACAGCGCCTAACACCCATTCGCGTGGCGTGGCGCGACATGCTACTCAGCGTGATACTAGTGACACAATCAAGTAATGCGCAACACGTAACATGAAGGACGATTTAGAACTTAATATAAAGTTTATTCAATCAATTCAAAAAAGACCGTGTCTATATGATTATATTAGCTTATAATACCTTAACGTTACAAGCAATCGTTCTTCTGGGCTTACTGGTTTCCTAAATGGTCCACTGTTTATGTAAATGAGGTCTCAATTTTTCTAGTATAATAAAATAAGTTTCTTTCTTCTTTCTATAAAATGTTTTAAACCTATCAGGGTATCTATTTAATTCTTTCATAACAACTGGTGGGACATCCCACCAGTTTATAACTTTTTTTCCACATGGGATTCACCCAGAAGCGTCTTTGTCGGTTTTGAATATTTAAAATTTGTAAATAAGCAAGAGCATCTTGATCTTCATCAGACGATGACATTGTCTCGAGTGCCTTTGTACTCTGACATGTCTCTGGCATGTCACCCTGGTGGGTTCATTGAATGTCATGCCAGAGTCATGCTTTATGCCAGTGGACAATCACGTTACTGTTACGTTACTTAGGTGGGCACAGCGCCTAAGACAGAAATAAAACAAGGTCTAATGAAAAAAGGTTACTATAAAATTGATGAATATTTTAATGATAAGAATGAGTAGTCATCTTAGTCTGCTCGCCTGCACATGTTGTTTCACATTGTAAGTAGTTACACTTTTTTATAAAAGGTTATTATTACAGTCAAAGAATATTTAGTTGATAAAACAGCCTGGTTATAATAAAAACACATTATACTCTATTTGTATCAAAATACATACCAAAATTAATTTATATAATTTTTATACTGATAAGATAGCCTTTATCGACAGTGTCCTACAGATAACAAACAGTTTTGACTTTTATTAGAGTACTGTAGTGGTACTATGACATTGTGGAAATTGAAACTTTTACCTTATGTAAATAGTATTTTTAATCTTTGATCCACCCTCAGAATAATAACTAATGCTAGATCCACCGTAATTTACCGCCATATACCGTATTTTTAAACTAGCAACATCGTAATTTTGACAAATAGGGTTGGAGACACGAAGGAAATATACCTACTCGTACTTGTTGTGAATGTGGATTCTTACCCTTGTGTATGTAATATGTCCATCTTCTATCTGGGATCCATTAAATTAATAAATGCATTATTTACGGTACCATAACATAATTTATTCTTCACTTTCACTACATAATATTACAAAGACTTCATTAAAAATAACTCACATACAAAATTAGGTACATGATTAATAAAATATAAACTGAACAATACAGAGACGAAAGCAATAGTTCCTTACATAATTTTCAATATTTAAAATATGTTCCATACATCTAATATTTTTAACTCAATTAAATTCCAGCCAGTAATCAACCATAGACATGAAATTCTATCAAATTTATATTCCATTCCAACAGTACTTGCTAAAACCCGTTCCCAATAACCTATCTATCTGTTGTTTTGTCCTATACAAATTATGTCAAATTTCTAACTCCAGTAACCAAAACAACAGACCAGGAATATAAGGAACGGGCGAAAGTGAACTAGTCCAAATTGAAGGATTCATTCATGAACGACTCATCTCTAGTGGAAGGAAACACAAAGTGTGCCGTATTAGCCACTTTGTGGCTAGATCTAGCGGTTTTGCAACGGTTTTAGCCAAAAAGTAATTAATTTTAGCCACTAAAATTAATCTAGCAACTTCTAGGTACTTTTGATATTTTTTAGATTATTACTGTTGGAAGTCGATCCAGTAAGTTATTTTATAGAAATCTGTGGTTATCGCCTTTCACTGAGTAGGCAACACTACCGCGATCCGCCCTCCGCGCCGCAGTTGTAATGTTACTTTTCTCTATGGTTGTAATCAATGGCGAATGCTACACGCTCGATATTTATCGGTAAATATTCATTAAAGAAAGACGTGCAATGGGTCCGCGATGAGTGACAATATATATTTTTTTATAATTTATTCATGACTATGGATACTCTTTAGTCCTTCAGTCGAAAACTTAATTTATACGTTTTTCTCCTGTCTTGTTTGTGGATGATGAATGATAATAGAAATGAGAAGTGAGAAATGATAGACCCCCCAACCCCTTGAGTATCTCAGTAAAGACACAGTATTACCATTTCATACAGTAGGGCATCGCCTTTGACGTGGAGCGATGCCGCCGCCCGTGTAGGTATCTATGCAATCGTTCGCCGATATGCAATGGTTGTCACAAAATTCGACATCAAATAAGCGTTAATATTTTTATAACATAATAATTTATTATCAAGAATAAACTATATAATACATATTTTCAAATGTTGCACTGCTAAATTAACGTGAAGGTTTATTTTTAGATTTCAATTTTATATTATCAAAACAATGTATTGAATTCGCATTCGGATTGCTTAAAAAAATAAAAAAAAAACAAGCCAAAATAAGCTAAATCTTAAATAAAAACTCTAAAAAATAGGTGAATATAAAACCTCCTCTTTTTCTGTTGGTTTAAATAAATCATAACAGTTGGATATTAGACAAATACCTACTCCTTCTGTGTCCGACGTCCCAACTACTCCAATAAGTTGTAAACATAATGATTACACTTTGCGCAAGAGCTTGCGCCGTAAAGAATACATATACTTACCTACACTAGAAAAACCCGCTAGTTAACTATTTAATAAGGAGAGCCCGTTGTGAAA
The DNA here is from genome assembly GCA_947562085.1 of Eudonia lacustrata. Lineage (NCBI taxonomy): Eukaryota > Metazoa > Arthropoda > Insecta > Lepidoptera > Crambidae > Eudonia > Eudonia lacustrata. The sequence continues at coordinate 17,758,004 of OX387312.1, read as the reverse complement.
CTGTGATACAGATGCTATCGATACCATCTTACATCTAATAACAGAATGCCCAATAAACACCAAGGCGAAACAAAAACTAGAGCAAAAGATAGATAGTCTCGTTAACGAAAATTCGATTCAATTTATAATTGAAAATAAAAAACACAGAAATAGCCTAATAAAATATATGGAGGCTGTTGTAGATATACGAAATAAAAACAAGTGAAAATTGTAGTGTTTGTGATGAATTAGAATTTGATATTTGTAATTGTATTAGTTAATAGTTATGGTTGTAAAAACGTTCATTATTAATCAATGAGAAGTTGGCAAAATAAATAAAAGAAAAAAGAAACTATTTAGTCATCTAAATCTATGAAATTTTATATTCTTGTTGTGTTTCGACGTCGACTTACAACCGTATACAGAACAACGTGTATGCACCATTATATTCAATAGGAATCACTGAACGTAAATTCAAAAAACGTTTAAAATACGCAGTACGCGCACGTGGTAGCACTTCACGGTAGCTACCACAAACTGCGCTTGTTTGTGGTACACTCGCCGCAGCGCCCGCTTCCCCTCGGGTTCCCCTCCCTTGCTCTGCGAAAGTACCTTCGATGCGCAACTGTATGCTTGCTAAACTGTGGTAAAGATGTGGGGCTTTACTTAGTTCTTGGGCAGACTTCTTGAGATAATTTGAAAAGTGACGTTGCACTGTTTTGTTTCATTTGCCAACACTCACGCACACTCACGAACATTTAACGGTTAATAATCCACCATTATTTCCTATTTATAATACCAAACGGCAGACATGACTCTTCACTTTCCCGCCAAGAAAACTAGTGACAATATAATGAAAGCTTGTGTTGCTATCATATTAAGCGTTAGCAATAAAAAGGCGTGTGGAGAGAAAATAATGGGCAAAATATTGGCTTCAAGACATAATTATAAACTCTTTTAAATATATTTGAACGTTCGTAAGAGCTGCGGCGTGTGCCGTCTCGTTCAACGCGTCCTCCTCCATCGCTGACTGGACGATACTGATACGATAAATATCGAGCAGAGACTAGACGCTCGATATTTATCAACGATACTTGATACGGATCGAGGATTTCTGGATTTTTAGAAATCCAACGATTCGTATCACGATCCGGCGATACACAGTACTACACAGTCGATAAATATCGTGATCCTGCCCCGCGAGCACGGATCTTTTATCGACTGATAAAGTGACATTAGACGATAAAATTTGACAATTCAAGTCGACAAATTTACATCGGCAGCATAGGACTTGCTTTATCGACCCGTAGATATAATCGGTAAATTTTATCTATTTAGTTTAAAAGCTAGCATGGGACTCGAAAATGACATTTCTTGTAGATAAATTATAACGATATGTAGATAAAGGAGATGTCTCATTATGGGCTAGGTATATGTACACTATTTCAAAAAATGCAGTATTAATTGCTGATTCTAGGAAAAATACAATTAATTTGATTTAATGCATAGTTTAGTGGTTATTAAATAAAAACAAGCTAATATTTTACTGTGAAAGCGTTCAAAGATGGCAACCTACCTACGTTAAATCTATGAAAAAAAAGTGAACTGTCAATGTCACTGTTATTTTTGAGGTTACAGTTTGTTTACGTAGGTACAGTCAAAGAGGGTACAGTACAGTTCTTTCTGAGTTCAGTGCACAGTGTGTTGGTTAGTTCCGTTTGTTCGTTGTGTTTGAGTTTCTTCAGTTTTTCTAACAACATCGCTTTCGTTTATTGGACCTGATACTGTTTTTCTTCGTGACCTGGCTTTCGTTCTTGGATTGGTACCAGCCTTAACTGTTGACCCGGCTTGTGTTGTAAGGACGTTGACTTCGCAAGCGATTTGGACTGTGTTGTTACGATAAATACGCTCAAGAAGATCCGTCAAGTAAATGATTTATTTTTTCACGTTGTTAAATTAATAACTTGTAACAAATAGTTGGGCACACTTCATAAAGCTTCATAATAAATAATTACTTCATTGTTTTAGAAATGACAACTGTACTCTGTATTTCGTGTTCCTCTGAAATACATGATGATTGCCAATGTTATCAACTTTTTAATATAGGCCCGCCATCATTCAGGAAGAACATATTATACATATTTACTGATGGCGAGACAAGGGTCTAATTGGGATGAGCAAATCATTGGCTATTATTGCAGTTGTATATCAGGAAAGAGAACAGTAGGTTGTTGTGCTCACACTATGACCATTGTCTGGTATTTGGGCTGGGCTCGGCATCAGGCCACTATTACTTCACCAGCCTCATTCTTAGATGATATATTAATAAGTGAAGATGATGAATAAAAACAATGTATCTTTACTTAAGTTGTTTTATTTACACCTCTTTCTACAGTTGAAAAAATTGATTTATACATAATAGTTTTAGTAGGAAATTATAGTTCCGACAATAAGTAAGTTGAAGTTCACACAGAAAAAGGTCGAGCGGACAACCGGCTCGGCGTGCAGGCAGATATATTATTATTTCCGTTACTCGTTAGTATTGTAAGGCACTTCATCATACAATCCAGTCAAATGAAATTCATATGAATTTAAACAGAACTCGTAGACCATCGTAGACAGTCTTAGTTAGAAATAAACACTAGGCACTGATTTTTATACTTTATGTAGGTAAAGTCACTCAATCAAGGTTGCCTAAAGCTGGCTAGGTAATTTATTATTGCTATCATTTTTGTTATTGTTGCTACAGCAAGCTGACAAAAATACTTTAAGCAGTTAAACAAACACGTAAATTCGTTTGGTCAAATAAAATAATTGACAAACGTCAAACGTCATCAAAATGTCATCTTCCGCCATAATGTATTTTGTTACATAATGTTGCAATTTTATAGTTTAAGTTATTGTTCCTTCCAAAAAACAAAGCTATTTTGGAGAGATAGGATTATTAGATACTGTGTATGGTATTTTTGCCTATTTTTCGGTATATTGTACATGGACCTAGCCCAGACTCCATACATTTTGGGACATCTTCTTTATCGGTATCTAAAAGTTGGTAGATAAAGTTATCGACGCTTTCGACGCTATTGGAAAGTTACTAAATATTACACTTTTCTTGGGCGGTCGTGAAAAAATGGATTTCGGGCACCTTTTGCTGGTTGCAAAAGAGACGCAACAGCGACGTCGCGAAGAAACTAACATTGTCCGGCGCCATCTGAGGCAGAGAAATAACCCCATGGATTTAGCAGATTCTGATTCATGAGGTTGTTTCGCATATCCCGAGAATTAGCCTTTGTGGTTATCGAAAGCATTTGGGGCGCCATCCGACTAATCAGATCAAACGTATTGCCCGTCCATGTTGTTGTAAGTAGCAGGAATTTAGTTTTTTCTTTTCCTATTTCATATTTTTATTCTAACCTCAACAATCTACTTTTTGCCAGTCCTCACCGCTGTGCGGTTTCATGCCGTCAGTAGTTATCAGCGATGCATTGGGCAAGAAAATAACTTGGCGTTGGGACAATGCACAGTTAGCAAACTAGTGAAGGAGGTCTCTGCAGCTATTGTGTGTCGTGTTTTGCCCGTCTACATTCGATTTCCCAGCACCGCTGCTGAAAGGGCTCTAATTGCTGACGGCTTTTTACAAAAGCATGGAGCAAATAAGAATAAGAATAAGAATAAGAATAAGAAACATTTATTAACCTGCACAAAAACTAATACAAATAATCTACTAAAAGTAATCCACTAACTACTAAGTAAATATTAGGTACGATATTTTTTAAATGATTTAGAAAAGTGATACTTAGATACTTTGGTGGTTCCGACATAGTAAAATAATATTAAATAAATAAATGGATAATATTAAAATTCCTTTAAAAACCCTACACGATAAGAAACAGAACACAAAACAAAGAGAATTTAATCACTAACAATTAAAAATATAAGAATCGAATGAATGATAAACGAACGGGACGATAAAATTGCCGTGTTGCCATTTTTAAATATCGCCCAAATAGAACACGATAAAACTTACCGATCCGAGTCCACCTGGATCGAGATCCAAGTATCGAGATTAATATCGAGCGTGTAGCATTCGCCTATATGATCGCGGTTTCCCCAAATGTTAATATTTTTTCCGCACATAATCAGATTCGATCGAATGAAAATATAATACGTTATTTTATTACTATTGATATTGAGCCTAGTTTGTTTTGTACAAAGTCAATACTACTCCAGCCATAATATACCGAAACGATATAATTGTTTCACTCAAGTTTGTAAGTTAGTAGTGTGAACCATGGAAGTTTCTCTAAAGAAAAAGGGTTGCACTCAAAAATATAGGGCTGAATGGGAGATTATCGAAGAGTTTAAACCATAGACTATGTATGTTCAAACAATGGATAAAGCCGAAAGCCTTTTGTACGTATTGTCATGTAGAAATTGCTGCTAAAATTTATGATTTGCGTAAGCACAGAGAATCCAAAAAACACAAAGCGAAATGTGAACTAATCACAAAAAATAATATTCGGAAGCTATTATTTTTACAAAACTGGCCACTTTTTTATTTTATTTAGCCACACACTAGATTGTCCTAACGGCAACACTGACAACACTGAGTGACAAACAGAAACGAACACACTGCTGGAGGTCAATTCTATTAGAAATCTGCAACTGCACGTTTACGCCTGTCATATGTCGCGTGTAGGAGTAGTGCCGTGGAAATAGACGTATTCCATTAAAATTCTCTGCACCACAACTACACTACAACGACGCGTCTACTACACTACAGCTGCACGAATCCTGCAATAAAACTAAAGGAACTAATGTTACAATTCGCTAACTACGTAAAATGCTTATAATACGCTGTGCAAAAGTTGCTCACGATCTACTTCAATAAACCTGCACAAAAACTGCACCAATACTGCTGTCATTACTACACAAATGTCAAAATATTTTAATGGAATACAATTATTTTGCAGTAAACGTGCAGGTGTAGTGCAGTTTTGTTAGTGGAATATCTATTTGCGTTACTTCTCCGTCCCTGCAACACTACGGCAGCAGCGCTGCATAACAGAATATCGAAACGTCAAAATTTGCTCATTTTGACACACGCGACGCTGCAGTGTAGTTGCAGTTATTTAGTAAATTCGGCCTACTGTAGGCCGATTCTATTTCCGTATTCCATTAAAATATTTTGACATTTGTGTAGTAATGACAGCAGTATTAGTGCAGTTTTTGTGCAGGTTTATTGAAGTAGATCGTGAGCAACTTTTGCACAGCGTATTATAAGCATTTTACGTATTTAGCGAATTGTGACATTAGTTCTTTTAGTTTTATTGCAGGATTCGTGCAGCTGTAGTGTAGTAGACGCGCAGTTGTAGTGTAGTTGTGGTGCAGAGAATTTTAATAGAATACGTCTATTTCCACGGCACTACTCCTACACGCCACAAATGACAGGCGTAAACGTGCAGTTGCAGTTTTCTAATAGAATTGACCTCTAGGCCGATTCTACTAAATAACTGCAACTACACTGCAGCGTCGCGTGTGTCAAAATGAGCAAATTTTGACGTTTCGGTATTCTGTTATGCAGCGCTGCTGCCGTAGTGTTGCAGGGACGGAGAAGTAACGCAAATAGGTATTCCACTAACAAAACTGCACTACACCTGCACGTTTACTGCAAAATAATCGTATTCCATTAAAATATTTGACATTTGTGTAGTAATGACAGCAGTATTGGTGCAGTTTTGGTGCAGGTTTATTGAAGTAGATCGTGAGCAACTTCTGCACAGCGTATTATAAGCATTTTACGTAGGTATTTAGCGTATTGTAACATTAATTGTTTTAGTTTTATTGCAGGATTCGTGCAGCTGTAGTGTAGTAGTCGCGCAGTTGTAGTGTAGTTGTGGTGCAGAGAATTATAATAGAATACGTCTATTTCCACGGCACTACTCCTACACGCGGCAAATGACAGGCGTAAACGTGCAGTTGCAGTTTTCTAATAGAATTGACCTCCAGAAACGAACACACTGCTGCTCGTGAAGCGGTCGGTCAAGCAAGATGGCGAGTCGTGGCGATTTGAGTAAGTTTAGTCCTTTATTAATTTTTTTGTAATTTGTTCGCAACAAAATTTGCGTTAAAAATTATATAAACATTCAATACGTTCCGTTACACAAGCCATATAGTTTTCCGGACGAACATCAGTCCCGACAAAGGCTTGTGTGACGAATCGCATGACGCGAGGCCGATTATTGCCATTTCTGAAGCAAATTAGCTTTGCAATGAGTGTCCTGAACCTAAATGTCCTGTCCTTATTATTGTTATTATTTATTTAATTGAAGTGAGAAGGTTTCTGGTTTCAAGGGCAGAATTATCATTTTTGTCAAATTTCTTTATTTTTGAGTGAACGCTGTGCATAATAAAGTGTATTAGAAATAAATACGCCTCCGGGAGAGGATTTTCAATAACTGTTTACTTAAAACAGGTGGCTTTTCGAGGACTTCAAAATAATCTTTTAATAGACTGAGAGAATGGGAAATAGATTTAACCACCGTGTCTTGGAATGATGGAAAAGCTGTTTGTTGTTGAATTAAAAATCAGCAGTGTGAATGCAACCGACACTCCCGCAGAGTGTCGGTTGGTTAGCCCTGGGCTAGATATCCCATTACTATTCCTAAATTAGAAGTTTTGATACTGTTCTTTATTTACAAGTATACAGCTGTCAGCTTCGTGGTTTATATCGATCAGTAGAATTTATTTGTTGGTTTTGTTTTTTACTTTTTAAGAAAATGAACGATATACTTAAACCAGATTTAATGTGGATCGAGGGCAAGGAAATTTAATAATTCATCATCATCATCAGCTCATTTTATGTCCCCACTGCTGGGGCACGAGCCTTCCGTATGGATGGATAGGCAGAACGGGTCATAAACCACCACGCGGGCCCAGTGCGGATTGGTGGTTGTTAACGACTGCTAATGCAGCCGGGACCAAAGGCTTTACTTGCCTTCCGAAGCACGGAGGATAACCGGCCTTTGAGAAAGTTGCTTAACCTCAGCACTTGCAGACCGGGCGCGTTAACCACTGCCCTATCGACCTCCTCAATACTCATTTAAATAATTAAATAGCATTAATAAGAAGATAGGTAATGCAGGATAAGCCAGCAAGCATGTTTTTTATTCTACTTTGCATTGCGATGAACTTGTAGTTAGGGGCACTTAAACTAATGGTATGAGACACATAGCAGACAGACTGCCTATATTTGTAAGTTGAGGCTATCATGCTTTATTTATAAATGAATAGATACCAACTTGTGGAATTAAGTAAATGACTAGACCTAATAGCCTGAGTTAATAATTTTTCATTTTGAACACAAATCTGAATAATATTTAGTAGCTAGCTAGCTAAGCTTTTTTACATTAGAACTCAATTATTTTTTGTTATAAACAAAATGTAAATTTACCTAAATACATTATAGTATTTTCAACTGGAGCCCAAACTAATAAATTCAATTTCATAATAGGTATTATAAACGGTTTTTACAGAAGTGAACTATGAAGATGGAATCGATGATGAAGATGAAGATATTGAAATAGTCACTATAGATGACTCTAGATATAGCACTACTCTACATATTTCTCAGTAAGTCACTTTGTTAACACTTGATTTGTGGTTGATGAACTGAATTAAATTTATCATATTTAATTTTATTCAATTCATAACATCAAAATCATGCTTTTCAATTAAATAGGTTATGGACCAGGTAATAAATTTTGACATTTTTCATAATGTCCAGGCTTAATGAATAACGACAAGCTACTTAAGGCGAAGTAAATAATTATAATTTGAACTTCCTTATTTATCACATTACCTAGACATTATGAATATTGCCATGTGGTTTTTGGGCAATCTGATAAAACCTTATGTAGGTATTTTACATTGCACAGGGTGCGGGTGGGCCAATTTTCATTCCACAAGCAACATTTGTCAACGTTTAATTTCACAAACTATTGCTTAACAATGGCATCAAAACATAAACATTCTAATGGCAAGCTGTTATTTTATAAATCATCATTTTGTTTTATTTTAAAAGTTAAACTGTTGTGTCAACATTATTCAAAAAACAAAAGGTACGTTTTACTAATAATTAATTTTGACCAAAATATATATATTTTTGAACAATACACTAATAATCTTCAAAAGTTTATTTCTGACGCTTCGCCGGCACCTGGTTTTAATTACTTTCCCCATAGGTGATAAACATTATAAATAATGCCTGGACTATTTGATTATTTCAATAGTTGTAATCACACTGCCTTCTCATATTGAGCATTATTCAAACTGCGCGGGTATTTTTCATAATGCCCTATTAATTACTAGGTCCTTATCAGATACAATGATGATTGTTTTCGAAATACATTTATTTTATCTGATATTGTATGTTTCTAAAAGAACATTTTGTATTTTATATTTATTTATTGTTAGCAAACAAAAATGTGGTACTTATGCTTTAAAAATAGTAATATTAGATTAACATTAGAGTTATTTGGCTTCTAAGTATGTAGATTTGTTTTGCGTCAAAACTCTTTTTTCTGGGTCCATGTAATAAGCTGCCAAATGACAGAAAAGACTACTTTGTAAATAAGGAGAGCGTATAATAACAATTTATTTTAATTTTCAGGCATTATATTGGTTCTATAATTGGTAAAAAAGGTGCTACTATAATGAGAATTGAAGGAGACACTAGAACAGATATAAAAATACCAAAACAAGGCCAGCCAGGAGATATAATGATTTTTGGAGCCAGCGCATCTGTAATATATTGGAAAACTTTGTTATTTATAAACACACACACTTATGTTTTTACCCTGCCTGTACAACTGAAAATCTGTGTATATTGTGATATTGTTTTGTAACTTCTTTTTAAATGGTTAATACTTAAACAACGGTTTTGATATCAATATTTATTATAAAATTCATGGCATTTTTTTTTCAATTTACAGTAATGATAAAATTGCCAACAGTATAAAATACTTTTCAGAATGTAAAAGCCGCCAGAAGAAGGATAAACATTATTGTCATGTCCTCGAGAATGAAACAAAGACCTACTCACTTCATATCTATACCTAGGAATGACCCAAAAATAATGAAGAATTTTGAATTCTTCAAGGTAATGTTCTGTTAAATAAATTTTCATAAGTTACCTTAACTCATGTATGGTTAAGTAAACTCTATCTATTTCTTTACCTCATCGCAACATAAAAAATTTAGGAAAATGTACTCCGTGAATGCCCAAGCAGAGGATTAGATGAATCATTATTTATCAAGCCATGCAGATTACATCTTACAATAGGAGTCATGTGTTTAATGGACAAAGAAGAAAGATTGCTTGTATCTAAACTATTTACTGAGGCCAAAGAAAAAATTGTGCGGTAAGTTAAACACCATTAAGTAAAATATAAAACTGAATTTTAAAGTGATTATTACACTTCACTTTAAAATTCAGTTTTATATTTTTTATTTTTGGTTGGAGAAAATGTTTCTTCGCATTTTTTAAGAAAATTCAAAACATTTTTTAATATATTTTATTTATATTTAACTACAGTATGTAGGTGCCATTTTGTTCGATAATTTTTTGCTATCTTGTAGGTAGGGACCATCCCAGGGGATCCTATTGCTATAGAAATTTTGGGGCTTCTGATCAAAATACCGCGACAAGTGGTTTTCGCAGTCCTCTCGTGATGTTAACCTGACACTGCTTAAAGAATTCTGAAGAGACCGAAACAGGTGGAAATCTGAAGGTGCAAGGTCAGGACTATACGGCGGATGCATTAACACCTCCCAGCCAAACTCTACTAATTTTTGCTGAGTGGCTAAAGATGTGTGAGGTCTACCGTTATCATGATGAAAAACCACACCCCTTCTGTTGATTGATTCCGGCCGCTTTCTCTCAACTTCTTGCTTTAATCTCATCAGTTGTTCGCAGTAGAGTTCAGAATCGATGGTCCTGGCTGGTGGTAACAGCTCATAATGAATAATGCCCTTCCAATCCCACCACACACACAGCATCATCTTGTTGCGAGTTAACCCGGGTTTCGCCACAGTCTGTGAAGCCTGACCGGCCTTTGACCACAACCTTTTTCGCACGTCCTTGTCGTACGTGATCCACTTTTCATCACCAGTTATCAGCTTCTTCAAAAATGGTTCGGCTTCATTACGTTGTAATAAAGAATCACAAATGAGTACACGGTTCATTAGGTTTCTTTCAGTGAGCTCGGGAGGTACCCAAATATCGAGCTTTTTTGTGTACCTAGTTTTTTTCAAATGCGCCAAAACTATTTTGTGGTCAATTCCCAGTTCTTCAGCGACGTCGTAACTACTGATTTGCCGATCTTGCTCCACTTTTTCAAAAATGGCATCCGTTTTATCCGTAATAAGGCGACCAGAGCGACGTGCATCTTTGACATCAAAAGGACATCATTCACATTTAATGGGCCTTTGGGCTTGATGGGAACTGTCAAATTTTCACTTGTATTTTACATAACATTGTAGATTATAGGCTGTAGAAACGATCTGCAAATGTTTTTTAGTACCCAGATTCACTGAAAGAGAGAAAAACGATTTAAAACTTACTCTTTTAAAACTCAGAAATAGCAATGAAAAATCTCAAAATGAAACTACACTAATCATATAATAATTGAGCTACACTATTTATAGTGTAGCTCAATTATGATATCGATTCGAATCATAATAATATAATAACGATTGAAAACTTACCTCTACTTTTGTCCATATTGGATTCAATGAACTATTATAAAATTAAAAAAAACACCGTTAAGTCTTACCGAATGCTGGTGACGTACTGTGCCCGTTAAAGTTTTTTATAGTTTCTGTTTCTAGATATTTTTTTTCAATGTACCTTCCTCATTATTTGTTAATTTTATTATTTAGTGGGTAGTTACAAAACAACACTACGCGACGCATAAAGACGTCATTGGCGCCCAGTAATCATCTTGAATGCTCTAATTTTTAAGTCATTTAATTTTAATTTTTAAGAAATTATTTCTATTATTTTTCCTGCTTTTTCAAATAAATATATTTTTAGCACAATTGTGACATGCTATTGCATTAAAATAAACTTAAATATACATACTAATGACAATAACTTTTATGGTAATCAAACACCACTTTTAGACGTCTAAAGACGTCATTGGCGTCACAGACAAGATTTTGAATGATGATTTAATGCATCATTGGCGGTCAATGGGTTAAAAATGTCCCTAATGGTATTGATTAGAGGTATTTATATATTTATAATAATAGGTAGTACCTACAGTACAATCAGGCCTGGGTGAGAATCCGTCCGTGTGGATGTGGTCACCGCTAGGAGTCCGTATATACTTGGACGCCCAATGTAACCACAATGCCATAGAACAATAGAATTTCTATTGTGTCTGGTTTAAGAACAACTAAGGGATGCGCCCTAGATCGGCGTACGTCTGCTGCCTAACGTATTGTCTGCATTATGCATTAATACAATAAAAGAAAAAAGAAAAACGATAATAATTATCAGGGGTAAGAATATCGATACTTTATTGTTCATTATAATTACAGTCTAAATTACATTAAAAAAAACATATACAAGAGTGAGCTTATCTCTAAAAGAGATCTCTTCCAGCCAACCCTAACTGTAGTTGGAAAAGAAAGTCTGCGGGATCAATTGTCGACCATAACATAAATAAATACCTTACATATAAATAAATAAAATAATAGGTACTTAAACTAATTATAATGCATACGTATATACCTATAATAATAATAAATAATAATAATAATAATACCCCCCATCTTGGGGGAGGCCTTTGTCCAGCAGTGGACGTCTTTTGGCTGAGATGATGATGATGATGATACCTATACACATATGCATGTATATAAATATATTATTATAAAATATGTAATATATACATATTATCATCTGATTGCATAACTATATAATGTTACTTGTTAATGAGGGAAGGGAATCAATAAGGCTCAGCGTAAGGAAACAAGATATATAATAAAATTAAGTAAATACAAACCAAACAGATCGAGACGACAGCTACTGACAAGAGGGTTATTATAAAAAGCATAGATAAAAGCACCGGCCTGATGGCCAGTTCGCAACATCTCTCCCCTCTTTCATCAGTAAGGAAACAATAGGTCAAGAGAGAGAGAGAGAGAGACTATGAGGAGTCCGTCAGACCGGGAGCCGCACCAGCTTCTTGCAGGGCCGGCGAAGTAGGGCCGCCGCGGTGGGTAAATACAAACCAAACAGGTCGAGACGACAGCTACTGACAAGAGGGTTATTATAAAAAGCATAGATAAAAGCACCGGCCTGATGACCAGTTCGCAACATTACTGATTACTGCTCAAGTTGAAGAGGTAGTGCTCTTTCAATTTGTGTTTAAAAGATGCTACTGATGGGCTCTCACGAATGCTGACAGGCAGTTTATTCCACAATCTGGCTGCATGCATATACGGTGTAAGAATTGTTGAAAAATTTGGAATTGGATTGCGGATAGAGAAGGGTTCTTGTGTCACACGACCGTTTGGGGCGAGAAGTGGCTGGTAAGAGAGTAGAACGGGAACGTAAGTAATGAGGAAGCTGAGGGTAATGAAGGATTTTATAAAGGAGGGACAGGATGTGCATATCACGGCGGAGTCGGATTGGGAGCCATTTCAACTTTGACCTGAACTCTGAAATGTGATCATACTTGCGCAGACCAAATATGAACGTGATGGTCAGGTTTTGCAGGCGCTCCAGTTTGTTAATCAACTCCGTGGCATCCAAATAACAAACATTGACGTAGTCGAGAAGAGGGAGAAGAAGCTACTGAGCAAGCATAATTTTGGTATTGAACGGTAAGAAAAACTGAAGTCGCTTGAGAGAGTGATAGGAGTAATGCATGCGCCGGCTGACTTCATTAATCTGTGATTTCCAAGAAAGAGTGTTGTCAATAATGATACCAAAATTTTTAGTTTTGCCTGCATACGCAAGATTCACTCCATCATACGTGACCTTGGGGAGTTTATCAAAATCCAGTTTATCATATAATCTGTTGCTGCCTATGATTATTGCTTGTGATTTATTGGGGTTCACGAGCAATCCAAATGTGTCCGCCCAAGTTTTTACAGAGACGAGGTCTTTATTAAGGGCTGCAATAGCAGAGTCAGTACTGGCTGCATCAAAGTGCCTATAAATTTGTACATCATCTGCATATAGGTGGTGCGGGCAAGATATAACTTTAGCGAGTTCGTTAATGAATAATGAAAAGAGGAGAGGTGAAAGTACCCTTGAGGCACACCCGCAGTTAGAGGAGACCATTCTGAGAATGAGTCATCACTCCTAATCCTCTGGTAGCGATTGCGGAGATAATCCGAGAGCCAAGTAATCACTGCAGGGGTAATGTTAAGGGAGTGGAGAATGGCAAGAAGGATGTCATAGCCCGTTGACTATGACATCCTTCTTGCCATTCTCAACTCCGTTGAATTGAAAGCGCTGCTAAAGTCCAGTAAAACAAGAAACGTGAACAATCGGTTATCCATGGCGTGGCGAATATCATCCGTGACATTTAACAAGGCAGTTACTGTGCTATGGCCAGGACGAAAACCGGATTGGTACGAACCTATTAGATTGTGACGTGAGACAAATGAAAAAAGTTGTTTGTATACAGCGCTTTCTAGGACCTTGGACAAGAATGGTAGGATAGAGATGGGACGGAATTGAGAGAAAGCGGTAGGGGAAGCGGACTTTGGGATGGGAATGACATGGGCTAATTTCCAATCGGAAGGGAAGACGTTGGTTGCTAGAGAAAGGTTAAAAATGTGTGCAATAATAGAGACAATGTCATCCAGAATAGGAATCAGCATGTCATGGCGAATGCCATCTTCACCCATAGCTTTGGAAGTTATGGAAAGGATACTCTTCTTAACCTACACCTTGAAGGCACTTGCATCCCTGGTCAGACCACAGATTTTTTTTTTCTTTTAGTTGATGGCTTCGTGCGATTAGCACATTTAGCCAGTGTCAAAGTAATTTTTCTTACAAGTAATACATAAATATACAAATCCTTCCAGTACGTACATAATGATGATGAATGATAATAGCAATGAGAAGTGAGAAATGATATACCCCCCAACCCCTCGAGTATCTCAGTAAAGATGTGGGGCTTTACTAAGTCCTCGGGCAGACTTCTTGAGAGAATTTGAAAAGTGAAGTTGCACTGTTTTGTTTCATTTGCCAACACTCATGCACACTGTGGCGGCCTACGGTCGCCACATAATTTCTTATCTCCACATATGGTTAAAGAGTTTGTAAAAGCATTCCTAATCGCGTGTAGATCTGATTAAGATAAGACACGGCATCCTCCCTCCAACATCTACACAGTTTATATTGTATAAATAGTCTTGTAAGGTTTAGATAATAAGTCAGTCACAATGTAGTCACTGTAAATATACAACATCACATAAAGAGACGCAGTCGTTATTTACCATCGCCATGGAACCCTCCATCATCACCAACGTTCCATCATCGACCTACGGAACACACACTCACGAAGACTTAACGGTTAATAATCCACCATTATTTCACATTAATATTCGACATAACACAAATTTTAGAAAATAAAGCAAAATCGCAGACATGACTCTTCACTTTCCCGCCAAGAAGTCGACCACAGATTCATCTTAGTAGTCTGTGACAGGTTCTGATGACAAAACACCACATTTTTTTCGTTCTGTATTCCATAGATAATAATTATAACAAAAAGTGTAATAAAAACAACCGTGCCACGTATCGTAAAATAAAAACATTTTTAACAATACGATGCCCCATTTATCTTTTTTCCTATTTTGAATTATTTCGATTAAAATAAAAAAAAAGTACAACGCGTAGAGTCAAAAGTGCTAGAGTCCAAAGCGGCAAAAATGATATGACCGCTTGTGTGTTTGAGACTATGAGTCAAGTTTAACACTTTATAAACCTAGCTTTTTTTATTAAAAATCTTTGATACTCCATAAAAGGCATTAATATTTATTTAATATTTAATAACTAAATAAAAAAAATCATTTTCTTCCAAAAACGCTGTTCAGAGCTAAGCCCAAAGTGAATGATGGCCTTTCCGGATTGAAAAAGCTTAAACCTGTGCTACTCTCACAGACACTGCACTAGTTCCATAAACATCGCATTTTTTTTCCGTGGCTTGCGTTGCATTTTTACCTTTTTTGTAGTAAAATTTTAAAATGTATCGAATTTGATGAATAATTAGATTCACTCATCTTGACAGTAAGAAAAACAAATGAAAATCACACATTTTCCTAATTTAAATTTGGAATTATCTTCTTTAAAATTTTAACTCTTAATGATACCAAAACCAGCCAGATACAAATAGTATAGCCAAAGAGATTTTATTACAAATTCATACATACTACGAGCGCCACACCGAAATTATCGGGAATAGAAAAAACTACAAAGATAATACAATAACATTTATTTTCATTGTTTTATAAAGTATTCTCCGTGACAATGATTGCACCTTTGCATTCGTTCAAACCAATTATTGTAACAGTAATTCCAGTCTAAAGTGGACATAGTCGAAACGGCCGATTTGTAAGTTTCGACTGCCTCTTTGGACCTTGAAACCGTTGACGACGTACGTCCTTGGGAATGTAAAGTAATCATTGGGACTCAGGTCAGAGCTGTATGGAGGATGGTCCATCAACTCCACGTTTTCCTGATTTAAAAACGCAATTGTTTGCCGAGCGGTGTTCAGCTCGAATGATCGTGGTGAAGGATTATGCGACGATTCGGATTACTTTTACGAAGTTCTGACTTCCGGCAAACAAACTGTTGGGTACCAATTAGCAGTAACCGTTCTCCGTTCCTGTAAAGGAATCGTAGCCACATGTCCGGTTTTCGATACAAACGAAGCGACCATTTTTTTTTGACACGCTACGAGAACGCACTACTTTTGTTGGCTCGACCTCCGTAGACCCAAACAGTCGATTGTAGTTTTCTTTCGGGCTCATATGAATAAATCCACGATTCATCACCCGAGACGATATTGTAAACAGCATTTGAGCTTCCTCTATCGAACCGTTGCAGAGCAGACCGACTCCAATTAACACGAGTTGACTTTTGTTCTTCGGTCAAACGATGGTACACTCAGCGGGAAACTAATTTCCTGACACCCAGTTCATCATGCAATATTATTTGAATGGCTGTCATACCAATGCTGAGAGAAGCCCGTATCTGCTTGTATGTCACATGTCTATCTTCTTGTATTAATTAGCGTACAACATCGACGTTTTCTTGTGTTACCGCTGTTTTTGGCCGACCAGTAGGGGGAACTGTGGTAAGAGATGAACGTCCTCGACGAAACTCAGAATACCAGCGATATATACTCGTTTTACTAGGTGCTTCAAGTTCATAAATAGAAACAAGCTCGGCAAGACATTGTTCTTGAGATAAACCTCGGCGAAAGTTGTGAAAAATTATCGCATGGAAATGTTCCCGCGTAAGCTCCATTTTCTCACTGACTTCTTAATTTGAAATGGCTACCACTCTTTTTTTTTAATATTGTTTTTTTTTTTTTTCAAAAATGCAATTAAGTTTGAAAGAATACTAAATTTCAAATACCAAAAAGATTTTAAGTCTAATTTATTCAAAAGTATTCCATTCCCGATCTTTTCGGTGTGACTTTTTCCCCAACCTAATATTACAGGCCCATTAGAGCGATGTATGACATGACCATTCCCATTCCCATATCGAGACACAAGAAAATATTTTAAATTACTATATTATGGATCAGACATAAGCACAGAGACCATTCTGTCACCGGCCAATACTGTAACATTATGTTATATTATTATGTACATAACGTCGTATTAATATTATATTGTGACGTTATGTACGATAACAGAAAGCTGCAGCAGTGGACAAGTATGTTTTGACTGACACATCTTATAATAGCCATGCATGGTATGAGATGTTGGGAATGGGCAGACCTTTATGTGTAAACTCTTTATTTGTAAAAATGTGTGCATACAGAAAAATTAATGAAAATCAAATAAAAAGGGATTTTATTTTACATTTTTTGCACAGTTTATGCACTTTTGAGTAAAAAAATAGGAATCAGTGCCTCTAGTATAAAAACCAAAAATAGATTTAAAAACATAAATAATACAGTCAGTCATATTTTTTAAAACACATGCTTTGACTTAGCTTTTTGATTAACTTTGACGTGTACTTTTCTAAAACATTTGGTTAAAGGTTTTTAATAGAGCTTTACCTTTTCATAGGCACTTGTTGCAAGAGGGCCCTCTTTCGATAAGTGTGAAAGGCCTGTCGTATATGAACGACGACCCGGCGGCCGTTCACGTTCTGTACGCGTGCGTGGGGGGGCCCGGCGCAAGTACGCTGCAGAGGCTTGCCGACGCACTTCTTGAATACTTCTACAAAGCAGGTTACTACCCACTTCCTTAATAGTGTTAACAAGTGGGTTTTGCCACCAAAAAGTTCGCACTAGCATGAGCACTAGCATAGTGTACGTATGAAATTGGCCACTGGAACGCCGCAGAGGCTGGCCGACGCACTCATCGAACACTTCTACAAAGCAGGTAACTAGTGTTACTATCCACTTTTTCAATAGTGTTAATACTTTTTGATTTTGTCACCAAAAAGTACGCACTCACTTTCACAGGCATTATCATAAAGTACGTATGAGATTGGGCGCAGGCCCGCTGCATAGGCTGGCAAACGCTCTCGTCGAACACTTCTACAAATCAGGTACTACACACTTATTTAATAGTGTTAACATGTGGGTTTTGCCGTGTACGTTACCAGAGCAAGAAAGTAGATCCTAGAGTGTTATGAGCGGAACGTATAATTAATGCTTAACCTGCTGTGAGGAAACCGGGAAGTGGGTCAAATTTAAGTTGCAAGATTTCATTACTGTAATGGTAGTAACCACACACTAATAAACGCTAAGGGATGCTGAAGGGTGGTGACTCCGAAGAGAGCTAAAACAACCAGACCCGACGAGTGACGAATATACACTAACTTTATTGCTTCCACCAAATTGCACAATTATAAAGTAATTAGCGAAGTAATGCTTACACTAGCTAATTCAAATCTAGGTCAATATAATATGTGCGGCTAGCCCGTACATCTTGCCAACCAGAGAAGAACATATAGTAATTAAAAGTAAAGCTAAGTAAATAGCAACAATACAAGTAAGCTACAATTAAAGGCTACGCTAGGTGAAAACAATAACTGTAAATGCTTACGAATTGAAGACTAATAATAAAAGTAAATAAATTATTGCTAAAATAATAATAAGTAATAATAAGTAAAGTTCACTTAAAAATTAATACAATAATTCTTAGCGTAACGTAAAGTAATAAGTAGTTCAAAGTCAGTTTCCCAAATTGTTATGATTTGCGGTCGGTGTTACTACTTCACCAAGAGATTTACAAGGGATACTAATCGACACTGATCGCGGGGGCTTAGGAGGCGCTGTGCCTCTATTTACACTCAGAACGCCCATGCTCACGGATTTATGCAATTCACTACACTCGGATTGCACTTGATGCTCACTAGGCACACACGGTAGACCGACGTTCACCGGGGTCTCCCCCCCGGGAGCTGCTGCTGCTGGATATCTCGAAATCCTTGCTTGGCGATACCTCTTCCTTCTTACTCGAAGAACAACTGATGTAATTACGATTATTAGTAGAATCGCAACTATGAGGTAGCTGATTGAGTACTGATGGATGTCGTGAATGCTGAGATCTGATGTTGATTCTTGCTTTAAGGTGCTTATCTCATCCATTATCTGATGGTAAACTTGCTGGTGGTTCTCCGTAGTAAAATCGTAAGCTGCCGCTGAAGTGTTGATGAGAGTATTTAAAATGGATATCTTTGATGCTTCAATATCTGGTTGCATGTTTACTCTTTTTACAAAGTCGTTGTGAGCGTAAATCGTAAATGAATCTGCCTTAAGAGTGCAACCTTGGCCTATATCGAGTAGGCCATTGTCCTTTAGTGTACTGACTGACATACCGCTAGGACAGAATGTGCGAACGCTGCATTCATTGCAACACGAATACATCCAGACATTCTGTCTGTAACTTGATCCATCTATTGTTACAAGGTGTTTGCTCGTAAGTGCAGGGCGATGTTTTCGTTCCCGCATTTATTAAATTTAAATCGCATATGTTTTGTTTAAGATTAAGATCGTAGGTAGGTTTATCTAAGGTACATAAGATTTTTTCTTCAGATGCTTGAAGACAAGCTTGTAAGTCGTTGTCAGTTAAAAATATAACTGCATCCTTTTTTAATTAAAGGCTAGGTAACGATAGGTAGGTACAGTTAGGTAAGATACTCCTGCTTTATTACGTGGAATGGTAATAATTTGATCGAGCTCGTATATGTCGTTGTTGGCGAGTGGGACCTTTATTTCTATAATGAGGTAATTCTTGTATACTTTTGCGAACACCTTAAGTAGCTTATATAGGTCTCGAATATTTTCGGTCTCTACGGGCACCTTTAGATCATCATGTAGCTGACCTGATATAAAATTAATTTGTTGTTGTAATTGCTCGCTTGAAAACAGGTGCGTATCGGTGCGGCCATGAGTGATGTCTGTGACCGTATCTATAAGAGACGACTGCATGCGTTTCAAATCTTCAAGTATAATACTCGCCGTTAAAGCTGATGACGTTATGTAGAGACCGCTGTCGACGTCATTACGTAATTTATTTAAGTCTGTAGATATTTCTTTAAAGTGGCTATAAATTACTGAAAACTGTTTGTTCATAATTTGTTCGTTGCGCTGTATTATGTTGTATTCTG
Source organism: Eudonia lacustrata (assembly GCA_947562085.1). Lineage (NCBI taxonomy): Eukaryota > Metazoa > Arthropoda > Insecta > Lepidoptera > Crambidae > Eudonia > Eudonia lacustrata. Next base: position 17,738,143 of record OX387312.1, on the reverse strand, counting down.
CTTCAATTATTATTGTCTGATTCTTTATTAGTTGTATAAGATGGTTTTCGTTGTAGCTAATCTTTTCAATATCTTTGGCGTATTGCAGAGCGAAGTTATCATCTAGGACGCCGAATAAGTAGTTAGCCACGGACCCAACACCATTTATTAAGCCTCGTTTTTGGCGGTTGCGGGTAGGACCTTGTAGTAACCGATTATAATGTTCTATCTCAGTTAGTTCGTGTGATAGTTGATTTATAATGCTTGTATATTGTAAATTCGATTTTACAGCCATGCCTTTTAAATGTCTTACGCAAGTCTCTATGTCTGCTATCGCTTGCCAGTAGCCGGAAAGGTTGTAGTAAACTACGAGCCTCCACTCATCTCGAATATACTGCATATTAGAAATCGTATCAAAGTAAAGCGCTCTATCGTCGTTAAAATTTAATGCTGTCGTATTGACGTTCAAAATATTATTTTGTAAGGATGGAGACATCAGCATTGTAAATAGAAGAATTGCTAGCGAAATGCAGTTTGTGAAAGTGTATTTTTTCCTTCTACTTGCTTTTCTCTCTGTACCTACATCCATTTGAGGTCGTTGCTCGGAAGGTTTCGCTATATTGTCCTTAGCTGTGTCATTAGGGATAGGAAGTAGTATAAGCTTAGTTATAGGACGCTTTAAAACGTTGCTTTCCGTTTTGACGGACACGACTCTGACGTATCCATCCTTTCCAGGGTGCAACTCTTGAACTCTTCCAAGCGCCCACTTACCTGGAGGTAAGTTTCATCCTTTATTAGGACAATTTCATTGACTTCCAGGTTCTTGGTTGGTTTTGTCCATTTAGACCGTACCTGAAGCTGCTGAAGATAGTCGGATGACCAAAGCTTCCATAACTGTTTATTCATGAGCTGTAGTAATTGCCAACGTGCAGGTAAGCTAACATTGTCAGGGTCAACCTGAGGTCTGGATATCAAAGAGTCGCCGATTAAGAAGTGGCCTGGAGTTAAATATGCATCCTCTGGATTTTCTGTCAATGGGAATAGAGGCCGAGAGTTAAGGCAAGACTCTATCTGCTGGATTAAGGTCGATAACTCTTCATAAGTGAGTTTCTGCTCACCTAAGACTCGTTTGAAATGACGCTTAAAGCTCTTTACAGCGGCTTCCCACAAACCGCCTGCGCTCGGCCAAGCTGGGGCATTAAACGACCACTCGATATTCATATCATAAATGTTGCTGAAGAAATCTGTATTTAATGTTCGTAAAATTTCTTTATATTCCTTATCTAACGCTCGCTTTGCTCCAATAAAATTTGTGCCATTGTCGCTATACATATGGCGGGGCATTCCTCGCTGGGCACAGAAACGGCGGAACGCTGCTAAAAACGCTGGAGTTGATAGGTCTGACACCAATTCTAGGTGAACAGCCTTCGTCGCAAGGCAGACAAACACAGCCACATAACCCTTATAGGTCTTTACCCCCCTACCCCTGCTCAGTTTCAGGTCCACATGTCCGGTGAAATCGACACCTGTATGTGTGAAGGGGCGGGAGGGAGTAACCCTAGCTCTGGGAAGATCAGCCATTATTTGATGATGTTTTTCAGAGCTGTAACGTCGGCATTTGACGCATAGCCTTAGCTGACGCTTAACGGATCTCATACCGCTTAAAATCCAATACATCTCTCTTACGTATGACAAGGTCAAGCGTGGCCCACCATGCAGTGTGGTTATATGCGCTTGATTGATAATTAAGTCAGTAAGACGGCCGTGATTAGATAGGATTACAGGATGCTTAGCTGTGCTACTTATGCTCGAATGAGTGAGACGCCCCCCCACTCTCAAAATTCCGTTCTTATCTAGATACGGATTTAAGCTCGCTATTTTGCTGTTTGACTGTACATGACCTTTGTTTTTAATATTTTCTAAATCGCATTCAAAATCATTTGCTTGAGTGTGCCTTATAATTAATTGATACGCTTTGTTTATTTCGTCGGCTGATAAGAATGTCTCATATTCAACAGGTCGGTGGCGTAGCGCGGCGGTGAAACGTGATACCCATGCCACTATCTTTACGGCACGAGTGATGGAGCTATTGTTTATTAATATTTCTATTATTAATGTCGAACTCGATTCTTGTAAAGCTACGTTTACATTGACCCGTTTTGCTTCTAAGTTAGGCGCTTCGTAAATGCTGTTTTTAATTTTGTTAGGATTGAAAGGAGGTAACCATTCTGGACCGCTCCACCACAGTGAGGTACTTCGTAACTTAGTCACAGTTAGTCCACGGGTGGCACAGTCAGCTGCGTTTTCTTCAGAGCGGACATGGTTCCAATATAAAGCTGGTATTACTTCAGTAATCTGCTGAACTCGATTTGCAACAAATTGCTTCCATCGAGCTACATCACCATGTAGCCATCCTAGTACGACCATGGAGTCCGTCCAGGCATAAACTTGAAGTTCTGGCTTAGCTAAAGATATTTTAATAAGCTTCGTTAATTGGGCTAAAAGTAAAGCTCCACTGAGTTCTAATCGTGGAAGTGAGACTTTTTTATTTATTGGAGCTAATTTAGTCTTTGCTGCAACAAGTCGTGATGTGCACTTGCCTTTATTGTCGCTTGCTACTAGATAGACTACGCAGACGTATGCCTTTTCTGATGCATCGCAGTAGCCGTGTAGTTGGAATTCGTGCTGTGTATTACCTAAGTGTATAGGTATATTGAATTGACTTATATTTTGTAGGTCAAGCTGAAGCTCAGTCCATTCTTTCTTTATTTTTTCTGGAATCTCGTCATCCCAGCCTAATCCTGAGGACCACGTTTTTTGAAAAAGGATCTTAGCTCGGATAGTTAGTGGCGAGAGCCAGCCTAACGGATCGAATATTTTAGATATTAAAGATAGTAGCTGCCGTTTCGTGTTACAGTGGCTAGAAAGGTCTGTTTTGTTTGTAAAAACAAATGAGTCTGACAATGGTACCCATCGGAGCCCCAAGGTTTTACGGGACTCTGAACATTTAAAGTCAAATGGTTTGTCAAGTTGTTCGGAAGACAAGTCTTTTAAAAGCTCAGGGTAATTAGCCGACCATTTCCGTAAATTCATTCCTGCGCCTTTTAAAATTTCGATTAACTGGATCCGTAATTCCTTAGTAGCTTCTAAAGTGTTGTGCCCGCTAAGTACGTCATCCATATAAAAGCTTTTTTCTAAAGCTGCAGCTGCAAGGGGATATTTTGAAGCATCATCTTTCGCTAGCTGTCTTAGAGTACGTATAGCTAGGTATGGAGCTGCTTTTGTTCCATAGGTAACCGTAGTGAGAACAAATTCCTGCAGCGGTTCATAGGCACTGTTTCTCCAGATGATTGACTGAAGATGCTGATGGTTTTCTGTGACCTGGATCTGACGGAACATTTACTCTATGTCCGCAGTGATGACGTATTTGTATTGCCTCCAAGTTAATAATAACGTTTGCAGGTCATGCTGTAAGTTTGGACCACACTCCATTACGTCATTGAGACTGAGTCCAGAGCTGGTTTTTGACGAGGCATTAAAAACTACTCTAAGCTTGGTCGTAGTAGAGTCGTGCTTTGTGACACCGTGATGTGGTAAAAAACATTGAAGACTATGACTTTCGCTGCTTGCCCACATGTGACCTAACTGTTGATATTCGGTTATAAATTGCTTATAACTTTCTGAATACGTTTTATTTTTATTCATTTTGATTTCCAGCTGCTTAAATTGTGCTGTCGCCTTTGCTTTAGAAGTTCCCAGTTTTTCTATGTAGTTTTCTTTCATAGGTAGTGAAACTTCATATCTACCATCAGCAAGCCTCTTTGTGGTAGCAACATAGTTTTCTTCACAATATTGTTCTTCTTTTGTGAGCTCGGATGCTGTGTTAGGGATCTCTTCCATTTCCCAATATTTCGCTATCTCTTTCAGATTATTGATGACGACGCTGCAGTTAAAGGTTTTTACGTTGCCCGATAAGATCCAGCCTAATTTGGTTAAATTGGCTAAACCAGCTAGCTTGAAGAGGAAGAGCATATCTTGCAGACGTCTTCGATCCAGAAGAGAATCCATTTTAAAATGGTCTAACCTATCAGCATATTTTATTATATGCTTGCCTAAATTGCACGAGTATGCTAGGTGCCATAAAAAACGCTTTTGGATGCTTTCAATTCTTTTTGAGTGCACTTCATAAAAAGGACTCCATACTACACCGCAGTACTCCAGACCACTGCGAACAAACGAATTGTATAAAAGAATTTTAGTTCTGGGAGACTTAAAATTCTTGCAATGACGAAGGATAAATCCAAGGTTTTTGAAGCCCCTACAACAAATATCATCAATGTGAGGATTAAAGTTAAGTTTCTCGTCCATGCGAACCCCAAGATCTCTAACAGTGTCAACATTGACCAAAGTATCTTCACCAATTCTATATTCATGTTCAGAGACTTTTTTTTTCCGTGAGAATTTCATGCAGCAGCACTTGGAAACATTCAAGTCCATATGGTTTCCCTTGCACCAGTCCACTAAATTATTAATGTCGTTCTGCAATAAACTTACATCTGACTGGATGTCTACTTTTCTGAAAAACTTTAGGTCGTCTGCAAATAATAAGTACTCGGAAATCCTGAAGCACTCTCCAATATCATTGATAAAGACATTAAACATCAAAGGACCCAGATGTGACCCTTGCGGGACACCAGATGCAACAGGGAAAGAGTCCGAGAAAAAACCATTCACCACTACATTGAAAGATCTGTCGGATAAGTACGACCGGCATCAGCCCAACAAGGGTTCGCCAATACCGTACGCACAGAGCTTGGAAAGCAACACTTCATGATTGACTCGATCGAAGGCCTTACTGAAGTCTGTGTAAATTACATGCACTGAAGAACGATCGTCGAGCCTGTGAGAGACGGATTCGATAAATGAAGTGAGGTTAGTCGCTGTCGACCTGCCCCTCACAAAGCCATGCTGACGAGAGTCTATAAGGTTCTTGAAGTGCCAAAATAGGATAGGGTAGAGCAGCTGCTCGAACGCCTTGGCAAAGACAGATAAGATGGAAATTGGTCTGTAATTCGGTACAAGATGTTTTTCGCCATTTTTAAATAGTGGAACCACCTGAGCAACCTTCCAAGCAGATGGAAACGAGCCAGTGGCCAGTGATCTATTCAGTATTAAGCGTAGGGGTTTTACCAAGGCAGTCGCGCATCGTGCAACGAAAAGTGAAGGCAGACCGTCAGCGCCCGAGCCCTTGCTGATATCCAATCTCCTTAATATTTTTAAAACCTGATCATCTTCAAACTTAACGGTGGTTAGAAAGCCGCAGGTTGAAGGTGGAACCCCAGCATTATGAGAAATGTTTGGCGGGTGTTTGGTTGCTTGGTAAATAGAAGAAAAGCTCTTGGCAAATAGATTGCAAATGTCGACACCACCAGAAGCCGCGTTATTCCCCAGGACCATTCGTGAAGGGTAGTGACTGTCATTTTTTCGCTTGCTTTTGGTGAAAGACCAGAACAGTTTGGGGTTAGAGCGCAAACTTTGCTCAAGTCTAGAAATGTACTTATTATAGCAACTAGTAATCTGTCTTTCTGAACGCGTCCTTAGCAACTCAAAAGACAGTTGATCGAGAGGGTTATGGTTAAACTTACGGAGTTTCATACGGTATTTATATTTTTCTCTAAGTAGACTGATTAATTCCCGTGAGAACCATATGGGGTATTTCTTAGACTTGGCTTTGTGTTTGGGGACGTGCTTCACGATCGCAGTCTGTATATGTTTGTAGAAAATAGTTACCATGTCGTCAACCGCGAGGCAGTTTTTAAATTCTACCTCCCAGCATATTTCGTCCAGGTCTTTAATAATAGACTCATAGTTTGCCCTATGGAAGCAAAATCTGCAGCTTTCGTTATAATGTAGGGAACTCTGAGCTCGCACATCTGACTCAAACAGCAATGGAGGGTGTAGAGGATCGATTTTGGTAATTGGATCATCCGTGGTTTCAGCATCGGAAATGCGAATATTGCTTAAAACCAAGTCCAAGATGCTTCCATTGCTGTTTGGAGTCTTATTGCACTGCCTAAGATCATGAAGCACAGCAAAGTCTAAGAGTGAAGTCGTGAGACTGCTGTTATTTCCATCAGCAAGGGAATCCGAACCGTCATTAAACCTCCACCTAATAGAACTCATATTGAAATCTCCCACAAGTGCCAGCATTTCGATGTTATTTTCTTCAACCACTCTATTGCAATTGTGAAGATACTCATCGAGAACATGTCTCTGAACAGGTGGAGGCAAGTAAATTACGTTTAAATATAAGTGCTTTGTTTCGCCGTCAGCGTTGTGACAATCAATCTGACCCATAGGTCCTCGCAATTGGACTCGAAGCACTGCAGGCGAATGGAAGGAATCTGTCTAGAAACAGCGATAAGCACACCCCCACCATCCTTTTTACTATGGAAGCCGCTGGTCTCTCTGTCGCGCCTATAAACTACGTAACGATTGTCAAAGAGTTCTGAATCGAAAACGCTGCCATTCAACCATGTTTCAGTCAAGATAATAACATCATAACTGCAACACACAACACTATTAAAAAAATCAATCGTTTTGGTTCGCAGACCTCTGACGTTTTGGTAATAGAACTGAATCATAAACGTTAGTATTTTAAAATAAAGTAAAATTAATATGACTAAAGATTGTTAATTAAACAGTACAGTAACAGTATAATTATGTCTCTAAAAACAATACAATGCCAGGGAGTTAATCGGTAATAATAAAAATGAATTAGAATTAATAATAATTTTGTGAAGTTATGTTAATTTATCTAGCGTTGCACTGTCTTTTATGTAAATGAAACTTGAGGTTTCTGTTTTTCGCACAAAAACCTTGCAATCGCGCACCCAAACGAATTTGTAGTTTAGTTGCTTGGCTTTCAGACGAGCGGCGGCGTGAAGCGACTTCGCCTCTGGAGTAAGATGTTCGGAAACGAATACAGCACTCTTCTTACCTCCGCCGTATCCGAGGTGGGATGTATTCAGTTTATCCGAGGGGTTGTTGCGATTAAATTTTATTACTCCAGCTAAGTAAGTGTCTCTGAGGCGGCGACTACCAAATTTCACTAATATCGACCTAGGGCGAGGACTGCTGGTGTTGAACTTAGCGATCCGACCACAGTACTGTATGTCGGAGTCGGTTACAGGACACTTGATGGTATTACCCAACTGCTTAATGGTGCTTAGAAGGATTTCGCTTTTGTGTTCTGGGACACACTGTATTTCCAAATTGTGCGCGCGAGACAATTGTTCTATCTGCTGTAGCCGGTGAGATAAATCACGTGTTGTGGAGAGGAGAACCGCGTTGTCGTTTTTCAACTTATCTATAGTTGTATTCTGTGTTTTGATTTCATTTGCGACTTTTTCTTGTTCGATATTGAGAAAGTTGATGTATTCGTCGATGTTCGTTAGTTTTGTCTGAATATCGGTAATAGCGGAGTTAAATTTACGATCGAGTTCCTCCCTTATAATGTCGCGGATGATGTCGGCTGATAGGCACCCACAGCTACTATTTCTCGTTTTTGCAGTGGCGCTAGGAACGGGTGCACTGGGGCGCGTTTTCGAGCGTAAAGTTACGTTGTCGTAGAGAGATCCAATAGAGTGATCTATGTTTTTATCGGCAGAAGCGTGTAGCTGAGAGCGTATCGGTGTATTAGAATTGTCTCCCTGTTTAGGTTCCTTGCAGCGACAGGACGGGCAAACCCACGAACTTTTGACCTCCTCAGACAATTTAGCGTAGTCCTCTTTGTTAAAGTTCACACACGTGCAATGGTACTTGTCTGGACATCGGCAACAGTGCAGAAAACTCATCCCTTTTAGGACATTAGGGCATCCGGCACATTTCTGGGTATTCATTTCAATAATTTTGTAAACATTAAAAATAGGAAAAAAAAAAAAAAAAATTGTTTCCCTTTTCTTCAATCTTCTCTTCTTAAAAAAAAAAAAAAAAAAAAGATGCCAGAATTAAACAAAGCTCGTCCCTTACGTCATCGATCCATAAAACATTAAAACGTGCAGGAAATCAAAGTAAAAAAGTTAATGTGTACGCCGAGGGTTTGAACTGCAAAACGTTGGGATAATGTGCGGCAAAAGCAATCCGGCCGCTCGACCGTAGAAGCTCACTTTGAATGGGCGAAATAAGCATATGCTTTGTAATAATAGAAGTTGTCCGTAAATTTCAAGGTCGGTCAATGACCTGTTTGCACTGTCCGCCTTGCTGTTTCGAACATCGACACTACACTATTTGGGATTTTAACGGTAGATTCAAATTATAATTTGAAATCGCTTTCACTTAGACTGCACCAAAGATATTTTTATTACGTTCTTCAGAGAGCTTGTAACGCGAGCTTTTAATCCATGTATAATTTTTGTCGGAAAGAACACTTTAACAACACTTAAGGATTATTGAAGACGGAGCAAAAAAAAAACGTGTGTGCACGGTAAAGCGCTTGCGACGCATTATATGTATACGCACAAAGTTTGGGTTGATACAGACACGTGTAAATAGTCAAAGTTTTTACGCTAGTTCACGGAACACAAGACACTCGCGTGAGCGGTCCCGCTTGTCCGAAAGTTCGAAGGACCAAAAAATAATGTAATGGTAGTAACCACACACTAATAAACGCTAAGGGATGCTGAAGGGTGGTGACTCCGAAGAGAGCTAAAACAACCAGACCCGACGAGTGACGAATATACACTAACTTTATTGCTTCCACCAAATTGCACAATTATAAAGTAATTAGCGAAGTAATGCTTACACTAGCTAATTCAAATCTAGGTCAATATATTATGTGCGGCTAGCCCGTACACATTACAGACACCGGACAGGTGAAAGTAAAAAAAAGCTTGTAAAAATAATTATTTTCACATCAACAAGCTCTTTCATTAGATACATGCACAGCAGATTACGCACTAATTATACGTTCCACTCATAACACTCTAGGAGCTACTTTCCTGCTGTGGTAACGTACACGGTTTTGCCGCCAAGTACGCACTATCACAGGCATTAAAATAGAGTACGTATGGGTATTGGCCGCCGGAACGCTGCAGAAGCTGACGATGTACTCGTCGAACACTTCTACAAAGCAGGTTACTACCCTCTTTTTTAATAGTGATAATAGTTATGAGTTTTGCTACCAAAAAGATTGCAATATCACGGGCATTACCATCATAGTGTACGTATGAAATTGTCCGCTGGAACGCTGCAGAGCAGAGGGGTGAATCTTCCATACATTGACTAATTACAAAAATTTCATATACGGCAGCGCCATCTTCCTTAAGAAGAACCTCAAGTTACTAACTGGTTACCCATATAATGTCACTAGATGGCGGTAGTAAAGATAGCATTTTAAATTAATAAGTTACCTTTAGTTATTTTCTAGTAACTTTCTTATAGCCACAACTTTTGTCGTGTCCTCAAAAAACTCATTGGCCGAGCGGTTGCGACGACGCATCGTGCTAGAGAAATCCTAGGTGTGATCCTTCGCAAACGAATTGATAACTTTTTGATTTTTATGTTCATTTATAAGTTTTTAATATGTTTTTATTAATCTTACAATTAATATTATACACAAAAAAAATATTATTATTAACTAGCTTTTTGTAAATATTATATATATTTTTAGCGCCATCTATCGGGAAGAAGCTTAAACGCGCACGCAAATGTCTACTACCGCCATCTATTGTACAGGGAACCTAGTTTCTCATCTTTTTTTCTATGAGAGGCACATCTATACCCAATATTATACATAGTCTATGCTGCAGAGGCTGGCTGATGTACTTATCAAACACTTCTACAAAGCAGGTTACTACCCACTTTTTTTAATAGTGTTAATACTTTGGGTTTTGGCACTAAAAAGTACGTACTACCAAAGTGTACGTATGGTATTTATTAGGCTGGCCCGCTGCAGACGCTGGCCGAAGCTCTCGTCGAGAATTTCTACAAAGCAGATTTCTAATTCCTACTTAATATTTAAGATCATAGTGTAAATACCGGGTTTTGCAATAAAAAAATACGCACTACCAAAATGTATGTATAGGAGATAGGAAAGATTTTCATGCGATTGAACTGTTAGTGATCACTGATCGTGATCACGCATTAACGCCACAATAACTTTAATGAAATGTGCCTTTTTAATTATAAAATATATTCTTTTTGTATTTTGTTTTGTTAACTATTGAGAAAATTAAAACCCTATACTATACACTGGTCGACAGTTCGTTTTAAACAAACTAATTTCAACAGGCTACATGAAGAAAGATTACGGTTGCGACAACGTAAAATTGCACGTCACCTTGATTAACTCCATTTATAGGAGTAGATCAGCGACAGGTGATGATACGAGTCATACGAGTGACTTTAGACGACAGAAGAGGCTGACCTTCGACGCGTCCGAGATACTGAAACGATATGCGGATTATGACTTTGGTGAGGCGGAGCTGAGAGAAATACATCTGTCTCAGTTTCCTAGTCAAGCTTCGTTAGTAAGCGACGACGGCTACTATCTGCCTACTTGTGTTATGTCGTGCGATTTTTAGTTTGGAATAAGAAATAAATGTTTTTATGCTGATGAAATGTCTTTTTTATTGTTTGTCAATTTGTCCTGTTTTGTGCAAATAAGAATTTGAACTAGTCGTATATTAAAGCTTTTTGATAAAAAAAGGCTAAATATTAGTCTAAGCGTGTTTTAAATGGAAAATATTACTACCACCACGCTCTGATAAGGTGATCTTAAAACAAGTCTTATCACTGAAACAGTAACGATTGTCACGTAAAATAATAATAAATAACATCACACTGAAATTTTAATTAAGCACCGTAGCGTTTTCATGAAAACGAGATTACTTTAAAGCCTTTAGTCGCCAGGATACATCTATCGTAATATGAAGGTGAGAGGGAGATGTCTAGATTTTTTCAGTTTACCTAAATCATATAGTATAATTAGTATACACAATCGATTTTAATTTATACATTGATAATCACCGCACTAGTTGATAATGACAAGTAATAAAAGGTGTTGCAATACTAGCAGTGTGACTAACAGGAAAAAAAATATCTAATTTTCACACTAGTGTGACATGTTGGTGTGACTACGAGTCCGTACTGGCGTGATCGTAGGAGGTTCATAGCTCCATTAGTTCAAAGGAACGGTTCGGTGTTTGGAACCTATCAAAAAATTAAAATAAAACAAAAAACCCGACTGCCAAAACAACTATATAATAGTAGTTTATGCAACTGTCATATAATGAAGGGTATTAAAACACGAGTGTGAGTTTCATAATAGTAACGAGTGTTTTAATACCCGTGTTATATGCAGTTGCATACACTACTTTATCTTCACTAATGCAATTAGTCAAACAACAAGAGTAAAAGCTGACAATAGTTTATTCATAATAATTGTTCAAATTTTGGATGGTACAATTTTGAAAGTTAATGTTAATTATTGATCCAGCAGCTGTAGCGGTCGCGGGGCAAGCAGTAGAGCTCGTAGAAGGAGTTGGAATATTTATAATTACTTCATTCGTCTTGTTTTCTATACTGTTCAAGATCGTATTTGAGACTTGAATTTTATTCATTAAAGACTCATCAATGTAGCTTTCAGCCACAGTAGAAGACTTCCACCCCCCGTGTCGTTTCAGTGCGGTCAAATCACCACCGCTATCTATGAGAAGGGTCGCCGAGGTGCGCCGGAAGCAATGCCCCGTGTACAACGCTGGGTTAGACAGATTCAAAAAACTTGCGATAGTTTTTCCCAGAGCATCAAATTTATTAATACCAGTTCTTTGATCGAAGCACTTCCCCGATCTATAGCTCAAGAAAAAGGCAGGGTTTCGACGGGGTGGGTCGAAGTTCCATGTATTTTTTACATACGGCAAAGCAGTTGCCCGTCACAACGAAAGAACGATCTATTTTCGTTTTTGTTTTCGAAACTTTCACCATGATTGTACTGTCGTCTATGTTAGAGACTTCATCGAACTGGATGTTGTATAGCTCTTGCCTTCGGCATGCCCCCATTACGCCGAAGATTAGTGCAACCTGAAACAATAAACGATATAATAAGCTTGAGGTACATAGCCAAGGCAAAAACTATGATTTATGAAGTAGTAAAGTTTAGGTACCTACTACCTAATTTATACACAAAGCGCTTAAACGGAGTGTCTAGATAACTTGCGTGTGTAGTACGTAAGTACTAGGTAGATTAAATAACGGAACTAAAATACACTTACCTTTTCAAAAAGATACAAAATATCTGGTGAATCTTTCAGGAACATCTTTATTTGACCTGATGTAAACGTCAAGGACTTTTTTTCCTTGTGTCCTTCTGAACTGCGTTTCAGGAACGCTATGACTTTTGAATACTTCGTGATATCAATATTGTTGTAGATACTCAGTGTGGACTTGAGAATAGAATATTTAGCCCACATAGAAGATGGCTTGAATTTGTCGGAGAGGTCTTTGAGATACACAAGAATGACAGTTTCAGAAAATGATATAGTTTTCTTTTCGATCTTCCATGCCAAAAAGTTATTATATTCTTTTTCATATAATTTCCTAGATTTTTCTGGCAAAAGATTGTGAGTTAGTTTTGTTGCCAATTCTAGAATATCCGGAGGCGTACACATATCATCTTCGCTGTCCATTTTTAACTTTTAATTTGTATTTTAAAAACAAAACACATTGCGAAACATTAAATTCACGCGTACGTGTATTGTCACAGTGAACTTGCCGCCATTAAAATCTAACCAATGAGAGCGCAGCTGCGCGCGCAGGGCCAATCAGGAGCGAGCGCGCGCTGTTCTTTTTTTATTTAATTGGCACAAGATCTTACCAAAGAGTTTTGTGTATGTAAGTTTAGTAGTTTCGACGAAGTTTTCACGTATAACCCAACTGTTTTCAAAAGCCAGCCTAATATCAAAATTTTATACAACTTGTATGAGGATTTTGACATAAGGCTCGCCAGGTTAATTGGTCGCGTTTTATTGATGTTATAATGAGATTTTACGATATCAATGTGGATATTATACCATCATGTGAAATTGCTTAAATTGAGTGTTTTGTTGTCTGCGCTATAACAGTAGTAATTATAAGTCAAGTATTGGAAACATAAGTAGAATGTTACAACATTAGTGTAGAAAAAAACAATTATACAAGTATACTCGTAAAAACCGGACTAACATAAAATATAACTGCAAAGAAAAAAACAAAAGAAAAAAATACAAGCTCTACGATCCCAGAATTCAATTTGAGCAATTTTGAATGCAACGTGAAATATTTCCTTGTCCGATACCTATACTTCAATAATAAAATCTATAATAAATGATTTAATACATTGAATATTGATAGTTGTCGGAAGCGGGGACAATCACCAACCAACCAAAGAGATTTAATAGAGCTAGCCACGGCCACATGGTTATGATTGTCCCCGTCTGCGACAACTATCAGTAATCAGTGTATTTATACTCATCTAGTATAGATTTTAATTATTTAGGTATAGGTATCGGACAAGGAAATATTTAACGTTGCATTCAACATTGCTCAAATTTAATTCAGGGATCGTAGAGCTTGTTTTTTTCTTTTCAGTTTTTTTTCTTTGCAGTTATATTTTATGTTAGTCCGGTTTTGACGAGTATATAATATATTTTTTTATACAATCTGTTAGGGATCCGACTTTTGATATTTTACCCACGTACTACTATATATACTATAAATTTTTTTCTATTGATTTTTTGACGAATGTGGTATTAAAAGTTAGTAAATTTAATGAGCTTTAAAATGAGATGTAACTCAATGAGATCCACATAATAAAAGTGAAAAAAAACCTGGTTATACGAACATAAGGCAAACCATAGAAATTAAATTTTTGAATCACCCCCTCTCGAGGGGTGAGGGGTGCGCCTCTCCCTGAGGTGATTTAAGTCGATGAACGTGGGTAAAATATCAAAAGTCGGATCCCTAACAGATTATAGTTGTTTTAGCAGTCGGGTTTTTTGTTTTATTTCAAACGTTTTACTTTTTGTTATTAAGTATATTCCAGATTTTTTTATAGCCTATGTCATTTTCACAGTCAAAACAAATCTAACGACACCTCATATGTTAAAATCCACCATGCCGTTTGGGCGATATATGCTCCCGACGTCGAGTGTGTCGCTACGTCGAGTTTCGTTACAGTGCGTGGCTTTGCAGTAGGGCGTGCCAAAGAAATAGACACATACATACATACATACATACATACATACATACATACATACATACATACATACATACATACATACATACATACATACATACATACATACATACATACATACATACATACATACATACATACATACATACATACATACATACATACATACATACATACATACATACATACATACATACATACATACATACATACATACATACATACATACATACATACATACATACATACATACATACATACATACATACATACATACATACATACATACATACATACATACATACATACATACATACATACATACATACATACATACATACATACATACATACATACATACATACATACATACATACATACATACATACATACATACATACATACATACATACATACATACATACATACATACATACATACATACATACATACATACATACATACATACATACATACATACATACATACATACATACATACATACATACATACATACATACATACATACATACATACATACATACATACATACATACATACATACATACATACATACATACATACATACATACATACATACATACATACATACATACATACATACATACATACATACATACATACATACATACATACATACATACATACATACATACATACATACATACATACATACATACATACATACATACATACATACATACATACATACATACATACATACATACATACATACATACATACATACATACATACATACATACATACATACATACATACATACATACATACATACATACATACATACATACAAACATACATATATACATACATACATACATACATACATACATACATACATACATACATACATACATACATACATACATACATACATACAAACATACATATATACATACATACATACACTCGAAAAACATAACCCTCTGACGCAGTCGGGTAATAAGACGTTCTAAAACAAAGAAGCTTTTTTTTTATTATTTTTGAATTTTGCATTCACGATGCTATTTATAACAAGTTAAAATTTTACTAGAAAAAATCAATCAACCTCAGGAAGCTCATTGGACTGATTATCCAAAGGTCGTGGGTTCGATTCTCACTCGAGCTATTTATAGCATGCATTGTAAATGCAAAATTCAAAAATATTAAAAAAATCTTTATAGGAATTACTACTTTATCGATTGTTAAATAGGTACTTGCAAAAGTGTTCTTTCGACTGTGAGGGTAGTAACTTCACCGTGACGTAATACCGCTGGCTAGCAGCGTAAAACACAAACTACTAGAAAAATTCAACGAGTCTTCTGGGGCCTCGGTAGCTCAGCGGTCAGAGCATTGGATCGGTTATCCAAAGGTCGTGGGTTCGATTCCCACTTGAGCTTCCTGAGGTTGATTGATTTTTTCTAGTAAAATTTTATCTTGTAAAAAAGAAAGTGTTACAATCTCAGCATCATAAGCCTATAAGCGTCTTACAGCTGGTTTTCTTTCCGATATGAACAAACACATTTTTTTGTGAACACGCAGGGGCATTAAAATAAATGATGATTATGATAATTTGATCATCATCATCATTTATTTTTATGTCCCTGCTGGGGCATGACTCTTCACTATGGATGAATGGGAAACATAAACCACCACGCAGGCCCAGTGCTTTGATTGTTGGTAACGACTGCTAATGGTCGATGGTCCCGGCTGCGCAGCCGGGACCATCAGATTTTCGTGCCTTCCGAAGCACAGAGGAGCTCTAGATGATAAATTTTTGGTCACCCATCCGATTACCGGCCTTTGCGAAAGTTGCTTAACAATATCACATGGAGAACTATTGGCCCAACGCTGCCTCAATACGGGTTCAATAACCCGTATTAAGGCAGCGTTAGGCCAACCCCACTGGGTCAAACCCAATGGTTTCGATGGTTTCAACAAAAACAGAAAACGACCGCGCTTTCCGAGGCATCGCGGAGGAGGTCGAGATATTTTAATTCAGTCAACAATCCAGGAACTCGTAACAAAAAGCATTCTAAATCTAACCCCTGAAACCCCGCCGTTTCACCGCGCGGATAACTGTCAAGCCCCGCGCGTACCTCCTGCGACCCTGCCCTACTGAGTTAGTTCAGACAAAACGTCCCTGTAAATTTATTCGTCTACCGATCCTCATTCTGTTTTTTGTTTTAGAATCTGGAATAAATTTCCAATACAAAAAAATAATAATATTGGAAGATGCCATAAACTATAAATTTATATAAATGTAAGGCTTTCCGGCAGTGGGACATTTGCTAGAAATATTCCATTATAAAAAAATATTGCTTTACAGTCTATGAAAATATAATTCTATGAAGCTATGATCAATAACAAACGATCGTGTATACTTTTTAGTGCACTTGTTATAGAAAATATAATAATTTAGCTCAATTGAAAGTGCATTGGCCGCACGTAAACTTTCGCGCGAATCTAGGGTCTTTGAAATCCAATTTCTTTATTTCAGGTGAATGTTTTAGCTAGAAATGTGATAATATGATGCAAAAACTTTCTAGGTTCTAAAATATTGCAAAAGAAATACATAAATATTGTATATTAGTCAGTAATAACTTGAAAATGTTCTACAAGGGTCCGAAAAAAGCATGTAAAAAGTGAAATGTAATGTAAAAACTTGAAGCATATACATAAACATTGATATTATGATAATTAAAAATTTATTAGTTCTAATTTCCGTTTTTGATGTTATTTTACTCTTCTTTCATACAAAAAAACTGAAAAAACCACATTCGAACAAAGTAAATGACATTATAAAAGTGAAAAAAAGCCGTCCGAATTTGGTCGGCAACAGTAACGCGTTCACTCACTCTATTCGAACGGTTTATGCGTCATTAGAAAGAGAATTTCATAACGTCCAAAGTTACAGAACATTTCATCCAAATCCAAGCCGTAGTTCTTTCACTATAAGACAAAGTTTCGCTTGATAGCTCCCGTCCCTCCTGAGTCACGGCGGGGCTTGACGGTATGCAGCGCGTCCGTACCTCTGGAGTCACGGCGGGGCGTAAGGGGCTAAAATTTAAGTCTACGGGTTTAATCACTAGTCAACAGAGGTGGTTGGCAATCGCCAACCTGTCATGACAACAATACAATCAAATCGTTTCTATGACAACAAACAAACAAATCGTATGTTTCACAGCTAGAAACATTTTGTATTGGGAAATTAAATAAAAAATTGGGGTGGACCACCCTTATCACTTAGGGGTATAAAACATAGATTACGACCGATTGCCAGACCTACCGAATATACATATAAAATTTCATAAAAATCGATCGAGCCGTTTCGGAGGAGTATGGCAACTAACATGTGACACGAGAATTTTATATGTATAGATATATATTTTTTAGCGCCATCTATCGGGAAGAAGCGTATACGCGCACGCAAGCGTCTACTATCGCCATCTATTAATCAGGGAACCTAGTTTTCCATATTTTTTCTATGAGAGGCACGTCTATACCCAATATTATACATAGTCTATGGCATAACCTAACAACCAATAAAGGCCGTTGAGCCGGAAAACTCGAATGAGCTTAGCGCGGTATTTGTTCGGACTAAAGGCTTTATCTTAAAGTTATGAGCGCGATCAGTAATGTTTATAGAATTTGGAGATTACAAGATAGCTTTTGTTTTTATTATGGAGGGTGAACATTTAAAGCGGGCAGCAGGGAAAGCTTTGTACTTTGTTCTATAAGTAGGTATAGGTATTTTATATAGGGACAGCAAAACTGTTTTAGCTAATTAGAGAACACAGATTTTTTAAAAATGTATAGGATTACAGGCGACTTTTATAATATAGTTATATTTATCAAAAGTAACTAATAAACGCTTTATGCATTTTTTTTGTAGCCACCAAGTGAAACAAAAATAATATATTTAAACTTTTTTACAAATCATTAAAACATTTCTAGTACCTATCCTTACTTACACTCGTAAGGTTGAAATATTATTGGGATGTCTGGCTGTGAATCAACACAACCACGCTCATTTCGTTCGCTGCTTAGTATATGAAATAACATCGAATGAGATAAACAAAGTTTTGTCGAAATTTATCTACCCTTTTTTCAAAATCTGTGAATTAAGTATTACAATCGAAATGCCTACGAAATGTATTTATAGTCTACTAAGACCTTTTTTCCTGTAGCTATAACGGATAAGATAGCTACGACCCGTCTCATGTTTTCACCATGTATTAGTGACATTTCTTACAAGCTAGCTTTTGTTTGTTAAGACATTATTCATATAGAGTACGAATCCGCAAACACGATATTATGATCTAATATCCATTTACAACTGACATAAAAGTAGCAGCTATCAATGGCAATCACTATAAAGTAGGTAACGCTGCCGCTGCCTTGTTCCGTAGCTCATCGTTACAGGACGATTGTTACCACTACTACGTTCCAATTTCTAGTATTATAAGAAAGAGATTTTATTTTATTTTATTTTATTTATAAGGAAAAGCAAACAGCAGCATTATGAATATAAATAAACAGTAGTAAAAAAAAATTAACAATAATAATGCAGCCCACAGCCCACAGTTGTTATTCACAGGTTACACAAAGTATTTTTTTTTTATTGCAACCACTAGGTGCCGATAATCTTTTAAACAATTTCAAATAGAGGGTTTACCAAAAAAACATACATATATATATTTAAAAAAAAAACTAAAAAAACTAATATTAAATAAAAATTAAAAATTAAAACAAAAAACAGGTACAGTACTTCAAACATGTGGAAACAACATAGAGGAAACAATGTGACAAGCTAAACAGATAAAGTATCCAGAAGGGATTTTTTGAATTTAGCTGAATTACAGGCAAAGATATCAGTATCGATAAATAAGTTTCAACCACACAGCGTATTGGAGAGCGCAGGCCACTGTTTGTGTGGCATGTAATTAGGGCAAACAGGGAACCTGTGCGTACTTTTCGCTTATAAACAGTTCTAGGTACAACATAACACAATTTGTTCACTAAACCAATGCAGTCAAAACCATTATTTACTATTTTAAACAGAGTCATACCCTCTAAGTATTGGCGCCTAGATTGAAGACTTAGCATTTTGTATTTATCAAGCAACTGAGCGTAACTAAGATATTGTTTATGACATCTGTAGTGCATAGCACGTAAAAATTTGTATTGGACTCTTTCAATTGCATCTATATATTTCTTGTAGTAGGGATTCCAAACAGGTACTACGTATTCTAGCTGAGAGCGGACTAAGGATCTATATAGATAAATATATGTCGAGGTATGTCTGAAGTCGGCAGATGATCGCATTACGAAACCGTACATTTTGTAGGCTTTGTTAAGAATATTCTCTATGTGCATGCTTAGACTTAATTTAGAATCAAGTTGTATTCCCAAATCTCTTATAGAAGTTACTTTGCACAAAGGAGTGTTACACAGAATGTATTGGAATTCGACAATGTTGATTTTTTTTATGAAGTTAATAAAATTACATTTAGGAACACTAAGAAAGAGTTTGTTATTGTGACAATAAGTAGTTAATCTGTCTAAGTCATGCTGAAATGTTATACAGTCGTTGAGAGTTCTAATAGTTTTATAAGCTTTTAAGTCGTCAGCGTACATTAAGAAATTTGAGTTTTGGAAACAGTATTTGATGTCATTGACAAATAAAATAAATAATAAAGGTCCCAGTATAGAACCTTGAGGAACCCCTGATGTCACCAGTATTGATTTTGAATGGTAACCATTGACAACAACCTTCTGGGTTCTGTTCTGGATGTATGACGCAAACCAACGCAACAGGTTTCCACGTATGCCATTAAATGCTATTTTATTAAGGAGCAACTCGTGGTCCACCTTGTCAAATGATTTTTTGAAATCTGTATATACCGTATCTACTTGAACACGGTTATCAATGTTTTCAAACACAAAGTTAGCGAAGCATAATAGGTTTGACGTCGTAGATCGACGTTTGACAAATCCATGCTGCTCCTCCATAATATAATTGTGTAAGATGGGATAAATTTCCTTGTAAACAAGTTTCTCAAGTAGCTTTGACATAGTTGACAAAATAGAAAAAGGTCGGTATTGTTCTACATCATGTTTAGAACCATTCTTATGCACTGGTGTTATGTGGGCGCATTTTTGTTTGGAAAAGTTCCCTCGGCTAGGCATTTATTATAAATTATATGAAGTGGCTTACAGATGGTAGTTGCTGTATGTTTAAGAAAAAATGGTGTTAGACCATCAGGTCCCGCACCTTTAGCGGCATCTAGTTGTTTTAATTCTAACATTATGTTGATTTCACTAAACTGCAAATCACATATCGCGATGCCATTGTCAGAGATGTGTGACGGCGGCTGCCAAGTAGAGAGAGTGGGTGAGTTTGGTTCAAATACAGAGAGAAAGAAGTCCGAAAACATGTTACAAATGGCTAAAGGGACCCCAGACTTACGATTTTGGTATTTCATCACTGAAGGAATACCAGGTCTACCCTTACGGTTAGAAACGTATGTCCAAAAGTGCTTAACACTATTTGTGATATTATGCTCGATTGAAGATATATATTTACGGTAGCATTTATCACAAGCACTCTTAAATAGTGCTCTATATTCAGAAAAGGCTTCGTAATCGGATTCATTGGCAAATTTTTTCCATTTCACCCAAGCCTTTTGTTTCTTTTTAAAGATATTTATCAAAGAATATGAAAACCATATTGGGAATCCAGGAGATTTAGAGCTTGCTACAGGAGCATTCTGTTTAATTATAGTATCTAGAGCATTGTAAAAGATATCGAGAGCCTCTTCAATGGGAGCAGGCCCCAGCAACTCCGTCCAGTCTCGGTTTCGAATCTCAGTGTTTATCCGATCATAGTCAGCTTTATAAAAGTTGTATTTTGTCATGGACCTCCTGTGCATAGGTTTAAATATGTGGTTAATAGGTACATAAGCAACAAAGGGGGGATGATGGGGGTCTGTAGGCAGTAAAGGTGAAGCTTGCGACCGTACTGTGCACTGCTTATTTGATATAAGAAGGTCAAGAATATTTCCATTTTGGTTAAAGATATTATTATACTGTGACGAGTTCATTAGTGAAATAAAATTACAAAGCATTGACCCTACATTCGATGATTTTGTTGATCAACACTATCCATTAAAAAAAAAAGAGACTGCAATATATACGTTTATATAAACCGGTATTTTATTTTGTTTAAAATTATTTCCCCTTAGCATTGGAATGTGTCCCAGTAGTATAATCAAATACGAATAAAAAATAGTAATTTTATAAAAGATAATGAAAATGTCCAAACCAAATATTTTTTGATGAAGATAGACTGAGTTAAAGCAATTACCTTTATATAGAGTTAACCCCTTGCTCAACAATAAAGACACATTGTTTCCTTCAATTGACTTGTTATCAAAAATAAATTGTTTAAAAGTATACATGCACATAATAAAATCAAACTTATCTAAAAGTTCAAAAAACAACGACATACTAATATTTGACATGGGAACATATAAATTTAAATTTGTGTAATGAGATAAGTAGTTATTTTGGTGAGATAAAAACATATTTCCTAGCCATACACAAAACATGCGTCTGATGTTATCAACAGACAATATTAGACAATTCATTAATTTAGGCGCTACAAAGTAAAATAATATTTTACGAATAGACAATGACAATTGAAAAACAAAAATAAAAATAAATAAATGAGAAAAACACAAAGTCATGCAATCAAACATCATAAGATAACTATGTACGCTTTTTCTACTTCTTTGGATAAGCTTTAAGCTTGGCAATATCACCCTCGGTCCTGATGGCAATGGCTGGGCTGTCGTCTTGTTCGCGTACGAGTATTGTTGAATTTTTGACCCATACATATTTGAAATTTTGCTCCTTGGCAACTTCACGACATTTGCGAAATAAATGCTTTTTATTCAAAGTTAAGTGTTCATTTAAGAACACTGTTGCTGACGTGCCGGGTATGCCGAGCTGGTCAGATTTAAGACCTTTCTTTCTGCGAAAAGCACTCGGGATGTTATCACGTAGAATACGGGTTGTAAGCTTTAGGATAATGTTTTTAGGTTTGTTACTATCTTGTTGGGCGTGCGGCACTCTATGAAACGATACGATGTCCTTTGGAGATACCTGGCAGTTAATTGCAGTTGCAAGTGTCTGAATGATACCGGCTAAATTCTCGTTGCGTCTCTCTGGGACGTTGCATATTTCAATATTGCATTGTCTCGCCTGCTGTTCGAGAAGGTCAATTTTAGTCTCAAGTTTAGACACCGCAGTGGCAATACAACTTGTACTTTTGGGTAATATTATCAATGCGCGTTTTAATATCAGTCTGCTCATCAGATTGAAACTGCACTGAGTTCTTAAGAGTTGCAAGCTCCTGCGATAGCTCAGCGACATTTTGCTTCAAAAAGGTTTGATTAGATTTGATTTCCTTCACTTCCATTTGCATTTCGGACAGGGTGTGTTGAATATCATCCCTTATTTGAGTCAGATTCAAATTAATTTCGTTGCGCCACATCTGGAAACTGTCGAATGTTGAGTTTAACTTTTTATCAAGTAGTTCACTAATTTTGTCCATTGTTACTACATTATCCACAGACTTTGACTCTGATATATTTAAGGCTGGAAGTGGTGGACTACGATCTAAAGTGTCACATGACATGTTCATAGACTCCTCTGTAGGTGGTACTTGATTTTGGCGTACAGGCGTTTTTAGGTTTGATCTAGTACGGCGCGTAATATTTATGCAGCTAGGACAGTTCCAGGTCGAGCGAAACTCTTTTGTAAGTGATGAGAACTGCTTAGTTTCTATATTAAGGCATTTATAATGATATTTGCCCTTACACGTACAGCAGCCCAAACAATTGTCTGTCTTCAGACCACCCTTACAAGCTTCGCAATTCATTTTAAGTTTGTTGCAAAATATTTATGATAATGTTCAGTACCACGCCAGCTGGCGGAAGTTTTATGTAATAAATATTCTATCAAACTACAAAGCATACAGCGCCATCTAGCGCTAAAGCAGTACGCAGTATTATCGATGTTGACCAATGGATACATTAGATACATTAGATAACGTTAACGAAAACGAGGATTTGTTTGGCAAAATTTTAACTCTTCTCGTATGTCGCCAGGAAGCGCTGCTTCAATGCCATACTAATTTTCGTTTTCGTAAAAGTAGTAGTAAGTAATACGGATAGTAAACAAAACTCTCAATAGGCACGCTGACACCACGCTGGACCAATGCGAGTTGGTACGCATCATACATATTTACAATTTATTGTTAAATTCTTGTACTGAAACTCACTCGTAGTACGGGAAATAGGAAATCCGTAGCGGTCGGGGGCGCCGCGTCAGTAGGGACGCATTGGCTACGCGGTGCGCTCGCTTGCGTAGTCGTAGCACTCGTAACGACCGCTACGGTGCGTCGCGAACGTTTACGTGTTTTCGATAACCGCAAATTATCCGGTAAGTCTTTATGTATATAGCTAATACGCCTATAGTTAATTTTAAATAAGTCCATAATCGAACAATTAATTTGTACGAGTAGTAATGGTAAACCTTTTTTCTTTCACTCTGTGTTGTTATTGTGTTCAATGAAATATTGATTTGTTTATGAACTTGAGTTAGTGTGTGTGTGTGTGTGTTAGTGAGGAAAGAGACGTAACTATTAAGTAATCGCTGCTCTAGACATAGTAACTTTTTTTCCTTTTTCTCTTCCAATGCAACCGTAATTAGCGTGGACGTATATGCAGAAAAATGTGCTACTTATTTAAAATTCAACAATATCTTAGTTAATAAAGTTCAACTGTGGGAGGGATTACTTAAAAAGTCAGTATTGTAGCATTCCCCAATCAAAAGGGGAGTTACTTGAAGAGTGATGGCTTGAAAGCAGAGGGGACGAGCCGAGCCGCTTAGAACGTGAAATAAATCGCATAACACCCCTCAGTGAGGGCCCTGAAGCCTTATGCACGAACACCACGACCCCTACCCCGGGGCTCTGTGTAAAAGCATTATTACTCCTTCCAACCGTCACTAAGTTAGTATTATTACACTTTGTATTTATTTTACATTGCGGTAAAGTAAAAGTATTACTTATTTCAGAAATTACAAAAAATGTGGATACAATTACGAATACAAACTATTACTAGTCTGGCACTTGCCGCTGTCGGTAACACCTAGCTTTTCTAGTTGTTCTTCTATGAGCTAGCTAATCTACAGTTAATTCTACAACTTTAAGTCGTCAATTTGTCAAACACCAACGTAGGCAGGTACCTATGAATTATACTTTTCGTGAGCTCTAATTTTTATTCATATGTTGCGTAACATGAGTAACCGACCGTACTAAAAAAACACAACCTTAATTCAAAGCCACCGTGTTAATTAATGCAGATAAAAAAAAAAACTTGCACAGAATTGCCAAGTGTTTGTATGACATCGATGCAGCGCAATGCAGCGTCTCCTGCCCCCTGATCATGAGCTATACGCGTCTCGTTTTCACAACTGCAATAATTCTGCTCATGGTAACCTTGCTGGAGACCAACGAGGCAATTTGCAATTTAGCTAGACAAATTACACATACGTGATATAAGAAATTACAATGAATATTTAATTAACTAAAATTAGACGACAATCGTTCGATGTATGAATAGAGGGTGATGTCATTCCGGCTTAATCTAACCGAAATAATCTGTTATTAACCCAATTGGAAATGGGTTAACATATATTTTGGGTTAACATAAATAGATGTTACAGAATTAAATGTGTTAACAGGAATAGCCTGTTACAGGATAATAGCGGTTAACCTTAACCGAATCGTTAATAGGTTTTTGCATGTTAGTTCGTGTTTCATTTCTCGTCACTCAGTCGCGGGTAGGTACCTATCCTATAAGCGCGTGCGGTGCGCGGCTCAACAAATAGGCCGGGCGTCGCATTTGCCGCGCATCTATCTCTTTTCCGAAACCGAAAACCTTTTTTTTTTTTTTTTTTTTTTTTTTAACCCAGAGGAACTCATTACGAGTACCCGGGGCCTTGAAAAGGCCCCAAGTTATGTGAGACTCACCCGTCCGTCTTTCCGCAACCCACCGACTGTCATGGAGACGCCATTGTCTCCAGTCGGCTGCCAAGGGAAGGCCCAAGGCTGGGAAGGGCGAGACGGGGGGGGATACTCACTAACCTCTGGGGGACCAAACTCCGATACGGTGAAGACCGCGAAGCCTATCCCGGAGGGAATTGAACCGCGGGGAGAACCGAAAACCTGGGTTAACCTTTTCATATGGGTTAACAACCCTTATTGTATGGGTTACTGAAATAACATGTTTAATCTGTCAACCGAATCATTCTGTAACCGTTTGAAACGGTTACAGAATGATTCGGTAACCGTATAAAAAAGGTTACCGTTATGAATGGGTTTTCCGATCCCTGAGTCACGTTGTACGCTGTCAGGTCACGTTTATTTATTTATTTATTTAATTATTGGAACATCAACAGCAATATGTATATTATAATATAAATATAGGTGGAATAGTACAGGTCTGGTACATTTGCCAATTAAAGGTGTGCACAACATTCATAAAATACAAAATTGAAAACTATAATATATATAAATGAAATTTAAATTAACAAAATCGACATAAATTAAATTAATTACATTTTATTTAAATTAACGTTGCTGCGTTGTCAGCACCTCGTGGCTGTAGCTAGCCCATGCGATGTTGAAATAGTAGTGTTTTGGCGTAAACTGCAACGTCGGCGGAACGCACGTAGAGTAGGCACGTAACATACATGTAAATACTTGTATATGATGTTATTTTTATATATATCTTACGGGTTAGCACTTGGCTTTCATCTCACCTGATGTTAAGTGATGATAAGGCCGAAGGTGGAAGCGCACTTCACCTGGAATCCTCAACTACTGAGGCACTGGCTATCTTATATCTAGCTGCCGCTGCCGGGACACACCAATACCACGACCATTGATGTTATGGCGATATATTTAGATAAGATGGTGGTAATGGTGATGGAGAATGTGATCAAATAGTGAATAACTCGTACTCAGCACTATGCGCCCTTCCTGTGGACTTCCAAACGGGAGTAGGTCCCTTTGTATTGACGGCTTAGCGTTAGAGTTCACCAAAACGGGCGTGTAATGTATAATATAACAACATAATCGTATATTGATCAAAACATATAGAATCAGATGATATAGTTTTGTTTATTATAACACTTATTTAATATAATTATGGATGGATATAATTTTAAAATACATAATTTTGAAACGTATAACAAACGATTGAGCTAAACTTATTTAATATAATACATTTAATATAAAATGAACATTATGTAAAGTAAACGTTATGATAAATAAAATTATATTAAGTGTTGGTATAATAAATGATTATGATGTAAAATGAATGTTATTAAAGTTCAATTATATCAAATTTTGGTATATACCTATATCAAGTGAGACGCACCGCACCAAAACAGATCAGCTAGCAACATGCTTTATTGATCATTGTCATTGGTGGTAAACTTATTGCCGCTCTTACTTATACATAGAATATCTTACTTACTCATAGAAGGAAAGAGCAGTATCATCATAGGCCCACGTAACATCTCTGTGTCATTTCATCTAACTGGCTGGCTATGCACCGAATATCTATGAATGAGTGTTAAGGCGACGCATTGGAAATTTACGTGACAGGGTGTTGATTTTGCCCAACAATTAAAAAACACATGAAAGTGATATTTGATGACATGATTTTTCATTTAATTGTCTTCATTTTGCTAGTTGCAGAAACACGATTTGTCAACTTTTATAACAGAGAAAAAAATATCAAAGTAACCTCTTTTAAAACATAGATGTGCATTTTACAGGCTAACCAGACCGATTTAAGCATCTAAATTTTCTTAGTAGATTAGTCTTAACACACACTTCAATATTGTAGTTCATTTTTTAAAAATAATTTGTAGTTTTAATTTGAAGGAAAAAAACAGTTTTTCTTCAAACGCTCCGTATGAGATTTATTGTTTAGCGGTGCGTCGCCTTAAATTCATTGTTTTCCATCAATTTGCTACGTATGATTATTAATTTTTGGTGCTATGGTAAAGTGATTCATGAAGACTGGTACCACACTATACCGGCACCTGTCTCATCTCAGTCGAATCATCCATGATAGACTTCCATAAGTCTGTACTTATTTGTTTATTTATTTATTGCACTTATGTACAGTACATTTGTATACAGTAATATAGAAATACATTAGTATATCATGGCCTGTTACAAATCCTGTTAGGGCATCGCAAAATTATAACTATTCTTATATAGGTATTAATGATAAATATAAACAAACGTGGACGTGTGTAGGCTGATGATGATGATGATGATGATGATGATAATAAACAAAAAATCACACTCATATTATAAATGCGAAAGTTTGTGTATATGTATGTGTGTATATAGTAGGGACTATTTTCATACATTTCTAATTTGGGTTTAGGAAGAATAAGTTTATTTTGATGACGGGGGCTTTTATTATTTTCGAAATATGAGGGATTTTTCTTTACAAAAAAGGCTGTTTCTAAAATGTTAATGCACGGAAGTGTAAGAAGGTTGAGTTTTGTAAAATGGGGCCTGCAGGACTCTGGTCAATGCTGGTCAATGCTGTGCCCCCACAATATGATTTCATAGCACCACAGAACAGTAATTATTTATTCCGTGCATAGCACAACCGTTCCGTGCGTATGCGTACGCGAAATATGCATTTAAAGCACACTGTTCACTGGTGTTAACTTTTAGAATACATACGGCATAAGTGACCTTGGACAGCTTGTAGGTATATTAACTACTCTGGTTACTATGTATCAGTAAAGAGAAATCATACTTAACAAAATAGGTA
Source organism: Eudonia lacustrata (assembly GCA_947562085.1). Lineage (NCBI taxonomy): Eukaryota > Metazoa > Arthropoda > Insecta > Lepidoptera > Crambidae > Eudonia > Eudonia lacustrata. The sequence continues at coordinate 17,709,970 of OX387312.1, read as the reverse complement.
CCCACCCCTATTATTGCAAAATAAAAAGAATTATACCGACGTAATACCTATATACATCTTCAGGAAATTGCCCGGCTACGAGTTACCAATTATTCTACTTCAAAAAGTCGCTATTGCATTCTGCGCAAGTTGTTCAACCGTCAACGTAGATACTGTCCTTGGAATATGCAAATTACGTCTTTCAATCTTGTCTAAGTAAGTTATCCAGTTTAGGAGCTTAGCATTTTAATAAGCTATACGAGATTAAGTGTAGGGACGTGATACATGCGGTGCTTTACCCCTTTCCCTTTCCCATGGATCTTAAGTGATAATTTATTTTTATATATTTATTTCGCAACGAAGTTTTAACCACAAAGGTGGTTACAAAACTGGACTTTAATTGATTCTACATTATAGTTAGTACCTGGATGACCGCTTTGCTCGGTATTTTTTTTTGGTAATTTTCTAAACATGAAACCTAGCTAGATCGATTTATCGCCCCCGAAACCCCCTGCAAATCAAATTTCATGAAAATCGTTGGAGCCGTTTCCGAGATTCCGATTGTATAGTAAAAAGTAGTAAAGTAAGTAAACAGCCTATAACTGTCCCACTGCTGGGCAAAGGCCTCCATCATTGAAATCAAGTCATCGCTACAATTGATGGGTAATGGCTTAATCACCACGCTTGCCGAATGCGGGTTGGTGATCACAAACCCGGGCTATGCATCGAAAGATCCGAAACACATTTTGCCCGACCTGGGATTTGAACCCGGGACCTTCGGGTATCGGGCCGAGCGCTCTGCCACTTAGCCACCGAGGCGTTCCGATTGTATATCCTATTAATATTATAAACGCGAAAGTTTGTTTGGATGTTTGTTACTTTTTCACGTAAAAACTACTGAATGGATTTGGATGAAATTCGGCATACAGATTTAGTTTGTAGTTAGATTTAGTAGTTTATAACCGGGAATAACACATAGGAAACTTTTTATCCCGATATTCTCACGGGAACGGGAACCACGCGGGTGAAACCGCGAGCGGTCACTAGTATACATATACTTATACAAGAATTGCTCGTTTAAAGGTATTAGATAGATTCTAGTAAGTACATCAAGCGGTTCTGTTTAGCTCTTTGATTATAGACAGTATATAATGAAAGCTTTAACTGTTCAGACCAGCTGTTGCCGCCATGATGAGTTATGGCTGCGACCTCCGCTTTTTACATGTGACATTGGCTAGTATGTAAAAGGGATATATTTGCATGGTGCTGGTGATGACGTGACAAAATTTACCAAATAATTTAATTTAATTTAACTTAATTTACATTTATCATAATAATTCATAGTATTAGTCGTAATATCGATGTTAAACTTCTTAATACACTATAACGTAAAAAATATGTTTTAGGTAGATAGGTACCTATAAATATCTTATGTTACTCAGCAAGTCAGCAAACACATTTAAAATAATATTCACCAGTTTCAACAACTTATCAGATAAAATTAGAATAATCCCCTAAAGTTTTCACCTTATTCAGGGAAGGGATCTCTTAAGCTTTGTTTTTAAAAGTTTCGACGACTGGTAATGCAAATAATAATTTTATGTCGAGAATAAATGTTTTATCCTACACGGTTTGTGTTAACGGTCTATTTAGTATTTATAGTAAACAGAATTTAAGCAAAAGTTTTGTTTAATAGCGTAAGAAATGTAGCACTAAAGGGATAAACCAAAATTAGTTTTATTGGTGATAAACTATATAAGATTTTAATAAAAAATATACGGAAATACGATTAAATAACCTTAAATCAATAAACCTTATACTGAATTTGATAAGTATCAAATTACCTATTACTGACAATTAATTATACGATTTGAAAAAGATTTTTGTTTAGCCGGGAAATAGAAATTTCGTTCTAGCAAACAACTAGCGGCCGCTCGCGGTTTCACCCGCATGGTTCCCGTTCCCGTGGGAGTATCGGGATAAAAAGTATCCTATGTTTTAATCTAGGTTATAAACTATCTGTATGCCGAATTTCATCCAAATTCACCCATTTGTTGCAGCGTGAAGAAGCAACAAATATACACACATACACACAAACTTTCGTATTTAATAATATTAGTGTGATAGTGTGATTAGTGTGATGTTCAGATATCTTAAACTAATGTCAGCCTGTAATTTTATTCTAATTAAATGAAATCTATGCGCTCGTTGGAGTTGTTCTGCACAAAACTAATCTGGATGTCTACTCACTGTCTACTCCCAAAGCTATTTCTGCCGCCAAGGAGTGGTGTTCAGTTTTATAGACGTTCGGTCTTACACCGTACATTTTAAGAGCATACGTGAGGTCGCGCGTCACCCACTTACTTTATTTCATAATATTTTTAATCTGAGAGATCAGCTACTATCGAGTACTTAAACATCTCATCTATACTATGCTGCTATAACTTTGTAACTTAACGGAATAAAACCTATAGTGAGAAAACTCTTTACTCAATCTCCGCATCAGCCACTGCAGTCATTTTGTAGTTCTCTAATTCTATGGCGTCCGTCGTTAACTGCGGACATCGTACAGTTGCTGTTTCCCGGTTTGAAGGGTATGAGATCAAGTGCCATAGGTAGTAACAAGGCAATACGTGTAGGTGGTAAACTCGTACACGTAACATTTTTGTTTGTTTTTACAACTCATGCATATTAACACAATATGTTCAAATAATTCATACACGAAAACCCCAAAAGGATTATATGTATAAGAGAGCCGCTCTAATAATATACGTTTTCTCATATTATGTTTCAAGTTTGGATTATGATAGGAATACAGTTCTTGTTGGTTGTTATGCAATTTATTTGAATAGTTGCAAATCAGATATGGCAAGCGCCAATAGATTGGGTTGATCGATTATTCTTGGGCCGTATTGCTTGATTGCCGACTCAGTAGGAATTTTTTTTTGAGAGCTCTCTATCTTCGCTCTCTTTGCTGATATGGCCTCAAAATACCTTTTCAGCGTCACCGGACTTTTTTGGGGGCGAAACGGATATTTTTTCTCTCAAATATTGTGGTCGAATCACCGTCAGAAGTTTTCTAGAGGGGATAGCATCACGCGAGCATTTCCCTGTTTGTTCCCTACTAGATTCTACGAGTGGTTCAGATCGGATTGGGAGCGGAACAACCCGAGGGCGCCTCTAAAGGCTCGGGTTGATTGGGTCGTAGGGTCATGTCAAGTACACCTGGTTTAGAGCGGTCTTCGTACCCATGTTCTACGAGTATGGTGTCTTTGCATTTCTTTACGGTGCATGTTTAGTGTATGTGAATATGTAGTGGTGTTTATAGGATCAGGGGGAAAATAATAAATAAGCTCTGTTCCAGATCGACTAAAAATTTTAAAATTTTACTGAAACTTTGCTTTTGTAGCAGTTAAAAACAATACGCCTATTATGATAAGCTTAATTAATTGAAGTAGCGAAAGCCTAGAGAGCCTAAGCAGACAAGCAGTCCAAAAATATGAAGAGTCCTACCATTAACTTTTATCCGTTGCAATGATCTGTAAACTGCTTTAGCAATGAAGTCATCTATTGGTTGCAAACCTCTGAATTTTGACTATAAATTACTGTGTTTTGGGGGTCATCTATCTTATGATGTAGGTAAAGATGAACAATGCATGTCCAAAAAAAAACAAGTCGCGGGCAAAGCTAGTTTCAAAATAAGGGCGTGAAAATAATCCGTATTTTCGTATTGTTTACAAAACCTGAATTGCTTCCATAAAATCGACGTTAACGGAAATAAGCTCATAATATTATGGGACATGAAATATGCGTAGCGCACGCAGTAAAGTCGGCCATGCCGCAAACGCGAGACTGGTCACGCAAAACACATTCGAAAACAATAAAGTATTAGAACGTCACAACCTTCATTATTTAATAAAGAAGGTCCGAACAAAGAAAAAGAAAACAAAAAAAAATTGTCGTCTTTTGTTTGTTTTTGTTCCGGTATTTATAATTCCAGAATGACGTTACGTACCGTGACGGTACCCTTTGTCTCAGAATAATAGTCTACGTTCCTACTCGTACACAGCCAGTTGAGGTGTTGGTTGTCATAAAATTATGCAACATTTCATTGTTCATATTCTAATTAAAATATTGTTAACATTATGTTTAGACAGACAGACATTATGATACAGCTTTGATAAGCCTAATTAGGATAAAGGATAAAGGATAAAGGAATAATAATAATTAATAATAATTATAATTACTTAATAATGCATCTGGAACTCCTTTGACTTGCATATTAGAAATTCCATGTTAAAACATAACTGGTTGCAATTTTAGAGATTTTTTCTAAGCTTTAAGAAACCTCCTTATATATGTACGAACGGTTTGAAAAAGTGAAGTGTAAGCCTCATGTGTCTTGTTAAAGTTGCGAATTAATGTCTATGAAGGGTCGGGCGAATGATGAATGGACAGACACCCGGCATCGATCGACGCCTGAGGCAACTTTCCAAATTTCGCTACTGCCTATGTAAATCGCGGGCATGACGCACACCACTTTCGTCATGACGCCCGACGCACCGTCAATGACACGTCGTAAGTTGAATGAGAAAGGTTCTATCGAATTGGCAATGACGCAGTACGCAGACACACCAATGGTTTATCAAAACACAAGAAGGTCAGCATCGCTTCAACCTATTGCCTTCTACTGTTAAACGTATGTTTCCCCTATAAGGTAAGGCCCATTACACCGTATTATACCATGACCGTGCTAGGAACGTATATCAGTCACGGAAAGTGACACGACAAGGACTACTATGCCCACTACAACGTACCAATCAACAGCGTATCGTTGGCGAGATTATTTTGCCGGTGCCGATACGCTCCGTGCATGGCAGGCGACGGTATTGGTCGGTGACGAAACGATCTAGTGGGAATAGTCTCATACTTCTCAATACAAAAAATATTTATTGCCTGACACTTTCCTAGCACGGTCATGGTATGATACGGTCTAAGATCTCTATGACTGCGAACCCCGGTCTTGGACAGTTGGGTATTCATCCGTCGCCTGCCATATTTTGTAAGTCGTTGGTCCACCACTGAATTTAAAATCCTACTAATATTATAAACACGAAAGTTTGTAAGTATGGTTGGATGTTTGTTACTCTTTCACGTAAAAACTACTGAATGGATTTGGATGAAATTCGGCATACAGATAGTTTATAGCGTGGATTAACACATATGATACTTTTTATCCCGATATTTCCACGGAAACGGGAACCACGCGGGTGAAACCGCGAGCGGCCGCTAGTGTATCATAATGGAGAAATATCTAAAGGTTTTGGATATATTACGTTGTATTACTTAATTTTCCGCTTCGGTGGTTGAGTGGCAAAGCGTTTAGCCCTATATCCGGAGGTCCTGGGTTCAATTGCCAAGTTTGGTAAAATGGGTTTTGGATTGTTTTGTTGGTTAAGCTAATACCCATTAATTATAGCAATGACTTGATTTCAATGATGCAGGTCTTTGCCCAGCTGTGGGACAATATAAAGGATAATAATAATGTAAACTTTATTTGCGCACAACAAGACAGATAAAGACAAATTGACAGAGATACAAAGAACAAAATAGGCGGTTTTATTGCTAAAAAGCAATCTTTTTCAGGCAACCAGGGATATTACTTTATTTTTCAATATATTTTATAATTTTAATTTTTACTTCCACACTTTCTAAAACTGTGTTTAGAGTTCCTAATGTTGGTGGTATCAAATAACGGCTGTTTTACCGTCGTCGTCGTTCCAAAGATTTCGGTGAATTTCATGAATCTCTAATTAGATAGGGTAGAATCGGTAGGTAAGCAAGCACCGTAGTAGCTCCTTCGGCCTTTATTGTCGGTCATTATGCTTTGGCCTCTGTTTTCGCTCAAGGTTTTATGACATTTTTATAAAGGAATAAATCGTATTTTCTAAGGGGATGGCTAAACGAGGTTCGGGCACCATTTACACAGAAAATATATTTCAAGGCGAGAATATTTGACTTATTTACTAATAGGAAAACTTAAATGGTTGTTAAACTGAAGTCCATTTAATTAAAAATATTATTGAATCCTTTATTGTACATTGAATTTACAGAATAAATTACATTATAAAAAACATATACAATGGTGACCTATTCTCTAAAAGAGATCTCTTCCAGCCAACCCTAACTGTATTTGGAAAAGAAAGTCTGCGGGACCAATTGCCGACCATAACATAAATAAATACCTTAAATTGGCTTAAATATAAATAAATAAATAAATAAATAAATAGGTACTTAAACTTAACATCTAGGTACTGTAATTAATCCAACGAGTACGTTATGCTAATAGCATAATAAATCAGTCAAATTCTAGTCTAAATTCTTTGTCGGTCGACATTTCTCTTGGGAAGCAAAAAACAAGTCGAGTAACAGTAACGGAATTGCTACCTACGCATAAACGTGTACCTACGACCCTGGAACACACTTCGGTCTCTCAGGAAGGCTTTGTCAATACTAAGGGTAACTTATGTCATCTTTATTTGGAACAAGATGGATTGTCATGCACGAAATGTTTTGCCACGAGACTGAACATTTCAATATTTTTTTGTATGATGTGTAAAGAAGGTATTCGTAAAGACTTTTTTATAATGCCATTCTTTAGAGTGCCAACAACGATTTTAGCTTCAATAACAATACTACAACCTTTTTTTGACTACATCGATGGTGATAATGATGACGTTTAAAATATCAATAAGCTTTCTTATAGAGTCACGAGCATTAACATGTAAACAATGTAACTCTTAATACAATGGAATAAGAGTCCCGCGAGAGAGAGTAGCCGCGGATCGTGCTTGGTGGCGTGCACTTGGAGAGGCCTATGTCCAGCAGTGGACTAGTATAGGCTGATGATGATGATTATGATGAAGAGTCAAAACCAGCCAAGTGAATACATGTTAATGTTTGTGACCGTATTTACCTACGACCATGTTAAAACCTACTCAAGGGGCTCGCGATACACTTGATCAAGAATACTAGGTTTTTTTCAATATCATCTAAATACAATAACAGTATCTAGGTAAGTGTAAGCATTGTTATTCGTCCTACTTGCGGGATTTTTGAGGTTTTACCTTTACTCTTGGTGTTCTTTGCAGGTCACACCTGTTACTGCTCCTAATCCCTTTCTGTGTTTTCTACAGAAAAAGCGCTGCACTGTGATAAGATTATAAACGGGTAACAAACAATGTGCAGATAATTGGCAAAATGCACAGCGGAATGCCCTTTTTATAAGTCTTTTAATACCAAAACATAGACATAAATAAGAAAACAAAAACAAACTATCCAAAGAATAAAAACAGAGTTACAAAAATATATTTTTACAAAAAAAATCCGACTTCAAAAAAACAGGAAACTTAAAAAAGTAAAAACAGCTCTAAAAAGCAATAAATAATATTTAAATCATATTATTAATAACCTAGATACGCATGTCAGTTATAAAAAATGTCTACTGAAGTCGGGTGGTTGGTGGTCGGCTGGGGGACAATTTTGTTTCATTTAAACTTTTATAGTTGTGCCATTATTTTCACTTTTTTATTGTAAAAGCCCCACCCGACTTCAGTAGACATTTTTTAAAACTGACATGCGTATCTAGGTTATTAATAATATGATTTAAATATTATTAATTGCTTTTTAGAGCTGTTTTTACTTTTTTAAGTTTCCTGTTTTTTTGAAGTCGGTTTTTTTTTTGTAAAAAAATATTTTATTTTACGATTTTTAGTGATGGAGACGTAGACCTAACAAAGATGCCTTTCGGATGAGGAAACGATGGCCTAGTAGGTAGTGGTATTCCTATGTAAAACTTCAATCTTAATTAGGTATTATTTTTATACGAACTAAACATTTTGGCATATTGAACCGTATGAAGTAAGCCCAACAAAAGGTAACTGCTGTAAATCGTTGAGGAATTCCCTCGACTGTCTATGGTCTCCATCATCATTCCTGAAATGGCACTTATAACCCATATGGGTGCAAAGTTCTTATCAATAGAAATGAATTAAGACTAAACACAAGGTAGCTACTGTAAAACGTTGAGGAGTTCCCTTGACTGTCCTTCGTCTTCATCATCAGACCTCTAATGGCAGTCACAACCCATCTAGGTGTTAAGTTCTCATCAATACAAATTAATCAAGCCCAAACACCATGTAATTGCTGTAAATCGTCGAGGAGTTCTCTCGACTGTCTTTCGGCTCCATCATCAGATCGACTCCAGATCTTCATTAAGTAGTAGTGCTTTAAAATACTTAATGAAAACATTAACAAACACACTAGTTGCCCCTACAATTTCCGAAAGTTCCCCTCGATTTCTCTGGGATGCCATCATCAGATCCTGGTTTCCTTATCATGGTACCACCCTTGGGATATCTCCTTTCCAACAAAAAAAGAATCATCAAAATCGGTTTATAAACGACGAAGTTATCCGCGAACACACATTAAAAAAATATATATACGAGTCGAATTGAGTAACCTCCTCCTTTTTTGAAGTCGGTTAAAAAAGGTCATAACACAAGCAATGCGCCTGTGATATAAGTTCACACGCAGAAAACGTACTTCTACCAAAGAGACTCTGTAAAAGGAAGTTATCAACAATCTTGATAAGCGTTCAGTTCCCAAGTTATATCGGCGAGTGCTCTCGAAAGCGTTGAATTCCAAACTTCTGGTTCCCGAGAGCTATTCAATGCCGCGTGCCTTGCCGCTCCAAGCCCACGCGGCCACGAAGTGCCCATTTCAGTTATGAAAACGTCTTCTGTATGATTGCTTCACAGTACGTGCTTCCAGTTACAACCATTATTTAACTCCATTGTGCATAAATGAACATCGAACTGTCTCAAGCATGTGAGTGGCTGTATATAGTGATATATAAAAGTTAATGTTTCTTTGTTTGTCCCAGATGCGTTTCTTTCCTATACTTACGATTATACCTACCATTCATCCGATTGCGATGAAACGTTGGTAAATTGTGCGCACGCCCGCGAAGTTTTCTTATTTGGTAAAAAAACCATTAGGGATAGGATACGAGTGTTCACGAGAACGAAGTCGCGGGCTGGCTGCTAGTAATTAAATAAATAGTGCTAAATAGATGTTATTGTTATTGATATATGAACTCAACCTATTTATAACCCACCAACCCGCATTTAAGCCCAGTGTGGTGATTATGGCCAGATACTCACTTTTACTTTGCATAGGTACATGTGGGAAGTTTATAGGCTAGTTGATTATATTATTAGGTACTAACTGCTTGGTTTGATTCTTCAGTAGTTACGATACTATACTAATAAACTAATTTAAGTCATGACTTTACTAATCTATAGGAGACAACGTTTAAATTAGCTTATCCCAGGACGTAACTTGGATATTTTATTGATCAAATAACGGTAACAAACCCTTTATGAGCCGTTTGTCTACGTATCAGAGAAATGTATTTGAGTTTTGTTTTCTCGTTAATCAATTCATATACACACAAGATTACCAATACAGAAAAAGTATTGAAACAAATCCGAACTCGTATTAATTCTGGCAAAATGGATCAGGTGACATCTAAGCTTTAGGATTGTATCGAACTCGTGCTTGTTAGCTAACTACTACGTCAACATCATTTGATATTTACAAATCTCAAGATTCAGTTATGAATAAGCTTAGAGTAAGTGTTGATTGAAGCTCGCTTTAAGATGTCCAATCTTGTCGGTCTTTTAATATACCGAAGTACGGGAAGTTGCTGGCGCTCAAGAGCAGTGGTTTCTTTTTGCGTTTTCTGTACAGTAGGTACCGAACCGGTACTAGGACCAAGTGTGAGTTTTAATTGCCATTAAATCACGAAAAGTGGCGCAATTATATTTTCTTCTTGTTTGTCAATAGGTGGCGCTGCTTCAATGCCATATAATTTCTTGTTTTCTTTAACGTGATTAAGAGAACCGATCCGATCCGAACCCCTCGGAGTACTAGTTTCTCCGAGGGTTCGGACACGCACTAGTGCGTGATGCCATCTCTAGAAAACCTCTGAAGGTGCTTCGTTTCACACGGCTTGAGGAACCCTTTAAGTTTCTAGCCGCAGCACTCTGTACGAAGCGAGTTATTTGCAGTTTATCATCCTGCAGTACGTGTTCGACATGCTGAAGCTCAGCAGCCAGGTGTTGGGTGTCACAGATGCTGCGTGCTCTCTGAAATAAATATTTCTCTATCTAGGATGGTGGTGAGAATCATAACTCTATTTATTTTTATACACTTCTAAGTTTTAATGTTTTATTATTTCAAATATATTTAATATGCGAAATATAATTTGATTCAGGAAAAAGTTAGGAATCCATACTTTACTTGTACCTATTTTCCAATAATTACTACTTCCTATTACTTCCATTAATTACAAGTTTGTAGGAATACATACAAACTTCTAATTAATGTAATACATACATATATATGTATATAATGTAATACTACTTAATTAAGAATTTACTAAGGTTGTTTCCGAAATAGACCTTTTATTTACCGTAAACAGTAAATTGCGAAATTTATTGACCTTTATTGGCTTTAATGTACCTACTTCGTTAAATATTTAAAGCAATAGCCTATTTAAGAAGCAATGTGGTTCCTTCCAGTTTACACGAGAAATCCCTACATTTATTATTACATTTAAGAAATCGCTCTAGGCTTGTTCCTTTATGTTTTTGCTCGAGACGGTTTTCGTAATACTTGTACCTGAGACTGAGTTCAGGAGAACCGTTCCCGACATTTGCTGATGTTGCAGATAGCCGAATGGGTTTTTTTGGAGGGACCGAATGTTCCTTTTACTACGTGAATAGATGGAATGCTGAAGAAAGGGGTGTGCTGCGTTGTTCTAAAAAATATGGAAATCGAACAGCGCTTACATTATATTTGTTTTTTACTATACATAGCATGTCTTTACGTATTAACAAGATAGTACGTAGGTCATTAACAGAGTGAAAACTCAAAGCGTGATACGCAAAAGGAAATTACAAAATATAGGACTCAGTGTTGTTGTTATAAGAGGAAATCCCACTTTTTGTCGGATTGCTAGTACGTAATAAAGAAGAAAAAAATAATGAAAGTGGACGAAGCGAAACAAGTATGTATGAATCGTAGCAAGTGGAAAAAAGTGGTCTCTGGCTACCCCTACGGGAAAGAGGCGTGATTATATGTATGTATGTATGTAATAGTACGTAATGCCTTGATGCTAAGTATTAATTTCTCATACAGAATCTTCAGTCAGAAGTGTTTTAGATTATCTTATAAATACCTAAGGGTTCAATTTAGAAATAAAATGAAACAAAAGTTATATAAAGTGTTTTTTTAACGTCATCTTTTCGCCAACGCAGAAGTATTTCACTGAATTTCTTATATTTTCATTTCTTCGTTATTCAATTTCTTGCACGTAGGTAATGGAACAGCATCAATAATGGTGATTCCCGCGAGCAATCCCCTAGTGACCTCGGCTTGTGACAAACCCTCTGAAGTTAAGACTAAAACTAAGGAGCTAAACTACTTTCGGTCTTATTTTTTTTTGAATTAATTAGATTAAATAAATCGTTTAACCTGCTTATACCTAACGGCACCAAATATAACGATATAAGTGAGATGTAAATAATGAACATAATTACCTACCTAGATTACCATAAATTAACCTACTTAACTCCTAACCATTATTATTGTAATAATCCAAAACCGAGAATAACCTACTTGTTTCAATCACATCTAAAAGATCATTTTGGCCAAGTGATCGTCTAGTGCACCTACGAAGGTCCGCAATAACCTAAGAACTTTAAGGAACTTAAAGGCAAGACATAACAACCCTTTCTTTACTACCTATTCATCCTAACCGTACGTTCTCCAATGTAAATGAATTCATGACCCTCATCATTAAAACACGACTAACAGAGTACCTACTTTTATAAACTAACAACCAAAGCGATGGCCTACGCCGAGCTAGATTAAGTAAGTACCTAAAATCATAATAACATCGCGGTCTCCCATCCCATTACGAAACTATGTAAAATTGCTTAACATTTAATAATTTAATCGTTTTTCTATCCTGTTTGATAGAATATAACATAAGGAGCTTCAATTAATACTCTGAATACTCTTTAAACTTGTAATTTTGATAAAATATCTTAAATTTAACGCAGAGGTTCTGATCGTAATAATGCAAAAACAAGATGAAGTAAAATACAATTATTTTAGCATCTACATTATACAGAAATAAAACAAAACTCCTATAAGGAAACTATTAGTTGCAATTACTATTTTGTTTTATGCGGACTCTAAGATCTAAACTTATTTTATAGTTTTATCTCATCATTTCTACTATAAATAACTGTAATTAATATTCATTAATACGACTACTTTCCTAATAAACATGTTGGTTAATAATTAACATATGCAATCGGTCACGACTCTCATTTCGAATTTAATAAGAATAAATCTAACCTCTATTCTTGTTACTCACGAGTGACGACGAGTTGACGCCTAACTACAATTTACTAATATTTACGTAGGTAGGTAAGGTAGCTATCTATTTACTATATTGAGGCAAATGTAGCTCGTAGTACATACTATCAGTGTTCATTTCGCCCTAGCGTTACTTCGAACAACCACGAGTGTTTGCTTAAACATAATCTATCACCGAACTTATTTGTATAGGTAGTATAAATGATCAGAATGATCATTGAAAAGCTACATGGACTCCACCTTCCCCATATCCATCCACACCCACTCGTAAACTAATCTTTATTTAGACCATTGCCTATATTTAATGCATATACTAGTATTTGACCAAACATAGGCAACGAAAGACCCATACAAAACAATTCGGTCACGATACTTAGATCTAGCAATCTCTAATCACCTGTGCAGTGCCCGATATGATACTAGAGTGAATATTTAACTCGTGATTTTAATCTTTATTTAAACCGTTGCTTATAGGTATTTAATGCTTGTACATTGAGTATTTGTACTAAACAAAAGTCACTCAAATACCTACATTAGGCACTGAACCAGAGTTTATTAAGTAAATAGATAATATAACTATTACTTAGTCTTATAAACAAAACAACATTCCATAAACGGGATTTGAACCTTTGGTTCCACGAACGGGATTTGAACCCATCCGATTTGTAGTTTATTCGCAACCAACTTGCGTAAAATTATCCGCCACCCTTGAGAGGATAAATTCACTTTATTTCATAAAGTTCACAAGCGAGATTCGAACTCACTGGTTCCACGAACGGGAATCGAACCCATACGAATTGTAATTTGTTCGCAACACTCCACATAAATTAAATGTATATAATCATACATTCACTTTATTTCATAACATCCACAAGCGAGATTCGAACTCACTGGTTCCATGACCGGGAATCGAACCCATCTAATTATATTTAAATAATTATAATTATGTTCACTTTACTCCATAGTCATTAAAATATAGATTTTATCATTTAAATTTAGTTTGTGTTATCAATCGTTTATGGCCTTTGATGGTAGCATATCTCCTTGAAGATGATCTACAGGGACGGCTTTTGCTTGCCCTTAGCCAAACAAAAGATATCAACAAGTTATGTCGAAGCCATTTTGGCATATAGAATTGGAAACCTTAATTTCCTCAAATTCAGTTTGTATTGTAATAATACCATCTGTAGGTAGATATATTCATTTAAATGACAACAGAATAAAATAAACCCAATGAACAATTAATAAATAAGATAATCTTAAAAAGAAATGTCTAAATTATCCGACGTCACCAAAATATAGATTTTACTATTTAAATGTAGGTTGTGGTAGCAATTGTTGCAGACTTTCGATGGTAGTACATCTCCTTGAAGATCTCTACGAGGACGGCTTTGCTTGCCTCAGAATCTGAACAAAGATACCGTCAACTATATGTATAAGCCATTTCGGCATAACAAAACTGGAAACCTTAATTTCCTCAAAGTATTTAAGTAGGTAAATTTCTAGTTAATTTAAGTGACATCCGAATAAAATAAACCTAATAAACTACTAAGCACGGTTATCACACATCCATCAACACACATAACTTGACCCTACTTAACTAAAACACCACCACCAACTTATTGAATACCTGATAACATGTAACGCTTTATTATTATTAAGGCAAACGAATATCCCTTTTTTTTTTTTTTAAACGGTTTTTTTAATGACAACCTAGCTTATAACAGTTTTTGGATCATAATAAAGATTTGAGTTATCCGCTGAGACCCGAGACCACCTACTCCATTCCGCAACGCGAAACAGTATATAAAGCAACACATTATTATTATACCTACCTACATAATGTTCACACAATAAACTCTCATTTCGGTTACCTACCTACACACATACCTATATGCTTACCTACCTATATCTTAAATCATCTAAAACGTAGGTAGGTACTTCGAAATAAAACATACCTACTCCTAACCAACCTAATTCAAATGTAAACCGTTCCTAACCATTATGCAAAATCTAACACCCTATAACATTCCTGCTCTTCAACCTATTTCACGATATCGCCGTTAATCAAACACAACACTTTCAACATAATATAAAATTCACAAAATAAATTAAAATGTTTAGTGAGATAGAAATGAATATTAATTAAGTACACATAAACAACAGAAACACAAAAATATAAGATTGAAAGGATAAGGTTTTAATGGTTGGATTTTCTCACTGCCGCTCGTGCAGGCTCACACGAACGATCAGATATCTGACAGCTAAAGGTGTCTTGGCCGCAGTGAGAGGGTTTGTGGGTGAAGGTAGGTATATGGGGTTAGGTAGGTTTAAAGGTTGGATTTTCTCACTGCCGCTCGTGCAGGCTCACACGAACGATCAGTTAACTGACAGCTAAAGGTGTCTTGGCCGCAGTGAGAGGGTTTGTGGGTGAAGGAAGGTACATAGGATAACATAGTCACAACACATAAAAGAAATACAATGATAATCACAACATTTAAAAGACATGCAAGAAGTTTCAAAATAACTACAAAGTTTATAATTTGCACAGTTTAAAATCAAATTAAAGTAGCAAAGTTTTACTTACAGTTTCCAGAGCAGTCTGACACTCACTATCACTATCTCCGAAAGAATATGAATACTGAATCGATACTGAATACTTAATGACCCCACTCCCAATGTCCAGCCTCCTTTTATACCCGCCGGCACTAGGTATCTTTCCTTACCCCCCTGCTGTCTTCCTATTGGTCCTAGACTTCGAGTGATTATATCTCGCTAAATACTGTTTCAATCAAAGTTTTATTAATATTTACTTATGTTGAAAGTTTCCACCGTCAATTTCCACTTACCAACAATACCAATAACATGATAAATAGCTTTAAATTCCTCAAAAGAAAAACACGAGCAATAAAGTGTTAGTATAGCCACATGCCAAGGTCCACATTGCCGCTACTCCCCGCTGCGCTGGCTAGTGGCGCTAGCTGTATTCATTGATAAATCTCTCATTTTTACTCATACATAGACAATCGAAAAGACTAGCATATCGTATTATTGGATACAGATTACTGCTACTTCCTGTGCAGAGGCGCCAGATTCTGATGCATTCATTGGCAAATTTAGGGATGCCCAATGCGATGTAATTCATCAGAATATCGATACAGCATTACATTATATTACTTATTATGATTTCTATTATTACGATATTAATGTCGTATGAATGTATCACATTTAGTATGTTTATAATAAAATGTATATGTGTCCCAATTAGATAAACAAAATATGATGGACTAAGACGTAACATTAGATATCATTATTATAATGTGATGAATGTGAATGACTTGAACAAACTTGTATCAAAGACTGTACAAGTACCAGCCAGCCGACTTTGTTTAGCTTTGTAGATAGATTTTGATTATTTTAGATGTAGACTCTGTATGTAGGTATCGACAAATTTGTTAAGATCAACGTTTAGGTTTTTGGTGTGTTTCCGGTGTGTTTTCACTGTGTCGAATAACATTTACACATGTCTTATTAGAGCTCCGCCAGTAAAGTCAAATGTTTAAAATAATCTTATTAAAACCCATGACGGCGTAAATGTAAAATAAACCATGAATTATTTATTAAAACTATAAATAATACTAGGTACGAATTTGTAAACTCATTTTGAAAAGACATCATAAAAATAAACTGAATTTTAGTAAAAATAATATTGTGCATTGACACAAACTCATGCAACACATTATGATACGATATATCGATACAAAATATATACTTTCCCTTTTTGGCATCCCTTTATCCATAGACACGCGAAAACTACTGCAACTCTCCGCAGGGCGGCGCCAGAAACATTCATTCATGTACCTCTCTATTCCCTCTGCTTTTACTACGGTTAGAATACTGCTACTATTTCCGCTGGATGGCGCTTGCAGTATTCATTGATCGATCGCCCTCCCCCATCTCAATTATGAATCTTACTCACGACTCAGTGCATTACTTACATTTTAAATAACCAAATGATTGTAAGTTGTCATATTCTGACCGGGTTCATGTGAGAAACTAAACCTAAGTTCGTATGACAATGTAAAAACCTGTAAAAACTACTTATAACGCAATAATTATTTATAGTTTATGAAATGCAATCTGTAATATTAAAGTACAGACTTCTATCGTTTCTAGCCTCCTTATAGTCTACCTAGGTTAGAGTGAGCGTAAAAGTTAATTAAATTAATCATTAAAATTAATCTTTAACATAAATATCTACGAAAGATATATTTTGTTTTGACACTGTTGATTTTCATATTAACGCCATCTATTACATGATGCGGAAACTACGTAGGTAGGTACTCAAGTCGAACATGACGAAACATTAGAAAGCGTAGTTAACAGACCTACGATAAGCTACGCTTATTAGATAGTGTATAAAGGTTTCTTAGAGCGACGCTAGATGGCTCGTATGTATCAATAACCATTTTGCTTATAAGTAGGTAATAAGGTCTCATTATTGCTCGCTTGAAAAGTAAAAATAACACTGTTAACAATAATGTAGAAAGGTTGATTCTATTTGATATTTAAAGTCCTAGCAAGTAATGCTTAATTTTATTTGAGTACCTATTGTTGATTAATCTATCAGTTACTTTTATTTTATTTGCCTGTTACAAATTTAAAATTAAATAACATTTAGCCTGAATTCTATCCTAGATATTTATAATTTTTATTTATTCATTTAGAAAATGTTCTAGTGACGTAAGGACCGTTACAGGCTCGTGTGAACTTTCTCACTCACCAGTGCGCCACGAACGACTTACAAGGTTCGCGTGGTTCGTTTCTATGACTCGGTGCTTGTCATCTAAGTGCCTATATAATGTAAGTTTTGTTTATTATTCGTATTTATTCGATTACGTTTACGAAAACGAAAAGTATGGCATAATTTTAACTCTTCTCGTATGTCGCCAGGAGGCGCTGATTCAATGCCATACTAATTGTCGTTTTCGTTAACGTAGTCGAATGTCAAATGAAACTCACAGGCACCCCATAGTCCTGGACCAATGTCGTGGCAGAGAAGGGATAGTAATGTGGTTTATACCCAGTTCTTCGTCTATCTATTTGATTCTTCGTATATCTATCTATCTAAAAAAATAATCCTGAATGGGTAGTAGGTAAAAAATATATGGACGATTCAAAAGCACTTTTTTTAAAGTATATTTGAATAAAAAAAAAATTACTTTGACTTTGAGGTTAGGCGTAACGTGTGCAGAGTGAAAGCCCCACGTAATGTCATCTGTTAGTGACACTTATTTTTTGAATTTTTGATGTAATGATGTGTGTTGTGTCACTAATAAATGTTTCTATTTCTATTTATATTTAATGGCCCCATATTTCTACAGTATTAAAAAAGGGTGGCTTCCATAATGAAAGGCAATTAGTTGGTCTTCATCCAAGGTGTTCGTTATAGTATATATTTTTGGCAAGAACTTATTTATCGTTAGAATTAACTAAACAATTCAAATTGAACTTATAAACTTACAATCCGATCTAATACTCACTTTTTTTCACGATTGCGTAGCCCGATCCGGTCCGATCCGATCCCCTCGGAGATCGGCACGGCACGGTGACACGCACTAGAGAGTGATGCCGTTCCCTCTAGAAAACCTCCGAAGGTATTTCGTTTCACACGGCTTGAGGAACCCTTTAAGTTTCTCACTGCCCCCAAAAAACTGTCACAAAAAAAAAATTGCGTAGCATATTCGTAGCGTATACGTAGCGAAACTTTTTAGTGTAGTGAAATATTACACAATAAAGTTTTTATTTTTTGAATAATAATCATCATCATAATGTTGCTAAACATTTTTACTAAGTATCAACAGTGTAATGACGATTTTTCCGAGAGAACAATAATTATAAGTTTTTAATTACTCCATCCCAGTTAGTTAGTAGTTAGATACTAGATTAGATACTAGTTATCCATTTCCTGTGCGGTGCCGGGGTTAAAGAATTGCACCACCCCATCTCAACCCGTGGGGGTCGTAAAAGGCGACTAAGGGACCATTCCAGAGGATGGGCAGCAGCATCTCTCTGAGATTACCCTCAACGTACTGCGATCGCCAACCCGCCTGCCAAGCGTAGCGATTACGGCAAATACCTCCCATGATATGCAGATCCTTGGGGGAGGCCTTTGTCCAGCAGTGGACGTCTTTTGGCTGAGATGATGATGATGATGAATTACTCCATTGTTTAACACTAAAAGCTGTTACTTGAATAACAAACAAGAAGAATAAAAACATTTGTAGATTAAAAACAAATTGTTGGGCACAAGTAATCCGGGATTTTGGCAAAGCTTAGACATAATACGTGCTCGAATGGTAACCAAACACCCTCCTTGCCAAAAGTCCACCAATTGCGATCCACTTTCGAATAAAGTGGACTAATAAAAATCTTGCAAGAATATTATTTTCGCGAACAGGTATTGTAGTAAAGTGGATATTTCGTCCAATAAAGTTAAACACAATATCAGCTTTCTTTTATGAAGTTTTCGTGGGCACTTCACATTCAAATTAAAAACTTTATAATGAACTACATAAACATATACAAATACCTACGCATTTACATAATTATACACTACTTATGCATATTACTTTAACCTGACGTTTCCTGGGACTACGGATCCTGCATAACCTGTATAAACTTCATTACAATTGTATATAGGTCTTACAATAACAATACCAAGTACTTTTTCTGGTTCTCTATTTTGTCTCAAATTTTTTAACCATAATCTAACGTGTCATAATGTTTTGTGACATAATCATCATGTGTCCGAATCATAATATCACTTGCCCGTAAATCGAAATCCCTAAATATAATATGACCTAAATTTTTTTGCTATAAATATTACAATCTATAATATTTAAAAGACATAAAAGGCTTTTCTATAAAAGTTATAAGCCCTAACGTAATGTCTCATAATACAACGTGCCCTAAAATCAAAATTATGATGCTAGATTTCTGTTGTCTAATAAAAAAAGTAACCTCGAAATTCAAGACAATCGCTACGCTGCGCTTCGCGATTGTCTTAAATTTCTAACATATCACGTGACCTATAAACTGTTTTCATGATTGTTGCGTTAAATTATTTTACAGGGCGGGGGCTTCCATATAGCTCCTAATGATCGTTATCGTGAGGCCATAAAAAAGTATCGAGTAACGAGTATACAGAGTTCAATGACACAGGAAGTAACGGCGATGAACCGAAACGCACCCCAAATACGATCGTTACAATAAAGGTAATTTAAGGTTGCTTACATACTTATTTTTTGGTATGTAAAACGGTATTTTTGATTAAACAAAATGTAAAAAAGAAAACATATTATTATATTTTTTTAAATATTATTTGGTCTTTATTAGCTAATTCTGCGAAAGCGCATATTTGAATTGCGTTATGCTTTCAAAGTCAGAGTCATATCATTTATTCAACATGAGCCTTCGGAGGCACTTATTGACGTGAAAACTACAATCCAAATAATAATAAAACACTAAAAAATTAGTTTAGACTAAACTAGACTAGAGCCTTCGACGAGAAGAGCTGGCAATAGGCTTATTTCATTGCTATGATTGAAGATATCTCACAAGTCAAAATCATTGTATACAATTCGCACATCCTGTAAATGGGATTATTTCGTGATACATTATTGTTAGTCAGTGGAATGTTAAAAAGCCGGGGGGGGGGGGGGAAGGGGGGGGGGGTTTCCTTATTAGTCGTCGGGGGTATTAGATATAACATATTTAGACTATTGGCAAGTTTATGTAATTGCCACAGGATACTTAATGCGAGATTTATTTGGATTTAGAACGGATGTGTTGTAGTTTTACTAGCTTGATTTTTTTTTTTATACAACGTGGTATAAATGAAAAGATCCAATGTGTGTCCGATCTACATCTTGCATGTGTTGTAATTTGTGACATAATTGTTAACTTTACATAATTGTTAACTTTAATTTGTGCTTGCCTATGCGTGTCAGACGCATAGGCAAGCAGCAGTGATTATAAATGTAGGTACACATAAGTTACTGAACCACTAGGGCTGTGGCATGTTTCTTTTAATGTGACGTCACAATAGAAATGTTTAATTAAAAATTGAATAACTAATTCAAGTTAATAATTATGTCTTAGTAACTCTGCATACAAGATCTACATCGGATACACTTTGATTTTTTTAATTTTTACCACACCTTTCTGTTACATGTTGTATAACAATCAAAAAATTCTTGTCATGAAAACTACGTACATAACAAAAAATAAATCAGCCAAATCGGTGGCGCCGTTTTCAAGTGATGCTCGGACATACATGAGGCAATTGATTTTAAATATAGATGACTAGTGGCCGCTCGCGGTTTCACCCATGGTTCCCGTTCTCGTAAAAATATCTGGATAAAAAGTATTATTCCCGGTTATAAACTATCTGTATGTCGAATTTCATCCAAATCCATTCAGTAGTTTTGAAAGAGTAACAAACATCCATACTTACAAACTTTCGCGTTTATAATATTAGTAGGATGGATTGGATTTAGAACGGATGTGTTGATTGCGTTAGTAATTATTACGCGATGTACACGTACATTAATTAAGGTGAAGTTATACGAGCATACCGCGTTCGGAGGAAGTGTACAGTGAAAAATCTGATTACACCGCATTAGCTTAACGGCTTGGAGCCGGGAACTTAACTAGTTATAAACTAAGTTAGCGAAATGTTTAATATAATAGAGAACGAACATTCTAATATACATAATATACAGCATGATGCGATCTAGTTAAAAACAGATTTGTGGTAACTCTCTTATTTTCTTCCACAACGCCCAGTCTTTTGCCACTATTGTATTAGCTTTATTTTAAATCAACTTCAATAAAAGCAGGTTCTTAATTTGTCTATTAATTAGTTGAAGGTTAAATTAGGTAGATATTAAGTTGTAGTTACATAAAATCACCCATATAAAATATGTTCCTAATTAGCTAAATTAGCTCCTATGTGTTTTAGTCGTTTAAAAAAATAGCATTTGACACGTGGAAACATCATCAGTACTTTTTATGTTACAAGGTGACGCTAACCATGCAGGCATATGGCCCGCCTGATGGTTTTTTTATATCTTTCGGGTAAGCACTTGGCCTTTAATAATAATAATACTCTCGCTCAATGGTTGGATCAAGGGTCAGATACAGAAGGCGGTACTCTTGGACACAGCGCGGATAGTCCGAAGGTTCCTGTCTCTGCAGCCCTAACCACCGGCAGCTTGAGCCCTGCCCCGTTGCCGGCGGCACCCTAGGCTAGGTTTTTTATAATATTTTTATGTTTTGTATGTGCTTTTGTATTTTACTTTTATATTAATATTATATCAAACCTAGGCTAAGAAAAAAGAGAAATAAAGATATAATAATAATAATAAATTTATTGTTCAACAACAACATCACATAAACAGTTAAGGTAATATAAAGTTACAAAAAGAAAAAAAACAGCGTTATAGTATGTCTCTTCTTCTTGTCTTCCTTTTCTTAATTTCTAAATTTTTTAAAGTAAGCGGTAAGTTTCCGTAGCCGATGGTACATTACCAGAGGATGCCAGAGGTATCACTCACACGTTGCCGACCCAGTAAACTCTATATAAATGTAACCAAAATTACACTAGTTACGATAGAAACAGAAAACACCGTACAGTAAGCATTTAGTAAATATCACACTAATATTATAAATGCGAAAGTTTGTGTGTATGTATGTGTGTATATTTGTTGCTTCTTCACGCTGCAACGGATGGATGGATTTGGATGAAATTCGGCATACAGATAGTTTATGACCTGGATTAAAACAAAAGATACTTTTTATCCCGATATTCCCACGAGAACAGGAACCACGCGGGTGAAACCGCGAGCGGCCGCTAGTAGTACATAAATATTAGACAACATCACATACATCACATACATTGTTCTGATCCCTAGGTAAGTAGCTAAAACACTAGTTTTATGAAAATCAAAAACAACGAGGGTACCACAACCGACCTGACACAATATCGAAAAGTTCGTTTTCGACAATGACCCGACCGGGAATCGAACCCGGGACCTCAGGGTTAGCGCTACCCAAAGTCCAGAGTGTAAGCCACTCGGCTACGGAGATCGTCAGACACAGAAACCAGTGATTTTTTATTTAAACATTTATCGCTTTACAAATAAACAAAGAATAAGGTCCGAATAGTTATTCCGTGTTTTGTTCCTGTCATGTAAACGTCATTTCAAATTAGAGTAAAAGAGACAAAACACGGAATAACTACTCAGACCTTATTCTTTGTTTATTTGTAAGGCCCTTAAAGTGAAACTTTTAACTGGTAACTGATGTAAATTTGCAAACTTAGATATTATTATATTTTCTCTTATGTTTTTTTTTTAACAAGTGTGATTGTCCTTTATATTTTGTGTTTTTATTTGTGATGGAAATTGTCCTCTTATGATAGGGCATTTTCCAAAATTTTTGACGCTGTAAAGGAGAAAAAAGCTTTACACTTGCTGAGTTTCTTGCCAGTTCTTCTTAGTACAAGATCTTCTTCCCGCCCAGAGTAGACTTACGAACCGATGGCATAATGACGTTCATAAGAGTTATTTGTAGCCTAAACTGAGTAAATGATTTTGAATTTTGATTTTTTTTTGTAAAGCAGGGGTAACCAACTGATTTTTGACTTTAGCAACAATGGAATACATACTACCTGCTTTCTAGCTGTCATTTAGTAAAACTTCAACGGAATTATTTTTTGGCGAACAAAACTGATGTCAGACTGGACACTGGGTTACGGCGCCAATACGATAGCAGTCGTATATCATCGGCACTGACTTGATATAGTTACCTGTGCCAAAGAATTTATGCTAGTACTTATACGTGGTGGCAGGGCGCTCAAGCCGATACCCGAAGGTCCCGGGTTCAATTCCCAGGTCGGGCAAAATGTATCTCGGATTTTTCGATGCATAGCCCGGGTTTGTGCTCACCAACCCGCATTTGGCAAGCGTGGTGATTACCCATCAATTGTAGTGATGACTTGATTTTAATGATGGAGGCCTTTGCCCAGCAGTGGGACAGTTATAGGCTGTTGACTAGTACTTATAGCACGTGTTTTCCAAGTATTAGTCTCCGCTATGTAATATTTTACATATTAATATGAAAAGGTAAATATCTATAAAAATTACATGTACAAAAATGTAATCTATCATTAATGTATTTATTGCTCAATCAAAAAGTAGTACTAAAAGCGGTACAAATGCCAAATAGCATTCTTTACCAATCAACCGTAGGTTTAATAATGATATTCTAGTTACGGTTTCTTGCAATATATATATGAGAATAAACACGAACAGCTTCCTGCCGGTTCAAGTCGTAGAACTAATAAGCCGGGATAAGCGCGAAATTTATGAGACAGACACAATTACACGGATGCAGCGCACGTCTTTGCCGAGGAAAATGCTGAGGAAGTAGCTCATACTTCTGATTATAGTGTTGGCACACCGACTATTGTCCTATTTACTATTACGTGCGGGCCAAGAATGTGAATCTTGTTTGGGTAACTTCATCATCATAGGCTCATAAACGTCCCACTGCTGGACGACTACATAGTCAATAGACATGTCATAGTCATAAATCTTTATTCATCTATTTGGTTGTACCTGCAAGATTTGAGGAGCTCGAGTGGTTAACGCGCCCGGTCTGTGAGTGCTGAGGTTAATCCGAGCCGGTCATCGGATGGGTGACCAATGACCGTTAACAACCATCAAGCAGCACCGGGCCCGCGTGGTGGTTTATGGCCTGTTCTCCATATCCATCCATAGGGAATTAAGGCTCGTGCCCCCACAATGGGTATATAAAATGAGCTGATGCTGATTATGATGGCAAGATCTTAAAGTTAGGTATAATGTCTAGCAGCTTGTAACCCGTCTTCATATGTATGACCACTGGTTACAAACTACCCTGCTGGCTGAATGCGGATCAATGGGGTCTTACAACTGCCGCCTCATAAAAACAATCGGGACTAGCGGCTTAATATGCCTTACGAAGTGCATAGGAGCTCGATGTATTTTTCATTTGGTCTCCCATCCTAGAACCTGGCTTTGAAAACGTGGCTTATCTTACACGATCGCGTCCCGCTCCGCCAAAAAGCTCCTCCATATTTTACAACACTGCTAACAAATGCGAAAAACAAGGTGAGATAGGTTATGACGTCAAATAAAGTTGTGAGCCGTAACACATTGCATAATTTGAGCGGCGGAGAGGGCGCGCGTCATTTATCGTAAACATTACCGTGTTTGTGAACAAAATTTTGTTGAACCGGCAAATGTGGTAAAGTTGGGTACCTTCTTCTAATTTCAAAAGAAAACGCAATTCTCTCAAGGGAAGGAGCAGAGAGCATTAAGCTGAGCGAAGATTTCGTAGAAGAGATAAACTAAGTTAGGATTATTTCAAACACCGGCTTCATGCGAGTTTGGCATGCATTAACTTAGAATTCCATTCCAGAAGTTGTGGTATTTCTAGTAGGTAGTTGGTAGATTCTTAAAGGGTTATGTATGTAAGAAAAGGTGGCGAAAATTGGAACTAATACAATTTAGAAAATAAGGAATCAAAATTTCGCAATCACTACAAATAAATTAATAAAAATGACGATATAACAATATGAATTTTTTAATAAAAATAATAATAATATATAATGATCTCATATTTGAGCCGTTTGGGGTCCATGGGGCCCGGGTGTTCACAAACTCTTTAAAGATATTTCTATAAAATTAGTAGAAACCACCCGGGACCCCTAAGCTAGCAGCAACTTGGGCCAGCGTATAAGCATTGCTATCCAACGTGGCAATGCTGCTAGCTTAATTATAGTAAGTAGTAGTTATAGTTTATAGTTTTTGATAAGTTTAATTTTGAGTAGTTTAATTATTATCTTGTTATTGTTCTTGTTTGTAAATAAAAAACACTTTATATATAATTTTATAAAAATAATGATAAAAAAAAATTAAAATCTTAACTTACTGCTTATCAGTTGCTGAAGTCCTTTAAAATGACAATATATATTTTTCTTCTTGAAGCTTGCAGCTCTGTTTTACAATTTTTAGTTTTGCTATTATCACAAGTGATTAAATACGAGTGCTTAAAATTTTAATGGAAAAGAGTCATGTTAGTAGATTTTGTAAAATAATTTATGATAAAAAATGGCTTATTCGTTCTTATCCAAATTGTTTATATTATAATATATAACGAACTACATTTTTCTTTGTTTAGAAATAAAAACATTTACGGGTAAGAAAAGAAACAAAGCTTTTGTTGAAGTAATCTAAAAATAAATATTATTTTTGTAGTGTCGAATTCGAGTACGGCGGGTTTGTGTAACTACGTGTGTGGAATGAAAATTTTCCTTTGAAAGCTACAGAGCCAAATCTGGCATACCTACATGCAAATTTTACTCTAACATTGACATTTTTTCACATTTATTTAAACGATTGCAAATTGTTTAATTCTATATCTACGCTTTTGTTTTTAGCGCAGGAACTCCCAATAAACAAACGCATTGGCCCAACTACCCTGGAGTCCGCAGTTCGTATAGAAATTCGATTACCGACTTACTCGCTTTTACTTTGCATGTTCACTATTTGAACCTTAGCATTAAACCAACTAATGCTCTAAGATTTGAACCAAGAAAGTGAAAAGAAAGGAGGCAAAATGCGAATAGGCGGAATAATTATACAACGTTATACAAAAAGGTCTTACGTAAAGACGTGACATTAATTACTTATTTAATTTTAAGAAAAAGTAAAATCTTTGTTATTTTAGCTGCAGCTTAAAACATTAAACCAACAGCTGCAGTAGCGTCGCGTCCGCTGCTTAGCAAAGCTCTGTAGCGCCAAGCTACGGCCTACGAAATGTTCTCGTAGCAACGCGTAGCAATGCTCAGCACAGATGAAGTGGCGCCATCTATATTAGACTGAAAGAAGTATCGGCAAAGTGAAACCTCTTTTCAAAAGCGCTGTCAGTGGCGACATCTGCAATCGGTGAAAAAAAACTTTTGGTAGACATCCTGAAAGTAGCAAATGAAAGGCAGTAAGTAGTTCTTTGAAATAGATAAAACTTTATCGGAGGGCGTTGTGTTGTGACTACCGTGGCGTGCGTAGGAAGCTTCATAAAAGTAGTACATTTTTATAATGGTTCTCTTTACCGCGTTTTTCGTCTTTTTCATAATATTTCATTATAATTATTAAAGTGCTCAAATTTGTTGTAGTGAACACGTAAACATAAATTAATACAATATTGCAAAATTTCAAGATTTTTGTAACGTAGTATTTAAAAATCCAATTCATGGATTGTTTTTTACTCTATGGCCCTTTACTTTCCCACTGCAGGGTAAAATCTTCCCTTCCTTCTTTCCACCTGTGTCTATCCGTAGACTTTGAGTGGGAGTCTAGCAAATCATCCCACTATATTCGCCCGAACCTGAATTTATGGATTGATATAGGTAATTAAATAAAAATCAGAATTAAAACCTTGCCTTACACTATTCTCAGATAATATAATGCGGCGTTTCAAATAACTTCAATGCCGTATTAAATAAAAATCCTAGCGATAATATTTAAGCCATTTAAAAGCTATATATTTGACATCAAGAACCATAAAGTCACGTTGCACTTTAATAATCGGCATATATTGAATATATGTAGATTGATAACATATTTTTATTAATAACTAGTGGACCCGGCGGACTTCGTACCGCTTTGACAGTTTCCATCAAGTGATTAAATTCTCTTTGGTTTCCATGACAACGAAACAAAAAAATCATTTTGTAAGTATTGGAAAATTAAAGTATATTTTTAGTGTGATTCCCGCGAGAATATCAGGATAAAAACTATCCTATGTGTTATTCCAGGTTATAAACTATCTGTAGGCCGAATTTCATCCAAACCTAGACATTCGTTGCTGCGTGAAGAACAAATATACGAACATACATACACACAAACTTTCGCATTTATAATATTAGTGGGATTCAAAGATTTTAAAATATGTAAACAGTATAGGAATGGAACTCGTTGCCAGATTATGTGCTCCCTGAACGTTCATTCGTTCCTTTGTTCAGAGAGCATTTGAACGTTATAACTTGAGCCTCTTCAAGACTACCGCGAGTTGGTTATTTCTAGGTAAACATGTCTGGAGCTCGATGGTGTCCTCCTTCGTGCTTCGGAAGGCACGTGAATCCGTTGGTCCCGGCTGTACTAGCAGTCGTTAACAACTATCAATTAGTACTAGGCCCGCATGGTGGTTTATGGCCCGTGTTCTCTATCCATCTATAGGGAAGGCTTGTGCCCCAGCAGTGGGGACATAAAATTACCTGGTGATGATCATGATGAAACATTTTCCACAGTGGCCGGCCACATTAGCCGCAGAACTGATATCCGATGGGATAAACGAGTTCTTGAGTGGAGACCGCGTATTGGCAAATGTAGTGTAGGACGCCGTCAGATTAGGCAAGAGATGAGGTCTTTGCCCAGTAGTGGACTAGTGTAGGCTGATGATGATGCTCCTCAGTATCTTGACTTTACATCGGGTGAGATTGTTATCAAAAGCTTAGCTTTAGCATTTTCGAAGCATCTTATAACACTCATAAATTATTCACGAAAACCTATTTACGATGTTTTTAAAGTAAAAAGCATCGTCACGTAATCACTATTTTCGTTAACATTTTTCTGGCATAAACCTACATAGCCAAACTTACTCTTAAAAATCGATCTATTTTTCTTGTTAAAAACCTTCCAAGATTCTATCCAGAGGTTCCAGAGAATAACAAGGGTTTCAAGATGCTAGCACATCAGGCGATCGACTAGTAACCTATCACAGCAGTGCTATTCTCTAAGCAAAACCGCGTCGAACTCGACGTTGAACTCGCTCGTAACTTGCCAACGAATCTCAACCTACTTTTAAATAGTAATAAAGTCTACATTCGTTTGCAAGTTATAAGCGATTTCAATGTCGAGGTCGACGCTGTTTTGCTTAGAGAACAGCACTGCTGATGTTATCTATTCCACCTCGGAGCCCTACTTTGATTTTGCTAAATGTGGCGTCGTCGAGGTCCCTAACAGGGAGTTTACCCAAAACTGGTGATTTTGATGCTCTCTCTAACCCTTTTTGGGAGAAGGACGTAAACTCTCACGATATATTATTTATAGATTTTAGCATACGCATCATGTATGTATGCTAAAATCTATAAATCGACCTTATGCTTTTTTATGACATAACCTCCATGGTCACCACTACATAGTATAAAACAAAGTCGCTTCCCCATGTCCCTATGTATGTATGTATGCTTAGATCTTTAAAACTCCGCAACGGATTTTGATGCGGTTTTTTTAATAGATAGAGTGATTCAAGAGGAAGGTTTATATGTATAAATACATGCATAACATAGTAGAGAAACACTGATAATTTTAGAGGTTTCACATTTTTTTGCGCTTACATTGCAAACGCTGGCTGAAACCTACGAGATAAATCAAAATAATGTACTACAGTATTGTACACCTTAAAAAGTCCGCGATGGTATGTGTCTTTCTCTTAGGGATAACCCACAATAATATTTTTTTATCCTTTACTTTTTACGAGAAATAATGGCTTATCTACAAAGCGATTTTAAGCAATACAGCATTAATCCTTATCCAATTTAGTACCTTAAATACATTGTGCATTTAATATAGACAATATGGCCCTTTACAACATGTCATTTAAATGAATATTTACGAAGATATACATATTTAAAATGCAGGGATATAGCGGTTGCGTGTATTAGCATTGCACCCGTGCGAAAACGTTTATAAATCGAAATAATGCATTTTTTCTGGCATAAACCTTCATGGCCAAACTTTCATTAACGCTTTTATTTAACTCGACTTAATGCAGTGAAATGTCATTCAAGCGGGTGTTACGTAACACTGCATCTAGTGCCTACGTAATACAGGACTTGCGAACTAACAGTTGGTCGCGGTTCCAGGCCTGCGCGGTGACCTCGGCCGTGAATGCACCGAATGTACAATGAAATTTTATTATTCGGTCTGTCCGAGCCATTTTATGATTGAAAACACGATTGCGGTTTGTTTTTGTAAACAGTTTTTAAACGGATTGGGAGGTATCTAGAAAGCTTTTGAATGTAACTTTTGCTACTTAATTAAGTTATGAGTAGAAAGTTAGTATAATAAGTTAACAAATTAAGAGTATCTGTTTATCTATAATGCAGAAAAAAGCAAACGAAAAGTGTATCGTTTTAAGAAAAAAACATAATGCTAGCTAAACCTTTCGGTTAAGGATGTCTATTGTCCAAAAGGACACAATGAATTTACTTACATTAAATAACACAAGTTTGTTAAAAACAATCGTTCGAACGGAACGAGCTGTATGAATACAAATAGTCTTAAAATAATTTTTACTTCATATCGTATTTCGCTTAGAAATTATAGCCATAAATAAAACGGTAATAGACGCAACAAAATATTCTATTCTAGAATACCCATACTTTCACCATAGGTGAGGACGTAAATCAATATGTTTTATTATAGTAATTATTTCGGGCATCCTGGCGCATGCAACAGTGCCAAAATATCGGATACTCAAATATAATAAACATGGTACGAATCCCATTAATAATTGCTCTAATGCAAGTGACTATGATAGTTTAAATAGTTATATGTTTTATTAGTTGTCGTATCTGTGATATTCGTGTTTACTACGCTAGCCGCCCGCCCGCCCTGCACTGGCGCGGCGGGCGGCGGCGGCGGCGGGGTGCGTGGGTAGCTCCGTCCGCCACCGCCACGCGATCACTCCGCTGCGACCGACGGCACGCGCGCACGCGGCCCACGCCCTAACCTCGCACCTCACACCACGTACCGTGAACGCAGTTGTCATTGCAACCCGCTCTTGCCGTGCTCACAAAAGATAACCTTGCCGGCGGCGCTGCATTCATTATTCAGTGGCAGCGACACACAGCAAGGATGGCGCCCTTCACAGGTACAATTCATGCATTCCGTTACCATTTTATAGTTCCACTATCAATAGCCTAGAAGGCTGTATAGATGTGCCGTCGTTGGACGCGAAATACGTCATTTATCCTACGGCTTTCACGGTAATTTAAAGTGTAATAAAATGTTTTGATTGTACCATTATCATGTAGTTATAACAATGAATATGTTGGTAAAACATTTACCGTACGTAATCAATTAAAGTAGAAAAGTTCGGTCGTGCTACAGTGGTTAATATACGGTCTCCATTCAGCGGAACGTGGAGTACTTTGCTTGCAATACTGTGTTCTAAGGCAATTGCTTAAGGTCGAGAATAGTTTTAGATGTCTTACGAAGCACAAACTCAAGTGCACCCGGTGGGCACATCACCCTTCTTTTCATTTCCTCTTAGAAATTGTTATCATTTACTTTGAAGTGCCCATTGTATCTTTATTGTTTCAAGTTTATTTCTCTTAATTACTGTCATTAGTATTAATTAAGGGCGAATGGGATTGAGCCACAAAATTTTTAATACCTACTCTAACCTTGATTCACGTACGTAAATGAACCACGAAATAGAATTCACGCAAGCAACGAAAATATACTTTTTGAATAATGTATTAAGTAAGTTCGAAGTGTTCGATGAAATTGTAAGATTACTATGAATGGGTAATTTAAAAACATGTATTTATAAGGTATCCTGAAAAATTTTGTAGAAATTCGTTATTTAATTGTTACTAAAGACTGCAATCAATTGCTGACTTCCATTTTTAATGATTATAATTGTAATTAATGATTGAATCACTGGTTCATGTCGAACACTGGATCCACTGCCTTATCATAATTTGGTTACCCTTTCGGTGACCCGGCATTGCCAAAGTTGCTTACTTTCAAGATCGCAACTGAACGCGCTAGCCGCTGCGTCATCAAACTCCATCAAACTCCATCCAGCTTTCTTAATTTTTTCTAATAGTTAAACAAATTATAAAAAGAGTGACTTCCTTGAAATAAATCAGTGAAAATGTCTAGGAAATAATATAGTATTAAAAGAAAATGAGAATACTTACCATTTATACTAGTAACCTAAAAATATAAGCTAATACCTATTGCTATGTTATCATGTCTTTGAAGAGCGCCTCATAGGAATCGACAGGGTAATGGTATTCAAATTAGATAATGAAATCGTCGAGTTCGCCTTTTTATTGGTAATATTCACAGAAGTTTAAAAGGAAAGTTAGTAATGGGATTTGAAATATTGTAAGTCGACCTAATGGGACTTTCGACGACTGTTCTTTACATACAAAAATGCTAACGAAATTGGTTGGAGATGATTGTAGGTATTGTTTTTTGTATTTTAACTGGCTTAAAGTGCTAATAGCCTTCATAGGTCATAAGGTCAATTTGAGCTGCGCGTGTATCAAGTCCAAGTATTACGTACGCCCACGTTACATTTTCACAATACCTGTCGTAACTACAGTTCTATGGTAGTAGGGATCACTTAGCTATGCTTATATAGCAGACCTCTCAGCCTGCAGTAAAAGACTGGTTGTTCTTTTGTTTTTTCATCATCATCATCATTTTTAGCCTGTATCTACCCACTGCTGGGCATAGGCCTCCTCCATGTTACGCCAATCCCTTCTGTTTTGAGCTGATCGCAATCCAGGTTTTATATTTCCAGCCGCAACTATTATTTAATTTTTTGACCTCCATATACGGTTGTATAAATAAATCTTTATCTATTACTTCAATCTTACAATCTTATAATGAAAGCTAATAATAGTGTTACAATACCTATTACTAGTTACTGTAAAATGGGGTTACTTAAGAATCAAGACAGTGTAACAATAAAAGCAGCTGCAGATGGTTAAGTAGCTGCTATTACCGGTGTCCCTAGCGTCCTAGGCATACCCATCCCTATTCTAACTAGCTCTGAAATCATGCCGTAGGCTACATGTAAAGTGGAATTAACCGTTGTCAATGTTACCCTTGATTACTTATGGATTAAGCTGATTTAAACTCCAATAAATGTACTGTAGTCTGCACGCATATATTAAACTAGCTTTTGTTCGCGGCTTTACTCACGTGGGCAAATTATGTTTGTTCTGTTTCTTCACACGTGTAGGAATCAGTAAACGCATGATGTTTTGCGCGCGATTTCCATACAAACTTTCCACCCTTATTTCACCTCTCTAAGGGAGGTTTTTCGAAAAATGCTTAAACACGTCATTCTTTATTTTTATTGAACAATCTATAGATCGGTTAAATTATTCATTTTGATAGTTATTACTTTAAAAATAATGATTTCCCCAAAACAACCTTTTTCCCTTTACAACTCCTTTAAAGAAAAATAAACAAAATTCCTGAGATATGTGTTTCTTAAATTCTTTTCAGGAACCCAAATACCAATGTTTATGTATTTAACTTCAAAACTGACGGACTTTCATACAAACTTTCGCCCTCTATTTCCCTCCTTGACCCCCTTAGGGTGTGATTTCCTTAAAATCCTTTCTTAGTGGCTGGCTACGTCACTCAATTCATTATAAAGAAGATTAAAATTTTGACAATATCAAGAAACTTATTCATCTATCCAGAGAGAAAGTGTCATAAGACAGTTAATAAAGGACATTGGCAGGGTTTGGACCAAGTGCTGCCCAGACGTGGGAGTACTTTCAAATGGTTGCTTACGTTACTAGTAAATAAAAAAAAAAAAAAAAAATCGGTCCGAGGGTTACTGGCTAATTAAATATTTTGTTTTTAAGATTTCTCATGTGATTAAGGCATTAGAAAACGATTATTTTCTATTTTTTAAATGTTTACGCTGCTTCCATCATGCTCTCTTCATGCTCTCTCCCATGACGAGAACCTCGTGAAAGCTGAGAAAGAGAAACAAATCAAATATCTCGACTTAGCACATGAGGTTGTCGACATGTACTCGGCTGTCATCGTGCCGATTGTTGTTACGGCTAACGGCCTGATAGCCAAGAGCCTCAATCAACATCTCATGAGGCTCTCGTTAGGGGGCTGGATCAAGGGCCTGA
The DNA here is from genome assembly GCA_947562085.1 of Eudonia lacustrata. Classification (NCBI taxonomy): domain Eukaryota; kingdom Metazoa; phylum Arthropoda; class Insecta; order Lepidoptera; family Crambidae; genus Eudonia; species Eudonia lacustrata. The sequence goes on along the minus strand of OX387312.1, from coordinate 17,676,405 downwards.
TTCAGAAGGCAGTTCTCCTCGATACTGCACGCATTGTGAGGAGGTTCCTAACTCTGGAGCCCTAATCACCAGCAGTTTGGACCCTGGTCCCGATGCCGGCGGACCCCTACTTTTTTATATTTTTAAATGTTTGTTTTGTTTTTAGAAAATATTTAAAAATGTAAATTAATATGTAAAAAAATAAATAAAGGGAATGTATTTGTAATAATAATGTAAATCATTGTTTAAAATAATTGCTGTTACAAAAAATATATTGGAAAAAGCCATTATTATAATTATTTTTATTTTTCATAAATGAAAATATTTTCAACAAGGAACAATTTTTTTTCTCAAGATCCCTGGGATAGATTTTGAAGCGCTTAGTTTTACAGACTAATGTTAGTATAAGGAACATAATGCACTATGTGTTCATTCTGGGCAGCACTTGGTCCAACTCCCATACAAAGACTGCCAATGTCCTTTGACGATTTAATAATTTGAATTGAAATAATTAATTTACTATGGGCAGATGCACCCCAAAAGGTGGACTAAGAACTCCACCTATTCGAGACCTGAAACGAACCGAGAAATGCCGCAGAGGCATTGGTGTGGCGATCCAACCAGACTGGCAGCAGACAGTTGAGATTCGGAAGACATCCAAGGAAACTGGGGAGACCTTTGTTCAGCAGTGACACAATATAGGTTACCTGTACAAAAGCTAAATACCAAAAAGTTTATTTGTTCCTTACTCCCTTACTCCTCTTAATTCCTAACTTTTTAACTTTATAAATAAAGGTTTTAGCTTTGTTTACCTACATTAAACATTAAACCGTTGGTTGTTGTCCTTAGAAAGCAAACGTGAAAATTCTCCAACTCGCATTGGGTTGTGGCCCCATTTCTCTATGTATTATTATTGTTTATGTGGGGGCTATCTAACACAGAACTTCCACCAAGTACGACTAATTAAACAATAACTTTTTCAATTGATATAAAAACTTACAAATAAAGTCGAGGAGACGCTACGTACACGCTACGCTACGACGCTACGACACTACTACACGTTTTGGGAAAAATTAAAAAGAAGTAAAGGAGAGTATTTTCTCTTGTGTATTTTCAGTGACCTTCGTAGTCATAGTAGCTAGGTGATAGCAGCAATCAAATTCTAACTGCTAGCAAACAGGTGCTATGTAAACTGTGAAGGGGCGGCGGTGACCCGAGCGTCGTTAGGCTGTTTCGTTAGTAGCTTCATCATTAAGCTTTACTGTCACTGGGAAGGGAACCGTCATGTTATGGTAACACCAATCTGGAATCTTTAATGTATTTCCCACATTTGGAGGGTAAATATGTTAATATTGTGAAGTAAAGAATGAAGGTAAAAGAAAAGAGCAAGTAAAGCAATAAAATGTTTTGATTTCAAAACTTTGCTAATTCAGAAGAGAAATTCGCTCGATGGCGCTGTGGTTTGCGCGTTCGGTTTGTGGTTTTACAAGTTAAGCCACTTTCAAAATCAGTACTTTACCCTAATTTAAAGTTGTTGCGAGTTTAAAGCATTGACATTAATGTTTATAAAAAGCAACCAAAATTACAGATTTATACAAAACATAACAAAAGATAATCAGAGTGTTTTGAATCTTTATCCTTGAATAGTTCATCTTTATCTTAAAACTATATAAATTTCATTACAAAAAAGAAGGAAATAAATAAGTTTTGTTTTTGTAATTACAATTAATTTAGCATTCAATTAATAAAATCAACATTCTTCTGTTTTGTTTTTGATTATGATGATGCTATGTGTGTTTCAATAACCCATCCAAATTAACCACCTCTTTTGTGTAGTGGTTAGGTCACCGGTCGCACACCCAGTGTACCCAAGTTCTTTTGGTTGGTGGTAGGATTTCTTTTAGGTCCGTCTCTATAGTTATCACCATCTTTTCTAAGTCTACATCAGTAGCATTGTTGTTTTCGCCTGTTAGATATAGGTAGCCAGTAGCCAGTTCCTCAATAATTAAGGATGCGCTTCCTCGTTATACAATAAAACGATAAAATATTTAAAATTTTCTGGTAACCTATGATCAATATTCTGGTAACCAATGATCAATATCATCATCATCATCAGCTCATTTTTATGTCCCCACTGCTAGGGCACGAGCGTTCCCTATGGATGGATAGGAAGAACGAGACATAAACCACCACGCGGGCCCAGTGCGGATTGGTGGTTGTTAACGACTGCTAATGCAGCCGGGACCAACGGCTTTACCTGCCTTCCGAAGCACGTAGGATCAATATGTAACAATAAAATAGTAAATATCCTATGACTATCCCACTGCTAGGCAAAAGCTTCCATCGTTTAAATCAAGTCATCACTGTAATTAATACACACTAATGCACAATAGCTCACTAATGTATTGCCTTTTTGCCTTTTACCGTCATATTATTATTTTACTGTTTGTAATTCAATTACTTATTATTATATTGAGAACTTGGTATCTAGACAAACCTAACATAGGCTTTAAGATACTACTAACCGATATTTGTAATTATATTTTGTTGATAAATAAATAAATACTGGCTTAATCACCACGCTTGCCAAATGCGGGTTGGTGATCGATCACACAGCCGGGCTATGCATCGAAATATCCGAACACACACTTTGCCCGACCTGGGAATTGAACCCGGTACCTTCGAGTATCAGGCCATCGCTTTGCCACTAGGCCACCGAGGCCTTGATCAATATGGACACAAGCTATGACAAAGTTCATTCGTGATAAGGAAAATATGTAACTTTCCTCCACTTCCAGCAACCACTGCCATAACGTTATCGTAAATAGTGAAACTTTTTTATGTGGCCGTACATCCTTATTAGTTGTCCAACTAATCTCAGCAGAAGCTGTCGCAGACGACATAAAGCGGATGCTGTGCGGACGATTATAAAACATGTCGTAATTAGGTCTACAAGGAAAGGTCGGAAGTTACGTTTAGCGAATGGTTTATTTGCCCTGGTCACTTTATTGCGCTTCTGAAGTTGGCTTAATCCCCGCATGGGTCGCAATAACGGCACCCCCCGTCTTATAAGTAGAGCAATAAGGTGCAGAATGTATTTAATTATCGTCTACAAATACACTACATAACACAGTCTTAGATTTTCCCTTACTATAATTACTCACTCGCGTCGGAGGGATATCTCGACGTATATAGAAGTGATGGTGAAGGTGATGTTGAGGAGCTCGATGGCGCAGCGGTTAACGCGCCCGGTCTGCGAGTGCCGAGGTTAAGCAACTTTCGTAGAGGCCGGTCATCGGATGGGTGACCAAAAATTTTTCATCTCGAGCTCCTCTGTGGTTCGGAAGGCACGTAAAGCCGTTGGTCCCGGCTGCATTAGCAGTCGTTAACAACCACCAGCACTGAGCCCGCATGGTGGTTTATGGCCCGTTCTCTCTATCCATCCATAGGGAAGGCTCGTGCCCCTGCAGTGGGGACATAATGCAATATATTATTACATAAACAATGTTATTTTATAAGTTTGATGTATTCAGACTAAGTTTTATAAAGAAATAAATTTATTCTTATTATTCTTATTCTTATAAAAATGAGCTGATGATGATAGAACTGATTGATTAGATAGAGATCGATAAGATCGTGGATTATTAAACGACTTGAAGGAGGCCTTTGCCCACCAGTGGAGCGAAATAGGTTAGTTAAAAAAAGCTATGTTATTAGCGGTTGGCAAGGAGTTCGACTAGCGCACTACGGTTGTGAACATTCAAATGAACAAGCTTTCGCAATGCTTTGTCTTCGGATGAGTGACCTTATTTTAATACTTCGAACTCCTCCATGCTTTAAAAGGCACGTTAAGCGATCTGTTCCCAGTTGTCATCCTGATGGCAATCATTTATACTATCACTATTAAACACTTCTCTAAGTTGAGCCCCGTGTTTTGGCAATCCGATCAGGATGCGAACTAAATCTTGTCGTATGTGTCATTGGCAGTCCGAGCAAACTCAGGTTGCCAAGTAAGTCTTATCGTATTTACATATTAGCTTTACTTATAAGCTACGGGGATTATAGGCGTTACTTACTTAGTCTATAATATAAGTAAATGTATGCGCAATGTGTTGAGCTATGTAGGTGCCTACTGTGTCGCCTTCCGCTGCGCGTCGGGTTAATACTATTATTCTGCCACACAAAGCTATGACCTACATACTTTGTCATTATGGTTAAAGCATTTTACAGTTTTCACATTGCGCAGGGTGGAAAAGCAAATCGTTAGTGTGGGTAATGCGTATGTACGTATCAAGTTACAATATAATATTAATACAACTAGTTGCCGCTCGCGGTTTCACCCGCGTGGTTCCCGGTTCCCGTTTCCGTGGGAATATCGGGATAAAAAGTATTCTATATGTTATTCCCGGTTATAAACTATCTGTATGCCGAATTTCATCAAAATCCATTCAGTAGTTTTTACTTCACGTAGAGTAACCAACGTCAATACAAACTTTCGCGTTTATAATATTAGGATAAGTATGATTGGATATTATAAATAATCGAAACGATGTTGTGCATGTTAGGCGGTTGGTAAGTACCTATATTGGGATAGTGATTACGAGTAATAGAACAATGTGTAAATGTTTCTTAAGATATAAGCTAATATGATGTAATAAGCCACGCTTGGCTTTCTATGATAAACTCATTGACTAAAAGGCTCTAGAAATAAAGAAAGTCAACCGTTTGATTGTTTATAATCAGTACGGAAACAGTGTTAATATTAGGTACTTTTACATTTTTTGTGCTTGTTATAAAACTTTTCTTCTACGCCCTCATGGCGTCGTAGGCGGTTACGAGTAATGTGACGCTGCTGTATAAGAAAAGGATTGATGCCTGTTTTCCGCCTAAGTGATATAAAAACTTAAGAATAGAAAAGTCCTTGCTAAGTTTCTTCTAAGGACAAAGATATACGGACCAGTGGCGCAATGTAGATGAGACTATACTTGTATTATTTTTAGTAAGATAGATAGATAGATAGATAATACTTTTATTGCAACACTATAAAACATAAACATGAATAAAAAATAAATAATTTACAAAGTTACAATTTGGCGGTCTTATCGCTTTCAAGCGATTTCTTCCAGACAACCAGTCGGATGGAGAGAGCTAATAAACTATAAGATCAGAGGACCAGCTAAATAAACATACTAGAATTATCTATATTTTATAAATTATACAAAATAATAATAATCTATATATTAATACGTGAAGCAAAAACTTTGTACACATTGTTACAAAAATTGCGCGGACAGAGGAGTGTGAAATTTCGCACACTTATAGTCTATATAGAAAAGGTTATCCGGAAAAGGTTATTTAAAAAAAAAAATATATTATATTATTTTTTTCAAAATATGCATAAAAATACATGAAATCAATAAAACAAACATTACACACACTACCATGTGTTTGACACACACGCATATGTATTTGAAACACACGCATAGATACTCTTTTCAAAAAATTCAAAAATGGAAGAGGAGCGGCCGAAATCTGTCAATGCCAATCCAAACTCACATTCTATCTTTTTTAATTTTTCATTGCTTAGGACAATTCGTGCAGCCTTAATAAAATTAGGGTCGAATTTTGACCACGATCACTAGTAAAGATAAATATATAATGACAATGTTAATAATAATAAATATAAATACCATATATATAAATAAACCCACTTAAACATAATAGTAGTCTCAGGTAGCAAAGTAGCGGATATGGCAGTTTTGCAGCAGGACAGGGTTAATCGGAAAGGTAGAATTTTTCACGAGCTCTTTAAATGTGTGAATGGATTTCGCACGCCTGATCGCAACTGGAAGCGAATTCCAGAGACGAACCGCTTGGACGGTAAAACAATAATCATAAAAGGTGGTGCTGTGTGGGGGTGTTTTAAGGCTTAAGTTTTCTGATGACCATAATGAGCGCGAACCCGAACAATTAAGAAAACTGAAACGTTCCTTAAGATAAGAAGGATAGGTGGGATTAAATAATCTATACTAATATTATAAAGAGGAAACCTTTGTATTTTTGTATGTATGTAAGTTTGCAGCAAATAAACTACAAAACTACTGGACCGTTTCAAAAAATCTTTCACCATTAGAATGCTACATTAGCGCTGAGTAGTATAGGCTATATTAAAAAAATGAATTAAGGATTCAACTATGCTTTTAAGACGTCCAAAATCGTGTTTTTGTATATGACAAAAACGGCACAATCATGCCATTGAAACACGTGGATGTTTTAAAATATAAGAATCGGAGTCCGTGAGATAAAGGCCAAGCGCTATCCTATGTAGAATATAAAAAAAACTAAATTAAAAAAAAGTGAATGAGCCGTGGGGAGCCTCGCCTTATTCGCTGAAGCGACCTCTCGGTATCCATTGTGCTGCATACAGCACAGCAATCCTATTTCCCAAGTGCATTCCGCGGCCGTCCATCTTAGAACACCACATTTCTTTTTAGATTAACTCAGCGTCGAGTTTCTATCCCGAGTACCTGATCAGGCTATAAAATTATAGGTGAGTTAAGGACTTTTGTTTTATTACCTCCGTAAAACATTTCATAAGTTACCTGACTAAAGGTAATATAGTCAAACTTATGGTAATCCAGTTATTATCAACTTAAAATCGATTTCGTGACCCGTGTTCATGTTTGTATTTCTCGTAGTTTCAGATTCTCAAGTTCAATGTGCATATATGTTGAGAATTGCTTCTATTTATTCAGGATTTTCAGACGCCATTAACATTAACTCAGTAATCAAATGCTTAGAGCTACAAGCCCCGATGACTTGGTAAACGAATTACAACATAATGCATGTTATATTGCTTCTATTTTAAGCATCACTCAGACTGGGGTGGAGTAAAAAAACGTCGTAGGAGGGAAGTTCAACATGCATATACCGATAGTATAATATACTATATTACAGTAAAGTTAGTAAGTTAACTGTATTCGAACAACATCCCTTAAAATATTATCATGGTAATTATAAAACTTTTACTATAAAACTAATGATTGTTCATGTAAGTAATCTTTGCAATCGTTGCAATCATCAAAATCAGCTTATTTTTTTATGTCTTCACAGCTGGGGCACGAGCCTTCACTATGGATGGATAGGGAAAACGGACCATAAACCACCACGCAGGCCCAGTGCGGTGCGGTGGTTGTTATAATATATATGTTTTTCTCCGATGGTATAAACCCAAATGGATTGCACAACTTTAAACACAGTTTTCAACTTAAATGCAAGTTCACTGAGAGTGGTCATACCACTGTAAACAAAATATAGAGAGAGAGAGGCGTCAGGCTAGGCGTTACGTCACAGTCAGGAAACAGAGGGTTTGTTGCACAATCCAACTTTACTAAGTACATAAGTACTTAGTAAAGTATAAACTTTAGGGGCCATCCTAAAACAGAGTATAAGCTTGGAATAGATATTCCGTATTTTGTATCCGTCATGCAAACTAAGTAAAAGAGTCTAAACATGGAATAACCAATCGTAGTTTATACAATAGTTTATAGAGCTGTTTAATAGTACGTTTTTTAGTAAGTTTATTTTTAAGTCAGATAGTGCAATTTATACAGCCACAAATCTAAAGACTATTTTGTTTTCTTTTATACTTTACGCTGTAGGACTTGCTAGCTACCATCTTCTTATCCTAGTCTGTCACTCTAACAACTTTTCCTTATTTAAAGTAAAAGTCTCGTAGCTTGTTTTATTAGAAAAGTACAAAGCTATGAGTAAACATAATTTGAAAGTAGGTGTACAAGGGAATAATGAATTTGAAAGGTTTGTCAAGCGGTGGAAAGTAAATTGCGAGATTGTCTTTTAGAAGTTCGTTCTATGGAAGTTCTTCTGACGTTCCATTTCACGTGACGGCGGCGCAGACAAGTGCCAGTGTAAAAAAAACCTCTTTCTAGAACAAACAGACACTTTTATAAACATCTGAGATAAGCCGTAGCTTACAAACATGCTACGCATTTTCCATAAGGCGCGCCGCTTTGTCGCGACTAAGCGATTACTCGTTCGTAAGCAGAAAGAGACCGTCTGGCTACTGTCATTGACATGATGACCATGGGTAGTAGCCGTAAAGCAACGACGACATGCGAAGGGACAATTAAGTTATAAACCAGCATATGTTATTATTGAACCTTTGATTGCATTCTTTGTAAAATTTGAGCGGCGAGTTCGGATAATACCTATTATTGTTTTCATAAGTCTCTTGAATATTATTTTCCTTTAAACATATCCAGCAGTGTTATGTAAACTAATTATAGTTGTTTCCACTATCAGTCCGTGTTGAGCATAAAAAACACTTACATTAAAATATGATTGTAAAATGAGAGAACTGTAGAGTTTACGAACAAACGTTGAAAGGACACAAAAGGGATCATAAATTCTCTTTTTCGGTAACGTGATCGAATGGCAATTAAAACTCGTACCCTATTTAGCTTAAACGTTGCAAGTAATACATGAAGTTTCGTTAAACTTTAACAAAAAATAGCTATGATGATTTGCAGCATAAGATGATCTATGGTGGCACTTTAAAAATGCATGATGTATGTAAATAGACAAGACAGTCTCATATCTCTCGGATTATTCGTTGCTGTTAACTCGCACAGAGATTTTTCAGCGTCCTATTTCTGCGCTATAGTTACGTGTTATATTTTCGTTCTCGCCTTCGCTGAAGGTGCTATGTTTCTCTAGAGATATGGCGCAGTGCATCTGTGCTCGACACTCGTGACTTGAAACGAGGTGTAAAATAAAAACACCGCTCGCGTATTTCATGTTCTTTTGCGGTGCTTCTTTTGTTTTTGCTACCAGCTTTTTCAATTAAGCCGCGCTTCCACGACGAACTGTTTGTGTTTGTAGATTGAGTTAGACACAGAACTTGCCAAGCTTTTTTTCCATGAAAAAAAATAACAACTTTATTGACATGTTTGTTTATTGTTTACTTATTTATGTCGGGTTAGTGAAAACTTTGGATTTTCGTATTACAGAAGATGTATTTATTTGGTGCTTAGCCGAAACGACCGACGTGTAAGTTATTACGTAGATGCTACGTAATAAAAGTATGTGGCAAAATTGTAATACGAAATGAATTTATTGCCATTTATTTATAATTAATAGCAAACCAGTGTAAATGAGGCAGAGTAAGGTTGACTGATGCTGCGTTGTTTTCACGCTGCACCAGTTGTCTTCGCGTCTGGACTCCATTTCCACTTAACATCAGGTGCTATGGAGTCATTTGCCGTACTAGGTATAAAAAAATATTATTTTATTTTTAATCTAAGTAAGTATATAAAACATGTTGGACTTAACCCTAATTAATTTTTTTCTTTATAGTCATTTGATGTTTCAACATTTCTCAGAATTCATCATGTACGTAAACGAGAATTTAAAACTATGTGTAAAACTGATGTTGTTTTTTCTTTGGAATAAGTAAAGATATCCCCCTCCCAATGTATAATATACTAGCGGTCCGTCCCTGCTTCGCACAGATGGACATTTTTTTTAATATAGCCTATGTTACTCAACACTAATGTAGCATTCTAACGGTGAAAGAATTTTTTAAATCGGTCCAGTAGTTTTTGAGTTTATTCGTTACAAACATACATGCAAAAATACAAAGCTTTCCTCTTTATAATATTAGTATAGAAGAAGCAAAAACAAATTTTAAGAATACAACTTTTAAGATTTGTACCATACCAATACGATGCAATAAAGCGAAGCGAACATTAATAGTAGCGGTATGAGACCAAGCGGGTTGTAATGCAAAGAACTATCATCATCATCATCATCATCATCATCGTTATCATTCCGGCCAAAAGACGTCCACTGCTGGACAAAGGTTTCCCCCCAGGATCTCTACTACGACCGGTTTTGTGCTGCTCGCATCACAATTTACTATTTTTTATTATTTACAATTTTATTCCTCATCAGCCTATATTACTTATTAGTTATTTTTATTACTATACGAAAGATGACGCACCATTCTGCGTCAGATATGGCCCATTTCGGCGACAACCGCTCTGCCTTCGTGCGTAGATTTGTCGTTCTAAATAGTCCTTTGAATTGTAACTTGCTTGTAATTATGCCACTATTGCAGTACTAGTATTACTACTATGCTTTTGATTTGACGAAATATTATTGTTAAATAAGGGGTGCATGTTTGTGTAAGCAATAATTGTTAGACAGATTTTTTTTGAATGTACAAGTATATAGTAAAAAGCCTATAACTGTAAGCCTATAACTGTCCCACTGCTGGGCAAAGGCCTCTATCATTTAAATCAGTCATCACTACAATTGATGGGTAATGCCACCACGCTTGCCAAATGCGGGTTGGTGATAACAAACCTGGGCTATGCATCGAAAAAATCTGAAACGACCTGGGAATTGAACCTTTGAATTGACCTGGGAATGGGACCTTTGGGTATCGCGCCGGGGTTTTGCCACTGAGCCACCGAGGCATTAACGAGTGTATAATCTTACTAGAATACAAAAATGTAACACATTAAGTATTTTTTACAACATGACCGGGATGAAAATGGGGGTAAAGGGGTGTCGGGACTTCGACAAAGTCTTTTAACAAGTGAAGCATAGTCGGGTCACTAGAAACTACTTATAAGTTTAAATAACAAGGTATCTTCTTTGGTATGTTATTTCTAAGTCAACGCTTTTGCAAAAATATTTAAAGTTTTTTGTATACCGCGGCGTCTATCGCAGTCACCAGGAATATTCTCATTTGCTCGTATCAAACATTCAGGGCAGAGTGTATCCTTGTATGTACATACATACGCACCTATGTGGAAATCCAAACACTTCGACCCAAGTAATAGGAATAATAAAACCGGGCCAGTATAAAGCAAACATAAATAAATACAATATTTCAGATGTTCAATATATGTAACTAGGTTTTCTTTTCATTCACCATTGGATAATCAAATATTTTGAAATGGATATTACGCAAATTATTCTCGATTGAGTTGTGATACCAGACGCTTTTGTTATTGGGAATCAAGCCTGATTAAATATGAAATTACTTTGTATACAATTTTGCAAAAAAGTTAAAATTGCAAATCTTTTTGTAATCCTACCTTTTTACGTAATTAAGTTGACTCTACTGGTAGTACTGTTTTTTTTTCTTTTAGTTGATGGCTTTGTGCGATAAGCACATTTAGCCAGTGTCAAAGTAATTTTTCGTACAAGTAATACATAAATAAACAATATTTCCATAAATGATGATGAATGATATTAGAAATGGGAAGTGAGAAATGATCGAGTATCTCAGTAAAGATGTGGGGCTTTACTAAGTCCTCACGCGAGCTTCTTGAGAGAATTTGAAAAGTGACGTTGCACTGTTTTGTTTCATTTGCCAACACTTATGCACACTCACGAACACTTAACGGTTAATAATCCACCATTATTTCACATTAATATTCGACATAACACACATTTTAGAAAATAAAACAAAATCGCAGACATGACTCTTCACTTTCCCGCCAAGGAGTCTTCGGTAGTAGGTACCAGAGTGAAAGTACTGTTGTGTTATACGAGTATCTATGGCCACAGAGTAGATAAAAAGTATCTATGGCTCTACTTAGGATTTTGCTGTGAGGTTAAGTCATTATTAAGCTACGTGTCAATTACTCATTCCACCTTTTTCATTTTACTAAGAGGAAGCATTGACCTTGATCTAAGCTAGTGGTAATTGGCGATAAGGCTGTAGATAAAGGCGCACTTTACCCAGAATACCCAACTACTTAAGCTTAGGTTTTCTTAACATTTTTTTTTATTGTTTGGGCTTTTTGTAAATCCGCCTATCTAGATATCACAATTTTATCGAGGTCTTGTTGTGTTTCATCAGTTACAGATAAGATGAGGAACTGTCCTCAGTAGTAGTTGTGAAACTTCTGTCTTATCGTAATTCATTATGAAATTTAAAAAAAAAACAAAGTGGTAGTTCGTAATAAACACATTTTAAATTTCATTTGGATGCGACAGTTTTGATCCTTTCTCTATAGGTACCAACACCTTTGAACTTGCTAAAATACAGACACATGTTATGAACTATTGTTGTAGTAATAACGTGTATTCTATGAAAACCTACACATGACAAGGGTTTATTCGTAAATGTATGAAACAGGGGCAAACAGACGCCATTTCTACTGGCAGCGAAACAAAGCCTGCGCCATTGTCTCGTTCCGAGCGAGTCTGTTTGTTTCGGTCACAATGAATCCGGGCCAGTCCCAACTTAGCTAATCCATACAACTAATTGCTTGTTTCGATAAGAAAGCTTTCATTCCTGTCGCTCTTGCTTTTAAACGAAATCTTTGATAATTTATTGGCTATTGAGAATTCTTATCATCATCAGCCTATACTAGTCCACTGCTGGACATAGGCCTTCCCAAGTGCACGTCATCGAGCACGATCCGCGGCTACTCTCATCCAGCTCTTGCAAGCCACCTTCATCTAGCTCTTGCCAGCCACCTCGTCATTTGGAGGGTTTACCTTTAATTGTCACGCTGGGCATGCGGGTTGGCAATCGCAGTGCGTAGCTAATCGCACCAGTGTCGCTGCTACCCCAGTCTGTGCACTTTGTTAGCTAAGTTCGGGCTGTGATGGGTATCCCGCCATCGGTCGGTCGCCAGATCCTCGTCTGTTGATCAGCAGGGTGCACCCCAGGAGAGGTTGGCTTGGGCCCCCTGTAGGTTGGGACCCCTTACACCCCTTAATTCTTAGTTACTTGTTAATTGATTACTGCAGTAGTAACCGAAGTATCGTAGTGGCACCAATGTACACACGCCTGCGCATCAGACTATCACAAACTGTCAATTTCCTCAATGTATTTTGAACTTTATACCTTTACGATATGGTTGAGAATGTATTGAAGAAATTTGACAGTTTTGGATAGGTTGATAGCCTGCAGGCCGCTCCGTCGCTGCATATCATTAAAACAAAACATGATGTTCGCAAAATATCATATTATCAAAACACCATATTCGCGAAACATCATATTCTCAAATCACCACATTCTTACAATATCATTTTCTTGAAACATCATATTCGCATAATATCCTATTCGTGATTAACAACATTTTCTTACCAAAAAGTACACTTGTGATAAAAATAGTTTTTATGCCTCCTATTTTACCTCTTTTGAAATGCACACCAGCTGGCTGGCTGTAAAACTTCCTTTTAGGACTAATAGAGTCAATTTCATCATTTATGTAGTAGGTACATAAAGTAATTTAACTTTTAAAATGGATTGCAATATTATAAAATTCATAAAAAGCCAGAAAAATGCACCTGTCTTGTTACATGGAGGTTACAGGTACAATTTTTATTTAAGAAATAAGTCCGGTACAACCAACTGGCGATGTTCTAAACAAAAAGATTGCCGCACTTCTATCCTTTAAATAACAACAATGAAATTTTAAAACCCGCTCGGCATGCGCCTGCACGACACTGTATCCCAGTGTGCGACAACAGTTTTCGTCGACAAAAAACAATAGAATGTCATTAAAATTTAACTGGATGACAGATAGGAAGCAGGGGTGGTCAAGTACCTATTCAATTATTGCTAAAGTCAAAAATAAGTTGCTGACCCCTATTTTTAATGATTATAGTAAAAAATACCGGACAAGTGCGAGTCGGACTCGCCCATCGATGGTTACGTACAAATTTATGGGTAAGTAGGTACATATATAGTTCGCGAGGTATTCGTTATATAGTATAGCGAGGGAAGCGGTGAACGGGGAAGTGAGAAAGATTTTTTCACAGCTTCCTAGATACCTCCTCGCGTTCCCGAGATAAAGGGTCTTGACAGACTGACGGACAGACGGACAACAAAGTGATCCTATAAGGGTTCCGTTTTTTTCTTTTGAGTTACGGAACCCTAAATACGGCAAAAAATCATGTCTGTTGTATGGGAGCCCACTTCAATATTTATTTTATTTTGTTTTTTAGTATTTGTTGTTATAACAACAAATACTAAAATGTATAAGATGAAACAAAATAAGATGTATTTCAGAAATACATAATAATAATAATAATAATAAAAACATTTATTCGGCTTTTCAAACATTAAAGACATGAAAAAAAAAAGTAACAAAAGTTATAAAAAAAACTTAAAATTAAAAAAAAGAGAGTTACATTTTACAATTTATCAATAACAAAAATAAACAGAAACAAACAGAAATAAACAAATACACTAAAAGCCGAATGGGCTGACCAGCTCAGCTTAATGTTGTGGCAAATGCTTCAACGCTGGTATTCTGCTGGACCCATGACAATGAAGGAGCTCAAAATAACAAAGAAATGAAAATAGTTTGTTGTGTAGAAATACGTATGTGTGTGTATGTGTGTGTGTATGTGAAGATACAATAGGTATATATGGTAGTGAAGTGGATACAAAAAATATATAATATTTATACATATAAACGCAGTTAAATGGCAATGTAAATATATGCAAATACAAAGATACTCATAAAAAATAATAATAATAATGATAGCCTCAGATGTAACCAGGGATCTACAAGAGGTAGCCTGTAATGCCGCTCAGTTGTTGCTCTAAAGTGATTTCTTTCAGAATTTTACGGAAGGTGTAAAGAGACGGTGAATGACGAATTGGTGGGGGAAGATTGTTCCAAATCTTAGCAGCGGCATATTTGAAGCTACCCTGAAAAGCATTTGTCTTGTGTGCCGGCATGGCAAGGCGACCAGTACGAGAACGGGATGACCAAATGAGCTTTTCCAACAAATAAGGTGGCTTACGGCTCTTTATGACGCCAAATAATAGAGTGGCTAGATGGATGTACCGGCGGGAAGACATGTTTAAAATATTTGCGCGGTTTATATACGGAGATATGTGGCTTCTAGGAGGAATTTTGAAACAAAACCTTGTACAAGCATTCTGAACTCGCTGTATCAAAGCTTTGGTCCTCGATAGTAACCGTGGACCATATACGGTATCAGCATAATTAAATTTTGAAAGAACAAGTGATTCAGTTAAGCTTATGCGGAGACTAGTGCTAAGAAATTTACGTATTTTGTACAAGGTTTTTAAGCGGAAGAAACAATTACGGGCCACCTCTTTTATATGGGATTCAAAACGCAGTTCAGAGTCCATTAAAAGGCCTAAATTTCGAGCTTCTGAGACACAAGAAATAACCTCCCCCCTGATAGTGATCTGTGGTCTTTTAGAGCTAATTTTAGCAACCTGGTGTTTGGAGCCCAATACTAGAAACTTAGACTTGGTTGGATTAAGCATCAACGAATTACGTTCCGACCAACTGCTTATTCTTTGTAGGTCTTTATTTAACCTCTCCACGGCCAATTCAGTTTCTCCAGGCTTACACGACAAGTACAATTGCAGATCGTCTGCATACATGTGATATTTACAGTTTTTAATGCAGCGTACTATGTCTGCACTGTAGAGAATGAAGAGTAAAGGTCCCAAAATGGAGCCCTGCGGAACGCCTCTATTAACGACAGACGATGTGGAAGAAGATTGTGAACCATCGGCCTTTGTAAGCTTCACATATTGAAAACGAACACGCAGATAGCTGTCAAACCACCTTAGCGTCCGGTCATCAAGACCATAGTAGGCTAGTTTAGATAATAAGAGCGAAACATTCAACGTGTCGAAAGCACGAGAAAAGTCCAGTAGAACCAGTATAGTCCCCATACCCTCGTCCTGAGCCTCCAATATATTGCTTGTGACGTCAATAAGAGCCGTAGCTGTACTGCGATTTCTTCGAAAACCCGACTGCGAGAGTGGAAGAATATTGTTGGACTCCAAGTAATCCGTCAACTGCTGACACACAGCCTTCTCTAACACTTTGGACAAACAAGGCAAAATACTGATCGGCCGGAGATCCTTGAAAGTTTCAGGATTTGTCTTCTTCGGAAGAGGCCGCACAATTGCAGTTTTCCAAAGCTCAGGAAATGTTGATGCAGCAATCGACGTATTTACAATCAAAGTTATCGCATCCAAAGAAAACGGCAACGTCAACAGAACCATATCTAAAGTAATCATATCAGTACCCTGGGCATTTGACTTCAGTTTGCTGATGATACGCAATACATCCTCAGTGCTGATATTTTTGAGACTGAACATTGATGGTCCAACCCTGTGATGCTCGTAGTATGTTAATAACGATAACTCAACGTTATTTGTACCTGGTAAATTTAGGAACTGAGAATTGATTTCCTCGGCACAGCAAAGATTAGAAGGAAGATCTATCTCAGGCTGAGGAGATAGTACTTTTTGTTTTAGGTTTTTCCATAAGAAACTTGGATTTTTTATATGCTTATTCACGTGATACTTAAAGTAAGCTTGTTTTTCATGATCAATTGCTGATACAACTAGCTTCTTAAGCTGTTTGTAGTACTTCCGATGTGAGCCTTCTCTCGTCCTGTAGTACCTCATATGAGCCTTATTTCTAAGTCCAATCATGCACTTAACATTGTCGGTAATCCATGGGTGCGAACGATCCCTAATCAAAACCGTCTTAGTCGGAGCATGGGCGTCAAAAATCATTGTAATAAAATTAGAAAAAATAGCAACCATCTCGTTTAGGTCAGCCGCAGACGCAACACTGTCCCAAGGGATTTTCTCAACATCATTACCAAATTGAACCAAGTCTATATCTTTTAAGGGTCGATAAGTGACGCGTTTTGGTGAGAGTACCAGTTTTTTAAAATTTAATTCACACGTAACTAAGGCGTGGTTACATAACTTAGTTCCTATAACCTCAGTTGTCACACTCCGTACACGGGCGTCGGTACAAATTATGTCAATTAGCGTTTCACTATGTTCTGTAAAGTGTGTGGGTGACTTAACTACTTGCTCAAGATTAAATACTTTAACGAAATCAAATAATTTACTTGAATTTATGGAATGCCTTTCAAGGAGATCAATATTAAAGTCACCCAGGAGGATGACTTTGTCGCAATAAGCAAAGGCGTTGATTGATTCAGTCAGTGCGTTAAGGAACACGTCAACATTTAGCCACGGAGGTCGGTAAGCAGTACCTAAAATAATTTTAGTGCCGTTTATGCTGATCTTCAACCACATTTGTTCGACATTTTGTCGAACAAATGTGAAAATCGGCTGTGAAAATTTCAACTGTCTATCTATCACGGTTCATGAGATACAGCTTGGTGACAGACGGACAGACAGACGGACGGACGGACGGACGGACGGACGGACGGACGGACGGACGGACATCAGAGTCTTAGTAATGTAGGGTTCCCGTTTTACACTTTGGCTACGGAACCATAAAAATGACCTAACAAGCTTTTAAAAAAAAATTGTTCATAGTGAATATATGGTTTATAGGTTATACTGGTGTTTGGACTGCCTTGGTGGGGTATGGCTTGAACTCCCTTTGTGCTATTGTTTATGTGCGATGGCCTATACCCAGCAGTGGGAAATTTTTAGCGCAGTGTTTATAAGCTGCTGATTATTGCTAATTTCCTGTCAGTATTTTTAAAATAAATATTAATGAAATTTTTACATTGGCTTTTTTGTTTTTTTTTGTACCCGTTGTTTAGGCACCCGGCACGTTTTATTTAAATATATTTCCATACGAGTATACTACAAGTGGTCGTCATATGTATTCGCTTTAAGTTGTCAGATATTTTTTGGTGTAACCTTTATTGTTCTGAGGGTGTTACAATTAAAAGCTGCCTTCGAATCAACATTATAGTTTTGATGTGCAAATTGTGTAGACAGAATGGTGTTTTTATACTTTGTCTAGTGCGAATATAGTTTTCGATTCTTCCATGATAATTATATTTATACTCGTGACTGTACCTAAATCCATGATCATGGCGTATTCAACTGTATCGAAATATCATTAAACATAGTAATATTCTCGTCAATAGTAACCTATTGTTAGTGACAAAGATAGACAAATAAAAATTATTTTTGCTGTTCCCGGGAATCCTAAGTGTGTTCGTATCTTGGAAAAGCTACAGGAGCAAAATCCCACACAGCGAGAGAGAGTCAAACAATAGCTGCTCCACATTTTGCGAGTGTCACAAAGCTGTCTCTTTGTGTCCCCAGTCCCGAGCTAGACAGTTGGTTGTTCTAAATTAATTGCTTTTTCATGATTTTTTAAGATGACGCAATTTATTTGCTAATTGGCTTTGCGCTTTATATTTTTTTGATTCCACAACGAAGAAACGCTTTTAACTTTTATATCTAACTGATGGTATCGTAGTGACACAGTTTTTGTCGCCATAAAGAACCTTGATTTTTATTGTGACGACGGGATTACAGCTAAAGAGCAGGTGATATGTATACAACGTGTATCAGACAGGTTCAGCCATAATCCAGGGTTTCAAATTATCCCTAGTATAGACCCTTTCTATAAATACCCTAGTAAGATAAGCGCAATTTAATTTGGTTTTGCATTTACAAACAAAGTTAAACTGACGTTAATTCAAAATCAAAACAAGCTAAACCCATCACTAGCAGGGTCATGAACTCTGTATGATGCCTACACTGCACCTCCTGTTTGTAAAACTGCGTGCCCTAGTTTTGGCCGCCACACCCCCTACCAGGCACACAGTTTTACAAACAGGAGGTGTACTGGAGTTCGCCCGCTCAAACAGTTGCCGGCTACTGTCGGCGCGGGCGGCGAAAGTCAAAACCTTTGACGGCACATTTTGTTTGACACAAACAACCCGTCTGGGTTCTTTGTCGGCAGTTGCTTGGCGGCATTTCTTTTTGGATTTGTTAGACTAATAAAACAAAGACAGATAAGTAGGCAGCTATCTTACTTTCGTGATTTAATAATTTGTATTAAGTAGGTACAGAAGTGGCCCGCAACAATTCGGGTGGATCGTCCGTCCGGCTGGCGACGTCCCCATGAGAAATAATAATAATGTAACTATCATCAAAGTAATAAAAATATTTTCATTTTACAGCCACATTGTTTCAACTTTAAAGTAGATAGGTACGCTTACCTACGAGTAGGTACCTACATAGGTCTTTGATTAAAATGACTTATTTTTGAAATAACTAAAATCAACTAAAGCGAAGCACTTTGAAGTGTAGTCACAGAATAAATAATCGTACTACTCTAAGGTACTTATGTAATTATCATCAAAGTAATGAAAAGATTTTCATTTTACAGCCACATTGTTTTGACTTTGAAGTAGATAGGTACGCTAACCTACGAGTAGGTACCTTCATAGGTCTTTGATTAAAATGACTTTTTTTTGAAATAACTAAAATCAACTAAAGCGAAGCACTTTAAAGTGTAGTCACAGAATAAATAATCGTGCTACTCTAAGGTACTTATGTAATTATCATCAAAGTAATAAAAACATTTTCATTTTACAGCCACATTGTTTCGACTTTAAAGTAGATAGGTAGGTACGCTTACCTACGAGTAGGTACCTACATAGGTCTTTAAATAAAATGACTTATTTTTAAAATAACTAAAATCAACTAAAGCGAGGCGCTTTGAGGTGTAGTCACAGAATAAATTATCGTACTACTCTAAGGTAGATACACCTACTTAGAACTAAGTACCCTAGGATGACTTGTTTTTGAAATAACTAAAATCAACTAAAGTGAAGCACTGAGGTGTAGTGTAGCACCCTAGCTGTGATAAAAAAGTCCACTCCACTTCACATAACCAGTTTACAAAAATGGCTCAAAATGCCCACCTTGTCGCTGGATGCAAGTTTGCGCCCGGCGCAAAACGGACTCTTCTGCGTTTTGAAGCATCTGTGGTGTGATGCTCAGAAAGGCGGCTGTGATACGATCCTTCATTTCTTCGGCAGTATCGCAAGCCACGGCGTACACCAAACTCTTAATATGCCCCCATAAAAAAAAATCAAGAGGTGTAAGGTCCGGCGATCGCGGTGGCCAGGCCACGCGCCCTCCTCTGCCTATCCACTGTGAAAAGCGTAGGTTTAAATATTCGCGCACTTGTCGCGCGTAATGTGGTGGTGCCCCGTCATGCTGAAATGTCATTGCATGATATTCTGCCAATGGAAACTCTTCAAGCTGCTCTTCAATGTAGTTGGTCAAGTGCTCGAGGTAGTTCTCTCCATTTAGCCGTTGGGGCAAAAACTTAGGTCCAAGCAGCCTACCACCAACTATGCCAGCCCACACGTTAACTCGCCACTGATGTTGGAAACTGGACTCTGTTGACGCATGCGGATTCGTGTGTGACCACACATGCTCATTGTGGATATTGCTTATCCCGCCCCTAGTGAATGCTGCTTCATCCGTCCACAGCACAGTTGAAGCAAAACCAGGAACCGTCAACACTTTATTGCAATACCACTGGCAAAATCCACGACGCGGTTCGAAGTCCGCAGGCGTAAGTTCCTGGGTTCGCCGAAAATGATACGGATGCTGGCCGTCATCTCGGAGCACCCGCCAAACCTTCATGTGAGCCACGTTGAATATCGCTGCAGATCGACGTGTACTGGTCCTTGGGTTGTCTCGAAAGTGCTCCAACACAGCCTCCTCAAACCCCGGGTCCCGCATATTTGGCTGGACCTCCGGACTCGTCCCACGAAAGGATCCAGTCTGCTGGAGACGCAACACCATTCGTCGAAAGCAATCCGCCGATGGCAAGCTTCGCTGCTCAGCTTCTGGTCTGCCGTTGATGAATCTCTCGCGGTACAGTTCACGAGCACCACGTAGACTGCCATTAGCTGCCCCGACACAAAGAATCATTTCGTAATACTCCTGATTACTTAAAAATGCCATATTCACTTAATAGGTAGTTGAATTGAAACCGAAAAGCAAAAACACGAAAAGTAGGCATGCACTCTGAAAGCTTTCACAAACGACTGCGAAAAAATCGTAGGCAAACAAACCTAACAAGGCGGCGCCAGCGCCGGCGGGCGTGCCGCCTACTTCTAGTTCTAACTACAAGTTGCTCCTGTACTTTTAGGGATCGAAAATAATTATTGTGTAGACTTGAGAATAATTATAAATTATTGATAGATAAGCTTAGATAAATTTTTACAACAATAAATGTCAAACATAATCGATTCACGCACAATCCATAATCTGGGCGGCTGCCTTAACCACTACGCTACCGAGGACTGGTTTTGTCAGCGCTCGATGCGTATGTTTTTAGCTTTATCCCGTTGCTTTATCAGATCTTAGAAGTTTGCACTTCTTAGATATTTTAGAGTTTCATAACGCTTAGATTATTTTAGGCATTGTTAAAGTTCAGGTTCAGTTCAACTCAGGCGGGAATCGAACTATGCTACTTTTGCAATCCGGGCGGCTGCATTTTAACCACTTAACAAATGAGTCTGGACTCTGGATAAGACTGTGGAGATTGGTGTTGGTGGTTGTTGGTGCTGGTGGCGGAAGGTGCGTGGTTCGATTCCCGTCCGAGGTGTTCAACTTTTTTCAGTGCAGTGCAGTAACTTGCAATGATTTTAGACTAGTAGGTAGACATTTCTGTCTACTTGCAGTAACTAGTACTACTAATACTTCCGAAGTCACAGAATACAAGTACAACCAAAGTGTAAACTGGCTTAAGCGCTGCGAAATACCACTCACTGGCATTATGTGTATTATTTTTATGTTTGTTGCTATTTATTTAGTCAATTGGTGATAACATCTTCCATCACACGTAAGTTTTATTTAGTACTTAGGTATGTCACCGATGTTTATAAATGTTATTCTTATTTACATTACATTTTTGTAAACAAAAAAGAATGTGTTAAGTATTGAAACTTTGTGTGATATAACATAGTTAAACTTAGTTTACCTAATAAAATTTCATACAAATAGTTAGGATTTCAGGAATGCTTACATTTTATACCGGGTCAATCAAAGCGGTTAGAAAAATAAAATAAGCTACAGAACCCGTAAGAAAAAAGACACACGCGCACGCTTTCTTTTGACTCCGCCTATACCAGGAGTTGCCCTAGTACTTTTTAGGGATCAAAAATTAGACTAAGTTACCCAAACTAGCAATATTTTTAAATTAGTAGGTAAGTAATTTTTTATCACTGTTCAAATTATTAATTAGGCGTGCGCGGGGTAGTTATGCGGAGTAGGTAACCTACGTTACGTAGCGCTAGCGTAGGCGAGTGTAATCGCGTTTGAATTAATCAGTTTAAAATTTTAAATTAATAAGTTAAATCTAAAACTGATGTTTTATTTTTAAAGCGAAAACTAAAATAACGAAATTATTGTTGAGACTTAATAATTTACGGCTTGTAATGTTTTGAATATTAAAAAAAAATAACCTTTGCTTATTTTGTCAACAAAAAAACCCTTTATTGACCATTTTTACAGTATTACTTTACAGGTACATAACATTTACATTTCATCATCATCATCATCAGCTCATAAAGTCCCCACTGCTGGGACACGAGCCTTCCCTATGGATGGATAGGGAGAACGGGCCATAAACCACCACGCGGGCCCAGTGCGGATTGGTAGTTGTTAACGACTACTAATGCAGCCGGGACCAACGGCTTTACGTGCCTTCCGAAGCACGGAGAAGCTTGAGATGATAAATTTTTGGTCACTCATCCGATGACCGGCCTTTGCGAAAGTTGCTTAACCTCAGCAATCGCAGACAGGGCGTGTTAACCACTGCGCCATCGAGCTCCTCATTTACATTTGATTAGATAGATAACACATTCCTGACCTGACCTGGTGATAGGTACAGAGAATAATTGACTAAATGAACGTCTCAATTTTCTTTTCTAACTAATAAAAGTAGGTAGTCGTAACTCGTTCTTAGTGAAAAAAATAACAAAAAGGAACCCTTAAAATTTAATCAAAAATAAATAGTTGAAAGCGGGCGGAGTCGAGCACACTTTCTTGTGACTCCGCCTTTTTAGGGATCGAAAATTACACAAATGTTACCCATTTTTAAATTAATCACTGTTCAAATTATTAATTAGGCGCACGCTGAGTAGGTACCTACGTTACGTAGCGCTAGCGCAGGCGAGTGTAATCGCGTTTGGTTTAATCAGTTTAAAATTTTAAATTAATCAGTTAAAACTAAAACTGATGTTGTATTTTTAAAGCGAAAACTAAAACAACGAAATTATTGTTGAGACTTAATAATTTACGGCTTGTAATGTTTTGAATATTAAAAAATGTAACTATTACTTACGTTGTCAACAAAAAAAACCCTTTTTTGACCATTTTTACAGTATTACTTTACAGGTACATAACATTTACATTTCATCATCATCATCATCAGCTCATAAAGTCCCCACTGCTGGGACACGAGCCTTCCCTATGGATGGACAGGGAGAACGGGCCATAAACCACCACGCGGGCCAAGTGCGGATTGGTGGTTGTTAACGACTACTAATGCAGCCGGGACCAACGGCTTTACGTGCCTTTCGAAGCACGGAGGAGCTCGAGATGATAAATTTTTGGTCACCCATCCGATGATCGGTCTTTGCGAAAGTTGCTTAACCTCAGCAATCGCAGACAGGGCGTGTTAACCACTGCGCCATCGAGCTCCTCATTTACATTTGATTTGATAGATAACATATTCCTGACTTGACCTGGTGATAGGTACAGTGAATAATTGACTAAATGAACGTCTCAATTTTCTTTTCTAACTAATAAAAGTAGGTAGTCGTAACTCGTTCTTAGTGAAAAAAATAACAAAAAGGAACCCTTACAATTTTATCAAAAATAAATAGTTGAAAGCGGGCGGAGTCGAGCACACTTTCTTGTGACTCCGCCTTTTTAGGGATCGAAAATTACACTTATGTTACCCATTTTTAAATTAGTAGGTAAGTCATTTTTTATCACCGTTCAAATTATTAATTAGGCGCGCGCGGGGTAGTATGCGGAGTAGGTACCTACGTTACGTAGCGCTAGCGCAGGCGAGTGTAATCGCGTTTGGTTTAATCAGTTTAAAATTTTAACTAAATCAGTTAAAACTAAAACTGATGTTGTATTTTTAAAGCGAAAACTAAAACAACGAAATTATTGTTGAGACTTAATAATTTACGGCTTGTAATGTTTTGAATATTAAAAAATGTAACCAGTGCTTACGTTGTCAACAAAAAAAAAACCTTTTTTGACCATTTTTACAGTATTACTTTACAGGTACCTACATAACATTTACATTAATTTTTCTCAAAATCTCAGAAGTGACCTGATAGATAACACATTCCTGACCTGACCTGGTGATAGGAACAGAGAATAATTGACTAAATGAACGTCTCAATTTTCTTTTCTAACTAATAAAAGTAGGTAAGTAGTCGTAACTCGTTCTTAGTGAAAAAAATAACAAAACGGAACCCTTAAAATTTTATCAAAAATAAATAGGTAGTTGAAAGCGGGCGGAGTCGGCACAATAGGCACAAAAATACTAGGTTCACAGCAGGGGCAAAAGAGGTGAACTTTAGGTAGTAACACTAGACAGAGTTCATTACTCCAATCAGCTGATTGAATAATGTTGTCATGATGTCGATAAACTCGTATTATTTTCAAAAGTATGTACTTCCACAATGACCGAGATATCAAGAAATGTTTTGATGTGTACCAGCTCACTAAAAGTAACTGATTAGGTATGTGAAATATGGCTGGCCCTGCTTGATACAGATTGTATAATTGTTGCCATATACAAAAATCTGTAGCTGACCTGGGCTGACCCTATTTTTAATGATTAAAAGAAAAGAAATCGATCATTGGAAGATAGAAGCACTTCACCCGGAATACTGAACTACTAAAGTTATCTTATCTCTATCTGTACCAACACAACAATGCTACTAAAATTTAAACTGGAACCTCTCGTTGGTTTAACTTAGTAAACTTCAGAGGCGGTCAACACGAATATACTTAATGTTTGTTATTTATTTTGTATAAACTATGATATTTAATAAAAATATCAAAATGCAAAGATCAAAATTTATTTTAGAAATAAAGTTGGTACACAGTGGGCACAACTAAGGCATTGAAAATAATTGAATTTACATCACAAACACAGTGAGTAGATAAAATGTGGCATAGAAAAAAATAGTAGAGAATTACACATTACTTATTTAATGTTTATCCTGACGTTTCGAACCCTTTGCAGGGTCCGTGGTCACGATCATTGTTTCAGAGAGCATGCGGTATCTGTGACACCCAACACCTGGCTGCTGAGCTTCAGCATGTCAAGCACGTACTACAGGATAATAAACTGAAAGTACCTCGGCTTTGTCACAGAAAACGCAATAAACCAACCACAGTCGAGCGCCAACCTGCTGTACTTCCATATATGAAAGGTGTCACTGACAAGATTGGACATATCTTAAAGCGAGCTTCAATCAACACTTACTTCAAGCCGCCGAAGAAGATCAACCAATTTTTACGACCTGTCAAGTGCAACATACCCCTTCAAGATGCAGGCGTGTACAAACTGGACTGCGACTGTGGGCTCTCTTACATCGGGCAAACAAAGAGAAGTATAGGTACCCGTGTTAAAGAACATATAGCCGACGTCAAGCATGGGCGCGAAAATAAGTCTGCAGTATGCGAACATTCCCTAGAGGGGCCCAACCATTACATCAGATTTGATAAACCACAAATACTCGTTAAAGAACAACGATTCATCCCTAGGATGATACGCGAGGCTATTGAAATTAAAAAACATCCTAATTTTAATAGAGAAGATGGTTGGAATCTACCACCAGCCTGGGATCCCATCATACAAAATATTAAATCCCAGCCCCGACACCATACTGCCAGACCAAAAGATACTGTAAGCTCTTTCTGAGTAAAACGGAATGCACCTGATTAAATTTAAATGAGGGTATACAAGCTACCAACTAATTATGAGATGACCAACACCTCAGTCTCCCTGTGACCACGGACCCTGCAAAGGGTTCGAAACGTCAGGATAAACATTAAATAAGTAATGTGTAAAATAAACGCGAGTAGATCCGTAAAAGTTGTTTCATTTCAATGTGTAGTGTTCGCGTAAACTTTAGAAAACAGTAGAGAATTAAATTGATGATTTTCCCCCTCGCACTCATTTGACTTAGGTTAGTATGTACTTAATTGCTTTTAAATTACGCCCTTTTCGGGACCAGAGGGTAATTTTAGGACAGGTGTTTCAATTATGTAGGCTTTCGACATTGTGTAGGCTTACCGTGACTTTTTACTTGTAATTGTCTGCTAAAACTCTGCCTTCGAATAATAAAAATTTAAATCCTTAACTATGTCAAAGTCAAAGTCAAAGTCAAATATTCTTTATTCAAATAAACTTTAGAAAAGTGCTTTTGAATCGTCCATAATTTTTTTACCTACTACCCATTCAGGACGTCTATATTTTAGCTGTGGAGAAGAATGGGCGCAAGAAACTCCACAGCTTTAATTCAATATGTAACGACATTTACAAAATTATATGCCGTTACGTTACCAAGTTATACAAGTTTAAAAAAAAATCTTAACAATATTTTGGATTAGAAATAGATTGGAGCATTTTAAACCCATGCTGTTTTGTCTTCAATATAATCAGACATTTTATAATAAGCTTTTTTATAAAGCTTTTCTTTAATAGCGATTTTAAATTTATTAATATCTAGTTTTTGGATATTACTTGGAACTTTATTGTAAAAACGTACACACAGGCCTCTAAATGAATTATTTACTTTGTGGAACCTAGTATTAGGTACTACTAGTTTGTTTTTATTTCTAGTGTTTACATTGTGAATATCACTGTTTTTAGAAAAAGTTTCAATATTTTTATATACATACATTAGGTTCTCGTAAATATATTGTAATGCAACTGTCATTATATTAATATCTTTAAATCTCTCCCTAAGAGAATTACCAGCTTTTAGATTATAAATTGCTCGAATAGCCCGCTTCTGCAGCACAAAGATAGTTTGAATATCGGCAGCATTGCCCCACAGTAAAATGCCGTACGACATTACGCTATGGAAATAACTAAAGTAAACAAGTCTAGCTGTTTCAATGTCAGTGATCTGACGAATTTTCATTACTGCATAAGCCGCAGAGCTCAGTCTACTCGACAATTTATCTATATGTGGGCCCCACTGTAGCTTTGCATCCAACTTAATGCCTAGAAACACTGTGGTGTCCACAAGGTCCACATTCTTATCTTTAATTCTTACACTGGTTTTTACCTCCTTAACGTTGGGTAATACAAATCTTATACATTTGGTTTTTTGTTCATTTAATAGCAAATTGTTAACACTAAACCAATGAACTATCTTTGAGACAGCATTGTTCACATCGTCATCAATCGGCTGTCGTCGTTTCACTTTGAATAAAAGTGAGGTATCTGCAAACAATACTATCTCATGTTTGTCTTTTACAAAGTAAGGCAAGTCGTTAATATAAATCAAAAATAAGAAAGGACCAAGAATTGAACCCTGTGGAACTCCCATTGTAACCACCGATCCCGGAGATCTTTTACCGTTAACATCAACCCTCTGAACCCTATCACTCAAATATGAGATAAGAAGATTTAGTGATGCATCTCTAATTCCATAGTGGTAGAGCTTCCTGACCAGGGTTTCATGTAAAACACAATCAAAGGCCTTGGATAAATCACAAAAAACCCCTACGGCATCGTGAGAATCCTCCCAGGCATTAAATATTTGAAGTAAAAGCTCAACACCAGCGTCAGTAGTCGAGCGACCCCTAGTGAAACCATATTGTCTAGAATGTAAAAGTTTATTTCTATAAAAATGAACTTGAATTTGGTCTAGAATTATCTTTTCAAATATTTTACTAAATGTGGGTAACACAGAAATTGGTCTAAAGTTAGAGGGGTCACATGTGCTACCTGATTTGAATAATGGGATTACTTTACTGTGCTTCATTAGGTCAGGAAAAACACCACAGTCAATGCATTCATTAAATATGCAAGCTAAAACTGGAGCTATTGTCTCAATAACGGATTTAGTGACGTCGACGGAATTACCCCACAGATCAGCAGTCTTCTTTTTATTAAGAGTATTAAAAGTTTTAATTATATCTCTAAAATAAATTTTTTGAAAACTAAAATAGTTTTCACTAGGTTTAACATTTTCCTTTAGAACCGCTTCAGCTACAGTGGGGGAGGAGTCCAAAGCCTTTGTAGTTGAAACTGGAATATCAGTAAAAAACTTCTCAAATGCCGCAGCAACATCAGCATCGGAAGTTAAGGTTTGATTTTCGTAGCTCAATTTGTACTCATTGTTACGACTTTTGACATTTCCAGTTTCACTATTTATAATATTCCATGTCATTTTTATTTTGTTATCACTTAGCTTAATCTTTGAACTCAGGAACTTTGCCTTTGCTAATCGACATACTATTTTAAATAACTTAGAATAATTTTTGACATACAATTTAAAATCTTCACTGGTGTTAAAGTTGCGTTCATCATATTGCTCATAAAGTCGCTTTCTACTTTTGTGAATACCAATTGTAGCCCATTCACTAAAAGTAACAGTACCACTAACCGAGATCCTTTTTGCAATAAAAGTTTTATTAAAATCTGTACAATATTTATGAAAGAAATCATTATAAAATTCATTTGGGTTATCATTATACTTTAAAAAACATATATTATCATAAAGATTGTTTTTAAACCGTTCTAGACGACCTGCAGTTTTTGGTACAACAGTGATATTCTGTTTCTTCACTTGCTTACACTGATGTGGAAGGCTGACCATTTGGCCACAATGATCAGAGTCCAGTTTATTAATAATGAGTTTAGACAGTGGTACTAGATCGGTATATAAGGTGACTGAAAACAATGTCAAAAACGACAAGGGTTGGTCAAGTCAAGCTTTTTAAAAATAAAAGTGGCCAAAAAAAAAGTGTTTTTTTTTTCAATTTTAATTTAATAAATAGGTACATAACGCATCTAGTACATTTAAATTAAGTTATTCGTTAGGTATCAAATTTATTTTAAAGCGAACTAAAAAAATAATAGAAAACTAATAAAAAATAACGATTATTTACTGACTGAGAGACTGGGGCGGCCGTCGACCCGCCGCGTCATAGCGCCAGCCAGCTGAGAGAGATAAATGCCTACGCCTACGTTACATACAGTCTGGCTGGAATGAGTGAGACCCCATTTATTTTCCCTTTACAACTGAATTGAAACTCTAACGACTATCGATAACATCTACTTACCTATGTTATGATATGTGTGTTATGAGCGCAATTCCAATTCTTATCTACGTATTACAAAATAAGTCTAACACACATGAATAGAAGTTACAACTATCTTTCCTTTACAAATTAAATATCAAATGTAGGTAACATCTAAAGTACGACCAACGACCGAACTGCCATGTAGGTATTGCAAAATAAGTCAATAACACAATTCACACATCAAAAGAAGTTACTACCTACTATCTTTCCTTACAAATGAATGATGAAATGTAGATAGGTACCTAAAGTACGACTAACGACCGAACTTCTGTGTAGGTAAGTAAGTAGTAAGTAAACAGCCTACAATTGTCCCACTGCTGGGCAAAGGCCTCCGTCATTGATATCAAGTCATCGCTACATTTGATGGGTTATGGCTTTATCACCACGCTTGCCAAGTGCGGGTTGGTGATCACAAACCCGGGCTATGCATCGAAAAATCCGAATTACATTTTGCCCGACCTGGGAATTGAACCCGGGACCTTCGGGTATAGGGCCGAGCGCTCTGCCACTCGGCCACCGAGGCTATGTAGGTATTGCAAAATAAGTCAATCACATAAATTACACATTAAAAGAAGTTTCATTCATTACAAATCAAAGATCAAATGTAGGTATCTAAAGGGCAACGGCCGGTCGATGACAAAGTACCTATTACCTATGCGTTATTATTATTCTAAGTACCTATGTTATGTTGTTGTTAAAAGCATTATTTTATTATTCAGTCTTACCTAATAAGCCTAAAGTAATAAGTAATAACATAACACTAAATTAAATAAACAAATGAATGTCTCGCATTAAAGGCAAAGTTAAACATCTGAATAGGTGAATAGGTGTAGGTAGGTACTTACATGGTGATAAAGAGCATTCCAGTTTATGTCATCCGCGTACAGCAAAGGCTATGATAAGCTTTCCATCACACTTAACAGGTTTTGGACTGTCAAACTAATGTAATAATAACAAAATAAAAGTCAACCTTTGGTATAATTACGTAACTAAATTAAAATTAATTAAGGGAGCTAGAATAACTTATTTATTATTATCGACGCATAGTTTTTATTATTACCGACACTAATTCAGCTTGTTTACAAGTTCATCACCTATTTTACCTACAAGTCTTATAATACATTTTACACCCACTGCATTGCTTGGTACCTAATCATAATTTGTCACTGCACTGATTATTACCTTACTCAGCTTAGAACACTAATCTATTACTACATTAATTAACTAATACGTACTATTATTAATTCAATTGCGCATACGAAAATGCACCCACCACATAACAACACAACCTCGGCCGGCCGCAAGTTGAGACTAGACTACCCGGGTATTTAGGTACTCATGTGCTACCTACCTACAGCCCGCCCGCCTTTTGAGCTGGCTGTGTGGCGGCAGTTGACTAAGCTTTTGCGACGACCAATCACTTTAGCCGCTTCAGGGCTGCCCCTAACTATGAGCAGCGCTTTTTCGATATGAATTATTACGATTATTTCATAAATATTTCAATTCTTCATCGAATTTAGCCTTAGACAGAGTGGTCAACGCAGCCGCCCGCATTGAAGACGATGTGGGTTCAATTTCTACATGAGGTACCTATTCAACTTTATTTGAAGTTTCAATATCTTAAAGTTAATAAGATAAGAATTTGTAGTAAACGACCGTAATAACGTTGTTTCTAATTCATAAATGTGTTTTATTTCAAAGGAACGGTGAAGCGAAAATGTATTAATTGCTTGAGTACCTATGTAATGTAATATCCAAATAAATGACCAAATTTTTTAATGATTTATAAATAATTTTGAAATCACGTGATGCTTACCAAAACAACTAGTCTCACAGTCGTTACTTTCTTCCTTTTAAACTTTAACGAGTAAACATTTTTGATATTTTTATGACGATAAAAAACCAACAAATGCCATAAAACTATAGTCAATACAAGTGCTTGACATTAAAAGTTTTTGGTTACAAGTTATAGCTAGCACAAGTTAAGCTCCTTTAGAAACTTGTTTTAATGGTTAAACTAGATAACGGATAAACATACTTGTAAAAGGGCCAGACCCGAAATAAATTTAAAAACAGTTATTTCTAAAATTGTCATGACCGGGAATTGAACCCAGGACCTTAAAGATGGCGACGCCAGAACCGGAGTGCTAACCACTTGACCACGGAGGTCGTCAAATTTTCTTACTGTAAATTCGCTTATTATGCAAGTTTTGACGATAGCTTAATTATTTAAGTTAAGTTAAGCCTATTAGATGAACAAAGGTAACCGACATAGCCCGAAGAGTTGCTAAGCTCAAGTGGCAGTGGGCAGGTCACATTGCTCGCAGGACTGATGGCCGCTGGGGCGGGATAGTCCTGGAGTGGCGACCGCGTACCGGAAAGCGCAGTGTGGGCAGGCCTCCAACAAGGTGGACCGACGATCTGGTGAAGGTCGCGGGAAGCCGCTGGATGCAAGCAGCACAAAACCGGTCGTTGTGGAGATCCTTGGGGGAGGCCTTTGTCCAGCAGTGAACGTCTTTTGGCTGAGATGATGATGGTGATGATGATGAAGCCTATTCGTATGTTTGCAATTGTGAAAGAGTTTGTAATCAACAAAAGACAAAAGTTTTGACATGTCAATATCTTGTATGGTCTAATGGTTTTAATTTACTTCTCGTGCGTTCCAACCCTAATCACACGACCTTCACACGGCTGCACGCAAGGATTTTTGTCGCAGTCTACTTGTGCATCTTAAGCTATCGCGTTGCGCGTGCGTAAAAATGCCTTGGATTACGAACCAACAGTTCTTAGAGATGCTATTTACGTATTAGTTAATTAATGTAGTAATAGATTAGTGTTCTAAGCTGAGTAAGGTAATAATCAGTGCAGTGACAAATTATGATTAGGTACCAAGCAATGCAGTGGGTGTAAAATGTATTATAAGACTTGTAGGTAAAATAGGTGATGAACTTGTAAACAAGCTGAATTAGTGTCGGTAATAATAAAAACGATGCGTCGATAATAATAAATAAGTTATTCTAGCTCCCTTAATTAATTTTAATTTAGTTACGTAATTATACCAAAGGTTGACTTTTATTTTGTTATTATTACATTAGTTTGACAGTCCAAAACCTGTTAAGTGTGATGGAAAGCTTATCATAGCCTTTGCTGTACGCGGATGACATAAACTGGAATGCTCTTTATCACCATGTAAGTACCTACCTACACCTATTCACCTATTCAGATGTTTAACTTTGCCTTTAATGCGAGACATTCATTTGTTTATTTAATTTAGTGTTATGTTATTACTTATTACTTTAGGCTTATTAGGTAAGACTGAATAATAAAATAATGCTTTTAACAACAACATAACATAGGTACTTAGAATAATAATAACGCATAGGTAATAGGTACTTTGTCATCGACCGGCCGTTGCCCTTTAGATACCTACATTTGATCTTTGATTTGTAATGAATGAAACTTCTTTTAATGTGTAATTTATGTGATTGACTTATTTTGCAATACCTACATAGCCTCGGTGGCCGAGTGGCAGAGCGCTCGGCCCTATACCCGAAGGTCCCGGGTTCAATTCCCAGGTCGGGCAAAATGTAATTCGGATTTTTCGATGCATAGCCCGGGTTTGTGATCACCAACCCGCACTTGGCAAGCGTGGTGATAAAGCCATAACCCATCAAATGTAGCGATGACTTGATATCAATGACGGAGGCCTTTGCCCAGCAGTGGGACAATTGTAGGCTGTTTACTTACTACTTACTTACCTACATAGAAGTTCGATCGTTAGTCGTACTTTAGGTACCTATCTACATTTCATCATTCATTTGTAAGGAAAGATAGTAGGTAGTAACTTCTTTTGATGTGTGAATTGTGTGATTGACTTATTTTGCAATACCTACATGGCAGTTCGGTCGTTGGTCGTACTTTAGATGTTACCTACATTTGATATTTAATTTGTAAAGGAAAGATAGTTGTAACTTCTATTCATGTGTGTTAGACTTATTTTGTAATACGTAGATAAGAATTGGAATTGCGCTCATAACACACATATCATAACATAGGTAAGTAGATGTTATCGATAGTCGTTAGAGTTTCAATTCAGTTGTAAAGGGAAAATAAATGGGGTCTCACTCATTCCAGCCAGACTGTATGTAACGTAGGCGTAGGCATTTATCTCTCTCAGCTGGCTGGCGCTATGACGCGGCGGGTCGACGGCCGCCCCAGTCTCTCAGTCAGTAAATAATCGTTATTTTTTATTAGTTTTCTATTATTTTTTTAGTTCGCTTTAAAATAAATTTGATACCTAACGAATAACTTAATTTAAATGTACTAGATGCGTTATGTACCTATTTATTAAATTAAAATTGAAAAAAAAAAACACTTTTTTTTTTTGGCCACTTTTATTTTTAAAAAGCTTGACTTGACCAACCCTTGTCGTTTTTGACATTTTTTTCAGTCACCTTATATATGTTATCAATACAAGTGGCCGAAGTGGCAGTTATTCTAGTTGGCTCCAAAAATAAATTATTTAAATTATACGATTGAAATAAATTTTTAATTTTGATAGAACCTGTAGACTTTTCTAACAAATTAATATTAAAATCACCGCAAATAACTATCTTTTTACCTACATTGCGGATTTTATATAATGCTTCATCCATTACTTTTTCAAAATAATCATACAATGCTGACGGAGGCCTGTATACACTTAATACAACAAGTCGCTCCAGCTCCACACAAGCTATTTCTATTGTTCGCTCAACCGAGAGGCTCACTATGTCTTTTCGTTCCTTTAATTTTAATTTCTTATTAACTATAATTAAGGAGCCACCATGAATTGAATTTACTCGACTGAACGAACTACCTACCAAATGATTATTAAAATTGAACATGAACTGAGGATCTTTAAGCCAGTGTTCAGTAATACATAAAATATCAACTTTATTATCGTTCATGAACAATTCAATCTCCAGATCTTTGCCCGTCATCCCTTGAATGTTCTGGTGAACTATATTAATCGAGTGAACATTTTTAATAATTGTAGGTTGGGACGGGCTTTCCTTAGAAATAATTTTACATTTATTTAAAATATTACCAAACATTTTGCAAGAGAATTCCTCTTTTGTCTTATGTAGAGTAGAGTATCATTAATTTCTTCTTGCTTTCTTTATCTATAATTTTTACTTTAGGGAGTTTTTTATACAAAGTCCTCAGTACCATTTTTAATAATTAAATATACATAAGAATAAATATTATTAACGGGATTATTACCATGTTTATTGTCGTGTTTGAGTATCCGATATTTCGGCACAGTTGCATGCGCCATGATCACGGATGTACTGAAGTTATTGCGGGTGGGGTGATTATGAGCAGACAAAACGATCTACCCTCTTCCTTAGTCGTTTTTTGCGCTCAATACTCGTACCACTGGCTCCTAAGTCACTATTCGATCGAACTTGTTCTCGACACACTACACTGACCGTATCAGATCGCGAAACGGCACTTTTGTTCTTTTTGCGGTCTTTACATAGGCTAATCACTGGATTCCAGATACGCGACAGTTTAAACCCATCTTCGCGATTGAAATTTTTGTATTTTGTAATTTCAATCGCTTCTCTTACCAATCTTGGTATGTAGTGACGTTCTGTTGAAATTATCTGGGGGTTATAAAACTCAATCCAGTGATTAGGACCCGATTGGATCAAATGTTCAGCAATGGCCGATTTTTGCGTATCGTTATTCTTTACAGCTTTTATATGCTCCTTAATTCGGCAGGCTACTGTACGTTTTGTTTGGCCAATGTAGGAGCTACCGCAGCTGCAATCGATCTTATACACACCGGGCTTTTCTAGGGGAAAGCTGTCTTTTGGTGAACGTAGACATTGAGCTACTTTTTTAAAAGGAGTGAAGATGGTGTTAATTTAGTATTTATTGAATATATTTGCGACCTTATCCGTCACTCCTTTCATATCCAATAATAAAACCTTATAATAATAACACAATAACAATATGTAACGGATGGTCGCCCAGTGGTCCAACACATATATAAATACATCTTACTGCACTCTTTCTCCATTTGAACATAACCATGCCAAATCTCATACTCCTCACGCAATTTGCTTAAAAAGGGGTACATACAAAGCCTTTTCTTCAAAAAGACGTAAAGCCATCTTCAGATATTAATGGATCAACCTTTGATATTTCTTAACTGATCCGGACAGATGTGTCGTTTAGATCGAGTGAGGATCTTTCTCGTTCAGATTAATCCGAGCTAGTGAACCGAGAACATTTAATGAAACGACTAACGACGACGAAGCCACTTGGAGCGCGCGGTTGTATGAATACGTATGTGGCATCGCTTAATTCTGTCGTTGTTGTATTAAGGATATTGGCGGGATTGAGCCATAGTGACATAACGTTCTAATAGAGGTAAAAGAAAGATGAGACCTTTACCTAGAAAATGCCAAAAATAAAGTTTTGGAAAAATTCTACAAGGAGCGGCAAGAGTCCAGCAATTATTTAGGTTGGGGAAAAAATTTCTTCAAAGTTTTTAAGAAAATTCAAAACATTTCAATTAATTCATAATATAGGTTATTTACATTTAACTAAAGTATGTAGGTGCCATTTTGTTCGATAACTTTTTGCCATCTTGTAGGTGTAGGTACATGATCCCATTGCTATGGAAATTTAGGGGCTTCTGATCAAAATACCGCGACAAGTGGTTTTGGCAGTCCTCTCGTGATGTTAACCTGACACTGCCTAAAGAATTCTGAAGAGAACGAAACAGGTGGAAATCTGAAGGTGCAAGGTCAAGATTATACGGCGGATGCATTAACACCTTTCAGCTAAACTCTCTTAAATTTTGCTGAGTGGCTAAAGATGTGTGAGGTGTAGCGTTATCATGATGAAAAACGACACCCCTTCTGTTGATTAATTCCGGCCGCTTTCTCTCAACTTTTTGCTTTAATCTCATCAGTTGTTCGCAGTAGAGTTCAGAATTGATGGTCCTGCCTGGTGGTAACAGCTCATAATGAATAATGCCCTTCCAATCCCACCACACACACAGCATCACCTTGTTGCGAGTTAACCCGGGGTTTCGCCACAGTCTGTGAAGCCTGACCGGCCTTTGACCACGACCTTTTTCGCACGTTCTTGTCGTACGTGATCCACCTTTCAACACCAGTTATCAGCTTCTTCAAAAATGGTTCGATTTTATTACGTCGTAATAAAGAATCACAAATGAATTCACGGTTCATTAGGTTTCTTTCAGTGAGCTCGTGAGGTACCCAAATACTTTTTTGTGTACCCAGTTTTTTCAAATGCGCCAAAACTGTTTTGTGGTCAGTTCCCAGTTCTTCAGCTACGTCGTAACTACTGATATGCCGATCTTGCTCAACTTTTTCAAAAATGGCATCCATTTTATCCGTAATAGGGCGACCAGAGCGACGTGCATCTTTGACATAAAAATTTCCGGATTGAAAACGCTTAAACCAAATTTGTGCTCTCTCACAGACACTGCACTAGGTCCATAAACATCGCAAATTTTTTTCGCGTCTTGCGTTGCATTTTCACATTTTTTGTAGTAAAATTTTAAAATGTATCGAATTTCTTCATTAGATTCACTCATCTTGACAGTAAGAAAAACAAATGAAAATTACACAGTTTCCTAATTTTAATTTGGAATTATCTTCTTTAAAATTTAAACTTTTAATGATACCAAAACCAGCCAGATACAAATAGTATAGCCAAAGAGATTTTATTACAAGTTCATACATACTATGCGAAAAGACTTTTTCCCGAACCTAATATATGCAGGGTGTTTGGTAATCTTTATTAAGATAAATCTTCTGTGCGTGTGTATGAAATTGAACTCCTTATAAACGGCTGGACTGATTTGGATAAAATGTTTTGTGTGTGTTCCAATGGATTCGATAATGGTTTAGATGATGGTTTAGAGTTTCTTGCGCCCATTCTTCTCCACAGCTAAAAAATAGACGTCCTGAATGGGTAGTAGGTAAAAAAATTATGGACGATTCAAAAGCACTTTTCTAAAGTTTATTTGAATAAAGAATATTTGACTTTGACTTTGACTTTGATGAACAATTGGATCCAGTAGGTGGCGCTGCAATAGGGGTTCATCACGGGATACGGCTGTTCTTAAGCGGACGAATGATTTGTTTGTTTTGTTGTCATGGAAACTGTCAACGTTTTATTGGTTTTGTGGTCATGGAAACTGTCAAAGCGGTACGAAGTCCGCCAGTCAGCTAGTATCTGTATAATCCCGAATATTGCAGAAAGTTTTGAACATAACTGAAAAGCACTACATTGCCACAATGTTCTTTATATTTGGTTGCATGGCTATGTTTCGGGAATATACACCTGTAACTTCAGATTCGGGTTAGGGGGCAATTCGTCCCACTCAAAAACAAGGACCAGGGACCAGTTCCATTTTTCTGATTTGATAATAGGCAACTGGGACCACTTTAGTTTAGGTCTTGGGACGATGACACTACTGAATACTCTCTAAGGGTTTAGTGGTTCCAATGTGAAGCTGGCCTGAGCAAAGAGAAATTAAACACGAGTGAAGGTTGGTTCAACCTATTTGTGTATGAATTAGCATTATTATATTTTATATTAAAAAAAAACACAATAAAAATATTAAAATAAAACTACTTTTACGAATCTACTTTTGATTATTTTATACATTCGTTTTATTTAATGTTAACCTGGCGTTTCGGACCCTTTGCAGGGTCCATGGTTACATGGAGGCAGGTGTTGGTAATTTTTTTAACTTTTAAATCTTGTTACGATTTATAGACAAAAAAATATTGATTATAACAGTTCACCGGTTCACGGCTGTTTGTGGTTGTGATTGTGCCGTTTTGTAGTGGCGCTATCCATCATTGGCGGCCATTAGCGGTGAGGGCGCGGCGGGTCACGCCACCGTCGCTATACACCGGTTATTGTGCCCTATAACCTTTCTCATATTCTTAGGTTAACTTCTTACTGGTGATAGAGGACATTATAAAGCCATTAGAGTAATTATTAACGAGGTTTATACCAAGTTTTTTTTTTCTTATATGAATCAACAACAGGAGTAGCTATGCAGTTATAAATCAAAGAACCAATGACAGATTAACACCAGTAAAATATTATATTATATTACACTCTATATTTCTTTTCTTTCTTAAAACTAGATTTTTACAATATTTATATATAGAAACAATAAAACATTATAAAAACCTAATCCTACAGTACCGCCAGCAGCGAGTCAGGGCCCAAGCTACCGGTGGTCAGGGCTGCAGAGTCAAGAACCTCCTGACAATACGTGCCGTGTCAAGGAGTACTGCCTTTTGCATCTGACCCTTGATCCAACCTTTCAGCGAGAGCCTCTCTAGGTGTTGATCGAGGCTCTTGGCTAAAAGACCGTTTGCCGAAACGACTATCGGTACAATAATGGTTGAATCCACATCCCACATGGCGGTAACCTCGTGAGCCAAGTCAAGGTTCTTACTGAGCTTGTCCTTCTCGACTTTCACGAAGTTCTCATCATGAGGTATGGTGATATCAACCAGTATTGCCCGGCGCTGGGATCGGTCGACCATTCCGTCTGAAATGATAGATCGATCCCAGTAGAGCGTTGCATGACCATTTTCGAGTACTGGTGCAGGTGCGTATTTATAGTACGGCACCTCCGATTCAACAATGCCATATCCAAGAGCAAGTTGCTGGTGAATTATTCTGGCTACTTGGTTGTGTCTGTTATTATTATTATTATTATTATTGAGTATCCGATATTTCAGCACAGTTGTAGCGCCATGATCACAGATGTATTGAAGAAGTGAAAAATAATAAGTATGGTAAGAATCACGTTAAGAGCTGAGGAGCTCGATGGCGCAGTGGATAACGCACTCGCAGACCGGGCGTCTGCGAGTGCTGAGGTTAAGCAACTTTCGCAAAGGCCGGTCATCGGATGGGTGACCAAAAATGTATCACCTCGCGCTTCTCCGTGCTTTAGAAGGTACGTTAAGCTGTTGGTCCCGGCTGCATTAGCAGTCGTTAATAACCATTAATCCGCACTAAGCCCGCGTGGTTGTTTTTGGCTCGTTCTCTCTATCCATCCATAGGGAAGGCTCGTGCCCCAGCAGTGGGGACATAAAAATGAGCTGATGATGAATCACGTTAATAATTAGCCTAATGCAAGTGATCATGCTAGTTTAAAAAGTTATAAACGCAGTATTCATAATTATTATTCAGTTTTACAAAACATTTTTTATTATGCAAATGACAAGCTGTTTTTTTTAACCAAAAATAAATAATAATAAATACACAGAAAAAATATTATTTTATTCTATCAACATATTTTCTATGAGCAGTTTACACATATCGAACCGGTTTAACATAATGTTACAACATATTCTAAGGTATCGAATAGAGGTTACTCCGTGAATATACAATGAAATTGACCTTTTGTATAGAAAAGCCGCCAGTCAGCCTTTCCGACGTCTGGCAAGTCATGTCCTGATGATAACAAGGATTATCGTGTCTTCTCAGTTTCCACGGACCCTGCAAAGGGCACGAAACTTCAGTATAAAATATTATTACGTACTTAGTAGATCCAAATAAAGTATTTGATTATAATGTAGTGTTTGCGCAAACTTAAGGAAACAACTAATGTAATCAGATAACAAAAAAAACCTCATGTAATCTTATTACACTACTACGAAATGTTGGTACACTTAACAAGTTTGGAAAATAACCTACAATCTGCCCTTAATTTGTTGTAAGTTGGCTTAGCAATTAGGGACAGCCGTGGTTCCATTTTATTTTCTCATCAGTGAAGTATATTGTCAAGGGACGGCGTCGTTACTTCATAATCTTTCTAATAATCGCAGCACACGCCACGAAATATTACAAAATTGTGCAAAAATTAGTCCAGCATTATCTCTGAAATGTGCATAATTATAATAAAAGGGAGCGGCAATTTTTATTTTGAAACATAACATTTTTAAGGTCTGTTAAAAAATCAGAATGATTATTAAAACATTGTTTTGATAGATTTTCTAGATATCTTTATGATAAAAATTTAGACATTTTGTATCCAATTCGAAGCTAACTTAATAACCCTCCTACTGTCGCAGTCGGGTAAAAATATACCCTTACTTAGGTTTGTATCAAATCAAGCAACAGGCTTAAGAATATCCCTGAATAATAAATGGGGCTACTCTTACAGTCCCTTTCATGGCGGAGCAGTTCAATTTATCAGTGTTCGTGTTCCTCCATTGACGATTATAAATAAGTAAAATCATTTTTGGGCCATTTAAAAATTATTAGGAATTTTGCTTGACAGGTTTTGCTACTTCCTTCATGGAGTTTGTAAAGAAAGAAATAATAAACGAGGCCTCCGGGGAGCTTATAAACGTTTGCAGCTCTGCTTCCACGAATTATTTAAATTAGAATAACACACAGATTTTTATATTCATCGTCCGATAAAATCTTATTTCCCATTGGATAAACATTATAGACACTTCACTGAGCTTAAGCTTTTCATTTCATGCTTTGTGGAAATTGCCTCGGAAGCTACGTAATGTACCTATGTAATGGATGGTTTTCCTCGTGGATATATCTAGGGCGGGCAATTCGATCTACCGTTGGTTCCTGTCTCTTATGTTTTGGGCGATTGATGGCGGTCGTACTTGTGGGACTGTCTACGTCCAGCCACTCTATAAGAATACCTCCCTATCTCCCTGTTTAAATATTTGATGCAGACGCGAAGGGCATTGCCGTGGCAAGACGAGAAAGGGAACAGCCGGAATCAATACTACATACCACATGTGCCACTTATGTATCCCACCCATTTTAATAACATGAGCATATAGGTGCCCGAACTTACGACTCCAAGAGACATTTATGATATCGTGTACGCTTATACACGTACACCTAATCATAAATATATGCGTTTCTATTATAATTTTACCAAACAGTTGACGCGTTTTCTTCGGAAAACGGCATTATAATGAGATAACTTAGCAGTTTTTTCGATGAAGCGACTACTCTCAGCTGTTTTATTATTTATAAAAAAGCCAAAAGGGAAGTACTAAGTATGTATTTAAATTACATACAAGTATAACATAAATAAATTAATGAATATTCAATTAGCAACGTATAAAAATGTTACATTATGATACCCTTTTCTATGAAGAGAGTTATAACTACCATTTCTTGTATAAAGGTACTCACAAAACAGCTTGGGGGTGCAGACAGGCCGTATTGACTTTTGAATTGCAATCGTCGGGACCTACGCCATAATGTGCTTTCCGAAGCACACTGCGACGGAGCTCGATTTAGAAATGTTCCATCAATAAAATTCCATGTAAAGGCCAAGTAAAAGCGCCCAAATATCGTAAACGGACTGCCTGAGTCCGTAAAAAGTAATCTCATGAAGAGCCTGTCGGTAGTGTAGTTTCTTTATATCGTCCCTCTCGTTGATATAATATATTTATTTACTGGATCTCTAAATTTCTCTACTTTTATTGGTTTTAAGCAAGCTTGGAATGGAAATTTGGCAATTAAGAACCGTGTACACATCTGTGCTAACTCGACTTGCATTTGGCAACCGTGCATACTAAGATTAAGCCACCATCCGGAGGGCAGCCATTGCAAAATTTGCTTAGTTATATTATATGTTCGTAAGTCGTGACGTATTAATCCAGATAATAATTACTAAAACGTGTTGAAAGAACGTAACGAGTCGAAACTAAAACTTTTCCATTATAAACATAATCTAAGATTAGAAATGAAGGTACGTTTCAATTGAGAAATAGAAAGCAGTAAAGTTCCAGTCCAAGACCTACCTGCCGCTACCATCGTATCCTGCATTTATGTGTTCCGATTTGAAAGGTCCAATGGGTCCAATAAAATTACTATATGTGTTGATATGATGTTTGATAAATAGGTGTATAATCCCGAAACATAGCCATGCAACCAAGTTCAAAGAACATTGCGATAAGGTGCACAATCATATTCAAAGTAGATTTACAATGTAACAGCTGAACCTAGGATTGCCACTTTGGAACAAATTATTTTCATTTGGAACAAACAACTTTCAGGCATTTTTATAATTTTTCGGGGTTCCATGCACGATAACCTACACTATCTCATGCTCATACGCAAAAACCCTATAGACATAGAGTTATAAAAAAATAAATAAAATAAAATCGCCTACGCGCTAGTAAAACCCATGGTGTTACTAGCGTCTACAGGCTGTGGTGACCGTATGCGTGTTTGCCATCTCAGATTAAGGTTGTGCATCACGTAAAAGATGTAAAACCATTTTGCTCCTGACTTTGGAAGAGGCTAACATTGAGGTACCTATAGGGCTTAATTATATTCCGCTCGAGTATCGCGAAATCCCTTCTTAGCCGGTTTCGACGTCACAAGAACCTCTCGTAACATTTTTACGTTGTTCGCTTCGTGTTTAGTTTTAAATAAAACATAGAAGGGTAGTGCCTACTTGCTTACACTTTTACTTATATTACACATACAGAACGGTGTGGCTAGAATTTAAAATAACTGAAATGAAATCATAGTTATTGAAACTTTAAAATTTCCTTTCCTTTCCATTTAATGGTTTTGATTACCTTTATAGTTTTCGTAGTAATTTGAGATCGTCGTAGTCACGGAGATAATTATAGCATGGTGCGTAGGTACTTACCTATAGTAAATTTATACAAGATTTTGCAACATTCACGAACATTCGCCTATGTATCCTTTATATTCGATATAAAGTGATCGACTGGGCTATATTATAAAAACCTACTTAAGCCCAGTCAAAAGTTGAATATAAACCCTAATTGGTACTACCTAAAGGTTCTTTTCATTTCCTTTATACAAGCGCCTATGACGTATGCAAGCGGTAGTGATTTCCTTGAACTACTTGACAGTTTACGGCGTAGCACGTTCGTGACTACACGTAATAGTGTTTATTCTGGGGATGCGGGCACAAAACATTCCTGCTCAAGCATGAATTCGCTATAAACAAAGATCATAAAAGCCCAACAACATTACAGTTTAACATCAATTACTTCATTAGGGCGCCTTAACTGATACAAATGACGCAATTTCCGCCAAAAGCTTTGTTCTTCTTTAAAGTAAATTTGAGAATTACGTTGATTGCTTCCTGTAAGAGGCAGAGGAGTGATTCCTTGTTATTGCGGTAAAGTAAAAATCAATTTTGTTGTGTTGGCAGGCCGCGCCGCCTGCTCACACAGCGTCGCTATATTAGTGCAGCCGAGTTTTTTCAACTTTGGCACACAGCTACCGGACAAGTAATTGAAACTTCTGTGCGGTGCTCATGTTACGCGTCAGACGTGTTAAACTTCCTGCTGTTGAATAGCTTAATAACAAATTTTCTATTGTTGCTGTACACTCTACATAACAAAGTTAACATTTTAATTTAGCCAATGTCACAAACTACGGCCTACTCCTATTAACGCTAAGCAATAATGCCTCTCGACTAATTGAGTTTCGTTTTTTAATATCTTGTTCTACGTTACTGGCAAGGTCAAGTAATATCGAGTAGTAGGTAGTTGTTTAAGCTACTTGGTCTCATTAATATGAGCCGGAATTTAATCACCTTTCAAGTACAGGTGATAACAAAAAAGGCGCTAAGAAAAAGTATAACTTATTTTAAGTTTTGGAGTATTTACAATATTCGATCCGATCCGAACCCTTCGGAGAATCTAGTAGGGCACGGGGACACGCACTTTTAAGTGTGTGATGCCGTTCCCTCTAGAAAACCTCCGAAGGTGATTCGTTTCACACGGCTTGAGGTACCCTTTACGTACCTCGCCGCCCCCAAAATAGCCCGGTGACGCTGAAAATGCCGTTTGAGGCAATCAGCAATCTCTCTCAAAAAAAAATATTACAATATTAAGTAGTTATAGGTAGTACTTGTTTATGTTCTTTCTTTTATACGTTTAAAGCCAGACCTGAATATATTCGCTCTTCTTTAATCACATGATCTATTTATATATTACCGTGAACGATCCTGACCGCGGAACACAGGGCTACAGATTCTAATTCGGTAAAGGGCGAATGTTCGTGGAATGCCATTTGTACCTGTGTCACGAATGTTTGCATACGTTTATTTGTTATCTGTTGGTAGGTAGGTTGGTTGGTTTACCAGATTGAAGTTAAATATTGTCATTGAACGATGGTATTTTCACGTGTCAGACGAATTACACAATTTATAGATGTTGGCGACGATATTTTCATTTCATAGGTTAATGTTGTCAGATTGATAATCCATATTGTTGGCTAACATGTAATTTTAACATTAAATAAAGTAATGTGTAAAATAAACGCGAGTAGATCCGTAAAAGTTGTTTCATTTCAATAAACGCTTATTTCTTTAAACGACGACTTATTTAACAACTACAGGCGAATTTGCCCGCATAATCACCTGTATCCCGTGATCCCATGTGATTTATAAAGCCTTTATAAAAAATTGGTCTCATCAATAAAATAGTATACCTGAACTTATCAAATAACAACGTCGAACGTCTGTATATTATTTGATAGATACGTGAAGAGTTTCCTATAAGAAAATAATAATCCATTTACCGCGAAATGAAGGCATGGTGACTTGGTGAGGTATTTATAGGCGAGATCGGAGGGTCGGGCGGTTACCGCTGACCCCTGCCCGTAAACAGTGCCGCAGTAGGCCAAAGTGGCGTTGTTCCAACAAGTTCCT
Source organism: Eudonia lacustrata (assembly GCA_947562085.1). Lineage (NCBI taxonomy): Eukaryota > Metazoa > Arthropoda > Insecta > Lepidoptera > Crambidae > Eudonia > Eudonia lacustrata. The sequence goes on along the minus strand of OX387312.1, from coordinate 17,631,508 downwards.
GAACAAACATATTCTTTCAAACTGGTGACACCTTGACGGGTTTCATGGGAGATTTCTTAATACCAGATGGGAGGTTGGCTCTTCCAAAATCAGCAATCTCCACTACGCAAGCCAATAAACGCTAATATAATAAAATTGGGATGAGAAAAGTGCAAGAAAATCTATTATATAAAATTCTCGTGTCACATATTAGTTGCCATACTCCTGCGAAACGGCTCGATCGATTTTTATTAAATTTTATATGTATATTCGGTAGGTCTGACAATCGGTCGTAGTCTATTTTTTTATACCCCTAAGTGAATAAGGGTGGTCCACTTCAAAAAATTTATTTTATTTTTTTGGATTTTTTTTTGCTTAAAATATGTGGCATCAAAAAATACATTCAACCCTAAATTTTCACCCTTCTATCACCAACCCCTATTTTTTATAACCATATTAATCACTTGATCAGTTGTCTCCGCCAGGCGTCTACCGGTGTCACTTCTGATTCTCAACCCATAAATGACTATCAATAAGTCCCAAGGACCCTAAACGATGTCTGTTTGTGGCTTAGATTTGAGCACACCATGTTTTTCACACGTAAAATTATACGCGGCATGCTCTCGAGTGGGCAAACCATCCAGTTTGTTTGTGTTAGCTGAAGATGGGCTTACAAAAAATATTGTACACACTGTAGCATTAATGGATTGATATTGTTTGTTAGTGTTATTGTTGTAATTAATGATTTAAATAGAAATAAATTATAATCATCATCAGCTCATTTTATATCCCCACTGCTAGGGCACGAGCCTTCCCTATGAATGGATAGGGAGAACAGGCTTTTAAACCACCACGCGGGCCAAGTGGGGATTGGTGGTTGTTAACGACTGCTAAATGCAACCGGGACCAACGGCTTTACGTGCCTTCCGAAGCACGGAGGAGCTCGAGATGGTACACTTTTGGTCGCCCATCCGATGACCGGTCTTTGCGAAAGTTGCTTAACCTCAGCACTCGCAGACCGGGCGCGTTATCCACTGCGCAATCGAGCTCCTCAAATTATAATAATTAAATTATAATAAAGTAAAAAAATAAATGTTTAGTGGTTTGTTATTTTTATATTCCGTCATCGTTCACAACGCTCCATACATATATCTACTCATGTGGCTCCATGCCTCTTTCACTCATATACCACATACTCACACCCTTACAATAAGTTAGTTTTTTTTTTCTCTACCCTACAAATTCCCTAGAACTACTTAAGTGGCAAAACAACGTTTGCCGGGTCAGCTAGTTTATGTATAAAATTGTATAAATATTAGCCTTCTTTATGAGCGCCAACGTCATTAAAACAAGGAAACCAGCATCATTCAAGTGGTATTCCAACATTTTTAAATGGAGATTAATATATACATAGGAGGATCAACACTAGAGTCGCAGAGAAAAGCTAGTCAGGCCGCTTTCAGATATAGCTTATAGGCCCCGTGTGGATGATGATACCTACTCTACTACCAAATATACAACTGTAATGGTCGAGGTGTAAGGATGCCCCACGTTGGGCGCCAATGTAATGGGCGATGTGTAAGGATGCCCCACGTTGCGGCGCCAATGTAATGGGCGAGGTTTCCCGGGGACGACGATCCGGAAGAAAAGAAGGAAAATTGATCGATTCCTCGTATATTTACCATCAACGGTACATACAGTACAACAGGCAGGTAAAGCTATTGGCGAATAAACCGGCCAAAGACTAGACTTGGCTCAGACCGATAGCGAAAGCTGGTCTAAGCACAAAGTCCAGTGCAATAGCTAGTGTTAATTCGCACTAGCTGCGTAGAAGATTCGATTCGATACAAACCAAATGTCAAGCCCGCTATTTATGGTATCGGGAAAACGAAACGATAGCGTGATTCAGGACAGTACCGCGCAGCGCCATCTAGTAACAGACATAGGAACTTTATATGTGTACAATGTTTGTTTCCTACGTTGATTATGTTTACAATTATTATAGTGTGCTACAGGCTCCCCCTTCAGGTTCCGACGGCGACCCGACGAGGAAGATAATCAATTTTTTTTGGTCTCCCTCTTTTTCTTAAAGATTGCACTGGCGCGGGGAGTGAAGCCTCCGATCCATAGAAAGGAGCTAGAGCAGATGCATGGTATGTCCCCACCGGCTTATCAGGTGCTATAGGATTGGCTATAACATAAGAGGCTGGGCCGGGTTGCTTCATGATTGCACAAGGTCCATCTCTTCGCGGTGAAAATTTTTCACTGAACCCTCGAACAGCATTACTAGTCGGATGCAGGTTAACCAAAACGTCTAAACGTGACATGTTTTCCTTCTTTGTCTTCACAGTAGTCGTTGGGCCAAACTTCGTCACGACGAATTGTGGGGGTGGATCCGTTGGTCCTTTTCTACTGGGCTGGGCCGCCACGTTGACAGATGACAGCTTGGGGGGGTCCAGTGGTGTGAGGATGCCACAAGTTGAGGCGCCAATGTAATGGGCGAAGTTTCCCGGGTACGACGATTCGGAAGAAAAGAAGGAAAATGATCGATTTCTCGTATATTTACCACCAACGGTACATACAGTACAACAGGCAGGTAAAGCTATTGGCGAATAAACCGGCCAAAGACTAGGCTTGGCTCAGACCGATAGCGAAAGCTGGTCTAAGCACAAAGTCCAGTGCAATAGCTAGTGTTAATTCGCACTAGCTGCGTAGAAGATTCGATTCGATACAAACCAAATGTCAAGCCCGCTATTTATGGTATCGGGAAAACGAAACGATAGCGTGATTCAGGACAGTACCGCGCAGCGCCATCTAGTAACAGACATAGGAACTTTATATGTGTACAATGTTTGTTTCCTACGTTGATTATGTTTACAATTATTATGGTGTGCTACACAACTCATTACCTAATAATATCAAAAAAGCTAAAACGTTGAATTCTTTTAAAAATCGACTTAATACCTATTTACTAGACTAAGAATTAAAAAAAAATAAAAAATCATCAATGCATTTTTATTAGATTGCCGCATCTATTCGTTGCCAGTATTTGTAAACAGCACATATAAATCAAAGTCGACGCAGTTTTATTTGGTTGCTGATAATGGCGTGAAACAAAACTACCCACTAAGTTTGATTTATTTATTAAGTTAGTTGTTTCGTTTTTCTATAACTTAGTTTACCATCTTCACGTATTTTTGTACGACAACATTTAAGTTTTCTCATAAGAGTGAATTGTATATATATATGTTCTTAAACTGTCTCCTTAAAACTGCTAGAAGGATATAAAATACTTTTAGATAAGGTAACGATTTAAAAACTACCTTCACTTGTTTTGTTCTACTATTGTAAGCCTAACTATGGCACAGTAATATTATTCGTAATACACATTCGGCATCAAATATCCCAAAGCCGAGTGTTCACCGTTCCCTTGTTTCCTTTTTCGATATGATTTGACAATTCCGAGTCGCCGAGAGAGTTTGGATTGTGTACCGAGTGGACGTCAACAATAAAAATAAACCTTGCAGTTAAAATCTAGTGTATGTTTTCAATTAACTTCTGTTAGAGAATCAACATTTATTGAGTTCTTGTTCACGCGTAATTAATATTTTTTTAATAATTTAATTTAAAGCTTTTTTTATTTAGCTTACTGAGTATTCTGCCTGATGGGGATGATCAGGGGCAATTTTTTTATTTATAAATTGTACTAGATAGTTTTTAAGAATTTAGTTTTAAGTAGATTAATTCACTTTGGAAATACTCTGTAATCCAAATAAAAAATTTGGTTTTTATATAAAAAGACTCCTTTAATAAAATCTCAGCAATCGGATTTCAAATGTTAAAGTTTCAAGAAGTTAATATTTTTAAAACATTTTAATTAATGCGTCAAGCAGAGTTTGCTATTAAAACATTACTATACAATATTTTTACGTATGTCATTCTTCAAACACAATATACAGAATCCGTTGTGGAATCAAATAGACCAGCATTTCTGCTTGAAGCAAAAGTCGACAGTTCATAGGAAGAAAAATAAAATAGGTTTTATTCCCTCCCAAGGTGGAAGAGTTATGCGCCGCTGTTGCCGAAAATCCCTTACGAGTCTTTTCCTCGTCGTTTTAGTGTTTTTGGCAGGCTTTAGTGCTATATTTGTTGCCACAGTTACACATGTTATGAGGGTCGTTCGGTCCAGATCTGTATTATGCGGTGAAGTCAAACTTAGCATTGACCGACACACGTCATCCACACTTATAACATTGTGTTTTCTTAAGAAAAAATACATAGGTATATGAAGAATATAGTATTTACTAATTCAAGTGACCAAGACCTAATGTGTCAGTGCTAGATTTATGATTACTTTTATTATTTATATTTACGTTCATTATAATAAAATCACACAATTAATTACTGCACCATACCATACGATAGGTAGTAAGGCCATGATTTACGTATAGGCAGTCTAGCCTGCTGGCAATCATGCCATTCTGAGCAAAGCTAAGAAATACTCAAAACGTATCATAAGAGAAAAAAATTGAGCAGCGCATTAAATAAATAATAATAATCAGAACTGAAAAAAGAGGGTGAATTTCACATTAAAGCTTAGAAGCACCCTAATAAAAAACATTCAGTACATGCTAAATCATCTGTATACAAAGCACTTTGTAAAATACCTTTTAAGGTTTTGTTCAGATCGTGATACTAAACAACTTTTCCCAAGAAACATACAATATGACAAAAATATTAGAGCCCTCTATACAAAGCCGCGTGCTAAGAAGCTTTATTTAGTACTTGCGGCCGCTCGCGGTTTCGCCCGCGTGGTTCCCGTTCTCATGGGAATATCGGGATAAAAGTATCCTAAGCTTTAATCCAGGTTATGAACTATCTGTATGCCGAATTTCATCCAAATCCATCCATCCGTTGCAGCGTGAAGAAGCAACAAATATACACAGATACATACACACAAACTTTCGCATTTATAATATTAGTTTACTATAAGCGCTCGATATTTTTGTCACATTATATGACATAAGTTTCATGGGGAAAGCTGTTCAGTATCACAGCCTGAGTAAAACCTCTAGATGTTGTTGGTATTTTACATTACTATGTATATTAGCTAGTTATAAACAAATCACTTAAAGTCGACTATTGTTTTGGTATATTACATAGCCATATAAACGAAAAGTCAGCCATCGAGATTGCTAAGAAAATTATATCGTGTTTATATCTCTCACGAAACTCGTTAGAACCATTAATTTCTCAAAGTTGCTGCTCAAGTTGAAATTAATTAAATCTTCCACTTATCTAAGAGTTTGCCTTCTGGAGATATAAAATTTCAACTTTTCTTTACTTGTTCGAGCCTTCGGCAATTCGACTTCCTTTTATTTCGGATCTTCATCTTTCTTCTTATCATTGGAATTTTGAGATGAGTACCTTCAACCCATTTAGTCCGACCAAGTGTTTGTGTGTTGTTGTAAATAAAACTCTAAAAGTATTACATTAGGGTACATATATATAATAAATACTTTTAGGGGTGTTATAACACCCTGTCGGAGCATGTGGGTTAACTTTCGCAACACAGACAACAATTTAATTTATAAGTTCAAAATAGTTTATTGCTTTCATTAGTAAAAAAATTGCTAACAGTTAGTTTTAACGGGAGAGTTAAGTTTTTACTAAGTAAACATAAATGAGAGAAACAGATCATCTCACCAGAACAATAGAAGGCGTAGGCAGGACTTTTAGAGTACAAAAGTTAAACTTTGTGTTTATCCAACCTTATAAAGAAAAAAAAATCAGAAACACTTGAACTACATTGGATTTTAGACATTAACTAAATTATTATATCAAATATAATAAAAGACGTTATATGATAATACGTTTTGCGTGGTGCTTAGCTTGGCTTAGCTTAGAGCATTAAGTTGGTTTAATTCTCTAATCTAAGTGCTCCAGCAAAAAAAAACTATCTGTCAGCTTTACGCGTAAAATTCTGTGACCGATACATTATGTGGATTAATAATGCGTAGCTATCTAAATGTTACAAATGCAAGCCAACTTTCTTAAATTGTTATGTTCTAATCTCCAACTAGAATTTTAGATTTACCTCTAAAATTCTAACCCTCAGATATTTTTTAATTAAATAGAAATGTGTTCAGAACTTAGGCGTAGTTAAGGAATGTTAGCGTTTCCCAGTGAATGTTATCATTCGCGGAACGGTTAGGGGTTGGGGCTTATCAGACGGCTGCGTAATACGATTGAGGCCACAGTTCGTTGCTCCAGCTACGGAGGCTGCGGAGCTCGCAATATCCGGCCTGATCCCCAATATCGCCTGTATGGATTTAGGACATAAAATTCAATGATTATAACATTACCCAAAATAGGTTATTACGTTGTCATGTTATGAGACATAATAATAGCCATTTGTATACGTTTCAGGTATTATCAACCTTTTCTATACGAAAAGTTGATGTTAACGTTACCGTGTATTAATATTTTTCTTACGTATTGTCAATGTTTATAATTTTTTTACGAATTATTGGGGTATATAAATTGTTTAAGGTTTAGAACTGCGTAGAATTAATAAATATCTATTTAGTAAATATAACAACATATCCTTCTTGACCTAGAATTTTGTACTATAGTAAAAGTCACATTGATACGCTCTTTCATTTCTTTACGGAATGTATTTTTTTTTCAAACAATCTGTATAAAGGACTCTTAATTAAGATAATATAAAATATAATCGCTCACCTGCGTCATTAGTTATATTAGTCCATGCCTACGTCTAATAAATACAATTAAAATATGACGACAGACGTAAATGAAATTATTTTTAGTAAGTACGTAGTTACCTACTTAAAAATAATAAGCTTTGTAAGGATTTTTTGTTTGGTTTGTTGGATGAAAACTCAGTTGCTTTTATTTTTTTAAGAGTGTGAGAGCAGTGTTGTTTTTATTGCAGCTCGTTTTAAGTAGTAGGCAATGACATTAGATCAGCGTCTAAAAACCACGTCACTTTGGCGTAAATAACTTTTAGTATTAGGTATATTGTTAACTCTTGATATTTAACAAATTTTCTGATATTCTTTACAGGTAATCATGAGGATCAACCAAGCAATTGACAATGGTAACGTACAAGCAATAAATCGTCATGAAAACTTGTCACGTATAAATGTAAATAACAGGAGTTGGAATTTATCAAACAATACTGAGTCTGAAAACATCTATCACAGTGAAATCTCTCAATTTAATGTTAACTCAAACTACACTTATGAAAGTAATAACTTTAGTGAATATCTGGAAAATAATATTGTGATTTCTAAATCTGTGAACGTGGAAGACGTTGCTTCTAAATTCAATAAGAAAGAAGTGTGCAACAGGCAGTACAGAATAAATAATAAAAATAACATAAACACCAGAACATTTAGTACATCGTTAGATTCACCAAATCTGGAGGAGGGCATTGTAACTCCGGTAACACCCACAGAAGTGTTTATAGGTATGTCGTAGACCTGCTTAAAATATTTAAAATAGTGCAAGTACACGTCAGTTTATTAAATCAATTATAAATTTACAGAGGATTCTAATGTATATTCGAATACATTGCTTCATGAAGAAGAAAAGGCAGCTGAACAATCTGACACAGATGAAATGTCTGATAACGGTGTCCATACTTTACCAAGAGGCATTGTAAATCCAAACTATCCTGGATTCCAGCACTTAGCACATACCTTACAGGTATGTAGATACAGTTTCATTTGTAATAAGTTGGAAACCATGCAAGTGCCTTTAAATAGGGCTACAAACAAAAGAGAAGCCATACCTACCTATTACGGACCTATTACGGAACTAAATTAACAAGTTTCGGGGTAATAAATAGCTTTTGATATTGTGTACAGTTATTAGTTTTTAATCTTTTGCAGGACTATTCTTCGAACATTGAAAATTTTTATCATTCTGAAAATGATATGACTGATGATGATGTTGACGTAGAGATTACAGAATTAGCATATGAATGCGAAACTAACCAAAATGGACTATTGGTAGAAAATACAACTAGTAAAATTAACAACAACAATAATGAGCACTTCATGAACTCTTCATTTGAAAAGCAACATAGGAACTTAATATCAAATAATAAAATATTAGATAGTCATATTAACAATGAAGTTCCAGATCTTATAAAAACTGTATCTAAAAATAATAATAATAATAGCATTGAAGCAATTGATTGTGATTATAACTATCCAGATACAGACATAGAAAACAATTGCAATACAAAAGATATAATAGGAAATTTTAATAAAGAAATAGAAGACGAAATAAAACAGTTATTAAATTATAACTTAAACATTGAGGATGACTTAGAAGAATTGAGAAAGGACATAAAAGATACTCTTGCTAAACCAATAGAAAATACCATTAACAACATAAGTGACGTAGTAAATCATGTTATTAAAAAGTTAGTTGAGAATCAAAATGATAGTAATGAACGCATTAATGAAGAAATACCTGAAAGTGGTGGTATACATAAAATTGAAAGAGATACTGCAGATATTACCAGAGAAAATGAAACCAATACAAGAACTGAAATGTATCTAAGCAGACCTACATTTTTACTAATTGAAAATAACACCCACACTGAAATTGTAGATGCTCATTTATCGGACGGAAAAGATGAAATAAAAATTTACGATAAGGAATTTGACACGGAGAAACTGAGTAACGATGTAGACATAACAATTAAACAACTAAGTACAGAGTTAAGAAAAATAATTCCTAAATTAGATGAAATGCGAGAAAGAGATAAATTATGGGTCTTAAACAAAGCAGACTCAGCAACAGTCGTTATAGACGACAACTCCAATAAGGTGGCTTCTACATCCAATCGTGTAACTTGCAGTGGAAACAAACCAAAATTAATCAAAAAGTCTACAATTGAGCATATTGCAAAAAGAACACCTCTAAGAGAAAAATCGTAAGTGTTGTAGTTACTTAATTATATTCATTTCCTTTTTAAGTAAATTTGTAGTTTTCCAAAAAAATAGGGTGGCGCTATCAATTAAGGAGGACTGTCCGTTCAAGACCTAAGAATGTTAACTACTAATACGAGTATAATACCTATCTAAGAAAATGTTTGGTAGGTATTTCCTTATTGAATGTTAGGAGCTTGTTCTACGTGCTACACACACAAGTTTTTATCCAGTAGGCACATTACAAATTTTAAAATAGATTCAGACGTCGCATTTTTACCCCACCAAATTGAAAAGTAGTCATGCTCCGTATATGCGTTCAAGATTGGTATGTGTTTAATTTAGCCAGTGATTACGACGCGACGCTGCGCTGTAAAGATGACTATGATGAGCCGCATTACTCATGTTATAGAGGCGTGGTACACGACATTGTAATCTCTAGAATCTTGGTGAATACACGATAGTAATAATAATGTACTCTCACTTCAGTGAACCGAGAACATCAAAAGATAGACATAAAGAAACGGTATCTCCAAAGGATGGCGCACGCATCGCTCAAAACACTTCCGTCCATAGAACCAGTGCGAGAGAGTGTGACCTTGGTAAGCAAAAATCAGATTTAACATAAATTTCTTTAATTTGTTTAAAATACATCCTTTGTTATTTAACCTGGGTTAATAACGATGCCGTTTCTATCTAACTTTCATCATCACCATCATCATCAGCAGCTCATTTTATGACCCCACTGCTGGGGCACGAGCCTTCCTTATGGATGGATAAGGAGAACGGGCTATAATCCACCACGTGGGCCCAGTGCGGGTTGGTGGTTGTTAACGACTGCTAATGCAATCGGGACCAACGGCTCTACGTGCCTTCTGAAGCACGGAGGAGCTTTGTGAAAGTTGCTTAACTTCAGCACTCGCAGACTGGGCGCGTAAACCACTGCGCCACCGACTCCTCGTTCTAACTATTGTCAAATGATTTGTAAGTATCAGTTTCAATCCAAGCATAACTTTAAATCCATGTTAATGACAGATCACTGACTTTATTATATTTTACACAAATATAATAAAGTCAGTGTTTGAGAGGCATATCAATACAAGTTTAAATTATTATGCCCATTTTATAATAATATAATTAATAATATTATTTTTTATTATTATAATTTAGTATTTTTATTATTTTGAATTTTGCATTAACAATAATAGTAATAAGTAATACAATATCTTTGGAAGACCATTCAACACATTTTCCACGGACGGAAGTCTTCAGCGTACTTCTAACATCCTTCCAACTTCAAAGAATAAAGTTTTAATACCTATCTCCTTATTCTTTTGTTTCTCGGTAAAACCATTTCAAAATTACACAAACTAAGTCATAATCACATCATACCCAACTTTTTTTTGTCAGTGACGTTATAAATGTTAGAAATAATAGTTTCCGTTGTTCGTTTCTGTTATGCTGTTATTTTTTATATTTCAGAATAATTTATTTTAGTTACTTTATTCATTTAGGTTAAGGGTTTTTGTAAGGTCCATATTTATTTGATGCCGCGCGGCCATACTAATTTTGTATGGGGAATTTAAGGTGCTTAATAAAAAATAATTATTCAAATAACCACTTGATGAATCGAAAATGTAGTCTAGCAATTTGTAGTTTATCCATTGATGATTGTTTAGACAAAATCAGAGGTACAATAATTTAAATAAACTACTTATAAGAAATCTACTAAACGCCGCCACTCGTTTTCATGATTTTTGCCCAACTTTAAATGATATTGTAGAAAAAACTATCGCGTGTTATGAATTTATGGTTCTGACAAATTGTAAACACGTTCCCTATGATACTAAATATATATTTTGTACATTTAATACGTTAGTATTTTCAATTATATCTACTTAACCGTAACTGCATTTTTGGCATTTTTTGGTCGGCGCACCCTTAAAAAAGTCACAAGATTATAATTAATAATACCTACCCTTTTCCCCACGTTCTATCGGTGCCACAGATCTACTGTTTCTGTGATCGGTGCCATTAATAAATGGACCGTATTTTAATAATAATTAAAATACGGTCCATTTCAAATTTATAACAATAATCGTCCTCGAATAATTAATTGATTGGGATTGGATGGACAGTGGTACAATAGCAGAACAAATTCCAAAAATAGAGCTAATAACGAATAACGAATAACGGGCACAAAATCTATTCCATGCGATTACGTCAACGAAAACGAGATTTTACATGTCAAAATTTAAACTTTCTTCGTAAGTCACAAAGCGCGCCGCTTCAACGCCATTTTCGTTAAATGTGATAAAATGGCAAATTAAAGGTATGCCCATGATACCTATACTAAGTAAGTAATTTACGTTAATCCCCGTTATAAAACTTTATTTCAAATGTAACGCGAAAGTTTAAGATTGTAGGTATACTAGGCACCCTGTTTGCTCCATTGGTGAACCCGATCCGATCCGAACCCCTCGAAGAATTTAGTAAGGCACAGGGACACGCCTTAGTGCGGGATGCCGTTCCCTCTAGAAAACCTCCGAAGGTGATTCGTTTCACACGGCTTGAGGAACACTTTAAGTTTTTCGCTGCCCCCTAAAGAGCCCGGTGAAGCTGAAAATACCGTTTGAGGCAATCAGCAAACTCTTTCCAAATAAAATAAATAAACTTTCCTACAATCACACAAATTATCTAGCCCAAGAGAAGCTTCTTTATGAAACTCGTTAAATGGTTACTAGACAACGGATAAACATAATTAAAAAAATACTTAAATACATACTTATTATGTTAGAAAACACCCAAACCCGAGACAATTTAGAAAAACAATAATTTCTAAATTGACCCGACCGGCGATCGAACCCAGGACCTCAGAGATGGTGACACCATGAAAACCGGTGTACAAACCACTCGACCAAGGAGGTCGTCCAAAAATCCATTGGTGAAGCAATGAGTTTGAACGGAAGTGTGTAAGTACTACTGTGTAGATGTGACTACGACGCCACACAACCATAGTCTCCGACTGACTTGTTAGAAAATCAACCCCGGACAGGGTGCTGAGTGTGAGTTTTAATCACCTTACTAAAACACAAATGTTGAAAAATTTCCACGAGCAGGACTTGAACCTGCACCCTTCTGACATACCGGGTCAGGTGCTCTCCCAATTGAGCTATCGTGGTTCTAACCAGCCCGCCGAAATTATTCAACACTATTTACTTTTTTACTTTGAAAGCCAAAGGCACCCATTCAATGTCAACAACTACTGTTTTAACATCTGATCATAATATTTTAACAAATACTAAAGATCAGTTAAGAAGTAGGCAAGCTATTTATAAAATGTTTATATATTTTTGAACGCAAATTTTGTTGCGAACAAATTACTAAAACACATGTTGAAAAATTTCCACGAGCAGGATTTGAACCTGCACCCTTCTGACATACCGGGTAAGGTGCTCTCCCAATTGAGCTATCGTGGTTCTAACCAGCCCGCCGAATTTATTCAACACTATTTCCTTTTTTACTTTGAAAGCCAAAGGCGCCCATTCAATGTCAACAACTACCGTCATTATTCATTATTCACCTTATCACTTAAATGAGAATTTGTAAGGCAAAATATTTACTCCTCCTCGTTTGTCACCAGTAGGCAAGGCACTGCCATCAAAAATTCGTTTTCGTTAATGTGTTCAAATGGTAGGTAAATAAAACCTCGCACTAGACACTTAGAAGGCTAATTTCGTGACCATCTCGCGAGGTTTGTGTCTCTGTTACTGGTATTTTATTATTCTTTCGGTTGGACATAGCATATAGCGGAAGTTGCTAAGATTTGACGATTACTTGAACGCGCTGTGCTGTGCGCTGTGCCCATTAACTCTCATGGTCGTGTAGGTACCTACTTTGTTCAAAACTTATGATATATTTTTTTATAACTATTCGGTTTTCAATTGTTTGTATGCATCTTTAGATAGCTATTAATTACTAGGTATTCTTTGTTTTATTGTAGTCCACAATTTAATTATTAACAATCTATAAAAACAAAACAAGTATGTATGGATCGTAGCAAGTGGAAAAAAGTGGTCTCTGCCTACCCTACCCCTACGGGAAAGAGGCGTGATTATATGTATGTATGTATGTATGTATGTATGTAATAACTAAAAATAAAAAAATATTTTCTCATAGGTATACGTAATTTGTTAGGTTAAGTTCTAATTACTTTTACAGCAAAACATTTGTAAAAATATTTAGTTCTCATTTAGAAGTTCTTACGTCGCGTCGGTAGTAAGAGCAATTTAGTGATAATTCTTTATTTTTATTTCAATCATTGATATGGATAAGACATTTGATAAGAAAAACATTGAATCAAAATCGATAGACTTAGAAAAGATGGTGGTAGCTATATGATCAGGTGGACTTATAGACCTAATAACACGAAACGAGTAGGTAGATACAAGAAATAACATAATATGCCCCCACGCTTGGAATCGAATCCTGGACCTCATTAGACCACAGAGGTGGTAATGACTTTTGATAGTAGGTATCATAGAAAGCAAAATATGTCCAAATAGATAAAGTGATGTGAAAAATACAAATCTGTTTCTTTAATATTATGAAACATTTGTCATCTAAATTTCGGTTCCTGGATTGAGTCGGAAACCCGAATCTACCAAAAAAAACACTTTTTTGCCAGCAGCTTGATTTAATATTAACTACATTTTCAAATTGTTTTATATTTCAGACAGCTTTGATGTGTACAATATAGAGACTGCGTTACCTAAATTAGATTTGGATGCTATTGAAAATCACTTACGAGCAGCAAAGGAGGCCGAGAGAAGGGTGAGTTTACATATACCTATTTCATTGTACTGCACTTAATAATAGAAAGTTCACCGATCAGAGTGTAGATAGAAACTATATACAGCAAATACCTACCTACACCTACCTACCAATTTCATTTTGCACTTCCTAATAAAAAGCTTCACAGATTACGAGCAGATAAGTGTAGATACCTATATGTATAGGTAGGTACTAGCAACATCAATAACCATTGTTATTTGAAGGACATACAGTGTAATACCTAATAAAACCTAGTTTGTTTATATTAATAAGTAGTCTATTGGTTTGAATTGCCGCGCTACGCAAAGTAACTGTGCATTCGCTATACCCACGTTCGCAGCAACCAAGTGTAACAGTTAATAATTACCAATAAGTAGTGGGACCAGCTTTCTAAGGTGATTCAGCGGAGCAGCACGGCGAGACTGCCAGTCTCTGAGTTTCAGTTAATAGCAAACGTGCGCGGACGCTAGTGATTTAATACCTATACGTTACGTTTTTATTGTGCTTTTATGTGATGGCGTCAATGCCATATTTTAATCCTGAACAAAGACATTACAAAAAGGATACAAGATTTCTTTTGGATTTATACACAATAACTTATGATAACCATGAGTCCGTCGACAATATTTGCTGCCTCGTAAGTGATTTTAATTGTTTAGTACTTCTCGGGGTTAGTAGAAGGGATTATAAAAAAATGGAACACAGTAATGACCTTGCCCTAAATGTCAAATTGACAGGATTGCGGGATTTGACATATAGGTAACGTGACAGCAGAGCAGCAGGACATTTTTTGTTTACGCTTTGACGAAAGAAACACGCGAACGAAACGAGCTTGCCACATATTTGTGCCATACTTATTAAATAGTTGCCAAAAATTAGAAGACTGATTAGCTTTAAGATGTTTAAAAGTTTAGTTACCAATATTAAAAGAAAGTTAAGCAAACCGTCGTCAGATGAAATTGTTGACAATAAACAGCCCGAGAAGTCGGGGCTTAAAAGAAATTTGCACCTGTTCAAATCGAAATTCCTCAAATCGGAAGCAGTTCCCTTGTCCTCGGATATTATTGACGATACAAGTGATATTGCTCTAAGTCCTAGGGCTATTGGCACAGTGGAGTGTGCTGAGACAGAGATAGAATGGCCAGTGCTTATAGATAGTAACCCTAATATTTTAGATAAATTTACTCGAATTGTTACCATTTATGACAATGTACACGACAATAGTGTAAGACTTTTCAATAAATAGTCTTTTAAATAGAAATATTAAGACAAGTAAGTACTTCCATTATTATTATTGTTTTCTTTTATGCAGAAACGCAATGATAGAGAAGAAATCAGAAAAAGATTGGCAATGGGGGCTGATAATGATGAATATTACAGTATGGGACATACCGACCGTCCAGGAAAGAAACCCAGCTTACATTCTAGGCTACAAAACGGTAAGGAGCATTTTTATTATTATATTATGATATATTGGTGGTGGTTTTGTCTAATCGCTAACTTGTCATTATTTATTGTAAAACTATGTAAAAGTATTTAATGTTAATTATAGGGGTTCTAATAGTACCTACTATTGTGAATTGTTATATTCTTGGTGTGTGGCTATAGTTTCATGGGATAGTAATGTATGATACTCAAAATTTTGAAGCTAATGGATAGTTGTAAATTAAAATGTTTAAATGATTTTTGTTCTTAAATGGTATCTAATAATTTTTGCTAGTCTTTTCATACTGTCACACAGTTTTATCAGAAAGTCATTTGCAGTGTCCGTTTGTTTATCCATATATATATGTATCATTCATTTTGTCATTAACCATTCTTGTATTGTGCTATGATGTGCAGGGATGAATCTCCAAATTTGTTTCATGAATGAAACAGCCTCAGACAATGAATCTCAAGCATCAGATATAGAAAAAAGTTTGAGCTCTAATAACAGAAGTTCATCCCGGTCAAGTGTTTTCAGCAAATCAAGCAATAATCATCCCTATCAAACAAGACCATTGTCAGTAAATATTACAAAACAGGACAAAATAAGCACTGTACAAAATGGTAAGTATCTGAATTATGTGGGTATCCACAGACTTCTATTGGTAGACTTTGTAACATTAAACCGCTTCCCATTTTTTAAAATGAGTATTAGTATATTTTTCACTATCTGAAAGTCTATGGTTTAAAGGAAGTATTAGCATTATCTGAATTCTAAATTAATTTAAAATGGTATTCTGTATTTTACACCTACATTGGAAATGATATCACACATGAAATAAAGGGTTTTGTTGGCTGAATTGGAAGAGCATTTGATGTAATCATAAAAGATTGTTGCTGTTTCTGGGAGTTGTGCTGTTTTTATGGACTATATCAATTTCTTAATAGAAAGCTTTTATATTAATATGTGCTAACGGTTGGGCTTTAAGTTATGGTTTATATTACTGGTAGTTTTTTTCTGCTTCTTTTATATTTGCAATTTTTTATATTTAGTCTTACTGACACTGGTAAAATGTAATTTATTATTAATAGTATATTGTCGGTTTTCAGTTAATTTTCTTATTCAAATGTATTTTTGCCACTTTAGTAAAATCTACTTTATAGCTATTTACACTTTCAATCACTATTTTCTATCATTATCTGTATTAAACCCTTGAAATATCCCAAATAAAGTTTTTTAATTCAGTTTTACATAATACTTCCATTGCTTCCATATTATGATGTCAAAAAGTTCATATATTTTGTATGATATCAGTCAGAATTGTGTATTGTGTATGCTGGTCAACAAAATGTTTGACACTAAAGATTTTCTGATGCACAATTACAACAGCAAGTTTATCTTTAGTACCTATATATATTCAAGCATGAAGACAAATTATTTTGATATATTTTAATATACTTTACACAATTATTTAATATTCTATTCATTGTGAGCAACATGAGCACATCTGCAATATTTTCCAAAAGACTAAAAAATTGTTTAAAGGATGGCATGGACCTATGCATTTCTTTTCTAAAATTTGATTATAATGCTATTATGGTAAAAAAACCTTGTAATAAAACCAATAAACATCAGTACAAAAAATAATATAACATGCTTTTCTCAATTCCAGGTGCAAAGTTGCGTCCAACGTCGTTATCGATGAAAACAAAATCTCGGTCATCACATTCTCTGGGACATATTGAGCTAAAAGAGTCTGACTTCTATGCCCTGCAAGCAACATTACAGACAGAGGCTAGAATGGCTTTAGCACAAGCAAAAGAAATGGCCCGCATACAGATGGAGGTTAGTCTATAAATACTTTGATAGATTAAATATTCAATTATGTAGCATTTCATATAATTATTGTAATATTGTTATATTTTTAGTTGTTATTTTTGTCTAATCGTTATGGTTTTAGTGTTAAGACAAAACATTTCAAGATTACTTCAATTTGCACTATATTAACATCATAAACCCAGCTAATGAAAACATAAATTCTTAGATTTAATTATGTAAGATCATAGATGCTGCCATTATTATAATTACTACTCTCTCGTAATAGAAAATTAATTAAAGTGCAGACGCACAGATGTGAAAAATTATCCAAATAAGCAAATAGAATAGTTATTTGAATATAATAGCATTTCATGCAAATTTTTTAAATATTTTATCACTGATATACAAAATATGGCATCCTTGACGGGTACCGGTGATGTCAGCTAAACCAGTGTGAACTCTGACAGTACACATTGATACAAGTTGTATCAATATCTACAGCATTATCAGTATCTACAGCTTCTGCTTCATGCTGGTCTGGGATGTGAAAATAATGTATCAACAGACGGCCTAACATCTAAGATCATTGTAAGAGCCATTGAATTGACAAGGGTATGTGAGAGTATCTTGGAAGATACTCGCACGCCAGGCGATCGACTAGCGGCAAACGCATCACTGATGGTATCTGTTCCTAATTTATGCTAAATGTGGCGTCGAGGTCACTAACGCCGAGATTACTCAAAATTATTAATTGCGATGCTCTACCCCTTTTTGGAGAAAGGACGCGAATGTATGTATGTAAGTATGTACGTATGTATGTACAGCTTCTGTATTTGTTCAAAGCGCGAGC
Organism: Eudonia lacustrata; assembly: GCA_947562085.1. Lineage (NCBI taxonomy): Eukaryota > Metazoa > Arthropoda > Insecta > Lepidoptera > Crambidae > Eudonia > Eudonia lacustrata. Next base: position 17,613,636 of record OX387312.1, on the reverse strand, counting down.
GGCGCGGGCGGGCCGTGTCGCCGGTGACGGAGATGCTCCGGCGCAGCATGGAGAAGGCGAGCGCGCCGCTCGCGGCCGACCGCCGCCGCGTGTCGCGCCAGCTGCTCACCGACATGAACGTCGCCCAGCTACAGGTGAGGGATGCAGCACCGGCCATAGTACTTGATCAGGTTACAGCGAGAATTGAAATAATACATGATATCACTAATTCATCTCGGGAAGCGACAACAAAATGTTATGTTTTGCATAAAGAAAAGAAGACGTTTTGCATTAAGTATTTTAGAGCCTTTTGCCACCGGGTGCCTAGAGCGAACGCTTCATTAGTTCTACCCTTCGATAATATACTAGATTCCCGGTGAGCGCTTGAAAAATGGAAGGCGACTTCGGTGCCACGGAGCCACAATGACGTTTGTGGCGCTGACAATAAATATTAAGTACAAATATTTCACAACCATGATTTAATTTTTATATATTTAAGATTTAAGATTCACAGTAAGCAGAAGTTATTGATGCTATCCAATCATTTTCAGATTTTGTTATTCGAAATTTAAATGTATAGGTATGACCAAAGAGCACTTTCGAGATACATGTGGGATAGTGACGTCTCTAGCTTTACAGCCCTCTAGACGAGTGGCACAACGCTATAGAATAGAAATGGAATTGATGGATTTACATAAACCAACGATACGTTAAAATGACGTTTGATTGGCTTTATGTCAACTCCATACGTTTATCTTCATATTCTACTAGCGATATGCCTCTTGTATTTTTTTTTGTAGTAAAAGCAAAAGTCATCTGACGAACCGAGTTAGGCGCCCTTCGAATTAGGCTGTTGTTGCTATGTCCGAACCGTGCAGGTTTTGTCTAACCCCTTAGTATATTATTATTTTGTAAGCTAAAGGACCCTTAGTCTACGACAACAACTGCGTAATAAATATCGATCCTAAAATGTTTACTATGATTTTACGCAAAATATAGTGCAAACAAAAAGATTATTCAGCAAAGTAAGTCTGAACAACTTCCCGTCATGACAAAGGATTGATTGTTGTCTGTTATAAGTTATGCAATTAATGGTTGATGAAATGATTACAAATTTATCCTACTAATATTATAAATGCGAAAGTTTGTGTGTATGAATGTTCGTATATTTGTTACTTCACGCTGCAACGGATGAATGGATTTGAATGAAATTCGGCGTACAGACAATTTATAACCTGGAATAACACATAGGATACTTTTTATCCAGATATTCCTACGGAAACGGGAACCACGCGGGTAAAACCGCGAGCGGCCGCTAGTTTTTATATATTTCTTTCCCTGAATTATGAAAGTTTTATCAACTTCTTGAGTAAATTACAAAATAAATAGTATTTTTAAAAGAATTTGAATTAATTTATTGCTTTATTTTTTTGTTATCACTCCTTGCTTACATTTCACGACCACTAAACTGTTTATAATGCTCTATTACACAACACTATCTAAAGTGGTTTTATATAATATAAGACCATTAGGTGACAGTTTCTCAAAAACCTAAACGGTATAATTTCATACAATTTATAACGCTTTATCACGTCTTTACGTTTTCGCCAATGGGTAAACAATTTGTCAAATGCCCAGAGATTTCGGGCCTATTGTACTCAGTAGAACTCTTGGTTGTTTATAGGTCTTGTTCTGCTTGGCCAGCTACCACCACATTGTCTAAGATTGTCGACATCACACAACAATATTGTTTACTTCTCTTATACATCACTAATGTGTCCATCAGTAAGATATAAGATAGCATGTTCCTCAAAGGTTGAGGATTTTGGTGTAGAGCGATTCATCTTCGGTTTTGTCGTCGCTTACCAACAGTTCAGAAGAAGGTGAATCACTTCGGATGTAGAATAGAAAAAATGTTTTAGCACTAAAATGTGCCGCTCTCAAGTGTTCATCGTTTCCACAATGACTGCGCGTGCTCGGTCGTCCGTTTATTGTGTTCGTTAGAAGTTATGAAGTTAATGATAAGATAAGTAAAACTACAAAACATTAAGATACAATAATGTGCACAAACGCGATGTTATTATTTCTCTTTTGAATTAAATTTACAGAAAAAAGTGACCTATTGTGTTCTTTGAGATTTTATTGCATTGGCGACATACACGAACTACATATACTTACTTGGTTAAAAAAGAAAGTGTATTTTTTTAAAGTAACTGTCGTAGGTAACAACCTTTTAGTTTACTGTTCATATTAATATTTGAAAGAAGTGAAGGTATCAATCTGAGAATGTATAACTTTAAATAATTATAGTTATGTAACACAGATGCTTAATTTTTAAAGTTTTAATACAATACCAAAAAAATAAGGTTATATTTTTATAATGTAACTGTAGAAGACAAAAAAAAACATTGAATGCTTCTTAATGTGTTTTTACGAGGCGACCTTGCGAGTGCTGATTCATGCATAAAGACCATTATGCACAATGGATATATTCTTAAACACAATGCCTATTGTAATAAGTGGCTTTTCGTTAGTTTTGTAGCTTATTTTGACGGATAATTGTAATTAGTAATCACGGCAGATAGTAGGCATTGTAATTATCGTTGCAATAAAACTTGTATTTCAATAAACCATAAACAAATCTCTATATATTTATTTTTGGGTTAGCTTGAGAAGGACTTTTGGTAATTATAATACGACTAGCACTTTGCACGAAACTACGTCCGCGTTGATTTCATATTTTTTCGGACCAAAATTAACACTTTATATTTTAGTCTTAATAAAAGATAGCCTATGTTACCTTTGAATTGGACTACTAGTTCCCCTCCCTCCCTCCTCAAACAAACAAAGTCACGAATGTTACCTCTGTATTCATAGTATAGATTAATGTGGTTCAAAAAATCTATTCCCTCCGCCCTACATCTTAGGGGCCGGTAAGATGAAGACCGCTAGTGAAGCACAATCCTGCTTCAGTAGTCTGCTGCTGTCTTCGCATCTGTTCTCAGCTTCCGCCTAACGTCAGGTAAAGCGGACTCATTTGCCTACTAAACGTAAAATAAACTCTGAACGAAGCCAATTTTTTTTAATATTACTATACAGTCGGGCAGTGTTGACTTTCATCTCAATTGATGAGAAATGACGATAAGGCCGTATATAGCGCCCTTCACCCGGATACTTACACGACTGAGGACTGAATTATCTAAGCCGAGCCCAAACCCTTGGACCTAGAAAGGTGAAATTTTATACAGACCTTCCTCAAGGAATAAGGCCAGATTATAGAAATACAAGAAGATCACAGTGGCACCGTTTCTTTTAGAAAGGTCTTGTTCTTGGCCTTTTTTGGCTTTTACAACGTAACTGGATTTTAAGGGGGGTAGAAAAGGGTTCCTCAAGCCATGAACCCTCTGCGTTGATACGGGCATGGCTTGAGGAACCCTTTTCTAACCCCCCTTAAAATCCAGTTACGCCCTTTCCCCTTTTCTAGAAGAAGTGGCATCTCGCAAGCGTATCGCCGTACCTAGATTCTCCGAGGCGATACGGGTGTTACTGCTTTTTTTAGAGAGTTTGCTGATGGCCTCAAGCGGTCCTTTCAGCATCGCCGGACTTTTTTGGGGGTGGCGAGAAACTTAAGGTTGCTCAAGCTGTAGTAACTAGTGCCCAAACATGAGAGGGTTTCTAGTAGAGTTCGCATCACGCAAGCGTGTCTCCGTCCCCCGCTAGATTCTCCGAGGCGATACGGTTGTTACCGCGGACAAGTTCGCGGGCGGTCGCTAGTCATTTTCCATTGACGATGACGCGGCGCTACCTCGTGCCGTATCCGTCGCCGCGCCAGTACAATGCACACGGAACACATCACATTAGTGATCGTTTCACTTTACATTATCTATGCTCGACCTACCTTTTCTCTAATTTCATTGTAATGAAGCTATTTGCATTAACAGTAATCGCTTGTGTTAAGGCTTTCGCCTTATTTTGCATAATTATGGAATAATTAAGTACTAAAGGAGACTGGCGCTCTTAGATTAGATTGAAATTATTTCTTAAGAGCGTTTACGCCGAGCGCGAGACCTTAAGTTTAGGTTTTTAAGTCCAAATATCACGCACACAGAAGCGGGCTGTGAGCGCGCGCGAGTGTGTGCGTAGAGTAGGCTAGTTCTGCTCACTATAGTCAAACTCACTACTTTGATCCGTTCGAATTTAGTTTTTCGGTATACTTAGAAATTATTGAAGTGAAAACTTCTTTAGCGGCGTTGTAAATTTTTTTTGTAATGGGTAAAAAATGTTAAATTCGCGTCAGGACACGTGACCTGATCGAAAATGTAAGACGTAAAATCGTAAGACGGATGGAGAGTAGACAGCCGGCGCGGCGTAGGAGAGGAAGTATCCCCCTCTCTTTCTACGGCGCGGCGAAAATGTATGCCTGTTGTTTCGTTTAGGCGGCGCAGGGCGCTTGCGCGAATAAATTGTCATGTTTGTGTATGATAGCACGATAAATAAATATTGTATTCTACCACATAAATGATAGTACTTTTATACTGATAATTGAAGCAATTCGTGCAAAATTATTCCCTAACCATTCCAAAATATCAAAATGCACAACGTTAATATTCAAGTTTTCACTTCTGCCGGCACTCCTGGGGTGCAACCCGTCGTTTTTTTATTTTTAACTATGGGCGTAAGCAGATGGCTAAACTACAGATACATGAAATAAGTACCTATAATATTATATTGTATGTATTTTTATTAATGTTGTAATTAACCTTATATCACAAAATTATAATCAATACCTATCTGTTCCTCAACGATTTATTTTGGACGAATTGATTTGTCGACGACACGTTTTATTTTATTTTATTCATAGCTCGGCAAATGTCTCCACTCCACTTGATGTTAAGTGGAAATGGAGTCCCTGTTGTTCCCTGCATGACGTTGACAGTTGACAGTTTGTTGATGGTTTGAGATACGAAACATTTAAAAATCCTTCTTATTTAAGTTTTTCTTCCAATATTTTACAAAGAAATGATTAATTGTATGGGCAGTCAAATAAATTGACCGTTTTTTTAGAATATATCAATAACAATATGTTGTCTATTACCAAGCCCAATTTTGCTAATCTCCTTTTAAAATAAATTTTGTATAAAAACTACTTGGAAAATATGAGCCACATAAGCACAAAGCGCATCATGCAGCAATAAAATAGGTGCTGTCAAAACTCGGTCAAGTTATTTGACTGCCCATACAATTAATCATTTCTTTGTAATACATTGGAAGAAAAACTTAAATAAGTAGGATTCTAAAAACATAATAATAGCTAAGAATACTTAAAAAAATTAAAAAAGGAATACACTTATTAACAAAACAAATAATTAGTCTACAAAAGTCGCACTGCTAGGATATGGCGAGGAGATTGGGCCATAGCCCATAGCGCACACTGGCACGGGTGCGGAGCAGTCGTGACAAAAACTGGGACCACCGGTTTTACGTGTCTTGCAAAGGATCCCCTCCTTTTCCCTCCTTCCCTCCTCCGAGAGAAACACACATAGATGGTATTTCCCACCCATCCCGTGGGCCAGCATTGCAAAAGTTACTTAAAGCTCACTGCAAAGTTACTGGAAGCTTTTTACCTACATACTTACACCACGCCCGATTCGGAGGGGGGGGGGGAGGGGGGTTTCGTTGAATTTGTTACCCATTATCTCTGCAACATAATATACGTTGTCAGTTTAAAAATTTAATTTGTTTATGCTCTCACCAATTATCTAGCTCAAGATAAGTATTCTTAAGAAACTCGTTACTATAGTAAGATAATATGGATAAATGCATAGACATGGACATGCATGCATGCATAAACATAGAAAAAACACCTAGACCCGAAATAAATTTAGAAAAACAGTCCTTCTCTAAATTAACCCGACCGGGAATTGAACCCGGGGCTTCGGAGACGGCGCGACGCCCGACCCGGCGCGCTTACCACTCGACCACGGAGGTCGTCCAATTTAAAAATGTTGCAATTCATCAAAAGTAACATAAAATAATTTATTCACTAAAGTACTAAGATTTGCTTATCGCGCTATTAATTTGAACTATCTTCGAAATTACGGCAATTGTTCGAAAATCGTCGGGTAGAGCGTCGAGCGACGTGACCACTCTCTCAGAGGCCTCGCGGCGGACTGATTTGATACTAATAGAACGCAGAGTTTTGTAGTAGTTTTAGAGCAGTTTTAAAATATTTATAGAAAAATTATAGAGCTAATTTAGTAAAAAGAATTTTGCGCATAATTTAAACAACACTTTTTTCCATAGTAAAAAGCTTTTATCTTATATTTATATAGTAAGTTTAATAGAGAAAACAATTATTTTATCACCTATAATTTCTTTAAAAATTCAAAATGTTCGGATTTTTATAGTTTTTGTTAGTAACCAAAATCTAAAAATGTTTTCAACAAACTATTTTGTTGAAGATCTTTCAAATTGAAATAAAATTTTTGTTCTTAGGTTTGTCAGTAATTTAAACACATTTTTAAGCTTCGAAGTTGACGCGGAAAGTCAAATTATGAAAACCTCTGTTCAATTATCTTGTTATAAATTCCAAAATATCCACAAATCTAAAAATGTTTTCAACAAACTATTTTGATGACAAGATCGCCTAATGATATAAGTAATTAACATATTTGTAAAGTAAATATTCATAGATATTAAGAGGTTTGAAAAGTACAGTTTTTGAGCAAAACGGCGTAAACGCTCTTAAGTGAATGTTCTGTTGCTGCTGTTGGAATATCTAAGTGAACATGTTTGTTATGCAGACACCTTTAAACAATATTAACCTTTTTACCGCCAACAACTTCTATAGAAGTTCGAGATTTTCGTGCCGCCCACGCCAGCACTTCTATAGAAGTTCTTCTTTGTACCTACTTTATTAAAATACGTTTATACGTTGGCGTACAGCGGGACATCGCGTGCATGATAGTTGGGCGGTGAAAAGGTTAATATAGGTATCCGAGGCTTATCTTTTTAAGTACTTGTCCGTCGTTTCGACTGAATTGTTATAACAAGTTATGCTTATAAGGGAACAAATAATTTACCCTACTACAATAATGTTTTTGTACCGAAATACTTCACTAATTATGGACCGTATCTAAATACGGAACCAATTATCAAGGCAAACTAATTAAGCTAAGCCTTTATCTTACATGAAATCGTTTGAAATTGGTATTTAAGTTGATGGATTGAAACGGTATTATGAAGGATAATTTTTTAACGTACATTAAATTATTCAGGAATGATCCGTTAGGGTTTTTAGAAACAAAGTAAATAGTGTTTATCTGTAACACAAGAGAGAAAACAAAAATGTCAGTAAACAAAACTTGCAAAAAGGTCATAACACAGATTTTTAAATTCGTCTCTCCTATTGTTTCCTTATAGCTTATTTATTTTTTATTTTTTTACATGCTACTTCCTCCAACGTTATCGGAGACTTTGTTTTCATTACTCTTTCATACCAGTTCTATCTTTTATGCCTCTCGTACTTTCATTCCGCATACTACACTTTCATCCGTCATCTTTCATTCTTAGCAGTGAGTGGTCTGCTTTTAAGTTACTTTATTGGAACTAGCTATTTTATTTATATTTTATTTATGTTTTTTCTAATGCTCATAGTTAAGAGGGCGAACTTTTGAACATATCTTCTCCTACACGATGTTCCGCTCCTGTCATTTGTTTCTGTTTGAGGCGACGTATAGGGCATCATACAATTTAATGTCGATGGTGTTTAATTCGTCGTAAGTCAACCTTTTTGTGTCTTGGTCATCAGGTGATAGTGAACGAGTTGCACTCGCAAATTGAGTCGCTGAACGACTCGCTGGTGAAGCTGCTGATGGCGCGCGACGAGCTGCACATGGGGCAGGACTCCATGCTGGTTGACATCGAGGACCTCACCAGATACTTGTGAGTATCGATGAGTAGGTACACTCAACGGATGCCAACTTACCCCCTTCTTACACGACGCTACTTAAAACAATTATCCACGAGTATGCTGAATCTCACAGCATTAACATTTCAATAGCGGTCGGTACACGACGCAACCAAACCACGAACTGTCAAATTTCCTTATTAGATAGACTAATCGTTTTTTATACAGGATATTTTTTTTTTCCAGTGCGCAAATTTTCTGGAGCGACTTAGAATCGGTAAGTAAACAACTTTCTCATAGTAACATGGGTTGAAATATGTCAACAATTTTGAGACTCTTCATACAAATCAGGCTAATCAAGTGTTCGCTAAAGTATGGGAAGTCCAAAATTTTTTGACACATTTCAACCCATGTTACTATGAGAAAGTTGTTTACTTACTGATTCTGAGTCGCTCCAGAAAATTTGCGCACTGGAATTTTTTTTATCCTGTATTAGGCTTAAGGTTGAATATTTATTGAAGAAATTTGTCAGTTTTGGATTGGTTGGTGTGCAGGCGCCTACTGTACTACCAGTAGGCTTAGCCAAAGCAACATTAAGAAAACGATAGCGAAGTTCGAAAAGAATAAAATGTATGGGATTGACATAAGCCTTATCCGCCTCTGTGGTCTAGTAGCTAAGACCATCGGTTTAGACCCAGAGGTCCCGGGTTCGATTCCCAGCGGGGGGTACATGTTTGTGTACTCTGTTTGGTTGGTGGTAGGGCTTGTTTGTCCGCCTGGCTAGCTACCACCATCTGATCTAAACATGTCGCCATAACGCCAATGTTTGTAGCATTGTTGTGTTCCGGCAGCTAGAGATAAGATAGCCAGTACTTCACTAGTTGAGGATCCCGGGTGAAGTGTGCTTCCATCATTGGCCTTATCATCACTTAACATCAGGTGAGATCAAGGCACTGTGCTTACCCGTAAATATAAAAAAAAAATCACGTGGTCAATCTTATGTCTTCTTTTTCTTCTTCTTTTGTTTATGGCATGTTTTGTGTCTAACACAATTCCGCCAATCTTATGTCAATCCCATACATTTTACTTGGCGACTTTCTGCAAAAATGACATTTTGCGAAAGTGACGTACACGTCAAGGCCCTACTAGTTTTGGATTGGTTGCGTCGTAATTAATAAAAAGTAGAGTTTGTAATAAGTTTGTTTTGTGTAGCGTTCGTGTAATAAAACACTTACCCTTGTGTGCTGCAAAAGTAAGACACTGTACGTAGTAGTGTGATGTTTAAATATGATAAGTTATCGTTTAGGCGCGTTCGGGTTGGAATCTTGCAAATTAAGCAACTTTCGCAATGCCACGTCACCGGACTTGTGACCGAAATAAAATATCTCGAGCTTCTCCGTGCTAGATCATAGGCTGATGATGATAATGTAGGTATATTTACTTTGTGTAATCTAATTATTACTCTTTTTTCGTTTCCAAAAGCTATTGCTATTACGCAAATAAAGCAGAAAAGGAACGAAATGAAGATATAACTCACTTGGAGATGGGCGACGGAGAGTAGTCAGTACAATGTGGTTTTGATTATTTATTTAAGACGAAGTAATATACGTAGATAAATTTATTTTTAATAATTTACTTGTTGTAGTTTAGTCACGAATCGAGTGTAAATAAAGATACATTCTCATATCATTTTAAGTATCGGTTATAGCCTAGAAAACTAAATAAACATTATGATTATGGCATTTGTAAACATAAATAGTCGCACTGTATCTAAAGGCGAGGCGTGTATCAAAGTTCATAGTTCGTTCAAATATTAATTATGACTGCATTCAAGTAGGTATGATTTGATTTGTTTCATTGGTAAAATATGCTGAATGTATTAATTTTGTAATAATAATTATTATAGTTAGCAGCATATCATTCTACTGGTTAGTTGTTCAATCAAAGATTTTCCAATGCGAATTTTTAGTAGTAAATAATATAAGTACTTATTGCTATTATAATGATTGTTTTAAAACCTTCCGATAGGTAAGTGTTTAAATTTGGGGTGCGATTTTTAAACCGAAACGAATAATGCTCGCACTATGATATTAATTCCATTATTAATGCTCTCTCAGTTTTGACACTAAAAATCTTAAAGCATTCAACGGTATGCAACCATATTTAACAAAGACAAAGTGTAAATATAGTACAAAAATGATTTTATAAAGTGTAGTTTGGTCATTTTTTATAGCTAATTCTGGAAGAAAACATCAACTACACAACTACAACGCCCTTTTCAACTTTCTTTGTATGTTCAATGTGTTTCATACAAAAATTTGTTGCAGGGGAGTCAAGGAGCAGACAAAGAAGACCAAAGGCACAACGAAGTCCGGGATGAGGAGGCTGACGTCGCTGGTGCACAAATAACTACACAATGTTCAATGTTAGATTAATTAACGCAATTTATTTAATATTAGGTAAAAGTGCAGACGTGATAACTGTTCACTCTATTGTAGTGCGACGAGAGGTCATTATCAAATGACAGAATTACGAAAAGCAATCACCACGCTCTTTGTTTTAAATTGACCTTTGATAATAGAACGCCACAATTTGATAAGAGCCAGTTTCGACTATTTGATAACTAAAAACCCAGCGTCTACCTGCAATGAAGTAAAAAGACCTTTCAGAACATACATTGTATTCAGAGAGATTCGAGATTCAAAGACTAGTTATGACTATGAAAAACGAAATATGAAACAAAATAATACAGCGACAGATCCTTTTGAGATCTCTAACATCAGCGCTTAACGTTTTTTCAAAGGCTATATAGAAAAGCTGAAACGTGGCGATTTGTAAATAGTATAATAATGAGTTTTCAGACTTTGTCTTTGCACTACAATGGCTTGGAGCAGATTATCACTGCCACAATACATTAAAAGTTTTAAAGTACATAAAAAGCGGCAAATGTATGTATAATATATAATAAAGTATATACACAATTTATAAGGGATTCAACATTGTGTATTAATTTTAAATGTTATGTGCCTGATATATAAATCAGCTGCTGGTATTATGGAATATGTCTAGACAATTATATCAATGATAACGCCTTTATATGTTGCAGGTTTTGATGCAATGCACCTTTTATATGCAAATGTAGTGTCGGCTCGCGTTTTGGCCCACTTTATATGCGAACTGTCTCAAAATCCTGAAGCAATGAGATGTTTTTCCGGGATAAAAAGGCTATGGCACTGACAGTCTTTCCAACTATTTCTGTGCAATAAATCATGTCGTTCTGTTGCTTCGTTTTAACGTGAAGGCAGCACAAACATTAGCGCATTTATTATATTATTTAAGATGTTGCATTGCATTAAAACCCATGAACCTTTACTATGGAGTATTTTAGATATTTTGCATTTTACTACCCTAAGTTTTCAAATATTAACTACACATAACGTTTCTCCTACTCTTAATGTTAATAATATGTAATTCCGTCACAATTTCCTGTTTATATAATTATGTACGACTACATATAACATTGTATACTTACATATTGGAAAATATATTCACATATGTTATGCCCGCTTTAAAATAGATTACTAGCCCACCTAGAGATATTAAATATTTTGTGATTATTCGCAGATTAGAAAAAAAAATATTTTTTCATAATAGTGCTCATTGTTATTTATATACCTAGTAGCGTGGTTGTTTACGTTTATCAAGTAAAATGGAAAATAATTTTATGGCAGATATGTTTATATAACATTTCATCATATCTGTGGTTTATTCGTTACCACAATTTCAGACCCAGATATACCAAGGTTTGATATCGAGCGATAGGTACATTATTTGTTTGAATTGTAATAAGTTTACGTTCACCTGGCTAGCTACCACCTTCTTAACTAAATCTGTCGCCAAATGTAATTAGTATTGTTGTTTACCGACAGATATATAAAAGCCCTATCCTTTGTTTTTCGTTTCCTTTAAACCTTATCGTCATTTGTCTTTAGGTAAGATGAAGGCTACGAGATCTTATTACAATCTTTATAGTTTCTTCATTGGATTGTTTCCCTTTTCATATTTGTTTGTGTAACATTTTGTTTTTTTGTAAACAAGTCCTCATCGCAACTAGTGAAAAGTTTCATAACGAGTGATAGGTAAATTATAATATTAGATCAAACGCGTTTCTTGGCTGGGTCGCAACCAGCCGCCTTTTATTTTAAGCTTTAGCTATTCTTTTAATTTCAGAAGAACATAAGAAATAAAACGATTTTCCATTTTAATTTATAAACGTGAGACATGTAAGGAAACTAAGTCTACTCGTTAAATCGAAATGTAAGTTAAACTAAGGAGTATCGTCATACTGGATTAACCGCGGTACCTATGTAACACACGGCGGCACATCACTCTACCACTAAGTGTCAAAGTCCATCAATAGGTTTTGGACTTTATGCCTTATAACATATGGCTAAAATTTTAATGAAAAAGTTTCACAGTTTTGGTCTGTACGTCTGACGCAAGCGGCCTATGTGAGGTAAGGTGAGGAAAGGTGAGGACGGCTAGTGAGGTACAGGTGCTGTTTAACATCAGGTAGGTTTGAGTAATTTGCCAACTTTACTATAAGAAAAACTTCGTTTAATTTATTTCTCTTTTTATCGAGTAGGACTGTATAGCATATTCACTTTGTATTAGATAGGCATATAGCTAGCACATGCCCAAGGTCGTGATAGATCACAGATCTTAACAGTGGCTTGTTTAAGAATGTAGTTCATAAATTGTAACTCGATCGAATACGCTGCGGCTTTATACTTACGGAATCATGAATTATTGCAAAATCGGCAAACGCTAAAGAAGTTGTTTTAACGAAAAAAAGCTGCTACGAATATGAATGCAGTAACAGGAGCGCTCGAGTTATACAAAAACCTTACTGGATTGTGGAATCGGCATGTTTTAAATATTTACCAACATTGGAAACTTGGGCTCGCTGTAAGAACTTGCATGAATCATTCCTTGACTATTTGCAGTACACGCAAAAGAATGCCTAGTTTATTCGTATTTTTTACTTAATTCGGGGGTACAATAAATGGCAGCATTTTATTCTACCTTTGAATTTTATTTAAAAAAAGCAATATGGATTGTCACTGTATATCTTTAAAGTTTAGTTTGTTGTAAATTAATGTCATTTTTAATTTTAACTTGTTGGTAATAAGCGTGGGGTCTGAAATTATTGTACTTCTGAATGTTGCCCTTTAAACCAAAGCTGAAGACTACGCCGTTATATAAATAATACTGACAAATATAAAAAATAAACGGCTAGTTAACTATTGTTAGTTTAGTTATGTGGTTCAAACAATATGAGTGTTTAGCGATAATGTATGATTCTGTAAGTAAGAAAATTTATGTTAAAGTGAGAAATCTAGGTAGGTACTTATATTCATATCTCTCCATTTATTGTACACACGCATGCACACAGTACTTAGGTTGATCCTATTACAAACTGTAAAATTTCCTGAATAGACTTTGAACTTTACTGCTAAGGCATATGCCTTACATATAATACATAATATATTATAATACATATAATACATTTTCAACCATATGGTTGAAAATGTATTGAAGAAATTTGACAGATTTGGATAGGCTGATGTGCAGGCGTCTGTACTGTTCTTGAACTATAATAGACTAGTTGCCGCTCGCGGTTTCACCCGCGTGGTTCCCGGTTCCCGTTCCCGTGGGAATATCGGAATAAAAAGTATCCTATGTGTTAATCCAGGTTATAAACTATCTGTATGCCGAATTTTATCCAAATCCATTCAGTAGTTTTTACGTGAAAGAGTAACAAACATCCATCCATACTTACAAACTTTCGCGTTTATAATATTAGTAGGATATAAGGCGCAGCGTTTGCACAGGGTTTATGTTTCTTGTTTTTCAATAACATAATACTAATAAACAATGGTTTTATGCATATAATATTTTGAAGCATCCATTTGTGATATCAACTTGATGCTTCAAAATATGATGATGAGTTTGCATACTTCTTATCAGTCTGAAACTCACCTGTGCAAATCTTACTTGTTTACCTACTTGTTGAAAGATGTCGTATTTTATATTAACTGATGTCTTGTACACAGAAAATCAGTATCTTACCTATAATTTTTTAGTTTAAAAACATGACACTAACATCAATTGGCAACAACAGAGTATTATTCAACTATTGTAGGCAATTTCAAATTTTCAATGTGAATGTGATTAAAAAGATAAACGATTGCTACGTTCGCTACTCAATGACGTCTGTAACATAGACGCTCTTTTTATTATGGTGAACTTTGCATTATTCTTTATAGTCAAATGTACCTTCATAATTTTCTTTCAACATGACACTTACAAACCGTGCATTAGCTACAAATTATACCTAACCAATGTATTAGTTTCAATTAAAATGATCACTTCGGCCGTTGCCGCAACTGCGATTCGCAACCAGTTGCGAATTAAGAATTTTTATTCTTTGTTCGCACCTAGTTGCGAATCAAGAGAACTTTTTCCTTAACCGCAACTAGGCATCCTGATGATTAAGTTTCGCAACCAGTTGCGACAAAAGATTTTTTTTTTCCTTATTCGCAACCTTACAACCAACCTTTCCTTTTTCCATACAAACTTTTCAAGAGGATACTGGCCACGCACTATACTTAGGGCTAATTTTTTCAGAGGTCAGATAAAACTTGCTAGTCTGATATCGTATTGTAACACAATTATTATAAATGTCTTGTTTTTTCCTGTCTTTTCTTGTATTACAGGTAAAATTTTCATTTGATTGCGTTATACTTTACTGATTAGTTTTATCCGAGGATTTAAATATAAGCTCATAGTAACTATATAAAACTTTGCTTATTGCCTCAGACGGCATTTTCAGCTTCGCCGGGCTTTAGTATATAAAATGTTTCAATGGTCGTCCTAGTAATTTTTTTTGTACATCACATTGAAATTCCATTTTACAAATTGTATCAATAGTTCTAGGTACTATTTGATCTCTCTCTACTCGAGATCGTGATATTATGTCGCAGTTCCTTGTGAAAAATTGAATTTATTACTTTAGTTAATTTAGTATTCTAGTGTTATAATTATAATAGTTACCTTTATTAATAATAAAATGTTTGCTCTATCAAAAAGTACACAAAAGCTTATTCAACTTAGGGCAACGAAATGGAATTATTTCAACATAATGCAGTTTTTTTAACAATCTCTTTAATTAATCTTTGTTTACGTTTAATTTGCAATTTGGCCAGCGAAATATAATTGTGCACTGACTTGTCGTTCCGGGTTTCATGTGTTCAAGTCCATTTCCTTTGATATAGGGAGCAAATGTTAATTAATTTATTATTTTAACGGCCGCGAAATGTTGCAAGTATACCGTCAACATGCAAAAGGTAGGACCGCATTTTACTTTTATTCTCTTTATTTTATTTTAACGATCCCATTATGTACGGTCTCAATCATGTTTTAAATTATTATTTATCACTGCTGCCAATCCTGTTTTGTTAAGGGATTTCTTGGCTAATTAATGGGTCGTATTGCTACTATAAACTACTTTAGTCTAATTATTCTCGAGGGATTATTCGCAGTGAAGGTATACGTCATGTCACGGCTGTATGCAACGCAGCTGCCTGTGTCGTCCGCGAGGCTCGTGTAGACATCTGTACGTTCTGTTCGGTTGTATTTAATAAGATAGCCTTGCCGGCCGTATCTACGATCGAAACCTATCACATTAACAAGCAATCGAAGACGAAGATGTGGCTGCGTTGACATTAAAAATGTTCTCTACAAACGACACCTTATGTATCAGTACTTATATTATTTTACGTCTTGTATTAATTTAGTAAGCAAGCGAGATTCGTAAGAACAGATTACGATGGAATTTTAATAGTGGCCAAGCGGAACTTCTGTTAGTCTCACCTACGTATCGACGAGAATAGGTGTTATATGTTAAGTTTATCTGGAGACGAATATAGGATTGGCCTATGTAGCAAAGAATACTTACAATTACTAAGTAAACAAGTGCACCTCCCCGCCATTCTTTTATCTTAAAGTTTATTGATGCCCGCTAAAGTAGTAGGTACTGCCATTACATTTTGTGCGCGTCACTCTGTTGTCATTGCCCACACAGGTGCGAGGTTACCATACGTATATCGTTGTTCTTGTCCCTCTTAACTTAGTCAGCCCTTGATTGAAAGCCCTAAAATAATTACACAAATTGGTTTGCTTGTACGAAGTGTCGGGGGTGTGTCTAAAAGTTTTATTATGTCAAGTTTATGTCGATATTGAGAGCCAAACCTAGGTTCGTCTGTGTTCGCAGTATTGATAAGCGGTTCAGAGTAGGTAGGACGCGGACGTTAACTGCAGTTAACGATGAGTATGCTTGGCGCGCTTGATCTTACCGACATGTGATAAATACTATTGTACTATTCTAAATAAAAGGGAAAGTGTTAAAATTGTGTTTAATTTATCTTCCTTAATTTAGTGTCTAGTCTCTAGTCTTATAAATTTTGTTAAATTATTTGTCTTGAAATCAATACAAATCGACAAATGTCTGTGGCCACTATAAGCTGTAGGTCCCAGCCGCAAGCAGGAGGAGATTGCAGGCGTATATCCATGTCTAAAGCGTAAATAAAAATTTGCAAATTGCAAAATTTTGTTTTTTATTGCTAACAAAAATATAATTTGAAAGTTGCCACTGGCGCGCTAGCGCACTACTAATAACGTTATTCCGTTTCACTTATTCATTTGAAAAAATCTAATAAGTAGTAACTATGATAAAAGGAGTTAAAAGATTCAGATAAATCGCTTGATGAATCGCTTATAGGTATATAGAAGGTAAGCTTTTGCTCCCAGATATTATAATGAACAAATGGTTTACGCAATTAATAATATTTGCGATTTTTTATTTAAATCATTTCAAAATTGAATGGAGCCCTTCTAAAGGTGTTATATAAACATACCAAAGCCAGTATCACTCTAACACAAATGACAGCACTCAAGTAAAACATACAACACTTGCGTGTTAATCTAAAATAAACACAAAGAAGCAATTAGAGCGATGTCCTATTATCAGGGCGGGTTCCCACAATCCCGTGGCACCCGCGCGGCGCGGCGTCACAACCCCGCTGACCCCAAACGCCGTGGTCACCTGCGGCCCAGGTGCGCACGCGCAATTAATATCATCCTCTAATAATAGATATCTACCACCTCACAATTTATTCGCTTTATTGTCTTTATCGCGCTTCTTCCCTTCTCCAGTCGCTTAAAACAAAGATAGATTACCTCCTTTCTCGCCAATAATTAAAACATTTTCATTAAATTCGCCCACATTTTATCTAAATCGATATTGATGCTTTTATAGGGTGTATTAATTGTGAGAAAAGTGACATTTGCAATCTTATCTTTATTTATTGCGTATCGCTGTTCGGCAAATTGATTTCCTGTGGGAAAGTACCTTAACCTTAAGGACTAGCTGTGCCTGTCTTAGTTGGCGTATATTTTAGTCCGATCCGATTCGAACCCGATCCGATCCGACCCCTTCGGTTCTCCGAAGGGTAGAAGATTAGGTTTTTCTTAGATTCTTCTAGTAGGACACGAGGACACGCCTTAGTGCATGATGCCGTTCCCTCTAGAAAACCTCCGAAGGTGATCCGTTTCACACCGCTTGAGGAGCCCTTTAAGTTTGTTGCCGCCCCCAAAAAAGCCCGGTGAAGCTGAAAATGCCGTTTGAGGCAATCAACAAACTCCAAAAAAAAGTAAGTAAGTATACTTTAGTTTTAGCACGTTCTAGCTTCAATTGAAAACATGTTTCAGTAAAGTACGCTATATCTTTAACAAAGGCACATACTGAGATTTCTTCCTAAAATTATACGCAAAGCCAATAAAATGAATAAGCGTTTCTTCAATAGAGATTTTGGTTAAAATCACATTCTAACTTTATTGAGTTATTAGTAGATCTGTGATGGAATGTATCACGTGTTTAGCGTCCAATCACATTGTAACCAATATATTTAAACAACAGAAAAAATAAGAAATAATTTGGCTATTACGATTATTTTGTCTCAGATGGGACTCGTACCCACTACCTAGCGTAATCCGGGTGACTGGCTCTTCCACATCTGAGGTACAGAGATTAATTTAGCTTTCTAATCTGTCACGTACCTAGGTACTGCTGTCGGTGCTACGAGTATTACAACAATGTTCAGGTTTTACACCTGAATAGCCTGTCCTCCTGTAAATGTAAAAAACTAATTTAAAGAGTCAATTTTGATAAGTTCGTTTGTTCGTTCGTAATGTTTACGTAATTACAGTTCCCTTACTTGTAATTAATATTAAGCACGTGCATAAAGCAGGTTAACAGGCGTACATAATCTGTACATGCACTAAACAAGCCAGTGGCTACAGCCACGTCGTTTTATTTTCGGAATGTAAAGCGTGGTGAAGCGTAGAGTAATGATTATGGCCGATGCTATCTGCTGGCCGGAGGAGCATGCAAATCACCGCGGCACGGGCCGCATGCGGGCGCCGCGTGCCGTCTCGGCGCGTGGGTGGACGGCCCCACTTGGAACAGGGTATATTCAAAAATTAATAGGCTAAGATCCCAGAATCAACGGAGCTACGTGTTTTAGGACAGTTAAGATTTTCCTTTGAAATATGTAGGTACACCTAATAGGTACTCACAGCGCACCTTTTGTCGTGTCTGGGGGGCTTTTTAGATATAGGATTTTTTTAAATTCACGCTTGTAAAGTAGTTTCGGCAAGTTTATCTCGACTATCAGTAGTTTGAGTTGAATTTATGAATTTTGCCTGCAATTTGCAACGCTTTCGTGCGCGCGTTACACTTCTAGCTAGCGTCCATGGGCTGCGGTGGTCGCTTTCCACCAATCGTGCTTTATGCTCATTTGCCAGCTAAGTAAAGATAATAAACAGTTTTACGGCGTTACTTAAACCACAGAACAGTTAAATAAATTTAAACGTCCACAGTCGTATCTAAGTGACCTGATTCTGGATTTTCTAATTTTCATATATGTTTTTTACCTTAGACAAAGTATCGTAGATTTAATGAAATGTGTAACCCTAAGCAAGCCCAGGGGGGTAACCACTAGCTCTTATAGCAATATTATTGCAGTTGTTAAAACGAGACGCGTGTAGCGGCAAATATATATGCGTCTCTTTTCCACAACTGCAATAATACTGCTATATTAGCTCATAGTCAGGGGGCTGACCGTTATACGCTTAGTGCCTTACAAATAAACAAAGAATAAGCTCCTAAAAGTTATTCCATGTTTTGTTCCTGTCATGAATACGTTATTTCAAATTAGAGTAAAAGAGACAAAACACGGAATAACTATTCGAAGTTTTTTTTTGTTTATTTGTAAGACCCTTTATCTTATTTAGGGGGGGTACACGCATTAAGCTATTTCCAAATGTTATGGTAATAGTGAACTAAGGATTGTACGGTAGATTGAGTTAAAAATGGAGTCTCACAACACGTGTTATTACAGAAAGAACTTAATTTTAAACTTTAACTCGAAAATACCAACCAAGGTGCAACCAGTTAGCCCTGTATCCCCTTTTCGGAGCCGTTACATGAGTTCAATGTCAATGATAGGGTCGCTGCCGTGGTTTCCAATACGGGCGCCCTGCGCGATTTTATTGCTCGACTGTTTACTATATAGATGCTTGCAGGTAGTCGTTCAATGTTTTATTGTATTTTTTGCGAAATAAAGCTTATCCGATTGATATTATTTATGGTTGTTCCCAAGATAACTACCGAAGTAACTTCGTTTATCAACAACCTTATTTAAAACTACGTATGTGAAAAACTACTGTTTAAAGGACACACCGTGAATTTCTGCAAATAAACGCTTTATTCCGTTAATTACTATTACTTTATTTTTAAATATAGACAAAACGATAAGTTTTGTCGATATTTAATAACTGAGTGCGATTTCAAACGGTCCACAGGGCTTTCAATCGCATTATATTAGGTTAAGTAAACGTTTTTTTATGTTATCACTAACTATTTAGATCTCTCCGTATTTTCGTTAAGCATATGTCCATAGCTTATAGGTTTGAAAAAATGGAACTTTAAAATTTATATGGGAAATCAAAATGTATAAACACACATAACACGGCAGAAAACAGTGAACCCAAAAAGGGTAAACTTACAGATACAATACAATACCTATGCAGAAAAAATAATTCTCGACTAGCAAGTGTCGCAAACTAAGAAACAGAGCTTTTAGTATAAATAGTACATAACATATGGACATAGGTAAAGCCCGTATCGTCGTTATAAATTTGTCACAACAAAATATGTCCCTTTGTGACAACACATTTACTACTCTTGCTGAGTCTGAGCTTCGGTGCACATAATTTATTCTGATTCCTTGTATTAAATCCGTGGTCCTATTACAAAATTATTACAAAATAGGACCACGGATTTAATACAAGGAATCAGAATAAATTATGTGCACAGAAGCTCAGACTTAGCAAGAATAGTAAATCCTTTATAGGTAACTCAATTCGATTTTATAATAAAATACCTGATCATATAACTGCGTTGACAGATATTAAATTCAAAACGCACGCTAAACATGTTTTAATTAAGAAAGTTTATTATAAGGTAAAGTTATTTATATACAGGGTCACTTTTTTATCACCGTCCAAACCTTCTGAGATGACTCCCGTGATACAAATGAACAACTCTTACTATTGGATCAACTCCCTAACTCGAAATTAAAATTCAGCTGTTCCAAAACATCAATATTTATTCGACCAAAATATATGGAACAACTGAATTTTATTTTCGAGTTGGGAGTTAATAAGCCTGCACTGGCTTGAATATTATTATTAATGTGTACAAAAATGAATAATTTTTTTATATTATATTACATGATTGTAATTTGGTTAAAAAGATGGAGAAAAAGATATAAGCCTCCTGTGTTTCTTGCCAGCTCTTCTCGGTCGAAGGCTCTCCCAAAATACGAATTGCTGGTAGATTCAGTACTTTTGTCTAAACAATTTTTTTAGTTTTATGATTTATAGTTTTGACGGCAATAAAGATTCAGTAGTTTGATCTAAACTATTTTTTTACTTTTATGATTTATTTATAGTTTTGTTGTCAATAAGTGCATGTGAAGGCTTACGTTGAATAAAATGATTTGACTTTGCCTTCGACTTTATGACTGGTATAGTAAATAGTGAAACAATTGTCTCTAGTAGCACCAGGGTGAAGCGAAAGCAGCGTCTACGATTGGTAGCGATTCGACGTTCAAAGACAACATATACAGTTCATGCCACTCTACTTAGCCCTTTCGGACCTGAGGTTTTTATTCTCCATGATCATCTAAATTTCTATGACTTTTGTATGGTTAGTTGTTATATTTAATGTAAAAAATTATTGAAAAATCTCTTTCTACTAACAAACCTAAAAAGTACATGCTACGATCGTGAGTTCTGGGTTTTACTCGTACCTGGTCATGATAGTGAGTTCGTAGTACTTCATGGTATATGTGATCAGCAACGCTATATATTTTGTTGTAGCTTCAAAAAATATTTAGTTACTACTGTTTGTGAGATGGCAAGCATAACAAATATTTGTTTTCGTGCAGATTAATAAAACTACACTTAGTTAGAAAATATTTTTTTTATTTTTGTCAATCACAGTCAAGTATGGAACGTAACATATTTTTGTCAATCACATTCAAGTTAGGAACGTGCCTTATGGCAAATTAAGATAGATATTACAATAAATTAACATAATTTCGGCAATGGCGATGGGTTCAGGTTGCAGGGTTCTTCGTTAGATTCGCTGACTTCAAGTTCGAGTGTCCGAGTGTTCGAGACAAATTCTTCATCACCATAGTCAACTTCTATGTCCAAGCAGTTGCCATCCTCCAATAAGCTTAGGATAAAATCATCATTCACTGGAATTCCTAAAATAAAAGAAAATAATTAGAAAACACACATCATTTTACAAAGTCACGTTAGTGCGCTAATACAATTGGAACCCAGAGCTCACGATCGTGCTGTTACTTTTTTGCTCATATCGTTACCGTTATTTAGTGATATCTAGGAGAAAATTTTGCGTTAATATGTTACTTCATGTATCTGCTTATTTAAAAACATATGCAGATATAAGAAATGGCAATAAAAACTCAATATATCCAATAAAACTTACGTTGCTGTCTCCGGGGGTCAAGAAACGCAGCCGTCTTGTCAGCCCGCACACGCCTAATAAACTATTTTGCCGCGAAAACGATTTCTCATTGGCTACTTGACAAACGCACGGTTATGTGGCGTCGGTTTGGAGCGTAGAAACGAATATCGCGCGACGTTTGAAATTTTCAAAGTCAAAAGTAACGATCATGTGACTCAGGTTCGAAAGGGAACTCGCTTGCACATCAGCTACCACAAACTGTCAATTTTTCTCAACAAACTGTGATCTTTATTCATACGACATATGGTTGAATATTAATCGAAGAAAATTTCATAGTTTTGGATAGGTTGATGTGCAGGCGTATACACCAAGGACATTGGATCAGCCTTCGGTGTTTCGAAAGGTTAACTTTTAGATTCCTCTGTTTACCTTTACATAGGTACTGTGAAAAGGAAGTAAGCTATTTAAAAATTTTGCATGCCTTACATTAATATTATAATCCGTAGCGGCAGCACAATGAACCCCATCAACCGAAAAATGATTAACAAGCGATTACACTGACGAATGGGCGGCGCGCGCGCAGAGGCTTCTCTATCCATAGACCGAGGATTCTCTCGTAAGTGGCTACATGTGTTTAATAATTTCTGTTTTATTAGCCCTGAATTTCTCCCTGCGCGACAATGTGTGACGTAAATTTTCGGAATAATAAGGTATATTTTCATTTAATTAGCAAGTAACTAAACTGCCAATCAATAACAGTACAAGTATATTGCATTTCATTCAGTCAGTCAAAAAAACGTATGCTACCTAGTTATAATTAGGTTTTAAATCACTTTTGTTTTATGGACAAATCTCATTAAGTAGTTTCTTTGAGCCAAAACAATCTCAAAGTGGGGACGGATAAAGTCAGTGCACAAAATTTAGTGCACTGTTTTAAAAAAAATATATATATATATATATTCGTTACATGGCGGTTTCATTCGCGTAGTCTCCTCGAGTAGGCTACTACTTCAAGTATACTTACATTATGGATACATAACTTTATGTTTATTGTAAAAAGAAGAAACGCAAAAAAACCGGCCAAGTGCGAGTCGCACTCGTGCACGAAGGGTTCCGTACCATTATCTATAAAAACGGCAAAAAAATCACGTTTGTTGTATGGGAGCCCCACTTAAATATAAATTTTATTTTAATTTAATTATTTATTTTTAAAGTGAATATATAATTAATTCAGAATAATATATTCTTTGAATATTTCAAGCGTGTATTGTTAACGGCAACAGGTAGACCTGTTGCCGTTAACAATATCGAGCAAAAACGAGCAAAAAAAATCACGTTTGTTGTATAGGAGCCCCCTTAAATATGTATTTTATTAAGTTTTTTAGTATTTGTTGTTATAGAAATACATCATCTGTGAAAATTTTAACTGTCTTACTATCACGGTTCATGAGATACAGCCTGGTGACAGACGGACAGACAGACAAACGGACGGACAGCGGAGTCTTAGTAATATGTTCCCGTTTTACCCTTTGGGTACGGAACCCTATAAAAGTAATTATATACATACACTAAAAGAAGGCAATTACAAAATATAGATTAATTATAACATATCGAACACATAGTTAAAAACCAACATCATCTACAATTTGAAACATGAGCAATTTATTGAACATAGAGAAATAAATAATATGCTTCTGTAAGCTAGTATTAATAATTAAATAAAATAATATTTGTGTCAGTTACATTCATAAGCAAAAGGAATAATATTTAATTAACATAGAAACAAAATCGCGTGCTACGGTCTATAGTTTCATCCGTGAGTGAGCAGCGATGCGCGGGCGCACGTGCCGCGACATATGGCCGCGCGCCATACTGTTTGTTTGCCAATCATAACGGACATCAGTCATCAGATAACGGCTCACCTCTGAAACAATGCGTAACAATTAATATGTCGGCGCATCTCCAACGCGATTTGTTATGCTTTCGGCGAGATGCGTGTTAGATGTTATTTATGGCTGGTCAGGGGGAGTTTTTGCGTGCTATCCGTAAATGATACTTGTAGTTAATATTAATCAAAATCTAACAAAAGTGATGACGTGTAAAATGTACATGGGGTGACATATGGCAAAATTATCTCAGTTAAGCGAACGTAACAAGTATCTACCAATGAATGATACCTGAAGATGGTTAAACGAGATCATGAAACAGTAGCCTTGATTCAGAAAATTTATAAATTCGTTGTTTTTTAATTTCTCATCTCAGAATTAAATTTCTTACCACAGGCAGAAGGAAAAGACACAAAGACAAAGAAAGGTACATAAAGTATGTAGTTCACAATACAATATAGAATAAACATACGTACATAATATAGTTAAAACTTATACAACAAATACACTCATAATTCCATAAAAATAGTATCGACGGAAGTTAAAAAAAACATACAATAACGACGACACGTGTCAAATAGGAGATAGTACTTTTTTACGCACTTCGTTTGTTAGTAAGTTGAGAAGAAATAATGAGGTTTGCTAGTAAATTGTTAAAGAGCCTAAAATCGACAACTAAGTTTATTTGCTCTATTATATATCGCTGATATTCCACTAAGTTTTACTTACACACATTTTTAAACTCATTTTAATATAATACAATTATTAGGTAACTTTTTTTTATACTACTACTATATAACATTCAGATCAATAAACTATAATTAATTACCTATTAAAATCTGCCTGTCCTTTCAAATTGATATACCCAACAGGGTTCATATGTACTAGACCCACCTGTAACACCTTATCCACTATGATTAGCAATAAATCTATTCTATTGTATTGTATTTATCTACAATCTGCCATACCATTTGTTACTTACAACAGACTTGAAGCTCAAAGTTTCGCAAACTATTAAACTGTCAAATTTAAATGAAACAACTTTTACGGATCGAACAGGGAGGTCTCCCTGTGACCACGAACCCTGCAAAGGGTTCGAAACGTCAAGATAAACATTAAATAAGTAATGTGTAAAATAAACGCGAGTAGATCCGTAAAAGTTGTTTCATTTCAATGTGTAGTGTTCGCGTAAACTTTAGAAAACAATATGTCAAAATTAACCTCAACTTAACAGACATGCCAAAAAAATGTATCTCTACGCAGTTGCAAAATTGAACGAAAGCTGATAAAAATGTTTAGTTGGTATGTAACCTTAGTCGTCCCCCGTTTTAATTCAATGAGGCCAATCGGGGCAACCTGCAATTTGGACGGCACGGGGCCGGCGCAGCCTGTCGCCATATGGCGATCAGCGATCACAACCGAACCAACGGTAGATGGAAAGTTAGACACTGGAACCGACTGGGAATAATTAGTTTTAAGAATAACGCTACTTTTACTTGTTTTAGATCAAACCAGAACAAGAAAAATATGATTGATGAAATTTTGTTTAAATAGCGAATAATAGCGTGTGTAATTACTTCTAAACTTTAGGTTTATGTAGGAAATAGAGTTCGTTTGATATAGCAAAAAAAAACTATTTAGCTGATATATTCTAGTATCTTTATAAAACTTGACTAAGGAAACTGTGTGTGAATTTTGGTATGAAAAAACCTCTATGTCGCTGATATCAAATAATACGTAATGGAAACTATCTGAATCGTAAGTAGTCTAAGATGAATATTTTATTTAACTTATTTTGGGTTAATTTGTTGCATTGTAATCACTACTTCTTTTGACATTATAGATTACGAAAATTAACTTTAGTAATAATGTGTTAGAAACCATAAACCATGTCCTTTCCAGTAGCTCAAACATCCATTGAGATACGTCGAGTTTGTTACCGCACAAGTTTTTAGAATGATGAAAAACTTCTTAGAACTTTTTAGAATATCATAAGGCGTCTTATAAAAAATGTCGCGGTCTTATTTCACACATGCCTTAGCGAGGAGAAAGTTTTTTGAGGAATAATTTATTTTTATACGCCAAATGGTGTACTAATATCGTTGATGTCTTTTGTATGGGAGCTGCTGTTTTTAATATGATATTGAGTTTTTTTTGTGGTTTTAAAGCTTTTGATATTCATAATGGCTAGATTATAGAATAAAATACCAACCACAGTCGGTGCAACTGAATAGGTTATCTTTACTAAGCAGTTTTCGTTATAAACCCGTTGAACTTTATGGTTGACGGGGAAGCTTAAAATGTGTATATGGAATTTTGTTATAAAATATTAAGAGGGAAAAATACATAACATTACTTCAAGAAATCATGAGGTGGTTTGCAAAACTAGTGTTTACATCGTAAAGCGGTGCACTTTGATAGTTTTTGCGTAAAGCCACAGGTGTCGCAAACTATGTCTGCCGCTGTCAGTCAGCTGACAGCGGCGTTGACATCGCGTTTTAAGACTTCGTCGCTAAAAACTTGCATGCGCAGGCGCATCGGTTTGTATTTTTAGTTAATAAAAATAACCTGCTCATTCCGCGTCGATTCTCACGCTTCCAGAACACCTCCGATATACTCGTAAGGAGAAGTTACTGGTTTTTGTCATGTCAATCTAAAAAATATCAGTTCACATTTTTCTGATTAAATTAGAAACTTTTACAGTAAATGCTATTTTCGTTCGGTACAAAAACTTAATTTACGTATATTTACTAGTTTTTTTCTATGTAGAGTTAAAACTGATTTATCACTTAAAATAATCGAATGGATTATATGTTTAAAAAGAAATTTAGTCTTCACGTCAAGGTAGGGTAACTAAAATAGTTAATTGAGTATTTTATTTCAACAAACCTTACCAAAGAGAAGGTCAGTTCGTATCGTATCATACATATCAATCGATCAAAGCACGTAGTTCTGAAGGCATTCTTTAGTACATTTAATTGACAAATTCTTGACTACTAATTGCGAAATAATTAAAATTAAATGTCGTTCGCTAATAAGGTAGGTAAGGAACGTATGCCTGTATTACATTCTCATTGTCCTATTAACTTCTCACTACTACGTTCAGTTCAGGCCTTACAACAAACACAGGAGGGGATGGACAATAACCCACTGCGCTGGCGCGATGCTGATTGGTTGTTTATTTGTTACATAAAAGTTTAAAAAAAAACTATATGTGTAATGATAAGTATTTTTGTATCTCTAAAATTAACGTAGCATATACGAGTAACAAAAAAACCAAAACCCATCTTGGGTTCCTGCGCCACCCCAGTAATTATATACGAGTATAATCCAAACAATAATTTATAGAATTCTTGATAAAATTAATTTGAATTTCAAGAAAGGAACCTCCATGCTGTGGTTAATTCGTAAAAATATACGACTTATAAAAACGTAATTGCAAATAAAGCTTAATCAAGCCAAATCTAGGTATTTATTGTTAAGGATTCGTGCCCGGCGGCAGCTGGCTCAATAATGATTATCCTAATCCTTATATTAATCCTTTCATTATTATTATGAAATGTTTCGCTTAAGCGTAGATGCATTTCACCTGCTTTAAAGTGGTATTTTCGATATCGAAAATATAAGATGCTAATGTTTTATTTTACTATAATAACGCGCGTTTCGTGTTATAGTTTCCCCCATTTATTTGTACAATTAAAATCGAGGGTAACATCTTTATCGGACTGTTCGTCTCGATGTTTCACATCACGCAGAAACTAAAAGGTTGAATAATGATTTAATATGGTAATTGTAATGGATGTATATACAACATTTTATCTGAGAAAATATAGAGTTCTTCATAGGATGGAGAATTATAATAATAATAATAATAAAAATGTTTATTTCAAAAAGAAAGAGCCGTACATAAATACAAAAAGAACTTAACATTAGTAGATTATATTTCATACAAGATATATGATAAGTCCCGTGATCCTCAAGCTATGAATTGACATGTAAATTGAGAATCAGTGGCCTACCTCCATGTTGCACTAGGTATAATCTAAATAAAATAGGTCTTCTAGAACTGTATGGTGGGAGCTGTATGGGATAAGTTTAATTTTTTATGTTTTCGAAGACTAGTTCGCAGGATGTAAAGCTACCTTACGGTAAGACAGGCTGAGTCATTATAGAACTGTTCAGTTGGATATCTGTAAGGCTTTCAATTGAAGACTGCTCTTTGTGATCGTTCTAAGTTAATAAATTATGACTTGGACGACCCTCCCCATATGGGGATGCAATAGATTAGTATAGATTCACAAAGAGCGATGTAAACAGTTTTGAGAATTGTAGGAATTAAAAGAAAGTTTAGGTTATTTTTAAATTTTTCTAATGAATATTGGGTTTTAAGGAAGATGTTTTATGCAGAATTTATTAAATAAAAGGTTTTTTACCGGACATAGAACATGTCTTCTGTTTTGCAAAACCTACCCAACATCTTGCCGTTTATTTATCTAGCACTGTTTTAAATCTTATTTGGAGTCGGCCAACATGTTTTCTTCTTCCATTCTTCTCGCTCAGCCGTCATCTCGACATTTACTCCAATTTACTTCTTTCTTAAAGACACTTACAGACATTATCCATATATTATTTGTCGGTACCACCATAAGCACCATGTAACCGACAAACAATAAAATTTCTAATGTGTCTGGGTTTTGTGGCCGTCAGCGTGTTAACTGTTTATTTATTTTTATTTATTAATTTTAAACTTTTGCAACAAAATATTACATGGCGGACTTAATGCCTAAGGCATTCTCTACCAGTCAACCATAGGGTGGTGCAAAAATGACATGAGAGGTGCAAATTTTGAGAGACAACAAAAGTAGAAAACAGTGTAACAAAAAGATTCAAACTTATAATACATAAATAAATATTCTATAAATTACAATTACATAAAATACTTAAATTGTTTATATAATTTTTAACGCAAATTTTGTTGCGAACAAATTACAAAAACACAAATGTTGAAAAAAATTCTACGAGCAGGATTTGAACCCGCACCCTTCTGACATACCGGGTCAGGTGCTCTCCCAATTGAGCTATCGTGGTTCTAACCAGCCCGCCGGAATTATTCAACACTATTTACTTTTTACTTTGAAAGCCAAAGGCACCCATTCAATGTCAACAACTACCGTCATTAACATCTGATCATAATATTTTTACAAATACTAAAGATCAGTTAAGAAGTAGGCAAGGTATATATAAAATGTTTATATAATTTTTAACGCAAATTTTGTTGCGAACAAATTACAAAAACACAAATGTTGAAAAAAATTCCACGAGCAGGATTTGAACCCGCACCCTTCTGACATACCGGGTCAGGTGCTCTCCCAATTGAAATTCAAATCCTGCTCGTGGAAATTTTTTCAACATTTGTGTTTTTTTTTAAATACTTAAGTAAAAAATATATATTTAAACCTACATAACCTACCATACCTTTTTTTATAAATACATAATTTATAAATAATTTAAAAATCGGTCGTTACTGAGATGATTCTGCCAAGGTTTCATTAAGAAAAAGTATACGAATGTACATTTCTTTTTGAGAGAGTTTGCTGATTGCCTAGACGGCATTTTCAGCTTCACCGGGCTTTTGTGGGGGCGGTGAGAAACTTAAAGGGTTCCTTAAGCCATGTGAAACGAATCAACTTCGGAGGTTTCTAGAGGGAACAGCATCACGCACTAGTGCGTGTCCCCGTGTCCTACTAGATTCTCCGAGGGGTTCGGATCGGATCGGGGAACATTCCCCGTTAAGTACATACTTATTTGTACAAATTATGTTCGTGGGAAAAATAACAGGTAACGGTTGATAAGTCCAGCTCTAACGCCCAACCTGAGTCGGTTAGCCCGGATCCTTGTAACGTCTGGGGCACGGCGACGTGACCACCGGTAATTCATATGGGCTCCTACATATCTAAGTGCGTTCACATGTTACAAGACACGTGTGCTGACTCTAACCACTCAATATGTTGATTAAGTTTTTTTTTATTACTAACTATGCCATTGAAGTTTTGTGTTCCCACCCTGTCGTTCTAAAAACGACATGAATGTGTTATATTTTTATATCGTGTACAAGCTTTCACACATTCGTTTTATACTTCTGTTTGGAGGCTTCAGAAACAAAATAGGCATGCAACTTTAAAGCTAAAGCTACAAATCGTAACAGACTTTTTAACAAGTTTGTCAAGATATATTTGTACACCGAGGATGTATTGGAAATTAAATACAAAACGTAAAAAAATCACTGCGTCAGGTGGGTTTATGACCACTGTCGACCTTTCACAATCAAAGCGACCATCGAGTCACCATGACATCGGGTGCCCCATCATCATCATCAGCTCATTTTATGTCCAAATGCTGGGGCCTTCCCTATGGATGGATAGGGAGAACGGGCCATAAACCACCAAACGGGCGCGTGCGTATTGGTGGTTGTTAACGACTGCTAATGCAGCCGGGACCAACGGCTTTACGTACCTTCCAAAGCACGGGGAGCTCGAAATGATAAATTTTTGGTCACCCATCGGCCGTTGCGACCGGCTTTTGCGAAAGTTGCTTAACCTCAGCACTCGCAAACCAGGCGCGTTAACCACTGCGCCATCGAACTCCTCGGGTGTCCCTAATTTATTTGTAAAATTTTATTTTATTGTGTTTTTAACCATTTTATATGTCAACCGCATTGTTTCTTTAATTTTAAAAAATCAGAGTTTTTGTCTCACATTTTTATTAACTTTCTACAATATTTAAATTATTTATCTTAATACATTTGATAAAAGAGTTTTGGTAGTAGTAACGATATAAAATTACATAACTTACAAACTACTTTAGGCAATAGAGACTTAAGGCTCTTTGGTCTCACTTGGACTAAGCCTGTATTTGTATTAAATGTGGGTTAAGTCCAAAGTGTAGTTTAGTTTAAAATATCAGGACCAAAACTCTCTCTTTTGGTTCCCTTGAAGTTTTTGAAAAGTTTAACTTTTAGATGTAAGTTATATTAGCTATTTTATTTTAAAATCATTAACAAAATATTATTTAGTTTATTACTATAATACTTAATGACCTTCATAAAATCCTGTTACTAACAAATTTCCTTACTTGGTTAAAACGGTAAGTAATCTTTTATATAAAACATGCTAAAGCGTTCCAATAAAAAAACTAAAAAGCCTACTATCGTTCCACTGGCATCTAGAGAACTGCGAAGCTAGCATCTTTAAGACTTGTTTATAGGGCATCCGTACGTAATAGATAGA
This sequence comes from Eudonia lacustrata, assembly GCA_947562085.1. Taxonomy (NCBI): domain Eukaryota; kingdom Metazoa; phylum Arthropoda; class Insecta; order Lepidoptera; family Crambidae; genus Eudonia; species Eudonia lacustrata. The sequence goes on along the minus strand of OX387312.1, from coordinate 17,582,394 downwards.
TAGCCAAGATGTGCCAGAACCTGTCGCCAGTGAGCGGCGGCGCGCGGCCCGTCAATTACCCCGGCACTACTCACCGGCTAACCCATTTTATGCGCCGCCTACAAAACAGGACTAAATGAATTAATGCAAATTTATACTATAAAAATTGTCGCAGGTGCGTGGGGACGAGTTCCGACCGGCGCGCGGGCGTCGTCGGATTCGATTTAACGCGCATGCACCGAGAAAGTTTTTATTTATAACCGCGTGCAAGCTCACCGATAACACGTCACAAATACTTGTAATTTGGTGAAAATATTTGCGTGTGTGCGCTTCCTGGGGCGCGCGTAGTGCCTCATGGCTCGTTAATTTCTTTATTTGCTACATTGTCACTGCGAATGTAATGCCAACGATTAAGATTAATAGCTTTTTGATTATTACTTTTATTGCTGGCACTTGGACATCTAAAGTTTGAACCTGATATTATAAAATACCTTTTATACAATGATAATTTTAAATTAATAGCTTTCAAACATATTAATAAGTTCTAGTAAGAAATAGAAATAAAACAAGTTTAGAGTTTTACATGAGTATTCAGCTGTAAATACATGAAAACATGTAGATAGAGCCATTTATTTACCTAAAGCTGTTCTGGTAACCCAGTTCGCTTTTAGCATTCGGACATTTAGACAATTCGGATCAAAAATAAAGGTCACGGTGGCCGAATGGTATATAAGAGAGTTTGGTCCGATATTCGGAGGCCTGGGTTCAGTCGGGCAAAATATATTTAATAGATTCGCATCTGGGTAATCCGGTAACGGTAATCAAGCCAATACCATTTATCAGAGATTTGATTTCAATGAAGGAGGCTTTTGCCCAGCAGTTGAGCTGTATACATATAGTCTAATCACCGCTCTAAAATACAATGGCACTTACAATTTTAACACAAATACGCACAAAGCGCTTAGCGTCATATTTTTGATGCGTAGAGCTAAAGAGTGGAATTCCCTTCATGCGGATCTGTTTCCTGAAATGTACCCTGGACATTTTCTGGACATTTTTTTATTAGGCCGCATCATCACTTACTATCAGGTGAGATCGTGGTCAAATATTAAAAAAAAAGATTTATTGTAAACAAAATAACTGTATTTTTAGATTTTGTACAGATTTCTATATATGAAACGCACTGTGTGCATTAATAATTGTAAGTAATTATCTTATCAACCCCTTAAGACAAGTATCGATATTATTGCGGTCGTAAACTTTATTTTGTACGCATCAACCCGCCAAAGATACATTGAAGTAAGATATGGTTTATCTCAATTAAACCGGAGTATTCCTTGCTATTTCACTTGATAAGTCTTCATCGCTTATGTCTTACAGTTTCTCAACGTAAGTTTTGTTAAATACGATTAGGTTTCATTCAATGCCTTTAAATAAAGTATTTACAAAAATAGTCACCTGAAATCTATAATTAAGAAAGGTACTTAGCAGACGAAATTTTGCCAAAGGTCGAACCTAAAAATCATATCATATCATAAAAGTATAATATATGAAATAAACACGACCAGATATGTATAAAAATGTTGCTTTAACAAACTAGCGATATTGATTGTCTTTTTTCAAAAAAAAAACAAACTCAGCAACATCATGTCGGTCATGACATTAAATTAATTAAATGAGGTGATTTTTGTTTGTTTTTCGCCAGCTGAACATGTTCCGATGTAGGCCCTGGGCTATAATTAATTACAACAGTCACTGAATTTGTTTTTATATGAGTTAAGTGAACGTGCAGAGTGCCAGCGATGTCGCGCGACTTAGATCGAACTAGCAGCGACTAAACACAATGCAGCGTGCGGGCGGCGCAAGCGATCAGCAATCACCATTTTGCCATACTTTAGCTACGGAATACTTATCAAGTTATCATTAACAAATTTTTATGGAACGTTGTTATTTTAAGAAATTATTTACCAGTTGTGTCTAATTGTTGTCTAATTTTCGTTTTCGTAAACGTAATCCAATGAATTCGGAAAGTAAACAAAACACACTAGGTTAGGTGGCTACACCACATAGATACACATATTGTGTTGTTGAAGTGTTGGTATATCGTGCCGTGTTTGAGGTGCGATGTATTCGCCTATGTACTGGCGCGTGGTGTCATCATTTGATGCTACAGGTTAGTACATGGGCGACAGGGTGGCCCTCGCGCGGTCAATTCCAAGTAGATCAGGTCCCGTGACTGGCCACCTAGCCTTCTGCTTATCGGAGTTTGATCCCCCAGGGGTTAGTGGGTGTCTCCCTCCGTCTCGCCCTTCCATCTGGGACTTCTTCCTGGAAGCTGACTTGGGGCTTCTCTCCTTATCAATGGGTGTGGAAAGGCGGACGGGTGAGTCCCACATAACCGACAGGCCTCCTCAAGGTCTGGTCTTCCCATGGGTCAAAAAAAAAAGTTGATCTGACCTGACCTGATCGCACAAGTCGCCAATCGCCCAGTCGCTAGTTGCAGGCACATTGCTTTGGGCAAATTGATTTACTTCAATCAGTTATGCGCCCGTAGTCGCGCGACCACGCTCGCCTTCACTCTGTACGTACCTTAAATAAGCTGTCTTTTTGCAGTGCAGCCACATAATGGTCTCCTGCACACGCCTAGATTAGTAGATAATTAGGTTTGCTATCGACTTGATGCGTGGCAGATGCGTATTGACGGCCGCGGCCCGTTGTGTATTAAATACCAACAACGTGTTAATCTAAAGACGATATGAATTATTCATAATTAAGTTAGTTTCATCTAATTTTTAACGCTAAACGTAAATAGTTAATCTTAAAACACTTCAATTAAAGCTTGATATCATCAAAAAAAATAATTTTGTCTGTTGGTTTAAGCATCCCACGAAAAATATTTGATAGATTTGATTGAAACCTTATAAGCTAACATTTATCCCGAAAAAAAGGTGCGATGAGTTATATGAAATAACGGTTTATTTTGTTCAAAAACGTCTACGATTGTAGTATTGTAGTAGTGTTGTATTTGAGTTTCTTGATGCTTATTCGAAAATGAAAGAAATGATAATTTAAAACTGTATTAAGTATTAAGGAACCTAAGTGGCTTCTATTGAACCAAATCAAGATCTTCTTTCAGGCAAGATGTGCAAGAGTTTAAAAAAAAATGAACGTGAAGTTATAGATACACGCGAACAACTATTAACACTAAAATTATATTTGGCTATTGGGAAAACTTCGGTCAGGAAATGATGATTGATTCCATACAAATTAAATGTAATTGTAATTTGTATTGAAGAAATCCGCTGGATTTCCGTGTTAACACACCCGTGACAGCTGTTCGTAAATTCCAAACTGAACCGGTACTTTGCCCAGGCCATGGTCCGCAAAACAATCATAACACATGAAATTCACGGTCGGCCATAATTGCCGCTTTGTCGCTGCTCCGCTGCGCCCGCGCATCGCCGCCGACACGTATTGGCAATTGGCTCAATAATTAACCGGACCCAACCGGACAATTTATCGGAAAAACATCTTTATTGTTATGTTGACGGTTTGCGATTATCGATCATTACTAGCCACATGCTTGCGTTCAGCATATTAAATGCCTATGTTTAATCTTTATATAGATATTTACATTACAATACAAGTTGGATAGCCAAAGAAAATTATTTTTTCCCTTAGTTGATGACTTCGTGCGATAAGCACATTTAGCCAGTGTCAAAGTAGTTTTTCTTGCAAGTATATAAATAAACAATATTTTCTTTGAAAGTATATGATGACGAATGATAATAATTAGTAGTGATAAATGATATACCCCCCAACCCTTTGAGTATCTCAGCAAAATTGTGATGAGTCCTCACGCGAACTTCTTGAGACGTTGTACTGCTGTTTCATTTGCCAACACTCATGCACTTAATGGGGGTACACTACATAAATACGAAAAACTTAATTCCGATGGTCATAATCACGAATTTAAAAATTCCGAATTTTATAACGCCGAATGGTTCAAAATTCCGATAATAAAAATTCCATGTTTCATAATTCCTAATTTTTAAAATCCGAAACTTCAAAATTCCGAACTTTTAGAATTACGAAAATCAATATGCCGAATTTAAAAATACCGAACCATAAAAAATCCGAATTAATAATAATCCGCAATATCATAAATACGAATCCCGAATATCAAAATTCCGAATAATATAAGCGCGAATAACAAACACCTTGTAAAACTGCATGGGCAAATCAGCTACAGTGTTTGCAGTGCATAGGTTCACATTTAAAATTTTAATTGTTATTTTTGAATAAAAAAATGTTATTATATATTAATTATGTTTCAATACCTAACATTTTTCTTAAAAAATGTGTGCCTCCCTAAATCTCTGAAATAAGTGCAATTTGGTTCTGGCAGTCGCCGGCCGCTGCCGCGGCACGGAATTTCTGGGTGTTTCCTGACTTTTCACTTCACCCGAAGAAAATCTTTAAAATATTTAAAACCTTACTTATGAATGTAAAGAGTTTTGATGTCATGAGAAATCGGGCGATACAAAACGTAAGTATTACCAGCTGCAAAACTCGACAAAATAATAATATGGTTACATAAGTTTTATATTGCATGAAATTAAACATAATTTTAATATACATTTTTTTTCTTAATGGCAGTGCTTTCATACAAAATGTTATATATAATAGAGATTATCAGTTATGCATTACCAATAGCCACTCTAAGTCGTAATAAAACTATGTTGCGTTCGTCCAAAATACACTCAAACGTAACGTAAATGTACTAAGATCAACAATGGTGTTGAAAATATTTACATATGGAAACAATTTTTTTTTATTAACTGCTACAAATTCTTAATGACAAGCTTTTAAATTGCTAACTTCTTGTGGTAAATTCATATCACGAATCTCAATTGTTGGTAAGTATTTTTGAAACGTATATCAAAAGTAAAATCTATACTAATATTATAAAGCTGAAGAGTTTGTTTGTTTGTTTGTTTGGTTTGTTGAACGCGCTAATCTCAGGAACTACTGGTTCGAATTGAAAAATTATTTTTATATTGAATAGTAAATTTATTGAGGAAGGCTATAGGCAATATTACATTACGCTATGACTAATAGAACGCGGGTGAAACCGCGGGGCACAGCTAGTAATTTATAAGCTTTGAGTATACCTTGTTACTAGTGTCTTTACATAAAGTATAGGTAAAGTATCAGTTGCAGAGATTACGGTACGTAGCAGCACCGAACCGTTGGCAAGGTTTTAAATGTCTTGTTGTGTTCATAGTATAAGTTTTCATAAAAAAGCATTTTCTATAAAAATCATAGCTTTTTTCACGTAATCCATACGTTTTCAGTATTTCATATTACTGCGCTATTATATGAATCTTAAATACAGTATCAGTTGCAGTGCCCAAGGCGTAGCGGCACCGTGGCAGGCATTGCAGGCGGCGCAATGTGCGCGCGCGACCTTTGCGCGTAATTACAGGCGCGTGCGCACGCGCACAGTGCGCGGAATACGCACGCATCGGGTGCGCTACCATCTGCCATCGCTCATTTGTCAGTCCAACGCAAAATAAATTGATTTAACTGTATAGTACGTGTGAATGTTTGACTTTTATGCAAATTATATTTTATAAGCATGCATAAAGATCTATAGAGATCATAGATTAAACTATATTCAAGATCTACTTTCGTTTATTTTACTACCATCAGAGTCTCATTTGCCTTTTTCCACTAGATTTGTAAAAAGCGTTTCAATTTAATATGTAAAGTTTGTGTAACGAAATTCCGTCCCAGCACACGTATTTTCGGTCTGCAACATGGGATCCTTTAAACGAGGTGTGAAGAAGCAAATTGCAGGTCAGCAAGGTGAGGTGCTTCTGGTTAACATCAGGTTAGAGCAGAATCATTTGCCAACCCTTCCATAAAAAAGAGCTTAAATAACTCTGACACCAGGTTAACTTTACAGTTCAATCTTACCTTTCTTACTCCTCATTTTATATAATTTTATGTTATAGCTCGATATGTGCTTAAAAGGGAATGCCTGAGCCGATCAGTGGATTGTTTATATCTTGATTAATACGATGATGAAATAATATTTATAGATCATAGTAGCATATAAAATTAAATTAATCTCATTTTTAACCATATTTAAATGTTTATATCTTTTGAATTTTGCATTAACAATGATATAGTCACATGATAAAATGAGACTGGTTTATTTTTTCTCGTAAACAGTTAAAAATATCTCAAGCGGAATGGTCTACGGTATTAAACCGTCAGCGCATCGCTACTCGCCTCGTCGCTAGCATTACAGATATGGAAAGTGATATTTACGACACACTCGCCATTTGATTAGCGTTTTTTGCGTCTGATTTTAATCGGACTATTTAACAGTGCTCAAAATACACAATCAACCCTATTTATCTCCGCAAAAAGTAGCACTATCATTAAGCATGGGCACTTCTATTTTTGTCGTAACGGTATTTTTACGACATGGTTGTTGATTTAAAAACATGTTTACATAATTATTTTGAAGTTAAGTTTAATCCAAAATATCTAGTTAAAACCCGAAACTATAAAAACAATGATAGAATTTGTTCTCTATTCATGTTGACGATTTTGAAGTTAAGGTATAATTTTTTTAATTCTCTTTTCGTATCTCATCTGATGTTAAGTAAAGATAAGTCTGAAGGTTTACACTTCACCTGGAATCCGTATTTACTGAGGCACTGGCTATCTTATCTCTATTTTCCGGAACACAACAAACTTAGTAGACAACAAAGCTACTTACATGCGATGTTATGGTGAAATATTTAGATAAAATGGTGGTGGCCAGCCAGGCAGACAAACAAGCCCTACCACCAACCAAACCGAGTACTCAAACAAGTATCACTGGGAATCGAACCCGAGACCATTGGATACGAAAACATTACACTTTTTATTTTTATTAGATGTTTCAGAATTAATTAAATATGTCAACTAACACTTTAAAAACACAAAGGTTTATAATTAATGCAATGGAGAATTGGTGAACTGCATTGAAATATTTTAGATAAGACCTGTAACTACTGTGATTGTTCTATAAGTTTTGCTGTGGATGTTACTTATCAATATAAAAATAATCATTAAATGGTCATTGTTTAATCAAAGTTTCTGGTCAGAAAAGCGCGCTGTTAAATAAATATATAAAGGCTGTGTTCACTAATAAATGGGGGCAATTAAATTGTTTCTGCTCTCTTTACGGTGCGATTGGCTTTAACGCGCTCAGCTTCTTTATACGGTATCAGAGCGCCTAATGCGAGTTTTATTTGCCATTCAATCACGTTAACGAGTAGGTATAGTATGACAGTGACACAGCGCCTCCTGGTGACACAAGAGGAAAATTTTAATGTTTCCATACAAATCCTCGTTTTGTGATTTAGCCCCAAATAAAAGTAGGTTTAGGCAATCATTAACATTTTACGCTTTTATTTTATACTAGTGGCCGCTCCGTGGTTACCGGTTTCACCCGCGTGGTTCCCGTTCCCGTGGGAATATCGGGATAAAAAGTATCCTATGTGTTATTCCCGGTTATAAACTATAAGTATGCCGAATTTCATCCAAATCCATTCAGTAGTTTTTATGTCAAAAAGTAACAAACATCCAAACAAACATTCGCGTTTATAATATTAATAGGATTCGTATTATTTATACGGCGTCAAACGCAATGAGCTATGCATTGCGGATGCATCAACGAATCGAGTGCTAGATGTAAGTGTTATTCATCGTTCAATCACGTTAACGAAAATGAGACTTTGTATGGCAAAATTTGTAACTCACTGCTTGAATTTTGATGAATTGTTTATTTTAAAATGCTACCTTCCCAATCCGCTCTTACGCTCGAAGAGGTGAATCAAGCGAAACATTTCTCACCGCCGCCGTCGCCGAGCCAATAACTAAAAATAAATGAAAACCAATTTTTCATTTATACAAAAGTTATTGTCTTACGTTGAAAATATTTTTATCAATGCCGCGTAAAGACCGCTATCATCCGGCCGTTCATGGCGGAGAGCGAGAGTGGTCGTACTTACGAGTGAATTATTAATCGTCTCAGATTGGAATCAATTAAGCAGCGGCGCAGTGCTCCCGCGGCCTTCGCGCCACCTGCCCGCCGCCCCACTGACAGACCGACCATTTCAACGAGACCCTCTATACCCCCCTTTCTCTCTACAAACGTAGGCCGACCAGACGTAATCCCACGCAAACGCAAGTGTCCAACTAACCCAGATCCCTAAGGATTTGAAAGAACGTGATTGCAAATTATCTGAGTGAAGAATCATGGCACCTTTATTCCTTAATTACCCACTGTAACTTAAATATAACAGTCAATTATATAGCAAGTTGCTCAACCTGAGCGAAATTCAATTAAATTGCTTTTAGAGACATGTGTCATATACTTATTATTACACTTGGAATGAGCAGCAATGTTCAAGAAAAAATATTAATAAGTATAGGTATAGTATAACTCTTCAAAGGCAGGTGCTTAATTCTAAACCTAGGTTAAACTGCAAAATATGAAGAAGCAAGAACCGGTATGACCATATCGAAGAATTCGCAAAATGTTTTGATAAAAGAAAGCAAAATACCAGCTAGAGAGTTATCTTAGAACCGTTACATATATCTGGTGGTAACTGCAAAATGAATGAATTAACTGAAATAATTATGATATTTGTACCATAAGCCAAACTAACTGACAGTAGATGTCTCCTAAAACAAGCTCGGAATCTGTTGAATCGTATTGAAAATACGGAATGGGGTACTGGTGACCTGTGGCCTACGGGTTTTTTTAAAACCTATCGCGAATTGCAAGCACTAGTTACTCACAAGGGGTACCTACTAATGGATTCCATTTACTTTTTATGTCTCATTTTCTCTGTACAACTTATATAATATATATATATATATGACCTTGTGATAAGAAAATAATTTATGTTTGAATTGAATTATAATTTGAAAATCGCCTTCTACACATCAAAGTACGGTTCATTCAATATTAATGTCATAAAAAGAGCTTTAAAATTCCACGCGGCCGAAGGCGAAGTCTCAAGCGTAAATAAACAGTGATTCGCCTTTAATGCCACTAAAAAAGGACAACGAGTAGCGCGCTTCGAGCCGCAGATCAGTTCGTCGCACGCATGGAAGCCGCATATGATTTACCAACAGTAGTTAAAACTCTCATTAAGCAGACAACGGCCGCGACCGCAGCCGCAGGGCACGAGTTAAGCCGCGCGCGCAGCATCGCGAAAAGCCCTGGAGGACACAGAATAAGACGTTTTTAATTCAGCCCATCATAAAAAGTCTGTGCTGTAGAAAAACCGTAACCGCTTTCTGCGTTGCGTACCGATACTTACACGCATTACTGGTGATTGGCCATCAGCAGGATTTGCGACAAGAAGACGTTTTAAGTTTAAAAAATTATATTTTGTTAATGTTTTAAATTTATTTCTATAGGTGTTGATAACAAAATAACAGATCAGGGATAGTGTATATCTTACGAGAGCATACTTTATTGAGATATATAAAATAATAATAGGTCGGGGAAAATTTTCTTCGCATTTTTTAATAAAATTCAAAACATTTTTTAAAGTTTATTTACATTTAACTAAAGTATGTAGGTGCCATTTTGTTCGATAACTTTTTGCCATCTTGTAGGTAGGGACATGATCCCATTGCTATATAAATTTTGGGGCTTCTGATCAAAATACCGCGACGATCTCTCTCGTAATGTTAACCTGACCCTGCCTAAAGAACTCTGAAGAGACCTAAACAGGTGGAAATCTGAAGGTGCAAGGTCAGGACTATACGGCGGATGCATTAACACCTCCCAACCAAACTCTCTTAATTTTTGCTGAGTGGCTAAAGATGTCTGAGGTCTAGCGTTATCATGATGAAAAACCACACCCCGTCTGTTGATTAATTCCGGCCGCTTTCTCTCAACTTATTGCTTTAATCTCATCAGTTATTCGCAGTAGAGTTCAGAATCGATGGTCCTGCATGGTGGTAACAGCTCATAATGAATAATGCCCTTCCAATCCCACCACACACATAGCATCCTTTGTTGCGAGTTAACCCGGGTTTCGCCATAGTCTGTGAAGCCTGACCGGCCTTTGACCACGACCTTTTTTGCAAGTTCTTGTCGTACGTGATCCACTTTTCATCACCAGTTATCAGCTTCTTCAAAAATGGTTCAGTTTCATTACGTCGTAATAAAGAATTACAAATGAGTACACGGTTCATTAGGTTTCTATCAGTGAGCTCGTGAGGTACCTACCCAAATATCGAGCTTTTGTGTGTACCCAGTTTTTTTCAAATGCGCCAAAACTGTTTTGTGGTCAATTCCCAGTTCTTCAGCTACGTCGTAACTACTGATACGCCGATCTTGCTCCACTTTTTCAAAAATGACATCCATTTTATCCGTAATAGGGCATCAAATTTGACATCAAAATTTCCGGATTGAAAACGCATAAACCAAATTTGTGCTACTATCACAGACACTGCACTATAGGTCCATAAACATCTCAAATGTTTTTCGCGGCTTGCATTGCATTTTTACCTTTTTTTTAGTAAAATTTTAAAATGTATCGAAATTTTTTATTGATTCGCTCATCTTGACAGTAAGAAAAACAAATGAAAATCACACATTTTCCTAATTAGAATTTGGAATTATCTTCTTTAAAATTTTAACTTTTAATGATACCAAAACTAGCCAGATACAAAGAGATTTTATTACAAGTTCATACATACTAAGTAATATACGAAAAGACTTTTTGCCCAACCTAATAATTTAAAGGGTAATACACCGATTTATTTCAAACTGTATTATGTAAATACAGTTTTGTTAGAAAAATATTAAAAAGGGTTTCTTAAACATGATAAGTAAACCTAGAAGTGTAAAACGAAGAAAAACTAGAGATGAGTCCAGTTTTACTTACTTTACTAGGAAGGCAAAAAAAGTAGTATTTTATTGTAACCAATCTTAAAAACAAAAACCACAATTATCACTGAAACAATTCATTGTCACCTCGTAAGTTTTTGAAGTGTATGTTAAGAAAGACCAATCACTCGCAATACTTCAGGTAAATAAGTAAGTATGTTTAACTTCAACTTAACATTATAAACTGTACCTTCGACACAGTTATGCATTTCTATGAAGCATCGCAAATATCCGTACGAAAGCATAAATCCAAGTATGGAAACGTTATAAAAACGCAAGTAAACGGCTCAGTGCACCTTTTCAATCAATTACCAATAAATAGCGTATAAGATAGGCTAGGATAGGAGGCGACGGTGGCGACGAATTCCGAGCTCCTCCGCCTGAAGCGTGCGCCTACTTTTTGCAGCGGCAGGTGCATGCGCATATGCTATTAAATTGTCAAAGTATACACGTACGCATGCCACTATATGCCTCCCATAGCTACCAATAATCAAAAGCCAAGTATGCACTTACACGTCTTTTCAAAGGCTCGAAGGCTGCGCATACAACCACATGTGCAACCCCGTCGAATGGCCACCGCAAAACCGTAACTGCTGTGTGTTTAATTATTAATAAAAAGCTATAAAATAAGATATTTCTCATGAAAAGCTTGAACGTGTGTTCTTTTCGCTGGGATTGTACGTAGTCATTACACAATTACAGTATGCAGTGATCAGAAAACCGCAACATAGCAGAAGTCTGCGGCCTCGGAGCATGTGGCCGGTGCGAGAGCAATGGGATCGCAATTAACGCGCCCTTACTCCTGTAATGAGCGGGGCGCGCACAATGCGCGGCACGCGCACGCCTTTGTGCACATGCGCACTGTTACGGGATCCCTATAGAAATTTCATAATGCAAATATGAATAATAACGTTTTCACTTAAGATTTTTTGAAAATGAACCTTCTGAACGGGTTATAACTTGATATCTCTCAATATTTCATTTGTTTTATATCATAAAATACCTCTTACTATAAGGCTGATTTTTGATAAAGTTTGTGTTATCTATTTTAGACTTCAAATAAAAATAATTATTCTTGTTTCTTAGATTCATATTTCTGGTGATCAGTTGTTCTTTCTGTTAATGCTAAGAAAGCTAAAGTCGATTCTATAGTACTCGTACATACAACGAATGTTAAGTTAAAGAACAGAATAGACTATTTTTATATAGGTATCTTATCTTATCTTAGTGGGGCCTGCTGAGGTTTCCCTCTCCCGTAACACTTCGACCCATTGGGATCTTTTGTGCAATCCCACCTTTCACTCTTCCTCCTCTGTAAAGATAGATGCCATAAGTTTGGCAACGTCTTTAAGAGCGAAGAGCCTGAAGTCCTCCGGTTTCGGATAGGCCGACCCCAGGAGTCCCATTCTTTTTCTAGTCAGAGAGTTGCAGTCACACAGTAGGTGCTGCATTGACTCCGTTTCTTCTCCAGATGCTCTACACAAACTATTTGTTGAAAAGTGCATTCTGTGAAGCATTTGTTTTGTGGCAGAGTGCCCTGTCAAGGCACCGATGGTTAATCGGGTCTGCCTTCTGCTGCCTCCACATATGAACTTACGCCGTCCTAGGAAGTTTTGCCTTTAAATTTCTTTTCGAACATGAATATGAGGGATATTTCATCACACCCCATTTCCATGATCCTGTCAGGAATGTTCCTGACAGGATCATGGATCACCTGTCACTTGGTTCCCATTTTGTGTGTCCAAGTCCGGCTACTTTTAGTCTATGTAACGCTTTCTTTACCTCTGTTTCTATTACAATGTGCAGGGGTGGAAGGTCTGTGAGGACCCCCAGTTGGAGTGGTTCTAAAGGCACCAGTGATTGCCAGACAAGCTGTTTAGATCCACCCCACATCTTGTCATATGTAGACCGACACATGCCAAAGACTCTGTAAGCCTTGGCTACGGTTGTGTCCACATGTTGTTTCCAAGTAAGTTCCCTATCCAGCGTTAAACCTAGATATTTCACTTCTTTAGACCAAGAGAGCCGGGTTCCATAGAGTGTTAGGTTACCCATTCCCGTATTATTTATCATTCTTGTAAAGGGGATGACTACAATTGAATCAACCACAAGGCTCCACAGAAGAGGCGAGATATACCTTTCTTGCGGGCATCCTCTGGTTGTTCGTGCAATTAGACTGTCACCTAGCAGTTCAGAGTTGATAATTCTACCCTTTAACATGCATTCAATCCAATTACAGGACAGTAGTGGCACACCATGGTTCTTGGCTGCAACCTTGATGGATTCAAAGGTAGTGCGATCAAAAAGGTATATATATATGGGTATTGTAGTATCCTAATAAACCTAAAAAAGTTACGGTTTTCTATTTCTGTCACTCATTCGTTGAACAGACGAAACAAACAAAATAAAATCGTAAGTCAAGGCAACAATGCTTTTTAAAAACGAACTAAGTCACAATTAATGTTCTCTGATGATGCGTTATGGCAGCGCGATAGTACACATTACATGTATGTATTTTATTGGTAGCTCGATACCCTCTCAAAACTTTTACGGTTTCCGACGCACACCATATGACTCGGGCCCTTAGCCCTTCAAGGGAAACTCCGTTACAACGAATCAGCACGCAGATCCCCATTCATTGTTACATTGTTACTGAATACTTAAAATAATTAGGCATAAAAGTCTGACACAGATTAATGGTACTTATTCTCTAAAAACTTGTACGGGAAACTCTAAAATTAGTAAAATTCTAAAACTTCGGATATATAATTTTGTATATAAAATGTAATAGGTCTTTACTTATGAAATTGCTGTTTTTTTCTTACTTATTAATAGGTGTATTACTTCCAAAAGTCAATACCGATTGTTAATATTATTATACACCTTTAATTAGGACTATGTTACTTAGGCTTCAGTAATAACAATGATTATCATTTTTTTTTAAATTGACTAACTTTTTTGTTCGCGGAATTGTCCCTTTGTTTCATTGTAGCTTTGAAGAGACTTGTTTTTTTTTATTTTTATTGTCTGCTATATTTAGCTAGTGAAACAAACACACTACTCTATAATTTGTAGTGTTAAAAAAAATAGATGCTAAGAAAATTAAAAAAACGTTAGTATGAAAAATAAAATTGTATAAAAAGTCTTCATACAAAACGGCAATTTCATAGGTAAAGACCTAATATTATTTTTTTAACTGTGAAGATAGTTTTTTTAAAAATTGTAGTTATTCTATTAATCTCTCTATATTAACTAAAACCAACAAGCCACTATCGTACAGCTAATTGCCGCTTCCCTGACAAAAGGACATAACTCAGTGCTGAACAAATCGACAGAGCTAAGTACCTACACATTCACGATCCGAAATTAATCGAAGGACAAAAACGCCGCAGCGGTCACATGTACGACTTATCTCATTCAGTTATCACAAGAGAACAAAATAACACCAGCATTTTGATTTATTTCATTCAGATTTTTATCATCGATTAAGTTTAAATTATGGTCACTTTACCTTTTTGTTGGTAATAATTCTTGTTGCAATTGCGAAACTGTTTTACGGTGACTATACGCATAATTCAGATAAGATATATTGATACACGAAACTATTAAAGGAAGCTTTCAAGCATTTTCAAATAATATTTTTTATATTTCCATATTAGTAAATTATACTTCTTATATATTTACTTTAAATACTTAATAAAATTAAACATCACTTATTTTTAATATAATGCTTAATATAACTAATTAATGTAAAAACACTAAAGTCTCTATACCCAATAAAACTTTGTAGTGTAAGTTTTCTTATGAACTCTACACTCTTTAACGTAAATATAAGGTCCACTATGCATATCGAAACCCGTATTAAAACCCAAGCAAACGTCTATATCTAAAACTGCAAACTTCTAAATGTGTAGAAGCAAGTTGTCTCACATAAATAAGCTTGCTTACATATTTGCTCGGGCGAGTTTGAGATATTGCTTTCAAGTTTATAAAACCGTAGTCGCTTCTGCACTACGTCCCTGCGGACAAATCCTATGATATTAAAGCAAGCATATATATGTTAGCTGGTCAACCTGATGCCACACTTAAATTATCATTTTATGTGCAAGCGAGATTACGGTCGTGGCTAGAGGCAACGGCGTTCATTACCGTTCACGAGGTAATGTGGTAAGTATTCCTGTGCTAACTACTTAACTATCCTCCAGATATGCAATCATAAATGCGTATCACAGTTTAAGGAAAGTAAAGTTGTGCCATTTAAATGTGTAACGTTATAATCGAGCGGAATGGAGACCGGGAATTTCAAATGAGGTTGTATAATAAATGCTACATCTTTCGCGTTTCAAGTCTCTATTTTTAATTCACACACGACCTGTTTAAGAACATTTTATACAGATAGAAAGATTAGTAAACGTATTTGCAATCAATATAAAATGTTCTTGTGACAGAGTATTGCAAATTGGTATAGAAAGAAGAGTTTTTCTTGCGTCGGGTAAATGCAGAAAACGTTTCTGTTACTAATGACCTTAATAAACCTTATTTGTAACCAATTATTTTTCTCTGTACACATACAGTCGCATTATATATTTATAAGCTTCTTCATCATCATCATCATCATCATCAGCCTATCTTAGTCAACTGCTGGATATAGGCCTCCCCTAATGAGCGCCATAGCGCCCTGTCCTCAGCTTGAAGCATTCAGCATCTGCCTGCAGTCTTTCGCATCGCATCATCCTACCTGGCCGGAGGGCGTCGCGGAGGGCTACGTTTACCGAGTCGTGGTCTCCACTCAAGAACCCGTTTACCCCAGTGGTTGTCGGATCTTCGCCAGATATGGCCGGCCCACTGCCACTTCAACTTGCTAATTCTTAGAGCTATGTCGATGACTTTGGTTCTCTGTCGGATGTATTCGTTACGAATCCTATCCTTCAGAGAAACTCCGAGCATAGCTCTTTCCATTGCTCGCTGAGCGTCTTTAAACTGGTGGACCAGCCCTACCGTGAGTGTCCACGTCTCAGCTCCGTAGGTTATGACTGGTAGGACGCACTGATTAAAAACTTTCGTTTTCAAACATTGCGGTATGAATGACGAGAAGACTCACATAAGCTTCAGCATTGACTTTTTGTAGCTGTTATTTAATATCGAGTTATTTCATTTGAAATATTATGAACTAACTACTCAATATTAATCGTAGCTGGTAAGGGAATACCCAGTATTTACAAACAAACAAAGTTCAGCGAAAGCTTACATCAAATATCAAAAAAAAGACAGTGGCATGCTTCTATTGATAATGCAATAATTTTGTACAAGCAAATAAAACTAAATTAGTTTGGAGAGAAACGATGCAACAAACTCGAAGACGTTTAAATAACTCCGGCAACGGTGCATATTACAAAAGAAATGTAGAAACAAAACCATTTCAGACATGGCAGTGGCATGGCACACAATGACAAATTGTTGGCATACAAGACGAATCATTTAAAAAACGTTTTATGTTTCAAACTAATTGTTTTTTGTATGTCCATCGAAAATGTAAAACTTTTGTAATTCTACTATTTCAGAGTTTACTAAACTTTTTCGGAATGTTAACATAGTTAAGATGCGATTCAATGAATTGTGAGTTTAATCTTGAATTCTAAAACTAAACCAGTCATTTAATGATTTGCAACCGAATGTCACATGTAAGCTATGACGACACATTAAAAAAAAACCGGCCAAGTGCGTGTCGGGCCGCGCGCACTGTAGGGTTCCGTAGCCCATCTCAATAATGCTGATACTACCGGTTTTACACACCTGACAACGTTATTTAAGTAGTTCCCAATGAGGAATTTGTACAGCGCCAAGTACATTTTATAAGTTGGTCGACTGTTACTCGTAAACTTGTAAAGCCTACTTAGCTGTGATTGTTTTCCTTTTAACTTCGTCATATATACAACTACCGTGAATTTTTTCACGTATCCATAAACAACTATTTGCCTGGCAGGGGGGGGGCCTCAATCAAAAAACTGTTTCCACAAGCCCGCAATATTTTTGAAATTGCTATCTAACGACACCCTACACTATTGGGTAGACAGGAAAAAAAATACTTCCTTACTTCACGTGTAAAAAATAATATATTTTTCAAAATTTTACTTCACTACTTTGAATATCCATGCCAAATTACAGCTTTCTGGTATTAAGAGTCTATGAGCTAGGCTGGGCTCGGACAGACAGACAGACGGACATGGCAAAACTATAAGGGTTTCTTGTTGACTACGAAACCCTAAAAAAGAAACGAAATGATAAATGGTTAACAATTTTCAAAATTTGACTTTTAATAAAGCTTTTTTTGATCAAAAAGTAAGTACTATTTCTCACTTTTACCAAAAGTCTAATTAGTAGTGCGCTTGAACCAGAAGTGCAGATTATCAGAAGGTGCAGGTTCAAGTTGAG
Source organism: Eudonia lacustrata (assembly GCA_947562085.1). Classification (NCBI taxonomy): domain Eukaryota; kingdom Metazoa; phylum Arthropoda; class Insecta; order Lepidoptera; family Crambidae; genus Eudonia; species Eudonia lacustrata. The sequence continues at coordinate 17,565,005 of OX387312.1, read as the reverse complement.
CTCGTGGATTCATTTTGAATACTTTTATGTTTTTTTCTCTTTCCAACAAAACTTGCGTAAAACTTATAAAGGTTTTGAAGTATCTGCTCTCCAGACAATGAAGACAAAGCATGGCGGGCAAGTGCGCGTCGCGGGCGTGGCACGCGCAAACGTTTGAATAAATCGGTTAAGGGTGCAGATGCCGCGACGTGGGCGACGCGTCTGAAGACCGTGGGCCAGGGCTGCGGCACATGCGACAGATTTATCGATACTTCTTAACAACTGAGATTTTTTTAAATTCCTTGCGATAAGCATTTGGCCTTCATCTCATTTAATGTTAAGTGATGACAAGGCCAAAGGGGAAGCTTCACCCGGAATACTCAACTACTCACTACTGAAACTGTCGGAACACATCATGATGACACACATTATGACCTGACGTAGATGGTCCCTTGTGCTTGCGCAAGGATGTCTAACACCTAACTTTATAACCGTTAGGTTGGTGGGGGGTGTCAGTATAAACTTTAAAGTAGTGTGTAGCAGGGTGTCGGAACACATCATTGCTATTAATATTGATGTTATGGTGACATATTTAGATAAGATGATAGTATATAGCCTGGCGTACTAAAAACAACCAAACAGAGTACGAACATGAACCCCCGCTAAGAATCGAACTCGGGACCTTTCGAGTCTGGTGGTCTTAAGATTGAGCTTTTGGTGGGACTGCTATTTAGACAAAACTTACTTTAAAAGAAAAAAAACACGAATTCTTCACTGTCTCTAAAAAAGGTTGCAGGTTCAAGGCAAGTTTAGTAAGATAACAGTAACAATAATCATATCAACATTAGGTTTATTATATGTCTACAAATATCTACAAAGTTGTTATAAAGATTTATCAAATGTAGTACCTAGTGCTGTAATAATAGCCACGTTAAAAAGAATAACAGAAATACCTATTGCACCGTGCCTGCAGTTTACGTTATTAATTACAATTCCGTCTTTAAGTGACGCCAGCACTCCGCGAAAGCCTCCACCGAATCGATATCGATACTCGCCGCGGCATCCCTACGTGGAGCCACCTGCCGCCCGCACCCCCACGCTATATTTTATTCCACTTAATCGTCCTTTCCGTTATATTACCTGTTTTTATCCTTACTTAAAGCAAATATTCCTGTTCCTATAAACGCTACTGTCTGATCGTCCTATTAACTATAATAGACACTTTTAATTGAGAATCTATAAAAGGTTTCGCGAACTGTTGCCCGTATAAGGATTAAGCATTCATCATGGAAACCGCGGCTCTCATCTGCCCAATTAATAAAAGTTGACTGCGAGGAATGGCGAGCGGCGACAGCAGCCTGCGCGGGTACCGGTTTGCGCAGCTGAGCCCGCCGGCCCGCCTAACCTTTCACTGTTTTATTTTGATTTACTTATCTATCAAGCAGGTTTCGCGTTTTTATTAGACGCAGTAATCACTGATCACCGACTTTTAAAGCGAACGCGCAGCTAGTTGCTGCGCTCATGAATTTAAATTTAAATGACAGTCATTTTCTACCGACCGACGACGATCCAATAAGAAATGCATTGAGATTTAGAAACCGCTTTATCTGATCCGATCGCAACTCGATCCGACCGTTACGTAAATTATTCGAAGCCACGTTCCTTCAGCGACAAAAAAATCAGAATCAGATGCGTGCGAACGCGATATCTACAAATTCGGCTTCATTAAATCCCTCAGGAATCGGGAAGGAGGCTTTAATTCAAAATTCGAACAAAGGGACAAAACAAAAACGAAAACAGAAAAAAAAGAATGATAAAAAGTGGCTTGGGCGCGTGCCGGGGCGACATGTGCACGCGCCGAGGATCCGCGCTAACGGGCCGTGACGCCCGCGCCCCGCGCCCCACGCCGGCCACGCGCTCGCCGTTAGGCCCCCCGCCACCCCCGCCCCGCCCCGCCCGCGCTGCAGGCGCCGCTACCCCCGCTGCCCCCTGAAATGAAACCATACACATTTCCCCGTACGTAACAGAACACGCTGTAACCAAAGCAGATTAGCCGCTTAATTGAATTTCCCGAGATTGTTATTACAATGGGTTAATCAAGCGACAAACGTAATTAATGGCTCCACACCAATGCCTCGTCGGTTGCGGTGGTCTCACTGAAAATAATCAACACTGCATTGTCAGATGCCAATTTTTGTATTTACTTAGGTAATTTCATACATTTATGTTTCCGAGTTACTTTTTCTATTCTATTCAGAGTTTTGATTAATTCTGAGCTTCCAGTACTTAGCGACTTAGTACATACAGTACCTGTACTATTATATATGTATTCTGTGGTACAGTAGTGTAATTAAGTCAATGATTTCTATTTATTTGCAGGTGCGTTTCACGCTACATAGCATAACTGATAAAAATGATGATATTATAAGCTAAACGCTAATTGATGTCGGCTGGCAATTTCATCTACAAAGACATTAATGATGGACGTAACCTTATCTATTGCTGAATAAACTATTATCAGTTCTTTGTCAATGTCTTAAAGAAACGTCAAGTGCGAAGCAGCAAAAACATTTTAACGAATTCATTAAGATAGGAGGCGAACGCCGCCGTCATTAACCTAGTTTCGTTTGTACTGCACACAATAATATCGTCCTTGTGGCTCCACATACACACAATTAATGTGAGATCTACATTATACAATTATGCTACCTACAAAATAATACGGCAAGGAAAAACTATCACGGCAATACATTGTTATGTATTGCCGTGATAGTTTTTCAACTATAAGTATAAGTATATGTTGATATACTTATAGTTGTTTACTGTTAATTTCAACAATATATATATTTTAAAACAATTAAAATTTTACAATCGACAAAATAGAATAGATAAATATTCAATAAGTTATTCTATCATGTACTTTTGTAGTAGGTACTCATACCGTGCTTTTGTTTTGAAATATTTATGAATAATAAAATAATGTAAGTCTTCTAAATTCAAAGATAACATCAAATAGTAACTATTAAAAAATATAAAAGAAAAACCAAAGAGGTTTTAACGTTGCTGCAGGTAGTAGAGTTATTTATTACAATTTCAAGGTGTATAATAATTATTTCACTATATGGATCCAAGGATATTGGATCGTTTTTGTGAAACTAAAAAATGAACCGGCCATACATGTGGGATGGTAACCTGCATCAAAAATAAGGTCAAACAATTTAATTTTGCTTAATGTTTTATTGCTAAGAGGAAATATAGTGACGGCCATTTTGGTACAACTCATTTTCGACCAACTTGTGGGTTGGATCCTTTTTGCTAAACTACGTCCAATTATATATGAGATATATGTATGTACACCTATATGAGATTGAATTTTAAAGTTTATATGATAGAAAGGCCATTCTTTCATCATTCGTATTTTATTCAATCAAATCAGCGGTTGTATGTCTATATACCTAAAAACAAAAAATACCCAAAAATCTGAATCAATCCAGCTTTACTCGTGAACTGAAACGTCCGGTCGCACGTTTATTAAATACCTAATCGTCTTACGACCAAATGAAATCTTAGTTCTATTTATAAGGATTCCCTTTTATAACACGTGTAAGTGGGTACCTACGTATTGTGTCATTATAATATGTAAGCCAATTATTTCATCCAATATAACTTTGGTTTTCAATTTTGAACGCCTACCTAAAAAAAACCAGTTGTCAATTATACAATTGCGACTCGACTGCTACTAGTTGCGGTTGATAAATTGGTATTAAGGACACAAATCGCTCATTGATCGCTCACTTAGTGCATTTGAAAGAAAAAAGAAAGAAAAAGCATTCATAATTAATAAAAAAATTAGATAGGTACATGGTATATGATACCGAAAAGGCATCTTTTCAGCATGTGTCATAGCACTTTAGTAATGCTACGACGCTGGTCTTCCGAAGATGCCAATTTGCGATTAAAATGTAAGTAAGTAATAGTTTTACATACACTGGTCGGGCAAAGTGTGTTCCAGATTATTCGATACATAGTCCAGGCACAAAATATGGAGAGTGGAGAAGGTAAGCTTCGTACAAAGCGCCTCTGTGGTCTAGTGGCTAAGAACACCGGTTTAGGCCCAGAGGTCCCGGGTTCGATTCTCAGCGGGGGTACATGTTTGTGTACTCGGTTTAGTTGGTGGTAGGGCTTGTTTGTCCGCCTGGCTAGCGACCACCATCTTATCTAAATATGTCGCCATAACATCAATGTTTGTAGCATTGTTGTGTTCCGGCAGCTAGAGATAAGATAGCCAGTGCCTCACTAGTTGAGGATTCACTACTATTTCACTACTAGACGAGGAGGAAAAAAATTTTTTTTTTTAAAAAAACGCGCTCGAGCGTCTCACACATAGATAACCTCTCACGAACACGGAATTTCGCAACAGCCGCGCTCGGGGACTGCTCCGAGCTGTTCCTAGTAGAGGTGGGCGTTTAAAGCAAGAGCGTTTAAAAAGGATGCTTTCTAAAAAAGTACGTAAGCGTGCTTTTAGATTTGAACGTATGATGCTTTTCACTTAAAAAAGTGTTCGCACTTATTTTGATATTTTGGTCGGTTTAATTTAACCAACCAAAATATCAAACACTTTTTGTGCGTACGTGCTTTATGGAAATGTGAAAATACACAAAATTTTAAACTTACTATATTAGTATAGTAAGTTTTAAAATTTTGTGTAATGACATTAGTGTAATTAACTTCCAGTGTAGGTAAATAAATTTTAGGCTTAAAAAAATCTTTTTGTAAAGTACGAACGAAAGTTTATGTCTTTTTTCAAATTGTAATTTGTTCGCAACAATATTTGCGTAAAATTATATGTAAATAATCATGGAAGTTAATTATTTAAAAAAAAAACATCAAATTCTACATATTTACGTCGTACAATATACTTACTTAAATATTCGTTTATATGACTAAGAAACATGTTGACAACAAACATGTTAAGCAAGTAAGCAGACAAACAGCTTTTTGTAAGTACACGAAAAAGCAAAAAAGCAAATACCTAAGCACTTTTTAAAACATGCTTTTTTAAAATCGTACAATATTAAACGTGTGAAAAAATTAAGCAGTTTTTTCCATCTCTATAGATCCGTGTATGTGCAAGGGGTCTACGTGTGCATTGCTCGAACGGGTAATGTATTACTCGTAGGTAAGCTTACCTTTTGGGTCGTCTTCTATTGTGGCCTTTAAGACCACAAACCTGGGCCACAAACCCTGATTTGTGGTCTTAAATCGATAACTATCAATTAAAACAAAGGCTTGATTTTTAAAAGCTTATTAATATATGTAGTACTGTCCCACTACTGGGCATAGCCCTTCATCATTGAAATCAAGTGCATTTTTATCCGTGAAACAGTTTAACTCGATAATGGATTGAATAAATGAGAATTTATATTAAAAGATTATATTCAAATAATTCTTGAGAATTTGCAATGACCATGGAGAATTTTATTTATTCTGCGAATTTTAGTTATGAGAGGATTACCTTCAGCTTTATTGTAACAGACGTTAATTATGATAAAAGTAAGTACTTAGGTACTTTTAGCTAAACCGCTGAGTATAATAAAAGAAATACTTACTATTGCCGTGCGTGTACCGTACGGATATTTTCGCTTTGTTATCTTAATACAGATCTTAGAATAGAGATACCTAGAAAAGACAAATTAATTAATATTTTTAAGAAATTTGTAATTAAGCGTCCAGAAAACGGTGGTTATTTTATATTATACTTACTAGATGATATCGCGCTCGGTCTGCGATTGCTGAAGTAAAGCAGCTTTCGCAAAGGCCGGTCATCGGATGGGTGACCAAAAAATATTATCTCGAGCTCTTCCATGCTTCACAAGGCCCGTAAAGCCGTGAATCTTTGCTGCATTAGCAGTCTTTAACAACCACCATTCCGAACTGCGGTGTTTCCATCCAAGGTAGGGTCATGCCACAGGAGTGGGGACATAAAAATTTGCTGGTGATGAAGATGATATCAGAAGCTTTTTGTTTGCATAATGATTTTGTGATAGTGTCCAACTTAATCCCAACAGCACCCACTTTTATATAAGTATTATAAGAGATCAAAATATATGATACATTAGAAATCGCAACGTAAACAAAGATAGTTTTCATCAAATCGTTTCTAAGCCGTCTAAGCGCGCCCCGCCCCGCGGCGCTCCGCCAATAGCGCGCAGGGGCGGAGCCGCGCGCAACAAATCTAAGCTTATGTACACAGCTCTGATTTTGTTACCAACAAATGCATATAACCAAATCACTTCACATTACACAATGCTGTAACTATAGTCAGCGGGCCGACCAACAGACCGGTCTATCCGCAACTAACAGTCGCTATACATAATAATACGAGCTTAATGTCACACGAGCAGCAACCGCTTATTTGTGGGCATTAATACTTAAAAGCAATTTTTCAGTGCGTCCTCTGCGCCGTCGACGTAAGTGCAACCAACAATTAAAGGGTGCATGCGAGGATGCGACGCGAGTCACCTGTCAAGTGGCCGTTTCATCAAATCATTTCTTTATTGCGCAGCCTCCGTTCGAGTCCGACCTGCCCTTTTTGTGAGCAGAGTTTTGAAAAAAGAACGTTTGTGTGGATGAGTCGGGTAGGTCGGGGCGCGCGAAAGCCTCAGTCAGGTGGCCGGCGCCGACCGCGACGCATGTCAGCTATTGACGCTCCCCCAAAGCCTTTCAGACGCTGACACATCGCGACGTACGATTTCAGTACGCTTAAAAAGTTTTTTCTTCTTTAACTACAATGATTTCAAGTGACAATTGAACTGAGTTTTCGAGGGAAATTGAACATTATTTTCAAATTATTTCAAGTTTAGTGGCTTTAGGCAGTGAGTGAACTTACCTACAGCTCGCAGTTTTCCCGCCCAAGGTGAGTAAACACGCATATTATTTACTTTTTGCATTTGGGATTTTATTTTCATAGATGCTTACATAATTACTTATGTTGTAAAAGTACCTATCTATATATTTTTTTTCAAGTACTTCGTTTTTGTAACAGTTTTCAAGCGGTTTAGAGATGCCTATCTTCATTCTGTATTTGCTTATCTTAAACCTTTTTATTTAGTTCCGAACTATCAAGATTTTAACAAAATATAACCTAACACAAACATACCTATTTAAAAATCTATTAATCTAAACATCTATAAAGCTTAACTTAACATTTACCTAATTTAATATTTTTATTTAATTTATGTGGAAATTGGGCTAGTAAAAAAATGCTTATTTTATATACCTACCTACTTAACTTTACTTATACCTACATCTGAAAACTGATTGGTTTTTTGGTGACAATGTGTATGCATCAACGTATGCAAAAATATGCAATTTTATTTTTTATTTTTATCTATCTTTCTTGTTTGTTTTTTTATTTAATATTTTCTGTTTGGATAACTTTAAGCTTTTGGCTCCAACATTTGTTCTAAACAAAACCTCAATTAGTTTTCATATGTTATGTTTAACTATGTAGGGAGTTGATCAAATAAATACGTATTCTATTCTATTCTTAAGAATAGCCAAGTGAAACAGGTTGTTGTAATGAGTTGGTGCGACGAAAATAGTAATACCTTTGTGACGGATCATTACACAGTTATTCTTAGTGAAACCTGATTTAACAAAAAGGTTTAATGTATTTGCGATGACTGCTTCCATTCATGGAGCATTCAGAGTCAAATGGAATTCTCTGTAAGCCACTGGAAATGGTCACAATTACTTGGTTGTATTGAATGAAGGTTTAGATTGGCAGTTGTTGATTTTGTCTTGAGTGAGTAATGGTTGTTTGTTTTTTGACAATTGACGTTAAATACACCGTTTGCCATTAGACACGGGATAATTAATTAATGATCAATTGATGACTAATTACTTTAGAAGGCTCTTAGAAAAACTTCAGTTTTAGATAATATAATTAGGGTAGATTCATTGTAAATTGTTTTGAAGCAACACAAGTAAATAAAAATATCTTGACGATAATAGTATTTTTGTTTGATAAGTGTCTATTTTACAATCACTGCAATCGTTTTTAATTTTTTTATAATACCTAGGGTTGGTAATTAAATTCATAGTGAAAGAATTTTAACTAATAAAGTTGCTACGATTAACTCTATGCTGACTGTACAAGATAATATTTATACAATAAGGTAATTAGGTATGTGGTAGCTTTAAATAATATTTTTTAATTGTGTAATAAAATCGGTTTAAAAAATAATTAACGGAAATGTTCGTGTCCTGCACTTTTCACCTTGCCCGTTCTGGATTTTGATTTCTTGGTTTGTTAATAGTTAAGTTTTATGTTTACAATCAGTCCGTAGCAGTATGTAAAAGCATAACAATAAAATTAAAATTTTATGAAAACGACACTTTCGCGACGCACAAAGGTATAATCAAGAGACAACCAAACACTATTATTAGGCAGTTAAAAGCTACCAAAGCTTTTCATATTCTTTCATTCTGCAGACAATTGAATTGCGACATAATGAACCATAAAGTTTTATTACAGCACAAACACTAAAGTAATAACCGCTTACGTTAACATCACTTCACACTTAAATGATCGGTTGAGATTATATTTTCATTTTTATCTCATAACAATCTCATTTGATGGTGATGATAATGTTAAAGATAGTAGCGCACTTTACTTGAGATCCTCAATCACTGAGAGTCTGCAAGTTTTACCTCACACTGACGAAACACAAAAATGCTGTTTATTATTTAGGCGACAGTCTTTGGTAAGATGGTGGCAGCGCCCGCTGGGTAGAGCGAGTGGAGCGGTCGATATAGGCGCTTGGTGGCAAAATGTGGTGGCAACTACGACTTGTGGCAACTAGAGAAAAAAATGGTTCCGGCAGCTAGAGATAAAATAGCTAGTGCCTTACTAGTTGAGGATTCCGGGTGAAGTGCGCTTCCACCAATTGGCCTTATCATTACTTAACGTCAGGTGAAATCAATCAGGTGAGATCATGCTTACCCTTAAAAAAAAATTAAGAAAAATAGTTCACAAGACCGGAGTTCGTAGGTAGTATGAAAATATCGACCAAATATTAAGGCGCCCCTTAATATAATCTCGCTCTACCCTGATTAGGGCTGGATGGTGGTAGTTACCCAGGCGGACTTATAACAAGAACGGCTGATAACCAAACCAAGCAGGAGTACCTGATCCGTCGTTAGGAGTTGAATCGTGCAATTCTGAGTTTGAGACTGGTCGTTTAACCAAATGAACTTTAATTATTATTTTATGCTTTGATTGCTAAAAGTGCCAGATTAAGTAACAAACATCAATAAAAAGAAATCGAATCAAAGTCTTTTTATGAAAAATTAACATATTTCATTTTTTTTTCTCTCGGGCTCTACGCTTGCTTATCGATCTAACCGAATCGAATCTACCTATCGTACGTAAAGGGAAAACTCATATGGTGTGATGAAAGCGCTAGCTTTCAGTCTACCTAGGGGCTGCCCTAGAAAACACTTAAAGTTTAAATGTGTAACAAATGATAAGACAAAAAGGAAAAGATGCGACGTTCCGGTCACTTTCCGTTTAACAAGTTTGCTTATCTAATGAAAAAATCTGATTCCCCGAACTGTGAGGTATGTGATAAACTGGAGGATGTGCAACACTTGTTGATGGAATGTACCAAAAATCATAGAGGGCGACAATTGTTGGCGAATCAACTAAACCTCAAAACTTATGATGTAGGTGTATATCAAACTATTTTAGCAAACCCTACATCAGAAGCAGCCAGACTTGTCTGCGGTATGGTGTTGGTGAGCCGTCAATGATAAATCATTGATAATCATTAATATTCTACTATTATTGTTAAACATAATTTAAGTTATTTAAATACTAGTAAATAAGTTTCATGTATTATGTATAAGTTATGATGGGACTGACATGGCATGCTTAAAGTCCCTAAAAAAATAGAAAAAAAAAGAAAAAAAAGATGCGTATTGGAAACAAAAATTGATATGCAAGTGTACAGAGCTTCTATGTTCTTAATGTCTTTAAGTAATTATCACATTTTCGAATGCAACCGAATAATAATTTCCATCTTCAATAAGAGATATATCATGTAATAATTTGAATTTAGAACAACGTACTTTATTGTGGTTTTGTTTTTTATTTTCGTGAATTGGGTATTATGTAGGTATAGAGCTGAAAAACTATACATCGTAAATCAATTATATATGACACAATAATATATTCTATCATTCTAGAAAAAGTAAAGTAAAGCAAATAGCCTATAATTGTCCCACTGCTGGGCAAAGCCTCCATCATTGATATCAAATCAATTAAAATAATAATAATAAGTAGAAGGAGTAGTAGTAACTCTATTACAATAACAAGACAAATAGTGTATTAGTTATAAGTTTTAAAATCTATAGTATACTGTGTGATATGTATGTATGTTGTGTAGATAAAACTTGTATTATAAATATAAGATCATTTTTATTTTATGAGAAAAACGAGACATATATACGCTTTATGACAAAATTACAAATTTTGTTAACAAGGCTCGAGTGTTAGGATGAACTCAGTTGGCAGACTGCATAATGTATGCAGAAGTGTTTTCAAAATATTTAAAACGACAACTTACAAACATTCAAAATGTTTGGGTGAATTTTAATAATGTCTAAGGACCAGGTTCAAAAAAAAATTCTAAATTCAAAATCATTTATTCAGTTTAGGCTACAAATAGCTCTTATGAACGTCATTATGCCATCGGTTCCTAAGTCTACTATGGGCGGGAGATCTTGTACAGAGAAGAACCGGCAAGAAACTCAACAAGTGTCCAGCTCTTTTCTAAAATATTGGAAAGTGCCCTATCATAAAAGGACACATTCCATCACAAATAAACACACAAAAAAAAACACAATCACAACACACAAAAAAAAACAACAAAATAAAAAAATGTCTAAGTTTGCAAAAATTACATCAGGTAGGTAGCAATTTCAATTTTCACAATGTCATACGGTCCTAATATAAGTCGAAAATTTTCTAAGAAAAACAAAGTTAAAGTATACGAGTATAATAATAATAAAAATAAGATAAGCAAGCAAAAGGTAATCTAAGAACATAATGAATTGTTTAACGCAACATAAATATTATTTGTAAACTGTAGGACACACTGATAAAAGCTATCATATCAGCGCTAAGATATTAAAGTATAATGATAGATCCAAATAAAACAAAATGTGGATTTTTATTATAACCAGGCTGGTTTGTCATCTAAATATTGTTTGACTGTATAATAAACCTTTCTTAAGTAAAGAAGATTTACATGATTTTTAAACTTATATAATGGTAAATTTTGTACAGTACTAGGTATATTATTATAGTAGTGTATACTTTGCCCCAAGAAAGAGCCAAAAACCTTTTGCAACCTGAACAGGGGCATTACAAGTTTTTTGTTATTTCTAGTATTGAAATTGTGTACATTACCGTGTTTAGTAAATGAGTTGACATTGCAACGCACAAAGACTATGCAATTATAAATAAACTAGATGCAACTGTAAGAACACCAATTTCTTTAAAAATATTTCTTAGAGTAGTTCGGGAACCTAGTCTATAAATGGTTCTTATAGCTCTTTTCTGTAAAATAAATAAAGTTTCAACATCAGCCGCTGTAGCCCACAGTAAGATGCCATACGACATGACACTATGAAAATAGCTAAAGTAAACTGTTCTAGCAGTTTAAACGTCTGTTAATTGTCTTATTTTTCTGATGGCATAAGCAGCAGAACTGAGTTTGCCGGCCAATTTCGATATATGAGGATTCCATTGAAGTTTTGAGTCAAGTGTTATACCTAAGAAGACTATTGAATCTACTAAATCTAATTTATCACCGTTTATTCTAACATCGATCGGTTGGTTCAATTTTAAAATTAGGTAGTGTGAACTTGATACATTTTGGTTTTTTTTTGCATTAAGCTGTAGATTACTAACAGTAAACCAACTGAGTACTTTTGCGAGAGCATTGTTTACATCATCATAATTATTCTTACACCTAGTAACATTAAAAATGAGTGAAGTATCAAGGTTAAGTTCGGTACTCCTCTCAATGAATAATTAATTAAAATGTTGTCTTATGTTTTTAAAAGAATCATAAGTACTATCTAGGTAATAATAATATTTTCATTTGTTTTTAGTAAAACAAAATATAAAGGAGAAAAATACGTAACTACGTTTTCTTTTAATACAATTTGCATTTTCTCTTGATATCCCTTTAATATGTTGCATAAACAAGATTTATAAAATGTAGATGTCCAGTATAATTCAATGCATTGACAGTAATTTATGACCGCGTATTATACGGGTATGCACATGACAGTAATGATATAAGAAAAAAAACATTATAACTGTAATAATTTCCGCGGTGATTGATTTTACTCAACACTTGTACCGGTTCCCATCGGCTACGGCTGTGGAAAAAATAGGTGATATCGGAGCTTCCATAATTACCAGCGTGGATCTAATGGGGCTGCTTTATTGGAACAAGACGTTGGAACGTCTAATGTTGGACGTTGAATCTTAATGAGAGAAGACTGTCGTTATTAAAGAAATTGGTGAATGCAGATTTTATCGTAGTCAGAAAGTAAAAAAAAATACTTACAGTTAAATTAAACAATGTATTTTAATTACTTAATTTTCTTCAGTGTATATGATGACTGTGTAAATGATGTCTGTGTAGATGACTGTGTAGTAAAGTAAAAAAATGCAATTCAAAAATCAGTTTAAGTAAAGCGTTTAATTTAATGTTCCAGTAGAACAAATTGCGAATAGCTGATGTCTATCCAAATAATTATGTTGATGATCCAAAGTCAAAACATGCTATCTATTGTTTTCATCTTCGATCATACATAATTGAATTAATTGACAAAGGAGAAGTTTTAATTTGGGCCGAGTCTATGTACAGTACTTCAAAAAATAGGAAAAAATACAAGGATTCTGAGAAAAATAAAAATAAAATTATTTCTCTAGTAATTTTTTGGTTCATAAATGTTGTTGTGACGAATTTAGACCATAATTATTTAAAACATAACACGTCCAAAAATAGAAATAAAGATTAACCAGTCTTAATGCAAAATTCTCAATTAAGAGTTAACCTTTTAGGTTCTAACAGATCGAATCCGATCGCGCTCGCCACTCGACATTAGAACTAAAAATATCGTTTATTTAGAGCCTACTTTTGTATGAAGAAGTTTAGCTGAGTTATTGAGACAAAACATGAAAATAAGCCGTGATTAGGACGTCAAATGCATATGGTAAAAATGACATTGATTGACGTTCGCCATTGTTGAATTTGAAATATCACATAATGTTTTAAAATGCTTTGAACCACAAAGTAAAGCTAAATTATGAAAAATTTATGTTTGTAATTGATTATTTACTTTATTTCTTTGATTTATTTTACCTGTACAAAAACTTAACCCAGTGTCCATACAAACTTGAAACATCTCCTTTGACGGTTTTGGATATGTTGATGTGTACTCCTTTGACTATATACATGTCAATAATTAAGAAAGTCCAGCAGTGGACTGATATAGACCGATGATGATAAAGGTGATGTTTTCTGCAGGAGCGAGGTGCAGTACTGGCGCTCTTTGGACGTGCGTTGCGCCGGATAATCAAAGGTGTACTCCTAGAAATGCTTGTGGTCAGCAGTGCGACAACGACAATTTGATGATGTTGAATTAAATGCTCATTGAATCAGTTTTTTTACAAAGAAAGTTTACTACGGTAAATCACAACTCATGTTAGTTAGTAAAGGCAGAATTATGGTAGTCATTATGATCAAGCAATATTTGATACTAAAAGCTCATAAATATCAGCTCATTACCGCCCTCCGCTTAATAGAGCATTACGGTAATTAGACTTTTTTGCGTTTCATTACTTATTTTTTCATTATTCATGATTTGGATAGACCAATTCCATTTCAATACATAACAGTTCGATTGTAATTGAAACGTTGTTTTAGTAATTTATACTTAGATCACTTTTTGGGATTGGTACGTCTATAGGACCGCTTGCACCAATATTTTGTATATAAATAATCTTAATCCTACATAAAGCATAATTCTATTCTCTTACAAAGCAAACTAATTTATTTTCATTTAGTTAGTATAAATCAAAATCCATTTACCTACAAAAAAGAAGCAATTCCTATAGGTCAACGCCAAAGCAAAACATAGAAAGTCGGAGGACTCAGGATTAAGTTACTTTGTATCCTAGTCAAAAGAATGTTTCCAATGGCTCGAGATTAAATACTTTCATAATAATCCGAATTTCGCGCGGGCAGAATCGTGAGCGGAAACTATTAAAGTAGAAAATTTCAATCCTGATGACCATACCTACAACCTCGTATATATATAAGGTTTTAACCTTAACAAATTGATCCCACTACAATATTGCCCGCGTACAAAAAACAACAACAATCCATCCTTATCAAAACCACTTAGATTGGATTGACAACTATTTGTGTGAGCGTCATCACACGTAAATATCTAATGTGTTAATGTAATGAAGATTGTTTTAGCGGGCGTGCATTATTAATGCTCTTGCGCAACGGCGGCGGGCGCTTCCATTATTCTGATTCTTCATTTGCTTGATTGAGCTTTTAATACGATTCGCTGTCAACTCGACCCGGGAGCTGTCAACAAATAGCTGAGCGCACTAATGACATCAGTCACGTGAAAACAATGATAATATCATATCCTAATTGATCAATGTTGTAGTCAGCAGGCGCCTTGATGTTGTTCGTTAGTAGTTAACAGTTTGCCTCTTCGCGTAGTGTAAAAAACCTATCTTAAAATTTTTTGTTATATATACAGAAATGTTAAGAAGGGGATTCATAACATTTCTGTATATATAACTTGATGTCGCATTTTTTTGATATTACTTATACACTTTTACGCAAAAAGAGTTATTTGTTTACCTTGCTAATACGAGTACAATAATAAGTCTTGACTAAAACTCAATGTATTTATGTTATGTCTGTTTGTAGTGTTTTCAAACATTACAAAGAAAATACGATATTCGTGATATTAGTATTTCATCAATGGGAACACCCTAAGTTTCTGCCTAAAATCTTAAAATTATGCATTAAAAATGAAAATATAATATGTTATAATTGATACATTTTCTTAACATTTTCTTAATTTTCATAATTCATACTTACCATGTAGTAAGTAATGTTTATAATACTTACGATGAAATATCAAGTACGATTTGACCTTTCAAAACTACGGCACTTAACAGCTGGAGGCCAGTCCTTCACGCTATTATGCAAACGACCTGATATATATATTAACATATATTGCTTATTATTTATTCTATCACACTTTTTGTTTTTTGTCAACCTTCCTAAAGGTTTATTATTACTTATTTAGTATTTACTTATTTAGTCGAAGGAAATAGAAGAGTTTACACCTACTTCATATTACATAGTCGATACCTCACGGCTGAGGATGTGGTCACTAGCCTTTAAGCTTTCTCTACCTATATAAATAGGTAGGTCACATCTTCACTTAACACTAGGTAAAATTATGGTCAAATGCTTACTTCTATTATTAAAAAACATAGGTACATAAGTATTTTTTATTTTGTTTTTTTTTTTACATGTTGTGGTTGTCTTCTGTATTTTTTGTGTTTATTTGTTATGGAAAGTGTCCTGCTATGATATGGCATTTTCCAATATTTTTGACGCTGTAAGGGAGAAAAGAGCTGGACACTTGCTGAGTTTCTTGCCGGTTCTTTTCAGTACAAGATCTCCCGCCCAGAGTAGACTTACGAACGATAGCATAGTGACATTCACAAGAGCTACTTGTAGCCTAAACTGAATAAATGATTTTGAATTTTGAAAAGTCATAACGTAATGACATCCAAACCCAAATGAAAATGTTAGAAAACCCTACGGCCAAACTTCTCGTTGCTCATAAATTCAGTCACAAAGGCAAATCGTTTTCTTAAAAAAAAAATCTTCTTAACTTACATTATTAAACCTACGCGTTCAAAATTAAAGAATTCAAAGTAGATAATATATGGGTAGATAATATCATAGGCATTTTTTTTTACACCCTTTACATTACATATTTAATAGTTAAATTCGTTAACTGTCGGAAATGTTTTGTTTTACTAACTCATTCATTTGTTTATTTTATTTTACAATTTTTGGAAAACTTACAGCTATATTTTATGTATCCAGCATGTCCCGGCACGTGCTGCTGTCGCGGCTGGCGGAGCAGTTCAAGCCGTCGTCGCCGCCGCCCGCGCACCGGTTCCCCTCGCCGGAGCGCAGCGTGTCCCCCCACTCGCCGCCGCCACCCTCACCGGACTCTCTGGCCCACCACCGCCTAGACATGCTGCAGCTGGGTGAAATCGACATCGCTGGAAGAGCGCTGAAGCAGTACGCGCGTGCTACCGGTGAGTTTTAGTAGTGATGCACTTAAAGAAATATGAAAGCCTACCCAAAAATGTGCAGGAGAAGCTGATATTTTTCGCTGGATAGGACCTGCCGCTAAGTAGCATTGCTGTACATTGCAGCGTTCCGATTCGAAAGCACTAGATCCAGTTAAATTGCAGGCATAGATGTATAAAAAGTAAACATTGATTCCATGGGATTCTACCCTGAATCCGTTTGGATAGTGACTACCATAGTACTCTATAACTGCAGATAATCAGATAGTTAAGTTGCAATCATAGAGGCATATGAAGTAAAAATAAGAGTAAATCATAGGGTGCTGTAGTTGCTTTCTATAATGCAGTTCGTAATATGCTTGTTTACTGGCTTTATAACTTTACCTATACAAATCGAATACTTCACCTTTCAACCCTTTGATTTCATCGTAAAACCTTTGAGTTGTGTTCAAAAGTACTCCGCTCCGGCAGCAGTTGGCACTTGTTTGTTGTCTTACCCCGCTGTATTTGTGTCCAGAGCTGGGAGCGCTGATGTACTGCAGTGGACTTGGCGCGCTTTATGGAGGCGCGGGAGTATGGCCGCTGCTGCTGCCTCGGTCCGCACCTCACTACGTGCACGGACCGCTCGACCCTGCGCGCCATACGCCACCCAGAGACGGTAAGCACCCTATACATAATTATGAGAGATACAGCTGAAAGTTGCGTAGCACGCTATATGGATGGACTCGTGAGTGTGTGGCCGCTGCTGCTGCCTCGGTCCGCAACTCACTACGTGCACGGACCGCTCGACCCTGCGCGCCATACGCCACCCAGAGACGGTAAGCACCCTATACATAATTATGAGAGATACAGCCGAAAGTTGCGTAGCACGCTATATGGATGGACTCGTGAGTGTATGGCCGCTACTACTGCGGTTTGCGTCGCCATAATTACACTGATTGTTTTGACACCGAGCGCACCGAACCTGCGCGCCGTACGCCACTCAGAGATGGTAAGGCTTACCGTATTTGGGTATCTCTTTTATCGTGTCATAGCCTCTTATAGATTAACCCTCTAAAACAACCGACAATACTTCGTAAAGTGAACTTTCCGAATAGTATGTCATCAACATATATGACAACCATACGTTACCATATATCTTAAGCCAACTATGTTAGTGGTAACGTGCGTTCTGCAATGTATACCGAAAATGTATACCATCGATGTTAGAATGTTTGATTCAATGAGTAATTGTCAAGTCCTCGGACTATATGATTACTACATATTTGCCTATAATTTAAATAATCATACAAAATAACAGCAATTACGAGAACAGTGTGTTTAGAAATGTGTTCGTAAAACAATTTGACGTTCGTATCTATTTAAAAGCACGGTGTGTTGAATAGATAAAATAAAACAAAACACAATCAACTGTTTAAAAATCCAGCGGCTGACAGTTGCGTCATGCCGCCAATGTAAAAGTTCGGTTCGCCTCGTCCTCCTTAGCTCCTGAACTCCTCATTAGAATAGCTATCAGCTCGAGGTACCGATTAATAACGCGCGGCGCTGATAGCTCGTCGTTTACAAGTCGTTTACCTCCTTGGCGAAACCACTGGCGTGTTGCGCTAGAACCAAGGCGACACAAACTCGGCTTGTCGACATATTCAAATTCTTCAAGTATTCAAATTACCCTTATCCGTGTTCCGGATACGACCAAACTTCAATGATAGCAGGCGATGGAATCCAAGCCCTAACATTAGCAGCTTGATTTAGCCGCAACGATTACTCCAAATTCAGAACTTAAGTTTTCCTTAAAGTTCTGTTAATTATGTGCTGATATATTGAAAGTTGTGAAAGTGAAAAGTACAATACTCGTACGTTCATAAGAAATACTTTTTTGTTAATTAACATTACAGGTTATTATTAAAAAACAGTTTGTATGTACATGTTGGTAGGTATTATGTACTTGCAGTCTCAAGCCTGTGTATAATTTAAATATTTAGCAAATAACGACGCACACCTGTTCAGATTTCACAAGTCTTAATACAGCCAGATAACCCATTTGACTTTACATTTTCAAGCGTGAAGAGCGGTCGTCGGCATCCGTGTGACGTAAACATATTATTTGCAGACAACGAAGAGGAGCTGCCATTGAATCTATCGACGAAGAACCGCCAAATATGGTCGCCAGGAAGCGCATGTGAGCGCGAACAAGAGGCAGACTCGCCAGCTTCTAGATGGGAGCTTGACGACTTAGAAGAGCCTCTGGAGTTGGTGAAGAGATGCCAGAGCAGTCCTGACGCAGGCGAGAACGAGTCCAGCACCGAACCGCGCCGCTGCCCCTCCGCGCCCGTCCATCAGACCTATGCCTTGCCACCGCCATCTCAAGACCTTAACTTCTCGCTACTAATCAAAAATGAAAATAAAAACGAGAAGACATTCCAGGTATGTAAGCGCTTTTAGTTCCTTTTTTTCTCTATAACTATTAATCGCCAGAGAAATCTACAAGCCAGCGGGCAGTGACATCCTTTGCGCGTCCCGAGTAACTGTACAGTTTCCGTTCAAAATGCTTTAAAATAGCAAACCAGTATCTGTTTTAGCCTCTTTAACAAATCAAATAGCAAAAACTGCCCCTGTCTTAATAAGTAGTGGGAACGGGTCGCGCGCCGCGCCGCCGGCCGGCCACGCGGCGCGCATGCGCCTGGCTCGCTCGTCTTCTCGCCATTTTTGTATGTTTCGTTTTTTCTACGACGCCATTATAAAAATCCGCATCGGCTTTAATCAAAATTCCGACTTTTAATATCACGGTGCGATGTATGGTAATTGGACGAATAATTACCATGTGTCAGTGTCATCGGGCGGTGCGGTAGTAGGTGCATGAAGCTATAGGAAGGCGTACGTTGCAACGCTACTCGATATTTCTCACACACATCGTTAATCATTCAATTTAATGACATTTTAGATTTCAGCATTGCTTTTTAGTTTTTTTTCTTTCTATTGTCCGTGCATATCAAAACAAAAAACATTTTTATTCTTTTAGTAAACACAAAAACTGGTGTTATCTTGTGATTAAAATAATTCATAATTTGTATACTGACACAAATCAGACTAGCGTAGGTACTTAAGAGTATGTTTTGAACGAAACATAACATGTTCTTTAATATACGAGAACTTGAAAATTATTAATAAAAAATACTATATTGCAATTTCACTTTGTGTTGTTTATGTGTGTTTTAAAAATACATTCACCGAACGCTTTAAAAACATAGGGCTTCTAATACCATCGCTGCTATTTGCAAACACATGATGCGTGTAATGCAGCTAATCAAAAATTCAAAATTCAATATAATTTATTCAGTTTAGGCTACAAGTAGCTCTTGTGAATGTCACTATGCCATCGTTTCGTAAGTCTATTCTGGCGGGAGATCTTGTACTGAAAAGAACTGGGAAGAAACTCGGCAAGTGTCCAGCTTTTTTCTCCCTTACAGCGTCAACAGTTCTTGAAAAGAGATGTCTTTCTTTTTGACACTTGAGCACTTCTTTAAATTTCCGACTTCTGTGAAATGCCAAATCCAATTCAAAATAATCTATGTCAAAACACAACATTTGTTACGTAACTTTACTAAACACGTCACACAAAAAACACCTGATCAAAATCTCTGTCTAACTGTTAAAAACAGTCCGCCTTAAACTTTAAAAAATGTATAAACCGTTTTTGATTAAAGCGGCTATCATAAAAAATCACCTCCCGACGAGGTATAAACCGATAACCATATGTGTCATACCCCAGCACCTGTGTTGTTTAAAAGAGAGTGCATCGCATAAAAAGACGATCGAAAAAGTGGGTGTTTTTGTGAGGCGCGCGCGGTGCAGCTGCGCGGCCAACTGTCACTGGGCCGCTAGCCCAGTCCGCTAGATTGCTAGCCCATTGGCCCGTGAGCCCGTAAGCCCGTTAGCCCGTTAGCCCGTTAGCCCGTTAGCCCGTTAGCCCGTTAGCCCGTTAGCCTGTTAACCCGTTAGCCCGTTAGCCCGTTAGCCCGTTAGCCCGTTAGCCCGTTAGCCCGTTAGCCCATTAGCCCGTTTGCCCTATTGCCCTATAGCCCTTTAGCCCGTTAGCCCGCTAATTGTCTAGTCTACTAGCCCTGCACTTACCGGCTAAGCACGAGACAAGGAGCATCTCAGCTCGGCCTACTATATCGCGGCATCACAATAGGGTGTCTAGTGCGAGTATTGATCGCCATTTAAAAATAATTGTGAAATTTTTTACCGTCCTTGTTTATCACCAGAGTGCCATGTGCAAGGTTTATTTTCTATTCGACTATATTCGATAACATTAATAAAACTGAGAACTTGTATGGTATTGAAGCAGCAACTACTGGTGACAAACGGGGAGAGTTAAAGCTTTTCTAAACAAAAACTCTTTTTTGTATGATGATGGCGATGAATTGCGAATAAAACTCGTACCAGGCACCCAGAACAAATACAATGTCGATGTGTTTAAGTTCGTTACTTTGGCGCGCGTCAACGCCACTGCAAGCCACAAATAATATATATTATTCGATTTATCAGTACAACCATTTCATGTAATGTCATACGCAAAGAAACACCTTTCTTTAATGATATAATTTTAATTTATGGCCAGCTGTATTCTTCTTCATTTTTCACTTCATCAAATAAAATCTTTTGCCGAAATCTAATTACTTATAGAAAATTTATTATATTTTGAGGTACTCGTATGACACAAATGTCTACAGATATCACTAATACCTTTTACACAAAACACCTCAAAACACGCAGTCATAATGTCAATGCATCTGCCTAGACTTTAGGTATGTCTGCTATCATGGATGTCATCAAACGTAGCATGTTAATTAACACAAACCATACTGAGTAGTGAAACTTTTGTTTTACTCTTTGTTTACTTACATATTTTATCTTTACTTAAAGTACTGTACTGTAGCTGTGGAGTTTCTTGCGCCCATTCTTCTCCACAACTAAAAAATAGACGACCTGAATGGGTAGTATTTAAAAAATTTTTTGGACGATTCAAAAGCACTTTTCTAAAGTTATTTGAATAAAATATATTTGACTTTGACTTTGACTTTACTGTTCAAATCACTGCTTACGACATAATTTGGTAGATAGTAAATTTTACTTTTTATTTTTAAGTGCTAACACTTCAGCTGAATTAAATATTTATAAAATACAGTGAAAAAATTAAATGCTTACCCGACCCTGACAGGAATTGAACCTGGGTCTTCCGCAATCCGGGCGGCTGCACTGACCATTATGTACCGGGAAGGCTGACGTAAGCAGTGATAGTCCTTGTAACATTTATACTAAGTAATAAGAATATATACCTCATTGCTATTTAATTAGATCAAACATGATGAAGTTTCCAAGACATATTACTTAGGTTACTGACGTGACGTGTAAACATCGCGATTCCCAGCGAGTCATATCTAAAGTCCGCTGCAGAACTTTGACTAGGTCATCGGTCTACCTTGTTTGAACCTTGCTACACTGTGTTTGCCTACCCGTACTACCGTTTGTTTGTTACTTTATTTTTATTCTACATTAAAGTTGTTAAATACTTTTTAAAAATTGCTATTGACATTCAATTATGAAAAGTGTCACGTCTTCTCATTTCAAGGCATGTCTATTTAGACAAAAATATTTCATTCCAGTAGGTAGGTATTGTACTGGCCAGCATTGAGTAACTTGCCTTCAAAACAGTTTGTTAATCTAACTTAACATAAGTAAACAGTTTCTATAGAATAGTAATTTGTACTATGCATTTATGAAACATCTGAACAAATAAATCTACAGTGAAGCCGGAATAATACCAGCAATCTTTACCAAACACGCATACTTTGGATAGAATTTTAAGTGTACTTATTTTGTTTTCGGTTCAAACACATGTTACGCTAGCTCTATGAGAATTCAAACATGTACCTATTCGATTCTTTGATCACTTCTGTATGTAGCCGTAATTATTCCTAACAATTTTAAATTCATACAAGGCTGTTTGATTGTAGCCCTTTGCTGTCAGCTTCGTGCCGTGAAACACAAATAATAACCCGTTGGCGATACTAATTACTGAGCAACGTAAAAAATCGTAGCTATCGCGGCACTTGTAGGAAATCAAAGAAATGTGTAGAAAGAGTTGCGGTTAGCCTGTTATTACTTTATTACTGGTTGTCACCGCCAAAGGTGACGTCAACTTCGATATCCAATTATTCGTTCAGAGGCCAGCTATCAAACCTTTGAGAATTCATTCTAATTAAGTTTTTATCGACAATTTATGTATTGAACGCCTGTATTAAAACCTTTATGCTAAGGTTCTTAGTATTAGAATTAGCATGGATAAGATTACTATTCTACCTATTAGTTACTGTTTATTTACTTTATAGTTTATTCTAAGCATTTCACTAAATACAATTTTTAACTTTCTTTAATTTTACTTTACTTAAAAAAATATAAATAAAGATAAAACTCCTAAAGTTTTTTTTAATTTTTAGTTCGATAAGATTCTTTGAATTTCCACTAGCTGCTGGTCTCTTTCAAAATACACCTTAGCACAATAAAAATAAGCAAAGATTCAGATCAGAAAAAAGGGAGTAACCAAAATATACGATTCTCTCAAAGTGAATTGAATCACATGCACTAATGAGAACGGTATGTTTGCAGTGCAAGCAGTGCGGCAAGTGCTTCAAGCGGTCGAGCACTCTCTCCACGCACCTGCTCATCCACTCGGACACCAGGCCCTACCCCTGCCAGTACTGCGGGAAAAGGTTCCATCAGAAGTCGGACATGAAGAAGCACACCTACATACACACAGGTCAGTTTATAAAACCTTTCATTGCACTTTATTTTTAGATTTAATAAATCTGCCCACCGAAAAGGCGATTGCGATGTTACTCACCGCATGTCAGTTGGTTACCAAAGCTACTGTTTGGTTACCCCCTAAAGCGTAAGATGGTGACGCAATAGACCCTAGACCGATACATAACGAAAGACCAAGACCAAAGGCGTTACGAACTCTACGCATACTTTACCAACCATATTGACCATTTGCTACGGTGAATAAAAATAAGTAAAGGAAGGATGGAGACAAAATAAGCTAATACTCGCAATAATAATATAGCAGCTTTCACATATCGAAATTAGTTTAATATAAGTCGAGTAGAGCACCCATGCAGATCAGCAAGCAAAGTAATAGAGCGTCTTCACCAGGTGATTTTTCTGCAAGCAATTGCCAACAAACAAAAAGTGTTTTTGGTAAATTAAGGAGTTCGTGTGAAAAGTTTTTCTACAGCTGTTTGCCGTCACTGCGGTCTGGCGGTGCGACTGGTTGAAGTGGATGCCCGCTGGCTAATTTATTAAGCTCGGTCACTCGATGAATATTCAATGATGAATGCTCTTCACGCGAATGCTCTTGGTGAGGACAGGCTTCAAGGTTTATTCAAAACAGATTCTGCAGATGAGGAGATACGTACCCGTCGAATTTACTTAGCTAACACGTTCGAATTGCAATCATTCGTAAAACCAGGTTTCCGGATAAAACATCCGTCGATTTTTCGTTCATTTGTCCCAATATTTGTCATGATATGAAAGTATTTTAAACCTAACACTCTTTAGAACAGCGCAGCGTGCCGGATTATGGCCTGATCTCGGAGCTAGGAGCCGCATACAGCGATAGAACATGACATAGAACATGGTGAACAGAATAGTGATTAATACAATTTTTTATGTATATTAGTTTAACGCCTCGGTGGCCGAGTGGCACAGTGCTCGGTCCGATACCTGAAGGTCCCGGGTTCAATTCCCAGGTCGGGCAAAATGTATTTCGGATTTTTCGATGCATATCCCGGGTTTGTGATCACCAACCCGCATTTGGCAAGCGTGGTGATATTAAGCCATTACTCATCAATTGTAGCGATGACTTGATTTCAATGATGGAGGCCTTTGCCCAGCAGTGGGACAGTTATATAGGCTGTTTACTTTACTTTTTTTTTATTAGTTTCAGCTCAAATTAGGATACCTACAGTTACTAAGTGTTTGAAAGTTAACGGCTATGATGCGAGTTTATTGCAATTTATAAACTAAATAAAAACTATTTACTTTCATAAACGATACTTTATGAATTGATTTGAAGTCAGGATTTTAAAATAGTACTGGCCATCGCAATACTAATTGACTATAATTACAGCCGATCTTAAAAGTACTTACTTAACTTACAACACAGCAATTAAAATAAAGACGAGAAGAATTTAAAGGGAACTCTCTTTAGGGAACGTCAAAATTTTAAGAACTAATTTAAACCATGAAAGCTGCATATTATGGCATGCTTTCATGTTTCATGAACAAGTAAAATGTAATTTCAAAATTAATTTAAAATGTTACGATAGAAAAAAAGAGTGATTTCGGTCTATATTTTGGAAAAACTAAGTTGTGAGGTGAAGGTACCGTGTTTAGTTATATAATATTAAATTTTGAACAACATTGTCTATGACTAAACGACACATAAGGGTGCGCAGAGCAAAAAATGCTAAAAGTGCAGTCACGGTTAAGTTGATATAATTGAAAATACTATCGTATTACATAAACAAAATATATGTTTAGTATCAAAGGGAACGTGTTTACAATTAGACCGATCCATAAATTTATAACACGCTATAGTTTTTACTACAATATCATTTAAAGTTGGGCAAAAATCATGAAAACGAGTGGTGGCGGGCGTTCATTTGATTTCTTATAGTTAATCTAAATTATTGTACCTCTGATTTTGTCTACACAATCACCAATGGCTTAACTACAAATCGTCCGTCTCACATTTTCGATTTATCAAAGCGGTTATTTAAATTATTATTTTTCAAATTAACACGTTACATTCCCCTTACAAAATTAGTAGGGCCGCGCCGCATCAAATCAATATGGACGAAGACATTTCAAATAAAATATATGACACTTGTCACTTACGGACGGCGCACCCTTAACACTTCGAACACACTTTCGCTTTGGCGTATTACAGTTTGTTTCAAAGCAATTATGTAAAACTGCCATTATTAAGTGTGAAACTTCAGAACTTTCATGTTACTCAATTAGACACTTGATTTTCAAGTGAATAGCTATAGGTAGGAAATAATCAAATCAAATTAGATTTCCTTTCAAAGACTTATGATAAATTGATACAACTGTTATACGTGTACCGTGTCTATCAATTCAATCAATTTCTTGCACAGCTAAAAGACGTCCTGAATGGGTAGTAACTAGTTAAAATATTTTTATGACGATTCAAAATATATATAGTAAGTTAATTTAAATAAATATTTAGTTATAAAATTTAATTTAATTTAAAATCTGTATAATTTTAGATAAAACCTAAAAAGTTTCACAGCCATTTTTATAGTAACAGCACACCGCAGCACAGTATAACTACTGTAGAAACGCATTTTTTCCCCCGAGGGGACAAGTTCCATGCAGACAAGTTCATTAAAACAAGGCGTGCCCAATAAAAAGTGGCGTGTGACACATCGCGGACGACGTTGTCTTGTGAATTAAACATTTAAATGGTGTGCAATTACCTTTTCGACGGCAAATCGCGGCAGAGCCGGTCCGCGCGTTAATGAATTTCCGATGAGCAAAAACGACCCGCCGCGCGCCCGCCGCCCGCGCGCCGGACCGCTATCCCTTGTCTGAGGTCGCGATTAAATTTAACGGCGTTTTTTGAGAGATTTGTTGTCTTTGGTTATAGGTGCCAGTGACATACCGGGTCAGGTGCTCTCCCAATTGAATTGATTTTGGCGGGCTGGTTCTAACCAGCCCGCCAAAATCAATTACGACACGATAGCTCAATTGGGAGAGCACCTGACCCGGTATGTCACCTGGGTGCAGGTTCAAATCCTGCTCGTGGATTTATTTTCAACATTTTACAGCACAGCTAAAGCGCAAATAATTAGCAATATTTTAATAATATTGCTAATTATCTGAGCTTTAGCTGTGCTCTGTTCATGCCTATGTAAAATAGTGGTTTTTTTTTTTACATTTGTGTTTTTGTAATTTGTTCGCAACAAAATTTGCGTTAAAATTATATAAACAAATCAAAAACATTTTATATTGCTACTTAGCAATAGCGTGTGTTATTTCTTGTTCCTTAAACGAACAGAATAAGGTTATTTTATATAAAATATTAAAATATCAATGTTTAATAGCAACAGTTAAAAGTTTTAATAAATAACAGCATCGAACAATGATTAAATAATTACGATTACGGTATTTTTTCGTATCGTTTAATTCTTTTCATTCAAAGTTAATTTAATTTTCTTCCTATTCATGTCTCTAAAGTTCAAATAATAAAAATCATGCCATACCAGATTATTTTCATTACTCAGGACCTCATTGTCGATGCCGTATAAAGTTAGGTACTTGCTTACAATGGGTTCAGTTTAATTGCAGGTGAATACACAAATCGAAAAGTAAAACGCCTCTGCCGCGACTATTTTCAATGGCTACTTAGTATATCCAGATAGCCAACGAGACGAATTAAGCAGCTAAAAAATGTGGCAGACATATTTGTCTTGGCCGGAGACATCTCGTCACGTCCGAGCTCTGTTCCGAGTGATTTACAGCGCCCTTACAAGGAGCTGGTCGTCTCGATAAACGCCTCATCATCAATATTCCAAAATGCGGCGCGGCTGCAATTAGCCGCAGCCTTCACAAGGCTTCACGTGCACGCCGCTCGCGAGCCAAACAAAAAACACATTTAAGTCCTGTTCTATCCATAAAGAGACAATTTTTACTTTTTTTTCAGTTTAAACTCTTACAATTGAGAGCGTTGCAAACCTTTTTGTCAATCTTCTGTTACTTCAAGAAGTTTTTAGTGTCTCCAATTTAAAACAATATTTATGTTTATGTTATATAACCTCCTTACTCCTAACTTCACCGATTGAAACAAATTGATCCACGAAACTTAGATCTTTAAGCTTATAATGTCTTGTCCTGCCTGACTGGCTGATTCATCATCGCCGAGCCGAAACCACTGAAGCTACTTAGATGAAATTTGGACTGCAGGTTAATTGAGTGACGTAACCAGCCACTAAGAAAGGATTTTATGGAAATTATACCCTAAGGGGGTCATACCTAGGGGGGGGGGGGGTAAAAAGGGGGTGAAAGTTTGTATGGAAGTCCCTCAGTTTTGAAGTAAAATAAATGAAAATAAAGAATGACTTGTCTCAGAAATTTTGTTTATTTTCCTTTAAAGAAGAAAAAAGGAAAGATGTTTTTTTTTTTACATAAAGTAATTACTATAAGAATGATTAATTTAATAAATCTATAGGTTTTCCACTAAAAATAAAGTAGACGTGATTTAGAATTTTTTGAAAAACCTCCCCTAGAGTGGTGAAATAAGGGTGGAAAGCTTGTAAGGAAATATGTCATTACTAAAATTTCGGTATTTGGCCTGGTTAGAAATTATGAAGTGTTTCAGGATGTTTGATTGGAAAATGATTCCTCCCATTAAGAGAGAGTGTAGAGGATGACAATTTCTACAGGAGGTTTCAAAACGGACGAAAATTCCTTATACAGAGTGATCTTGATTAAGTTGTTTTGTGTTAGACACTTTTTACAAATTTATTCGAAACTAGCTCACATAGACATGGGCTTTTTATTAATAATATTTCAAATGGAAATCTTAATGTTGAAATGACGTGACATGTTTAGTTGTCCAACCCAAACGGGTGCACTTGCACTGGGAAGAAGTACGACCTTACGAGGTTTTTCGAAATTGAGGGCTGTATGAGAATTTGAAATGTAGAAGGAAACCCCGTAAAGAGACCTTTCGGTAAACTTCAATTGTGGTGTCCCCTAATCAGACATCTCACCTTATTAATAAGCAATTTTAACATTATATTCTGAAAAAAAATGGGTCAGGTATTACATCATTTTATAACTATAAAATATATGCAGTAAATACTCATTAGAAGACATTTAACATATCAAAATGACCTTTGATAGTCAAATGACACAATATGTCACATATAATAATAATATGTCATGTTCATAATATCGCTTTTGAATTTACAAAATGGCGCGCCCTTGCGCGCTTCCCCGACTTCCTGTTACACTGTTACACATACTTCCGTCCCATTTCACGAAATCACTCCCACAAATTGTTTATATAGAAAGCGAGGGGAAAGATGTTACACATCAAAAATATACAACGGGTAAGCACGTGACCTTCCCTCACCTGATATTAAATGATGATAAGGCCAAAGTTGGAAGCACACTTTACCCGGATCCTCATCTACTGAGGCACTGGCTATCTTATCTCTATTTATCGAAATACAAAAATGCTACTACATGATATATGTGTATTACTGCAGCATACGTAAAAATTACGCGTTTACTTATCCTACACGTGTGAAGATACATATATTTTCCTTAACTAAGTTTGGCTTTTATTACATACTAACACAAGTCGTGTATAGCCCACGTGAGCAAAGCCGCGAGTAAAAAGCTAGTCGTTAAGGCGACGCATCGGAAATTTACGTGGCGGGGATCTTGATTTTTCCCAACAATTACAAAACATATGAAAGTGATATTTGATGACACTATAAAGCACTGTATTATGTCACGAGCGCGATATTTGAATCCTGAGCGTAACGAAGGACTCCAGATTTAACTCCCGAGCGTAGCGAGGGGGTTTTGAGTTGATTCCCGAGCGAAGCGAGGGAATTAAAATGGAGTCCTGAGAGCAGTGAAGGATTTAAGCGCGCCCAAGGCAAAATCAGTTTTATCCCTGAGGAGTATACTCTACTTTTCTCACCTTTTGCGAGACAATAAAAACCAAGGCTACTAGAAAAAGTATTTTATCTATTAAAATACTATTGTCAATACTAATTATATATAATTGGCACAGTAAATAACAATAAAAAGTAAATTAAAAATTAAAATTGATGTTTGATACATTAGTCCAGTTATGTAAAGATATGGTTATATTTTTTGGTACGCTTATGTTAGTTGAGGTGGAATTTATTTGAGTAGCAGCACCCAATACATCAGAACCTTACGTGTGAGGGTCGTTTGGCACAGTAAAGGTTGGGGAAGGTGGTGCTTGAGGCAGTGGGCTTGACGGGATATATTTTGAGCTAGATGGCTGTGGTGGCAAAGGTTTTCAAGGATCATCAATAATGGACGTAGTTTTCAGATGAATGTTGTCACCAATACGACAGCTTATCTTGTTTTTGTTTTGTATGGAATTCTCTATGTAGCCCTTCGCTACTGCATCGGATTTCCAGCCACCATGACGTTTTATCTGGGTCATATCTGCTCCTGAATCTGCCAACAGACTTGCCGATGTTCTCCTCAAACAATGACCCGTTTAGAGCTCGGGATTTTGCAATTTGAAGTATTTTGCAATTTCTTTTGGCATGGCGCTGATTTTATTCTTGCCAATGACTTGCCTGGTGCATTTGCCATTACTGAAACCGATAAAAAACCTGTTGGTGTTTATATTAGAGGGGCGCAGAGCTTGGTACTTTTCAACAATTCTTGCATAATCTTCACGAACTATGAACGAACGTTCTCTATTTGTTTTGGTATCTGGTAAGTTAATCAGCAATAAATCT